>JAZDUA010000071.1:1200000-1855000 GCA_038098605.1 Gryllus longicercus | reverse complement strand
AAACTGCTTATTTTTTCCAATTTCTTCCTTTATTAATGTGGTTAAGAAGTATGTATTCAGCAGTATTTCAAAGACATTTCATTTCGGTTGATTCAATTTTTTTCATTTGATTTTTAATTAGTGTCCAGGATTTACTTCCACAGAGCAAAATGGGTTAGATCATTGTTTTAAATATTGTAATTATCTTAATGGAATCCAATTCCAATGTAATTTTTGGATAAAATTCTCTTACAGCCAAGTCAACTAGCTTACCTCATGTTAACAGTGAACTCTGGCTTAAGAAAATTAAATAAAACAATCTTGGGTCTGGCCAACACAAAAATACCTATTCATTTTTAACTTTCATGCCTACTACTTATGCAGTGTAGAGAAACTATTGAAATGATGGGGGGGGGGAATGTTGAATTTTTGACAGAAAAACTCTTATTGCCAGAATCTTGTTACACCAACAACCACTATTTTTCCTCTTTTACCATCCTTCCCACAGTGTCTGCAAAGTGAGTAGCGAAGTAAAAGTAAAGTTCATTGAAAATTGATCTTAACTCTCTCATAGACTGCCTTAACATGTTACTTGTCTTTTGTTATACATCCATGCTTCCCTACCATTCAACATCTGCTGTATCACATTGCTGATTTACATTAAAAAATTAATATTGCAAGACTTCTTTTATTATCAGGGAAGTACTGTAAATATTGTTTGATTTTTAACAAAATGTTCAGTGAAACCACAGTTGTGTGACCACAGTTTGATTTTTGAAAAAATGGTATTTTAGAGAGGTGGTTGCTTAATAGGGGAAACGTTTTTTTAAATTATTACTAGACATCTGGATGTTTCGAAAAGTGCCTTTTATAAAGAATACTTATGTAAACAAGTACAAATTATCAAAAATGAGACATAAATTTTTAAATGCATTTAAAAATATTTGTAACTCCATCTCTGGGGTAAAAGTAAACGCTTAAATAATTTTCAGTTTTAGTACTCCAAATAGTTGTTTCCAGGTAATGAAACTTTATTTACTTGTTTAGACTCACTTTATAATTTTGGTGTGCATGGCACATGGTCTTAGAGAGCTCAAAACCTTTGCACAGTTAAAAAATACATCAAGTGCTGGTTTTACAGTTAAAAGTGGGCTTAGATTATAGAAACAAGTTAAATACTTGCATATTCTGGATCAAATCTTCTGATATTGATATTCTACCACAGCAATGTACTTTTAGGAAGGTAAGGTAAGGAACACTTAATTCAAAGATTTAAATGTTAGGTCACATTTATATCTACTGTCATTAAAAGAAATGGAAACAAATAGAACAAGCAACCATATTACGTCAGTGACCATGGTTTATTGTTACTTTATTCGTCAACAATTTTTAATTTTTCTCATTTTCCCACTTTTTTATCATTTTCACTATGGAAAATTCAGCGTACTACTTACAAATTTTATGAAAATGGTCTTTTACAAGGGACCAGGGACCATTAAGAAAACCATTAACCCAGGAGTGCCCACAATAGATCTGTGAGATCCAAGCCACAGCAAGATAATGTTTCTGAATTATTGTGATGCGTTAATCATCTGATATTTAATGTATTCCTTCATTGTACTTCTTTGAGAACACCTGGCCTTCTATTTTTACCTTTTCACTGAATCATTTCCAGTGATCAAGTTGAAACTTGTTCGCTACACTGTGTGGTATCCACTGGATACATTGCATGCACTGGTGCCAGTGCATTGTGAGTTCCTGGTGTAAGCGGAACGAATCATACAATTATTTTCAACCGTGTTTATGATAAGTGCCTATTCAGATAATGTAATCATTTGTCTCAACAAGGATTGTCTCTAACAATTTCTTCCCAAAGAGTTCTTTCTCATGAGCAGGCCATGTCTGTAGAGAAATGAAAAGGATGTAAACCTTTCAAAATGGTTTTTGCAATGTAGGATTCATTAACAATTGCATTGGGAGACATGTACAAACTAAATAAAATATGTATTTCAGTACATAGACCTTCAGATCATTCGCATTCACAAAAAGCTGCAGCTATATTCGAGAGATATGTTGTGGGCACTGGTCTACCTATCGTGGGCACTCTCAAGTTAAGGGGCTGATGGGGGAGAGAGTGGTATGTTAACAGGGGGGATAATTTGCATAGAATAAATGTTTTAGAGACTGTTTCAAGAAAAATGGGATGCTGAAAGCAGTGGTTGTTAAATAGGGGGTGGTCTTTCAGGGAGAATTCACTGTATTCATTAATTTCAAATAAAAGATATTAATAATTATCCACAGCATTATGATATTTAACATTAATTTCTAAAACTTCTCTCCAAATTACATTTCCAAATTTAGTGTCATTAAAAGCATGAAAACCAGAAATATCATGAATGCTCAAAAAATTATAACCCTTATCTTAGGAGTGATTAACACTCACTAATAAAACAAAATTTGGTCAAGATTATCACAAAAAATGTTCTTGTAGATAAGAAATGTAAATCATGGATGTTGCACAAACCTTAAAAAAGGGGCTACATGCTGCCAAAATAACTTTGTGTGCTTCCAGGCTTTGGCCTTCAGCCACAATTATGCAATCACACAGCTCTTTTTGTTGCAACTGTCTCTGAAGCCCTCCGATCAATATTTTGTTATGATTCTCCCAATGTGCATTCCGTACCTCTGACATTTTTACACTTCCACTTCCTGAAAACAAGCAATGATGTTAATAATTTGGAAAATAGGGGAAAGTAATTTAAGCAGGGTTGTTTTTCTATCTCATTCTTTAATACCGATCTGATTCTATAACTTCACTAAAAACATTAAATTGACTGTATTAAGGAATAGCAGTGAGAAAAGTAAGGGAAGGATATTTTAGATACATGAATCTAAGATGTGATCAGAGTATATATGATGGATGGATGGATGGATGTGATAACGAGCCTCACAATAAAATGGAGATGAGTATTCAACAATGCAAAGGACTGGGCTGTCATTATGAAAGATGTCAAGGCAAACTGCACAGGACGTGATAACTGAAAAAGAAAATACTGACTTTACAATTCTAGGCCACATGATAAGACCAAATATTGACTAACATTAAGTGTTTCCTTATAAGTTAAAATAAGCCAGAATAACAAAGTCATTTTCAAAGAAAATTCGTGCACTTAATTATTACTTAAGAAGTTTACCACTTATTGTGCCTCTATCGCTTCTTGTCTGCAATGATATTTAGCCCTACTACAATTTTTAACTGATCCCGAATTTACGGCGCGCCTTAGCCTAGGCTTCCTCGATTACTGTGCTTTGACGCAAACTGCTTCTCTTTCAATCGGCGCGAAGGAATGTTATCGTTCACCCGACAGGAATCGTTTATATTATTTCGAGAAACATTTAAATGGGCGGAACATACACATATCTGCCAAATGATTTTTTATGATGAGTTTTTTATTATGAGACACAAGAAAATTGTTCGCGACATTTAAGCATATCCATAACTTAGTGTTCCAAAACTTGCTTCTGGAATATTCAATTCTCCAAGTAGAGTTCGCATACTTCTAAGAAAACGTGGGTACCATGAACGTGTGGCACATAGAAAATTCTGGATCAATGACATTTCCAGAAAACATCGCTTAGAATTTATTAAACAATATTCAAACAGTTTTCAATAAATGTTAAACCAATTTACTTTTACTGATGAAAGTAAATTTAAAATTCTTGGCCAAGATGGGAGATGTATGACGCGGAGGAAGAGAAACTCCAAATTTCGCGAAGAGAATGTCCAGGCCACAGTGAAATACAGAGGTGATTTTTTACTCGGCTGGGGAAGTATGAGTGCTTCTGGTGTGGGGAATATCCATTTTATAAATGGTACAATGGACCATGCAATGTACATCAACATTGTGCAAAATAAACTACACAAATGTGGTGAAAATGGGATTCAAAGACGATTTCATTTTTCAGCAGGACAATGATCCAAAGTACAGTGACAGTGCTAGAAATACAAGAATGCAGATCTTACTTAATACACCACAATATCTGAATACGCCACCACAAACTTCAGACATTAATCCCATTGAATATTTATGGGATATTCTGAGGAAAAAATATAGGAACAGACCAATTTAGTACAAAAATTTTCTTAAGCGCGCGCTCTAGGAGGAATGGAACAGTATGTTGCCATCTATGACGGCAAAGCTCGTAGAATTAATAAATACCAAGACGTCTAGAAGCCATTATAAATGCCAAAGGACATCTCACCAAATATTAATTTGTTTACATTTACACTTTTATTTAATTTTCACCGCCGATCATGTGGCTGTTTCAATACTTTTGGCTGTCTGTCTTCGCGACCTGTTTGTTAATTTCGTTTTAAATTTTCCGGTTAGTTATGTTATGTTTTTATTTGCAGATATTAATAATAAAATATACACTATTTTTAAAGTTTTCAAAACCTAAAATTTTTAATTTGTGTTTTATTATTCACCTCAAATTTATTCTTAGTATAAACAAAATCAGTATAAACATTAAAGCGAATAAAATTGTATCGTAACATGAGTGGAGTTTAGCCTACGTCATTCTACTTATTTTGTAATATACAAAACATTCGCCCAAAAATTTGAATAAAAAAATTTCCCATCCAAAAATTTGTCACTGGATCCGCCCCTGATATAAGAAATTGATATTTTCACAATTGTCATCGACACATGCGCGAATATTATTGTATGTAAAGTTACATAGCAAAAAAGAGGCATGACATAACCTGCAAACGGATTTCAACATAGTAAGTAGTGTTCACAAGTTTAAGAACAAATCTAAAAGCATGAAATGAATGGTTGAAAATAATTGAAAAACAAGAGTGATAATAAAGTTTTTATTTACTACAATGGAAGGGGCTACAACGTTGTATATTTAATTGGATGAGAGAATGACAGCATTCATCCGCCCGAAGATACGTACTGCATGTGACATGGGTGGAATATGGATATGCATTTAATATGACCGAAAGTAAATGATTTTGGTTTTATCTACCTTGTAAGTAACAAAAATATTGGCTCTTTTTCGAATCTTACAAATATTATTGAAAAGGTACTCTAGGGTCTCGCTACAGACAAAAATTGTTCAGTAGTTTACAGTGCAAACCCCCTCCCCCCCGTAAAAAAAACCTGCAGTCAAGGACCATTTAAATGCAAGTAGTGCCTATACATTTTTTACAATTAAATATATGTAATAAAATATATGATTAACCATGTTTATTAATAAAACAGAAACAAATTCAGAATAATTATCAAAAAATTCAAAGATTTGAAATAGACCTACCCAGGTGTTGTCCGAGTTATTTTGTCTGTTAGAATTTAAATTTTATTTTTGTTTTGATGGGACATACTGGAATATATGTAAAATATATACAACATTCTTTTGTTTTTTCATAAGATTTTCCAAAAATGTTATCTGCATATTTTCATAAATTCTTATTCTCAAATATATTAATAATTCATATTTATATTTTGTGCTTGTATTTCTAGGTGATTGAAGGACAAATCTGGAATCTGAAGCAGATCATTGTAACTTCATGACTGAAAATGTAATGTAGACTAAATTTAAAAAGAATCTCTTAAGAATTTCAAAATTCAGTCACATTTTATAATATGATTGAATTAAAAGAAAAATTAATTAAATGACAATAATCAATATTGATGATGATAACTGATTTCATTACTTCTATGAAATGTTTGTGTATATTGTTAATGTAGGTCCTGCATTGTCTAAACTAGATTAGGATTTCAATATCAAAAATGTTTTTAGAATATTATTTGTCTGGTCTGATTGCAGAGTTGGATTTCTGAACTTATAATTGTAAAACATATAAGTAGGGCTGTTGTATAAGTTGTAAGTTGGGCTAATACTATTCCTTATGTACATCCATATATGACAAGCCTTTGGCTTTAAGGGATTACAAGATCATTTTGTTTGCAAAGCACAAACATAATCATCAAAGTAAACACAACAATCATTAGAAAAAGAAACTCACAAAACTTTGCATGCAGTAGTAAACTTCACTCTGGATTTGCTAGATGCATTTGGTGCAGCAGTAAGACATGGTGAACAAATAGAAAAACAAACTGGTAAAAACCTGCCTCCTTCTCCTTGCCATTTCAAGATTTAAACACAGAATGCACTAATATTGTTAAATTTTATGTAGTTGTTATCATAATTGATATCAAGCACTATTTTATTATTATTATTATTATTATTATTATTATTATTATTATTATTATTATTATTATTATTATTATTACTATTATTATTATTGTTATTAAAATAAAAAACAAAATTGTTTTGGTTTTTCAATGTGGATATTTCTATTTTCTAGTACTTTTATTAACAATTTTTACAACAAACAAACGATCCTTTAAAGCATTTGTAGAGGGCAGAATTTATTTTTTAATTTATTCTTTTTTTTGTATTGTAATTCTATACTCTCAATTGTAAATGAATTGAAATACTTAAGTTTACTGAAGAACAGTTTTGGTAATCTTTACTATAATGTTCATGGATTGGTGTCATATCATTGACATTGTATATACTAAATGATGCAAGTTTTGTCATTACCAACAAACTTTTGTTGGCATGAAATAAAACAAAAATTATTTTAAAATTCTACAGTAATATTCATATAAATAATATTTATTTTTAGAAAAAGCTACTAATAAATGTGTCCCTCAATGTGAGTATTTTATTTGTAATTAGGAAATGTCTGAGACAGATAACCAGTGGCAGCAGCAGAGGCTGCAAGAGGGACCAGAAATTATGAGCATGGTATCTACTCCCAGGAATGCAAACATTACCTCAAGGATTCCACATTCTAAAAGCTTCATAAAGAATTTGAGTCTACGAAGGAATATGAGGGAGTTTAATGTGTGGGAGTTAACACAAGGAGTTGAGGGTGCACTGTTTGTATACTTAAAATTTAAATATTATCACAATATAATGAACAAGCAATATATTTTTTAAGAAAGTTTAATTTTGCCTATAGGTTAAATTAGTGATGGAATTAAATATGGACTACATCATTTATTTGTTGGTTTTTGAAATTTGAGCTTGATAATTGAGTTTTTATATGTATTCTCCAACTAGTTAGCACAGCAATAAGTATTTATTACATTGAAATCATTTAACAGGTTTTGCGATATTTCTTCTTTTTTATTTGTGTTTATTGTGTTTATAACTTAGTGTTCAATAATATTCCTGTGCATTAAATTTGTCAAAACTACAATTTATTTACCAGAAAAATTAAATGTTTCAAAAGTGTACATTAATGAAATAATAAAAAAAAGTTATTAATTCCATTCCGTTTTTGTATACTTACTTCCATTGAATAAACTTATAACTGAATTTAACCAAGGATCTTCTTAGTAGTATTTTTGTCTAATTGTTATTGTATTCTCTCTTTAAACCCTTGTAATCCATTTCAAGTCTTTTTACAGCTGTTTATTTAAGGTTAAAATTTGAAAATTCCTGACCATTCATTTGTCTGAATGAATGATGCCTACCAACATTTTTTGGGTGTTTATTTTTTTGATAATCTAGTGAATTGTAAATTCAAGAGAGTTTCTTGCAGATGAAATTAGATAAACTGAGACCACACCTTTCATTAAAAGCAAAAGCTTTTGTGACTATTAAAAAATAACCTGCACTGATAAAATGATAAGACCAAATTATATAATATTAAATACAACAATAAATGTAGGCATTACTAGAAACAATATTATTATTCAAAATTATTCAGCATGTAACTGACCACCCAGATCATTTATATTACTGAAAACGAATAGGAATAACAAATATCAAAAGAAAATTTCTGTTTGTGGCTGAAAAAAATTGACTTCAATAGGAAATATTTTTTTATTTTACTGAGATGTAAATATTATAGACTAAATGTAGGTAAACTATAGAGCATTACATGTTCTTTAATGGTTATTTTGTCAAACTATCTTCTCGGAATTATCACTTCGCCTGACTCATTCTAATCATTTTTCTGTTTTCTGAGGCAAATAGAGGTGGTCTCTCTTTGTCTGAAAAGCATTCCATAACTTCAACAGCAAAAAATCATACCTGTCGAAGTTCTTTGTATTGTTTAACAGAGCTATCACGCTCAATTCGCGAATTATACGCCGAAGTCGGTGGTATAACCCATGGATCGGAATCGGGGTGTGAAATCCGCGGATCGTAACAAATCCGGTCTTGTGACACAAGGATTTTTGCTTTGATTCGCGAATTATCTGAACTTGACGAGAATTCTCGAATTACACGGTAATGATAATACGTGCGCACAGTGTAAGATATCTCTTACACTGTGACGGGCGTAAATATACCATGTAAGTGATAGTGTGTGCATGCCATAGCATCAGCACTACATAGAGTAGAGATCTCTCCTCTATGCAGCACTATCCATCTTCTGGGCATGCGGAGATGCACTAAAATGGTGTGAATGGGCAGGTCGATAGTTCTTTAACGTTCGAGGTGACACAAATTCCCAGATGAATCATTTCTATCGTTTACAACACATGAATCATGAACGATACGTACAGTAGTATTAAGGAGGCCGTGACAGCGAAGGCCGCCAAGACCGAGGTGCACCGGGATTAACCGGCTTGTGTCATAAATTATACAATAAACATCGAAAGAAAATAACATCAAATTTTAAGATGTGAGTTAATAATGGTAGGGTAACTCAAATATCAGGAAACAATAAATACGGTCCAGTACATACTGTCACGGTGTAAAGATATATTATACACCGTGATACTGTTCACACTCTCACTCTCGTTCACATCACAATCGTTCTTAGCCACCATGGTTCTTCGTACAAAACTTCGTTTGTATCGGCTGGCAATGCCACACACACACACACACACGCACGCACGCACGCACGCACGCACACACACACACACACACACACACAAGCTCACAAGAGTGTCTGGGAAGAGAATAGGAGAGTGAAGTTTCTGGAGTTGGGGAAGAAGATCGAGGATCTTCTGTATTTTGTCCTACCAAGGAATAATGTCCACGGGGAGATAAAGCGCATGGTGAGTTCCATCCGAGCTGACTTTGATGAGATGGTGGACATGGAGGAGTCACTATCTGTAATTAGCTCGAAGACAGTTGAGGCGGAGACGCAGACTTCACCGCAGACATGTCCCACGGATGCAGGGGAGACGCAGACCTCGCCCGGACGGGATGCCCGACAGAGGGATCCTGCCAGAACACCGGAAACTCCTGAGGTGACCAGCGAGAAACCCGGAAGTGTGCGACTACCGGAAAACCCGTGGGAAGTTGTTCCAAAGGGGAAGAAAAAGAGGAAAAAACCCAAGCGTTCGCGTCCTAGACCTACCCGCACAGATGCTCTCCTCGTCAAGGTGGACGGGCAGAAATCGTCATACGCGGACATTCTTCGCCGAATGAAGAGCGACTCTTCCTTACAAAGTGTCGGTA
Organism: Gryllus longicercus; assembly: GCA_038098605.1. NCBI lineage: Eukaryota > Metazoa > Arthropoda > Insecta > Orthoptera > Gryllidae > Gryllus > Gryllus longicercus. The sequence continues at coordinate 1,845,523 of JAZDUA010000071.1, read as the reverse complement.
CCTGTGTCAAGCGGATCAGGAGAACTGGAGCTGGAGACCAATTACTGGAGCTGGAGAGGTCGGCTGGCGGGAAGGTAGATGAATTGAGGGGCTCCATATCACGCAAACTGGGAGATGCCGCAACAGTTACCGCACTGAGGGAGGAAACCACTGTGGAGCTGCGTGACCTCGATGAGCTCGCAACCAGGGAGGAGATCTGCGCCGCGCTGGAAAAGCAGCTGGAGACAAAGCTTGACCAGACAGCGGTGAAAGCACTGCGGCCTAGCTTCAGAGGTACGCAGGTGGCGGTGGTCTGCCTACCAACGGCCCTGGCGAGGAAGGCTGCAACCATCGGGAAAATTCGAATTGGCTGGGTGATAAGCCATATTCGAATTAAGGCTACGCCGTTAAGATGCTACCGATGCTGGGACTTTGGTCATTGTGCCAGTTCCTGCAAGGGACCTGACCGAACCAAGCTTTGCCGCAAGTGTGGCGAAGAAGGTCATGTGGCGAAGACTTGCGAAAAGGACCCGCACTGCATGTTATGCTCTGCGAAGTTTGAATCCAGCCACACTTCTGGCGGCCCGAAGTGCCCGGTTTATCAGAGGGCACTCCAGACGAAGAACCGGCAGAAAAGATGAGGTTACTCCAATTGAACCTCAACCACTGTGAGGCAGCACAGGACCTGCTGCAACAAACGGTGAGAGACCTTAAAATCGATGTGGCGATTCTTTGCGAGCAGTACACGAACATGGAGGGCCCTACTTGGTTTTCAGACAGGTCAAGTCGAGCCGCGATATGGACTTACGGTTTGCGTCAGGTCCACGAGGTCATAACTGTACCACCGACCGGCTTTACCAGGGTTAAGGCAGGTGGCATATACATTTACAGTGTATATGCACCCCCTAGTCTCTCAATACCCGAATTCGAAGCGTTGCTGAACAGTCTGGTGGCCGATGCACGAGGACGGAGACCCCTTATCATCGCTGGCGATTTCAACGCATGGGCTACAGCGTGAGGCAGCAGGGTAACGAACCGAAGAGGAGAGGCCCTTCTAGACCATCTAGCCTCACTGGACGTCGTCCTAGCAAATACCGGGAACTCCCCTACCTTCTCCCGAAATGGCGTTAGCTCCATAGTCGATTTGACATTCGTGAGCGAGTGCATTGCTCGCTCGGGTCTAACCTGGGTTCTGAGCGACCAATACACGCATAGTGACCATCATGCTATTATCATTGAGATGGGTAAACCTGAGAAACGTCGGACACTGCACCAGCCCAGTCACAAGTGGAGCACGAAAAAACTGGACACGGAGGCCCTCGTCGCCATGATGGAAGATGTGACCATATCTGAAGGACCACCGGAAGAGCAGGCAGAGGAACTCATGACGCATGTTGTCAATGCATGCGATGCCTCTATGCCGAGGTGCTCATCAAGCGACCGCCGTCCACCGGTTTACTGGTGGAACGAAGAAATTGCTCAACTGCGCAGGAAGTGCATCAAGAGCAGACGTCTGTGCCAAAGAGCAAGGAGCCGGCCCGACTCTGAGAGGTTGCGGGAACAACACCGGAATGATCGGAACGCATTGAAAAAGGCCATCAAAGCGAGCAAACGTCTCTGCTGGCGTGAGCTGTGTCGAGAGGTTGACGAGGACCCATGGGGCAGGCCGTACAAAATCGTTATGACCAAGCTGAACGGCGCGGTCAACATGTCCCCGACCTGTCCAAACCTACTGCAGAACATCGTGGCCACACTCTTCCCGATCCAGACGGAGACGAACCACGCATCCCCGATACATCGACCCACGGACGTTCCCCCAGTCAGCCCAGATGAACTTCGGAATGCTTGCCGCCGGATCCGGGACACTAAAGCTCCGGGTCCGGACGGAATACCAAATGCGGCTCTGAAGGTTGCCATCGAAGCTCGCCCAGACCTCTTCTTGGGCGTTCTAGACAGATGTCTGAGGGAAGGTTCCTTCCCGCGCTGCTGGAAACGACAACGGCTAGTGCTCTTGCCTAAGGGCAAGAAACCACTATGCGATCCGTCATCTTACCGCCCGATTTGCCTGTTGGACACAGCAGGTAAAATCCTGGAGCGAATTGTTTGCAGCAGACTTGAGATCTTCGTCGAAAGCAACAGCGGCCTTTCCGATAGTCAGTTCGGTTTCCGAAAGGCGCGCTCAACAGTGGAGGCAATTGGTAAAGTGGTGAGCATTGCTAGAGAGGCCATATCAGGAGCACGCTGGAGAAGGGGCACTAAGAAGTACTGCGCCGTCGTGACCTTGGATATTAAAAACGCCTTCAACTCAGCGAGGTGGAGCTGCATTCTAAATGCCCTTCATCTCCTGGAAGTCCCAGTGTACATCAGGACAATCATCAGCGACTACTTCAAAGATCGAGTCCTGTTGTACTACACAGATGATGGTCCGAGGAGCTATGACGTGACGGGTGGTGTTCCACAGGGGTCGGTTCTGGGTCCCTTACTTTGGAACATCATGTACGATGCGGTACTGAGATTGGAGTTACCACATGGCGCGGAGACCATTGGCTTCGCTGACGACGTGGCGCTCGTCGTAGTGGACAAGCACCTGGAGGACGTTACCCGCGTGGCCAACCGCTCCATCGCGATAATTCGCCGGTGGCTGTCTTTGGTCGGGCTGGTCCTGGCCGATCACAAAACTGAGGCAGTGCTGATTACCAGCAGGAAGACACGGGAGACCATCACCCTCAGAGTGGGGAGACACGAGATCCAGTCCGGGCCACACCTGCGGTACCTCGGCGTATGGATCAACGCGCGTCTCCATTTCGACGAACATCTTCGACTCGTTAGCCAGAAAGCGGATGGTGTGATCTCTGCCCTGTCGCGCATTATGCCGAACACCAGTGGCCCCAGGCAAAGCAGGCGGAAGCTCCTCGCCACCGTGGTTAGCTCGACCCTGCTGTATGCAGCGCCCATTTGGGCCAGCACCCTGGCAACAGCAGCATACGCCAGGAGGACCATATCCGTCTACCGTCGGAGTGCTCTGAGAGTGGTCTGTGCGTACCGCACGGTGTCATATGACGCCGTATGCGTAGTAGCAGGAATGACGCCTATAGAGATTCTGGCGGACGAGCGCCGACGGATCTACTATCAGGGTAGACACGGCTCGCGAATAGAAGCCCTCGCTGCGCTGGAAGAAGAGAAGATGGAAACGATGAGACAGTGGCAAAACCGCTGGGACGCAACGCTGAACGGCAGGTGGACCCACCGTCTTATCCCACGGATCAGCGAGTGGGCGTCGAGGGTTCACGGAGAAGTGGACTTCTTCGTGACTCAGTTGCTGACGGGGCATGGATGCTTTAGAGCGTACCTGCACCGATTTAAGCTAGATGACGACCCGACGTGTCCAGCTTGCCCAGGACAGGAGGAGGATGTGGAGCACGTGATGTACAACTGCCCGCGATTCTCAGGAGAAAGAGACCAGCTGCAGAAAATCCTGCAACAGCGCCTGACACCGGAGAACACCATCCCATTGATGATGTCCACGGAAGACAGATGGGCCGCAATTGCGACGTACGCTGCCCGGGTCATGCGACGCCTCAGAACTGAAGAGCGTGCGAGAAGTGAAAGCCAATAAAGGCGTAAAGGAGGAGGGCTAGAATAGCCCCACCACCCCACCTAACGAAGTAATGCCTGACGGCGGTTCCGTAGGTGGGGCGAAGGAGGTCGTAGGGTTTTAGTGGGTATTATCCACGGATGAGTCCCACACGAATCGGCCTGGATATGTGAGTCTGGGTCGATAGTGCGTAAATGCATTTCCCTCGTCGTTAAACAAAACACACACACACACACACACACACACACACACACACATATATATATATATATATAAACTTTAATGTCAAATAGCTCGCAAAATATAAGGAATTGCGCAATAAAGTAAATTAATTTGAGACGTTGGGAACGTAAAGTATCAGAAAATCCAAATATTAATTGGATTTAATAAAATTTGAGCAATTTAGGATTTTCTCCGAATATATAGCAAGGAAATATTACAAGACATTGTTGATGGGTGACCAATGACGTTTGCGGTATATAGTTGTGGTGCGCCTAGAGCGCATTGAGGAAGAAAGATAACAATCAAACAAGTGAACCGGTGTGGACGGGTAGAAAGTGTAAACGAAGAATTTCGGACGGAATAATCTCCGATTTGGTAGGGTGAGGATCGATGGCCGCCAAGGCATTGGGTAGTAGTTTTTTAGTGATTAGTCCGAGGAGATAGAAATCGGACATGTGTAACGGGAGAATATCTAAGTAACTAAAAGGAGATTTTTCGAAAAAATGTCTGTAATATTCGTGGGATAAATAGATTACGAATACGATTAGAAATTCTACTAGTTGAAATTCATTGAGAACATAAGAAGAGCTCCAGAAGGAATTGGAACAGTTGCTGACGTCATTAACAACGACAAGATGGCTGTACATTCTGCAAAAGGGAGTTTAGGCAATAAGTGACAAATATTAATAAAAATATTGTAAGCAGGCCAAGTCATGTTTAAATATGAAGTTAAAATTAAGATTAAGAAAGAATTATTATGTGTATTTTGTTAGTAGGAATTTGATGGCCATCAATAGAAACATTATAGAAATAGAAAAATACATTGTTGAACAAAATTAATTAAAAAATAATTCGAAATGAATGAATCGTGTCAGCTGACACCTAATGACACTGGAAAGTCAAAAGCGAAATTGGTACATTGTTTAATTTATTAGTAACAAATATTCCCTAACAATAATTAAGTTGCTCACCACCCGAACACTCGTACGAGCGGTATTTTAAATTGAAGCAGTCTGTTGAATATGTTTGAATGAATGATGTACAGGATCTGATAGATTATTAGTGATACATGGTGACGAAAAAGCTGGAAATGATAATTATTATAACGAAAACGTAAGTATCATAAAAATGTTAGGTAAATTTCAAGGTTTTATTACTCAAAAGGAATAAATTACCATTAAATAATAATTTACCATTACAATTACGTCTTCCTGGATATACGAATTATTGTGGACCTGGTACAGATTTTAAAACTCGATTAGAACGAGCTGACAAAGGAATTAATCCACTTGATGAAGCTTGTAAATATCATGATATTGCTTACAAAGATCATTAGTATTTAGAATCTAGATATCAAAGTAATAAAATACTACAAGAGAAAACAAACGAATATTTATTAAAGATGCGAATTTAAAAGAAACAGTGTTTGCTACTGCAGTCACTGGAACCATATTTGCTAAAAGGACATTAGGTATGCGAATAGAACCTGAATGGGGAATTTTATATCGTTTTTTAAATACTAATAAATGTCGAGAGTGAAATATATAACATTTACATTATTGCCAGATGATGTTAGAAATATTAATTTTGATGATATTTTAACATCCAAGGAAATATAAAATGCAAATGAAAGTATAAAGAAAGGATCGGCTATGTATTTAAATATATCATGTTCACAAATAAAATTACAATCCAGAAGATGTGGTGGATTATTATCTGTGTTAGCATCATTATTAATAAGTGGTGCGAAAGCTATTTATAATGAAGTTCAATTAAATAAAAAATAAAGCTGAATTAGAGGAAATGAAGCGTCATAATTTGGAAATGTAAAAAATGGGTAACAGGGGCTAAAAAAAGAAAATGAACCCCATTACTATATTAACAACATTAATGAGTCAATACCCATATCCTCTCAATAATTATGACATAATGCGATGTGTTAAATATTTTATCGGTCACATGCGTCTTTAACCCTCGTTAACATGGAACCTGATAAGTTTGTTTAGTGCACTATCTGTAGGTTAAGATATTTAAAATCCTTAGCAACGGGTATTAACATCTTTAGTTACCTAAATAAACAACCACCCATTCATCGCAAGTAACATTACGAAAAAAATCACATGGTAATTTACAAGACAAATAGTTATCAAAGAAACGCATTATAAGGATGTTCATTATTAATTATAATGTTATTAATTGTGCAGTTTCAAAAATAAATATTTGGTAAATTAGCATTATTTTCGTTGTACTAGACAAAATGGATTTCTTCTTCAGTAATATTTACTGACGATGTGGTGTCGCCATTGGAAGTCAATGCCCCACCTTCCTTGGCCGATAGTATTTTTTTTTTTTGCGATTTTCAGTTCATTTACCAAAGACTGCTCAAACATGATTTGGTCACGGTAGAGCTCCGCCACCCACCAAAACGTTTCAAATCAGTAAGGGAAGGTCCTGAATCGGCCAATGCCGTAGCCGAAGTTATTCTTAAAAGAGTGCCCGGTGTATTTTGCAGCTTCTGGGAGACCAAGATATGTGACTACAATTTTTGGAACTCCTGAAATCTTGTGAATGCCCACTTTCAGTATACTACTTTTTCCACGGTTGTAAAAAAAGAAGAATTAGTCGTGGTCAAAGTGCTTTGGACACAAGTCCATATATTTCACAACTGTTTCTACATTGTTGTCGGGAACTATGGTAAAAAATTGTGAATTGTGATTTTTAAAATCCGTAATATGCACAATTACAATGGAATCTTCCCTCTTAATATCGTTGAAACGAAGCTGGTATATTTCATCTCAGCGACACGCACCGAGAAAGCCAAATATCGACTGCTTTTACACCAAATCTGTACCGTATTTCACTCCAAACTACTAATGTAACAATAATCATACCTTGTGAAACAAATATTCTTCATCCCCAGTCTCTATCGAGAGACTGTTCCATACATCATTATTTGCCAAAACTTTTGCTTTTTTTGTTTGCACACCAACGTTCAATCTCTTTAAGTAGGGATCAAAACATTTCTTTTAATTATTTTCAAAATACTTTAGAAAAGTGTTCAAGTGAGGAATACAAATTTTTGAAAGAGGATTGTAATTACTCAAACCTGTAAAAAATTGGTTATTTACATTTTTTTACATTAATATTTACGTGATAAATACGTGGACACAGACATACAAAACACACAATGATTTTAAAACATTTTTTAAATATGAGTTCTCTTACCTGTTCTCAATACTAGTAATTGTTTATTTTCTTCTGAAATGGAATTGAAACTCAAAGATGAAGTACAATCAAACTCATTTTGGGTATGCTGAGAAAATGTGACATAAGCCATCTGAAAGTTAGTTTGTTTATTAAATATTTAAAAACATTTTTACAATTACTTTATAATAAAAAACCAACCTGTATCAGTCTTCTCGTCCAAATATTTGAACTATTTACTTTGTTTCATTCCGTGGTTTGTTATAATTCACTACAGGAAGCAAATAATGTATCACATGTATGTTTTACTTCGTTTATACTTGGTTTTCCTTGTTGTTTATTCTGTACCTTCTGAATAATTAAACCGATCTTGTTTTGATGACTTCAACACCGAATACATTATAGGTTATAAATGGATATCATATGTCGAGAAGTATATATGTGTACGATATCGATCTCTTTACTGTGGAAGCGCGACTCTGACGGTAGATATTTTCGTAATTCAAATTCACAGCACAATTTTCAAACAGTTTTCAAAAGAGTAATTTAAAATTAATTTGATAAGTAACATGTTTTTTTTCGCAAATTTGCCAATTTAACTTTATGTAATAATATTATGTGTTTGAAAATGTCACACAATGATTTCTCATTCAATTTCTATTCAAAAATATGGAGTTTTCCATGATTTTAGCGAAAGAAATGAGTTATGAAATGAGTAAAATAAAATAGGTATCTCTACAACCGTGTGCACCCAATAAAATCAATGAAAAATGGTTTCAGATACAATTCCCAGCAAAAATGTTTAATATTATGAATGTAAATCTAACAACAAATACTTATATTGTTGTTTGATAATTTTAAAAATATGAGCAACATGAAATTTTTAATTTTTTATAAAAAATTAACTTTTTTCTAAAAACCGCCATTTTGATTAGTAGAGACTAAAAATTTACAATTGAAAACGCCACCAATCGATTCTTTGATATATTTTTATTCAGAATTAACGTATGTTGGTGTGATTTGCGAGGTAAATTGACTCATTATGAGTAAAACAAAATGATGTATGTCTAAAATCGCCTTTTGTCCATTCAAAATCTATTGCTTGTGAAACAGAAAATTATCATCGTAGAAGGCTGAAACTTTGGCAAATAAATATTTGCAACACATCAAACAAGGTTATTGTCGTTTTAAAAAAATCTGTGATGATCGGGTGTGCGGTCGTGCTGAGTTCGCGTGGAATTTTCTCTCTCTCTCTCTCTCTCTCTCTCTCTCTCTCTCTCTCTCTCTATATATATATATATATATATATATATATATATATATATATATATTGTAACACCCCCGCGCATAGGAAATGCGTGGTTAGCGGCCCGGTTATAGCTCAGTCGGTCCTATTCCCTTTACTCGTTTAAAAAAAATATAGCCAATTGCAACAATTTCCTTTGCTCATTTAAAAATTAGTTGATGGAAGGAATTGTTCATTAAATTCATGGGCATTCAAAATAAACAATTTGATTACTGGTAAAAGACAACGTTTATTCCTGGACAAAGCTGTACCAGGGAAGTTACATTAATAAAATAAAAGAAAGAAGAGATTGAATAAAAAGAAAAAATAAAGATTAAAATTAAAAGGAAAGCTTACAACTAGAGAAGAGTACAAAATTGTTTTATAGCTAGAATTACAGTCGTCCTTGAGGACCTTTCTTGTGCCTTGGCGCGGCACCGCTTTCATCAATACTTCAAAAAAGGTTTATTGCCCCCAGTTACATTGCCTGAGAGCTTTCCGTGGCAGATGTTCTCGAGGGGCCCGGGTGGGCGCGGCAAACCTTGCGGACGGCCTTCCCTGGAATGCGTTCGGGGTGCACGCCCTCTCCAACAGGGCGGTCAGTGGCGTCTGGCGGCGTCTGGTGACGTCAGCAGGGGGGACCGTCTGGAGTCTGCTTCGGCGGAGCTTGTAGATAGCCGCGGATATCGCCCCCGATCGCAGGTGCGGAGCACACAACAAAGGCTCCCTCTGAACTACGCGAATCCTCTCAAATACAAATTCAGAAGTTGCGAAATCCTGTAGCGAATACGCAATTACAAAGGATTCGCCAATTTACTTTCGAAGTGCTTTTGCACTTCCTCTAAATTTCTCACTGAGAATCCCAATCTATCACCCCAGTGATTTCAACTAAGTGCTTTCAGAGGCGCACTCGCCTCTCCCCGCGAATAGCTCCCACCCCAGAGAAGTTTCTCAAACAAGTGAAATTTTAACCAAGTGCCTTCAGAGGCGCACTCGCCTCTCCCCGCGACTGGCTCCCACCCCAGAGAAGTCTCTCTACCAACTGTTCTCAGCCCACTGAAATTTTGTTTCTCGTAAATGCACGAAGTTAACTTTTATCCCCGCCCTTTCTCCTCATATGTTCTTGCTCCCTACAACGATCGCGTCGCTATTGGCTAAAGGTGATGGCGTTGTACACTAAATTTGGCCAATAAGCTCCGGCGGAGTATGTGGGATTTTCCGCTCTCTGTTTCTGTCGGAATACAGTGTCCCTTTGTTCCGTCTCGAAAATAGGCCACGTCTGTGCAGGGGCCTCCCGGCTACAGAATTATTGCTTGTGGTTTCCCCAATCACGATGACAGGCGTTTCGAAAATATTCCAGATGTGACTGCGTCTGGGCGCTTTTCAATTTACCCTTCTTTCGGCCGTTGGGTGGGGTGTCATAAACATCCGAAATGGGTCAGGGGATCGTGGCTGTTGCAAGAAGGGGGGCTGCGCGCGTGACGCCGTATGTTTTTCTTCAGTAAAAAATTTCTTAGGGCTACTTTACTCAATTTAATTTATCTTAATAATTCTGTACCGCTACAATATATATATATATATATATATATATATATATATATATATATATATATATATATATATATATATATATATATATATTGTAGCGGTAGTCTCGAGCCCATTCAAGCCCGCATTATATATATATATATATATATATATATATATATATAATGCGGGCTTGAATGGGCTCGAGACAGTACTATGCGGCGAATGCAGATTGACGCGTAGTCAGCGTGGGTCTTAAGTTCGGTGAAAAATCACTCTCGGTGGCAAAGTTCAACCCTACGAGCCGAAATTAACAATGTTCATCACACCACCGAGTCTTAGGTAAGGGCCACGCATTTTCTCCTACAATTCTCCCTAATGTTTCTCTCTACTCAGCTCCATGCCGGGCTCGCCTACGTTTTCCCCTCCCGAAAACGTCTCAGGACCCGTAGCTTTGCCCATTTCCTCCGCAATTTTATGTCACTCAATCGGGACGCACTGTTCCTGGACTTATCCAGAGCGATCTTTCTCTCTAGTTCTGGAAGCATCCCTTGCAGCTGCCCGAACACGTGTTCAGGCCGCTTTGTTTTCGGAAACATAATTCTTCGGCGCCGTGATCGGCAGCCGGCGACGGGCGAACTATAAACAATACCTCTGGGATTTCCGGAAGTGTTGTAGGGAGATTCCTTGCGCGGGCGCGTGGAGAATTGGCCGGCGGGCAGGGTCTGTCTCCGGGCCAAGACGCGGGCGGTCATTGTTTTGCTAAGTGCGCGGGGTCTCCCCGAAGGGGGGTGGGGAAAGGTCTCCCCTGCGGATCAGCAGCCGACGTGGGGCGTGCGACGGGCGAGCGCCGAGCGGGCGGCTTGTCGTAAATAAGTCTGCTGCGAACGGCACCCTATTTGGCGGGCGGTCGGGGCAGTTGGCGACGGGGGGCTGTTGGCTCGTTGAAAAGGATTCTTTGTGTCAAAAGCCCAGTCTTGCAACCTACTTTCATTCCGTGGAGAAAACTATCTTAATATTAAATTAACATATTAAAATTTGGTGACGCCACAATATATGTATATGTATCTCTCTCTATATATATATTGTGGCGTTATGGGATTATACAACCCCATAACACCACCGTTTCGTCTGTATGAACACCCACAGGCAGCGAGGAGAGCAGGCGTAAATCAGAGTATAAACGCGCAGCCTGGTATCCGTTGCCCGTACTAATCAAAGACGAACTAGCAAGCAACGTTTTTCCCTGTGAAGAGTTGAAAGAGGAGAAATACCCCCGCCACGGAGAATTTCCCCAGGCATCAAACCATAAATAGGCTGACCTGCAAGCGGAAGCTCTCTTTCCTTGCCACCGCGCGTCGAGTAAGCAGCTCTTTTTATTGTCGCCGTTCGTCGGGTAAGCAGCATTTCATCACCGCTCGTCAACGTCAGCTTAGATATTATTTGCCGCCGCAGCGAATGCTAGGTAGGAGTTTTCGGCGTCGGACAGACGTGCTAGTTAGTCGTCCGCGAAATAGTGAGGATTTAGTAGAGTGTTTCTTTTATAAACAACACGGGAAGTAAAAAGTTACCCGTTGTGAGCAAAGCTTTGAGAGTTCTTGTTTAACGAAGGAAAAGTAGTAACGAGCGAGGAACTTGCACTAGTATTCAGGGAAGTGCAAGGGACATTTTTCACAACGTGGGCGTAGTCAGAGGCGCCGGTAGCAGTCGAGGGAGAAGAAGAAGCCGACTAGGAAGGACGGAAGAGGACGCGAGTAGACAGGAGAAGAAGAGGCCGACTAGGAAGAACGGAAGAGGACGCAAGAAGACAGCGCCGACGACGCAGAGGCTGGAATCGAGCGACGTCGGTGCAGAAGCCAGCACACGACATCAAGGCCAGAAAGCGGCAGTTTTCGAGGTAACACTAGAACTGCGAAAAGTAGGTCAAGTTCACGTTGGCAGGGAAAAGACTAGTACAGGAAAGTGTTAGGAAATTGAGGACACGGGTGGCAACAATTTGCAGCATTTAAGTGGGAGGTTTTTGACGCGCTATTGCCTGCCTTAAACATTCTATTTGGAACATTTATTATTCTGCTATTAGCAGTCACAGTTAAATTATAAATTGAGAGTAGTGCACTTGCCCACATTTTGTTCTTTACATGTAATATTTTTTTTGAAGCAAGAGATTGTAAATAGAAATTTTGTTTCATGTGCAAATGTAATTAGGATAGCATGAATTTAGATATAATTAATTTTTCCAGGGAATTCCCAGTGTAGATAAGGGTAATTATTTCAAAGAATTAGTTTTGGAGTAAATTATGTGTTCATTCAGTTAATGTGCTGTAAAGGATTCTATTTGGGTTTTTTTGATTATTTTTTTGTAAAAGTGTGATTCTATTCTTGCTTTTTTGTCATTAACTTATGCCACAAAGTTTTTGGGTAAATTATACGCTCGTTTATGTGCAATTTGTGTGATTTTATTGTGTCAAGGGTTCAAACCTTTCTCGTACCCTGAAGATCCTGCTCCCTAGATTTAAAGCTCGCTTCACGAGCAAATATCTTATCAACCCCCTCCACGGTTCATGCTGCTGTCGTGAAGGTACCAGTTGTGTGCAATGTGGGTGTGTTAGAATATATATACCGGGTACCTTGAATTTGTCGGTTTCATATATATATATATATATATATATATATATATATATATATATATATAAACCGGGTACCTTGAATTTGTCGGTTTCATGGAAATGCGTTTCCGTAATGCAAGGTATTTGTATTTCGTGAAAGAACATAAAGTTCCTAAATATATTCTCTTGTTTGCTTAATCCAATTGAGTTCCAGTTGAATAATTTTAAATCTGTGAGCTGGTTACGCTTCATATTCGTAACGCGACCTGAATCATATTTTCGATTTGTGGTAATAGAAATTTATAACTGAATAATCACAGTCCTTGTGATTCATTCAACTAATCTACTCATATCAATGTTTTGATTTGTGAACGGCTTCGCATTTCAAATGCTCTCTTGAGAATTATTTAAAGGTCGTGACCAAGGGCCTGGTCTTAGGGCCCCTTCCCACGGCGCGGCCGCGGCGCTCTTCGTTCAAGCAGCAGAGCCCTTCCGACGCAGCCACCGCCGGAGCCACGACCGCACCGCCGCCCGCCGTGGAAGGGGGTGGGGTCTGGAGGGGTAGGTTTCGCCGACCCTCCGGCGACGACGAACAAAGGGACCGGAGCAGGTAGAACGCTGCGGCCGCGGCGCAGTGGGAACGCTCCCATTTAAAGCTGTGTTCTGCTAGCGTTGGCGCGTGGCCCCTCCTCCGCTTCGCGTAGCTGGAGTTCGGCGTCGGCTGCCGCAGCAGCCGCCACCCGCTGCACGTGGGAAGGCCTCCATTCAAACCAATGCTCTGCTACGCGCCGCGCTGCTGCGAAGCGCGCTGCGGCCGCGCCGTGGGAAGGGGCCCTTATGATCTTACGGGTAGGGGAGGGAATTGGGCATTGTTAAAGACTGGAGGTTGGCTGCATCTGGCTTGCCTGCTGTCATATCTTATCCCTTGATTTACATCTTGCGAACTATTCAATACCTTGGCCTGACCTGCGTTATATCTCGAACCAGTTGCATATTTATTCAGTGTCTTGTTTAATTCTGCCTTATAGGAAAAGCAACTCCGCCTGGGTCTGCTTGCAGGCACTGCCGGTCCCAAGCCCGGATAAAGGAGGAGGGTCTTTTCACTAGTATGGCAATGCTTCCACTTACTTTTGCCATACTTCTTTTAACTGTCCTATTTTGGTCACTCTCGATCCCTTGTATTTTTCGACCCCGATGCTATTAGGTTGCGAGGGCTAGGGAGTCTTTCCTTTCTGATCTTCTACTTTCTGTAAACTACTAATCTTTTTCTATCTTCTTATAGATCCTGTTCTTATGCTTCTTAATGGGGGGACAGACCTCAGAGCTGAAGTGAAAGCAATCTGTCTAGGGAGAAAACCTTATACAAATCCTGCGAGTTTGGGAGCAGTGAGGTGGCAGCCCCACTACCAAACTTTCCCTGCGCAGCGTTCGTAGCGCCGCCAGGGGAGATTCTTATTACTGGCTCACTCATTGATTGTAAACAAGGAAATCCTTTGGTAACGACATTGGCAAAGTTAAAGGACAAACGTCTTGGTATATCAGAACATGTCAATATAGGAACTTGGAATGTACGAGGCATAGCTAACAAAGAATACGAATTGCTAAGAGAAGTCAGGAGTGCTAAACTCGATTTGGTTATGTTATCTGAAACTAAAAAGAAGCAGAGGGGAACATGTGATTTGGGAAACTATACATTAATTTATAGCGGTGTACCTATCGAAAATAGAGCAGTAGCAGGAACAGCTATTCTAATAAATGAGAAATGGAGAAATAGGATAACTTCTTACAGTTGGATAAATGAAAGAATTGTAACATGCAGATTCAAAATAGCTAGAGGATATATGAGTATTATATCAGTGTATGCTCCTGAAGAGGGTAGAAAAGAAGAATCTGATAAATTTTATGAAAGCCTACAAAGTGTACTAGATTCCACAAATAAAAATGATTATATAGTCATAGGAGGAGATATGAATGCTAGGATAGGACAACAGCCCATTAAGGAAATAATTGGAACAAACGGAGAAGTAGTAATTAATCAAAATGGAAAAGTGTTACGTGATTTTGTGAATTTTAACTCATTACGAATAGAAAATACGTTCTTTAGACATAAAGATATCCATAAATTTACATGGGTGAACAGAGGGTACAGATCAATAATTGACTATTTAATTGCAAATGAAAAGATGGGAAAACTATTTCAGGACGTGAGAGTGATGAGAGGAATGGATATAAATTCAGATCATTTCCTAGTAAGAGGGAAAGTAATCCTTAAAACTAAATGGGCAAGAACAACACGCAAAAAGACCACAATAAAGGAAACAGTGTGGAAAACTAACCTATTAGAAGACCCTAGCATCAGAAATTTATTTCAATCACGCATAAGACTATATATGCTAAAGGAACCCATTAGCACGAATATTGAATTAGAATGGCAGAAGCTAACCCAACTGATAGAAAGTGTAGCTTTTGAAACCTTAGGGAAAAGGAATAAATATAAGCCAAAAAAGGGACTTAATGTGTGGAATGAAGAATTGAAACGAGCAGTTCAAAGAAAGAAGGAGTCATATCTACAGTGGCTCATGACGAAAACTCCTGAGACATTGGAAGAATATAAAATACAAAGAAGAGAAACAAAAAAAATAGTAAAAGCTGCACACAAGGAAAGCTGGGAAAGATACATTTCTAACATAGAAAGAGATGTACATTGTCGCCAATATACTGCTTACAAAATTATGAAACACCTAAACAGAGAAGAAAAAGACGCAGCAAATTTAGATCTTCTAGATAGAGAAGAATGGATTAAGTTCTGTAAACATCTGTGGACAAAAGAAGAGGGAGAAGATGTAAATGATGAAGAGGAGGAAAATAACAGATGTATATCAGAAATTGATAAAATAGAATTCAATGAACTTCAAGAAGCCTTGCAAAGTTGTAAAAACAGAAAAGCTCCTGGCTCAGACAATTTAAATATAGAACTATTTAAATATCTACCAGAAGAAGCCAAAAATAGGCTTCAAGATTTTCTAAATCAATGCTGGCAACAAAAAAGAATACCAATGGAATGGAAGAAAGCAGTAGTAATACCCATTTTTAAAGGAGGACCAAGAACTGACTGCGAAAATTATAGAGGTATAAGTCTTCTGAATACGGCATATAAAATATATGGGAAGATAATAGCAAATAGATTGAGAAACATTGTAGACAGTATATTACTTGAAGAACAAACAGGTTTCCGGAAAGGAAGATCCTGCTCGGATAATATCTTTATATTAAAACAAATAATAGAAAAAAGAAGAGAATACAATCTAAAGACCTACATAGTCTTTATTGATTACAGTAAAGCATTCGATAGTGTACACAGAGGAAAACTATGGAAAATTATGGAAAAAAGAGGAATACCATTGCACTTGATCGAAGTTATAAGAAATATATACCTAGGAACACAGATAAACATAAAACTAAAATCTGGAATTATTGCCCAAGGAAATATTAATAAAGGGGTCAGACAAGGGTGTTGTATTTCACCTATACTTTTTAATCTATATCTAGACAATGCTGTGAGAGAATGGAAACAACAGATCATGAAACTTAATATAGAAGACAATTTTAAAGGAACAAATTTTATTAAAACTTTTATGTTTGCTGACGACCAGATTTTAGTTGCAGATAAAGAAGATAATCTGCAAAGGGCACTATATGAACTATATAAAATAACAAAGCAATATAATCTAAGTATATCTACAAATAAAACCAAATCCATGGCATTCCAAGGCTCACAACCTTTAAGATGTAAATTCATATTAGAAAACAAAATTATTGAACAGGTTAATACCTTTAGATTTCTAGGATGTGACGTATCATATCTCGGCGAAGTTGATATTGTAAGGAAGATAGAAAGATTCAATAAGATGTGTGGCACCATCAAAAGAGCGCTCAAAGGAAAGGTCCGTAAAGACACAATGCTAAAGTTTTATAAAGTTATGGCAGTGCCTTGCGGACTTTACGGAAGCGAAAACTGGACTATGAACTCCAGAACACACAGTAGACTTCAAGCAGCCGAGATGAGATTTTTAAGATCAGTCCTGGGAGTAACAAGAATGGACAGATTAAAAAACGAGACCATCCGGAAAAATATAGGAATTTACAACTTAGACGAAAAAATTAAGGAATACAGAGAACAATGGAAAAAACACCTCGAAAGAATGGAAGACGACCGTATTCCAAAGCAAGTGCTTCAGTACATCCCTAAAGGAAGAAGAAGCGTTGGTAGATCCAGGAGAAGATGGTTAGATCAAGGAGGCGCAACGGACCAACCGGTCTAATGCTTGAGGGAGAAGAAGAAGGAAAAGCAAGCACGATAACCGTGTGATTTTCTTTGCAATTAGCAAAATAAAGTTTAACCCCCGATTTAGGGAGTGTATATTTAGAGTAATGACAGTAGTTTACAATTTTACACTAAATACGAAGCTAAGTTTTTGTTCGTACAAGAACACTAACATTACAGTAGTGTAACGTAGTTTTAGAATTGATCTACCAGCATCATTGTTCTCTAGGTCTACAACAACTATCTGCAGGGGTTTTCTGTTTTTACCATAACGTCTTACTACTTTTAATACAGGGAATTTATCATAAAGTTCTTTTTTAATATCATTGCCATATAGACACTCAGGTACATCTATTATTATAACTTCAAAGGCCTTTACAGATCGGTCTTTAAAGGAGTAGAACTCTGTCTCATTATTTTCGCAAATTTTTCTGAATTTCCTGAAATCTTCAATGCACTTTAAATTTATTGTTATTGTATTTGACTTCAAACTTTTCAACTTCATTTTTCACCAAATTTTCACAAGCAGTTTATAGCAATTCATCATCTCTTTTATTGTACTTTTGAATAATAATTGCGGGAATTTTTACTGCCTTGAATTCACTGTCATCGTTTTCCTCTACGTAATCTAAAGATTCAAATCTGTTTTCTACAGGTACTATGTTATAAAGCATTAGATTTATCTCTGTTTGCGAACGTTTTTGTCTTTTATCACTTAACACTTCACTAGAATAACGGTTTATTTTTAAGATATATCTACCTTTTTGGTTGAGGCGTTCGGAATACGATGAATTGCCCCTTGTCCGAGCTGCTCCAAGGTGCTCGTTTGGTTTGGTGCTCGTCAAGGTTTTGTAGTTTCGAGACAGGTAGTAGATCCCCAGCAGTGCCATGATGTTCTTGCGGTGGTTGAACTGTTTCTGGTTGCGTTAAACCTAGCGTTTGAGTTTGCATTATGTTTTGCATTATACCCTGCTGTGGCAAGTTAACACTCAATTGTGCACTCAGTTGTGCAATTAATTGTGACTGTAATGCTAAGTACCCATCGTGATATTGCGGTCACAAGTGGCCATTTTGAAATGTGAACATAATGTTATTTTCCATTGAGCTCGTACGAGAGATCTCTCCAAAGTTGCTTCATCACTATTTGTTGCATCCATTGCTATTTTTATATGTTGCCCCGTACCGGGACAGCCGTTTTCACACATTACACTGACCTGGAGCTAATGGGTTGTTACATACACTTTTAGAAAATAAGTAAATAAAAGAACAAGTAAAACGTACACCTAGTTTTACTAGTGGAACACTTTCATGAATACTATCAGCTCGTCGATAACACACTAACCTCACTGTAGTAGTAGAACGCAGGTATGTCATTCACATCACCATTATTACGTTGAATTGGATTATAAGATCTGTGTTTAACGAATCGTCAGAAGACCAGTCTAGTTTGTGTTTACTTTCTGCTGGTATATCTAACCACTCCAGAATATTTACTTCGTCCTGAAAATACTTAATTTCACCTGAGAGCCTGGCATAGTGAGGTTACGGTGTGAAATACATGAAATACTTAATGTAGATGAAAAGCAACAAACAGTATTTAACGAAGGATATCACTCATAAACGCGATTGAAAGAAATATACAATTTAAATCACATTTACATACCTTACTTATTGAAAATATTTCTTTTCAATGGCAGAAATTGCTCTACAACCATGAATTACAGCTAGAAAAATTATCCTTGGATTTAAACGTAACTGTCTCTGACGTACATCAGCTGTTGCGCTGTTATGTAATCTGGAGGTAAAACGGCACAATTGTGATGTGTAAGCTCCCGATTGGATGGCGCCATAACAGCTGACAACCTGTCAAATGCAGCTCTATATAAATCAAAGAATAGCACCAAAACTGTCAACTGAGGGTTACTACCTCTCGAAAACAAGTGAGCCTATCGTTACACGGCTGCCATCTATGTGCGAGTACGGGTACTACGTATTGGCATCAGAATGTATAAGAATTGCTACGCCTATGATTGTCGGGTACGGGGATCCCCCCCTGTGTTTATCTATATCACTGGTAGAAATGTCCCTGGGCGTTTGACTAAATGTCGCGGATGAGAACTTCCTGACCGTGCTCAATGTTTGTGGGATCAGCCGATCTTCGATTGATGCGTCACCACATTGCTTGCGGGAGATCTCATATATTTTTGTGAATACCCGCTTTCTCTGTGCTCGAGCCGCTACTGATGTCACGTAATACCAGTTAACAGTGGCATCTCGTATATAGTATATGGTGACACCAAGGGCAGAAATAATCGTGTCAATTCTTTTAGTTTTTATCCATATTTCCTCATAATGTTCGTAATTTAGAAATACGATATATTTAATTTAGTAACAATACATTAAGAAACATATCGCCTTATGATCTTAGTAGTTGAATAGCTACATTAAGTAAAAAAAAAACAACTTGTCTTACACATAGTTAAAACTTAAGCTTAATTGTGTCATCCAGTACACTGCGCCTTATATGCAACGTTCCAGTAGTTAAATAACTATTATTATAGTAATTTAATTCATACTTTCTTTATTTTAAATTAGTTCGGTCCCTATTACAAAAATGACATTGACTTCTCTACTCCGCGCAAACAACAAAGCTGCCAAGAGTTAAAGAACCTTGAATATCCCGAAAGATGGAATGGACCATTAATCGACTCAAGAATAGATACACTAAATGATTCATAATACTAACGGATATAAGATTCGGGAATGTCCTCATAAAATGGCATAAAATTGTTAATAGATCGTATGCCAAGGAATTTTAAGGTATAATTTCCAAGATCCCAAAATTTTCATTATCGAGACCATTCAACGAAACTACGAACAGGGAAAATGCATATAACTTTTCTCTTTCTTACTCAGATGTAGAATCAATTGTAGAGATGTGTATTAGCGCCCCTTTACTTATTACATTAAAATGCATTTAATAAGCACATATTTAAATTAACATTAACTATATATTTTAACACTAAAAATAGTTTCCTAAGCGAGTAATGTAAACAGTACACACTTTTGTAGAACAGTGTATATATCTGCGTGAATGGCTGCTGCCATTGTATAAAACATAGAAATGTATTAATAACAATGTACATACCTTGAAGAAGAACATATTCGGCAAAAATAGATTCATCGACGTCAAGAGCATTAATACCTTGATATTAGTAAAAAAAGTAGGAAAAGCGTTAGGAACCTCTTCAAAATCACAAACACAACACAAATTCTTTAGTTTTAAACGGAAACCTAAATCAATATTAATTTTAACCTATTCAATTTTAATTTTATATACATTACGGGACGTTTAGTGAAAGTTTCATTGTCAGACGGCCAAGCACAAGTTAATGCAAATTACACGTTGGTGAATACTTGATCTCTTGAGGAGTGACGCAAATTTAAAGCGTCGATAAAACAAAAAAATTTATAAGTGATTATGTATCCCAAACAATCCTTAATTACTTAAAACTTCTCTTATTCCATGTCTATGAATTTGGACCAGAGAAATTATTATTTTCAAGTTTCAGAGCACAATTAATATTTTATTTTCTATTCTGCTGAGAAATGCTTAGTTTCGCGACAAAGGTCAAGATTCTTCACGCAACCTCTTCACCCTCTTCTCCCACTTCTCCCTCTTCTACCACTTCTCCCACTTCCCCCTCTTCCCCTTCTCCTCTTTCAACCTCTTCTCCCTCTTCTCCCACTTCTCCTCCTTCAACCTCTTCTCCCACTTCTCCCAATTCTTCCACTTCCAATTCTTCCACTTCTACTTCTCTCTCTTCAACTGGAACTTCTTCAGTTGCTGCGTTTTGTGCTTGTTCTTCCTCTACACCTTCTTCCCCGAGTTCTTCTTGCTCGAGTTCACCTTCTGCCATCACCTTTAATTAGACAAGAAACAATTATTTAATTTGATCTCTGGGAGGAAATTATTTAATCTGTTCTGGGAGGAAACGTCGAAATTACGAAAATACGCTCTTAAGACAATTTTAAGCATATTTTATATAATAAACTACTTGGATATTCGTATTCCGAATGGATAATCCGCTCTAAGCACTCAAAAGTTGTTTTGAATAAATTCTTTCTAGGAGAGAATTGCATTCCAGAAGCATAGAAACACTCTAGAAACATGTAAATTGTGTATATTTTTCAAAAGAATTTAATATATTTGTTCAGAAAGAAAAATTAACTAAGAAATATAAAAGCAGTCGAATATAAATTGGGTACTTTTTATATCTGTGTTAATTTTTCTTTCTGAACAAATATATTTATTTCGTTTGCAAATAAACAATTTACATGTTTCTAAATTTTGTCTTTTTCAATGCAAATTTGCCTATCATTTTTTCAAACCAACTTTTGAGTTTATTGCGGCCTAACCATTCGGAATTTCCAAGTAGTTTATTAGACATGATTAAAATTGTCTTAAGAGCTTATCTGCGAAGTTTCGACGTTTCCTCCAACGACACCTGTAACCGGCGGTTTTTTTAAACTACTTTTGGTAGGGCTAGTGTTCTGTTATTATTGTTATTTCTTATAGTGTTAGTACTCTATAAGATGACATAAACGACATATTGTTCTATTCTTTTGCTTTTTCAGAAATTACACAAATGTATTTTTTAAATATATCTCTAGTATGCACATTTCCAGCAATTTGTATTCATTATGACGTTTGTGAGTGGATGTGCTTGAAAGCGTGTTCCGATAAAGTTACCTATAAAACTTATACGATTTTTATAAAAAAAGCTTCAAACCATATACAGTGATGCTTAAACGCCATTTTCTTTAAAATATCTCCAAATTTTTCAATGAACATTTCCATTTAGGACGAGCTTTCACTCTTCCTTAATATTCTTAAATTAAGATTTCATATCTACCATTAACAAACTGAAATATTGTGCTTTAAAAAAATGCACTTTGGGCGGTGATAGATGGCAGCTGGCAAGAGGATGGGGCAATACCGAAAAGCTAGCCCAGACCAAAGACATTAGAAAACTGATTAGTAGGAGAAAGTCTATGTATCACCACTAGTTTTCGCCATAATTTTATTTACGAAAAAGTATATACTATATGGAACCCTGTAATAAGAGTTTTCTGCGAAAAATTCGCCGTTTTTCGCGCAGCATTACATACAAACATTCAAATATACAGACACGGAAAATCATCGCAAGCGGCCCTCACCTCCAGGAGCTCGTGGCCTTGCTCCTCTTCCTCGGCCGGCTGCGCCTCCGCCACGCCCTCCTCGGCCTCCGCTTCCGCGCCCTCCCCCTCTTCCTCCGCCTCCTGCTCCTCGAGCTGGGGCCAGGCGCTCGGCGCCTCCTCCTCCCGATATTCCTCTGCTGCCCCCCTCTCGTCCGCGGCCTCACCGTCCACCGCCGCTTGGAACGCGTCTGCCATGGCCGCCATCCCAGCGCCTGCGAGCACCGTGCCCCTGGTGTTTCCGGGCGTATCAACTACTGGAGGCATTAGTCCACGTAAAAGTAGCGGAAGGTGGCCGTCTTCCTGCCGTTCGGGAGCTTGACATTCGGCGCATGTCGGCTAGCAGCGATTTCCCCGTTCATGTATCTCCACCAACGGGGCACTGCCCCAAGGAGGACAAAGTTGACCCTCACGACATGTGTGACACACCAACAAATTTCATTTTTTGAAATTTTCAAAAATTCAGAGTTAACCGTGAAAATCGAACCTATGCCACCTTTATAAGTGTATGTTACTCTATTATTACAAGAGATTAAAAGGAAAACCATTGGAGGTATTTTTGAGAAAATTTTGAATATGTCCCAAGGGCTTCAGGTAAAGTACTCTCAAAAAGTAATGAATGGTTTTCAAAATCACAGAGCTTCGACTCATACCAATTCGACATGGGTTTCTTCAATTTGGAAAATATCGTACGTCTGATTTAGGCGCTAGTGTTGTTCACATTCACCAGACATACGAACGGACAGACAGACGTTTGGACGGACGTTTTTAGTGTTTCAAGGATTTGATTGCAACGCTAAATTTTCGAAAATTTCAAAGGTTTAAATTGTTTACAGGATCTTCCTTCAACTACAAAATTAAAGATAGATTTTTCCTTGAAATAAAATTTGTTGTCCTTAGTGAGTTCTTTCGTAAAGGTCATGTACAAGGCTTTAGAAAGTTAAGTAGTTTCCAAGCAATATTGCGTGCAATTTGTGCAATTTTAAAAAACTACAAACAAAATTGTCGCACAAACGGATCCTAATTTTTCTTTAAACTTTTGGTAGGGATTGTGCAAAATGCATTCTACAAGATGACATAAACACCATATTACTCTATTTTTTTTGTTTCTTAAAAAATTACATAATTATTTTACTTGTTTTTCACGTCATTAATATTTACATAAGCGGCAATTTGTTCAAATCAATATATTTACAGTAGAGTACACGTGTTTTAAATAATGTCACATAAAGCTTCTTGAAAACTCAACCGTTCCCTCTCAAAACTAGATCAAAATTTCGTATTTTCAGAACGACTTTTTCTCGAAAACAGATGCAAATTTTTTCTTTAAACTTTTCGATCAAATAATGGTAATTGCACTCTTTTATGAGGTAAAGTTCATAGGGTTACATTTTTGTTTTTCTCAAAAAATACACAAATGTAATGTTTTTGAAAGATCTCTCATTGCCGATAATATGCACATTTCTATCAATTTGTAAACACTGTTGTGGTCAGTGATTCAAATGCCTTCAAATAAAAATATTTCAAAAAATCTAAAATTGCCTATGAAATAGTGCTTCAAATTTTGAATTTGCTATGTACTATTTTCTTAAAAACGGTTCCAAATTTTTCAAAGATAATTACCATTTAAGATGAGGTTTTATTCTTAGTTAATATTCTTACAATAATTTGTCCGTTCTACTATTAGGAAACGGAAAAATTAAGAAATGTAAAAAAAATTACATTAGGCGGCGATAGTTGGCAGCCGGCAAGATTATGGAGCAAGTTCGAATTGGTTGCCCATAAGTAGTTTAAGTTATGTATATTTCTGTTAAACTTCTGATAATTTTGCGTGCAGTATGTGCAATATTAAAAAATAACAAAACAGAGTTTTCGCAAAAATTGTGTTTTGAACCTTTTGGTAGGGGAAGTGGAAAATTAACTCTAGATGACATACACATCATTTTGCTCTCTTCTTTTGTTTTGCAAAAGTAAAAATAATAATTTTTCTGCAAAATTACTTTTATGTCATCATAAAAAGTGTATTAAACACGATACATACAAAACGTTTGAAGATACCATTTGGAGCCGTTTTCGAAAACATGGTATTTGAGAGATTACGAAAATGTGGGATTTTGAGCTCATTTCTCCGAAATCTTATGAGTTTTTGAGAAACTTAATAGGACATGATTCAAAGCACTTGTGAGCACAAAATCACAAAGCACAATAGCACATTCAAAGCACAAAAGTGAAATTCAAAGCAAAAAAAGTGAAAATGAATACAAATCAGCGTTACTGTAAATATTAACAATGTGAGCGAGTTAGTGAGAGAGACAGAGACAGAAAGAGAAGGAGAGAGAGAGAGAAAGAGAGACAGAAAGAAAGAGAGAGACAGAAAGAAATAGAGAAAGAAAGAAAGAGAGATACAGAGAGAGAGAGAGAGAGAGAGAGAGAGAGAGGGAAAAAAACTCAACCTTGCGTGGCGTAGTCGAAGGCGTTGTCCATGGCGTAGGGGGCGGGCGCGTCGTAGGCGTCGGGCGCGTCGTAGGCGCCGGGCGCGCCGTAGGCGGCGGGCGCGCCGTAGGCGGCGGCCAGTGCGGCGTCCACCGCCTCCGTGGCCGGCGCCGCCATTGCCGCCCGCAGCGCTGCGTCCACCGCCTCCGCCGCCCCCGCCGCCAGGGCGTCCGACACCGCCGCCTCCGCGGCCTCCCCGACCGCGTCCGCCGCGAAGCGCGCCCTCTCGTGGTCGTCCGTGTCCTGCGCCACCAGCGGTACACACCTATAGCAACACTCGATTGAGAAAGGAAAAACACCCAACTCCTCTAGTAGTTTACTGTACAAGATGATGAAATAGTTTTTCACGTACTTGACAAGTACTTATTCTGGTACACGAAAGTGATACTTTGGCTTAAGAATGAAAAGTTGGTATCATTTTGAAATGAGTACGTCAAAAAAATCATTGTTTTAAATTTCGTACCATTTTTTCTTGCAAAAAAACAAAAAAAAATTCAAATGTATATCATTGTGAGTTTTTAATGTGCCCACGTGCTTTACTTGGCCAAAGTTTCTTTGCGGTACGCATACAAGAAAGTAAAAATTTCCATTCAATAGACATTGATGGCAAGTATTAGTTTCCAAAAGCGAGAAATATAAATTTGTGGAAACTTCTTGCACATAGTGACGGTAACACGCACAATGACTGTAGTGAGTTCAGCTGCCAATTAGGTCAGGAGTGAAGTCAACAGTGAACAACAGCGAAGAAAATGGACAGCGGACAATTAGTGGACAGAGGACGGAGATGGTGGTGCAGTCAGTGGACTGTGGACAACTAGTGGAACAATAAAACAGTCAATGACAACAATTTGGACGGTGGACAAGAACAATATAGAAAGTGGGTAACAGTGAACAGTAGTCAATAATGTGGACAGGGAACAATAAGCTTTATAAAAACGCTCTCCAGGGTTACTTTACTTGAAAACGAATTTAATTTTGAGCCCCTCACTAGTGTGTGAGGTCTTGCCCAACACTGGGATCAATTCCTTTATTATTATTATTATTATTATTATTATTATTATTATTATTATTATTATTATTATTATTATTAATATTATTATTTTCCATTATCGAGGGCTGAAAAGATACTTTATGAGAGGATTGTCATCATCGGTCTACACGCAAGAGTTATTTACCTAGCAAGGGTCTAAGAGAGACCATTATATGCTACTTAGGTGATATATTCACGAAGGCAGTAGTGCGAATGCGAAAATAGTAACGAGCATAATACTCTTTTAGCCCCGTCTAATGATTAGTAGGTATATCGGAGTAATAAACATAGTACAGAAGAGAGTTATGAAATGCTATAGAAAATCGATTTCGAAATTTCAACGGAAATACACATTTTGGGATCCTCTCATACAGAAAAGTCCATTTTTTTGAAAATGTCAGTCAGTCCGTCCGTCCATCTGTCGCCTGTAAACAACACTAGTATCTAAACTATGCGTAAGATTTTTCTAAATTGAATAAATTCCTGTCGATCTGATCTCACTCAAATGTCTGCGATTTTGAAAAACATTCATTGATTTGTGGGGCAATTTACATGAAGCCCCTTTGATATTTTCAAACTTCTTAAAAATGGCTCCAAATATTTTCTTTAGATATTTGTGAAGATACAATTTTTTTTCTTAATGAAATGTGTTCATCAAACAAAGATCTTCAAATAGGATGATGTTCAATTTTTCGTTAATATGAGTATATTTTGTGTAATTTGGCGTCAAAAATAGTCCCCCTCTTCGAATTTCCTGTGCTTCATGAACGTAATATGAGACATGATTACAGCTACGTAAGTTAGAATTTGTATATTATTTCATATTTATTTCTTTGTTTCTTGCATTCGAGCTTTTGTTATACGTTTACAAATTCTTACATCTTTTAGAAATGATTTAAAACCTATTTGATAATCCATTTTTTGCGAGTAATGTATTTGTCATCTTAATGTTTTAATGTATTATCTTTCACGTAATCCACAAACCTTAATTCAAATTAGCGCATTTTGGTTTCACTCTTAAAAATACGGATTAAGTGTGTTATGAAAGAAAAATTCCTACCCTTCCAGAAATATCAGATTGAAATGTGACAATAGCATTCATCTCTGAGAAATGGCACTTGTAGTTACGTGAATTCCGCCACATTGTTAGGACACGTTTTAGGTATGAAACGCAGTTACAATTGTCGCCGGCCTGGATGACCAAGTTGGCTAGAACATGTGCCATCTCAGCGCCTTTGACTGACAGTCGCGGGTTCGAGTCCCGTCGTGGGCACGATCGATTGTTCCTGGCATTCCATGTACGTGGTTGTCGCGGAAGGCCTTGTGATCGAGGAGCTTGCACGTAATGTTCTCCAATTTGTAATGAGTTTTACAAAAAATGATGACTGAGATGTGTTGATTTGGAGAGGAATTGCGGTTTAAATAGTATTTACCTTTACTAAGGATGAGAAAGTATCTGCTCTTTTAGCACCACTAGTTTAACAAATTAACACTTTTTTAATCTTAAGCGTGTAAGATTATTGGAATTATTTTGGTGTCAATATTACAGTTTATTTATACCGGTTATAATAGTCATTTTATCTAATGTATGAATATTTATTAAATCGAATATAATAATGGGTCTTTTAATATTTTTGAGCACGTTACTAAACAATACATAAAACTAATAGAATAAAATAAAACATCTTATTCACATGTAACATTTTATTTAATTTTCTTCCGTCTCTTTTAGTAAAATAGAAGACAAAAAGTAGTCATGTTAAATTACGTTATTTTAAACAGTTTCCTATGGCGCCGCAGTTGGCCACTACAGAAGTAGTTACTTCTACTTCTACTCGCGAGGTTTAATGGGGTATGTTAGACGCGTACCCCATTAAACACATATTTTGTATATTTTCGGAATAAAATCAAGATTTTCGACAATGAGGCCTTATTACGATACATACGAGTACTTTTAACATTCATATCACAAGCTGCATTTTTCCACAGCCTCCAGTAATTATCTTCTTTATACTGGAGATAACATATGTTTATTATTTTTTAAGTAACAGAGAATAGGAAGTAAATTGCGTAGTTATCTAGACGCATTTCACTAGTGATGTAGGCACGGCATTATAAACCGTTTGCGAAAGTGTAGGCAACCTACAACACATTTGGCATTTTCTTTCAGTTGAATATACTATTTTCTCTATAATAGAAGCGGTGACGCATTTTGGTTACTCCTGGATAATGAGTAATTCTAACTTCAAAAGCAGCTTAGGTGTCACAGGGCATCAATTGATGTCACTAGAGTGTCTCTGACTGGGAGGTCCTTCAGTTCGCGTTCCGAATGGCCGAGTCCGGTCGAGGCCAGTGGCAGGAATTTCGAGTAGGTCGAGTTCCGCAGCTGTCTGGCGGAGAATTCAAGCGGCCGGCTGCTCTGATCGGTAGTTGTCCGTGGTTTCTCCCATCAACACCAGGCGAATGCCGGAGCAGTACCGTCACAAACGAGCCATCGACTGCGCGCGTTTTTTCCTCTTCCTTGTCCTATCCTCACCACTTAAACTCACTAACATGCACCACACTCCCCCACACGCCGGGAGATCTATCGGGGGCTTAGAGCTTGTGCTGGCGCCTTGTGGGGCAGCGCCCCACTGCTGGGAAACCCTCGCTAGCCGCGAGGCGGTCTGCACCGGATCTCGCCATCTAGCGGAGAAAGACACAGTCTATGGACCTACCAGACACCAGTCACCTACAATTTCAGCCCACTCATTAATCCTGAACTGTTGCTGATGCCTAGCCTGAACCGTGAGGATCACGGGTTCGTAGGCTTCTGCGGCCGGAGTAGTATAGCTCTGATGAAGGCCACAGCAAGATGGCCGAAACGTCAGTACAATTGACCGAGACGCGTCATCCCGGATAGCCAAGAATACGTGAGGATCACGATCTGCCCATACATGTTGGTTGTGGAAATCTGTAATTCCACTTCTTCCAAACTTTGCCTCATCTGTAAACAAAACTGATGAGACAAACTATGCATTGAGTGGGTGCTAGAAACCATTGGCAAAAGTTCTTCCATGGTAGGCGAAACGCCCTGCACGGTTCCTGCGATCATGCATAAAAATATGTCTGCTCACGAAAAGAATAGCTTGTCATGGATGAACGAAACCCTTGCAGTTAACTCACTTCATGCACAAAATTGAAGTGTTGAAGTCAGACTTATGACAAATAACAGATGTAATCAAGCATCCATTGCAGCACATCACCTTTTAAATAGAACACGAGTCAAGTTTAGGCCTTCTCTGAAAGAGTCATAGATGTATAAAGTTATGGGTTTTGCTCCTGGAAGGGTGTTGAGCGTAAATATTTATTAATAAACTAATATCGAGCAAACGAAGGATTATGTTTATAAGGAAGTTTTGTCTTCTATTTGTGTTAGGAACAAATGAACGAAGTTCGTAAAATGTATGTGATGGATTATGTTTTTTAAAAATTAAGAATGATAGCATGATATCCTGCTATAATTCTTTAGAACAGTTGTACAGATTTTGGTTAACGTAAAAACTTTCAAATTACTTTTTCACACACGCGTGTATCTGTGTTCTCAGTGAATAGTGATATATTATTCCAGAATGTGTAAACTCTTTCATTTAATTAGTATTCGAGAATATATTACTGAAAGAATATGGAAACAATATTTTGGAGTAGTTTCGATTTTCCTTATAGGACATGTGTTATACTTTTCTGTTTTAACTTTTATACAATAATTTAAACCGGAGAATATTTTCTTCTCTTGGTAACGCTCTCTCCAAGAGGATTTTGGAAACCTTCGATTCGCTTTCCGACCTGCCAAATTGGACTGGGCTCTCGCTTTGCACCCACAACTCCCGACGCTCCATGCAGTATTACTCTCAGGCAGGAAGCACAAAGAACTGAATTATAGAAAATAGTGTTTTCTTTTATTAGCGTCGAAACCACTTCTAAACTAAATGAAGGATCCATTAACCGACATCAGATTAACCGATATGTTTTCGAATTTTCAGTTTTGCATCTGAGTCATTCACCACTATTGTTTAGAAGGCATAAAAAATGTAGATGATTTTGATAAAAGTTGCTAATTTTGTTAGTTTTGACTGTTATTTCTATTACAAAGTTCAGTAGTTGTACAAAACCTTGATGATTTTATTACTGTACCATGAGTGTGAAATACACATTTTAAAATGGAGGTTTTCAGCAGTAGAGATTGTCGTCAATGATCTTCCTCACCCAATGGGATCAGCTGAAGTGGCCCAGGACGTCAACCAATGTCACTCCAGATGTCAGATCCCAGATCTCAGGGTCCGAGGAATGGAGGCAGGATTTTCGACACTAAATAGACACCTAGGGCGAATGCAGCCGCTGTCTGAAGAAGAGTTCTAGCGGTCGGCTGTTCTGATCAGTAGTTTTCCGTGGTTCCTCCAATTAACACCAGGCGAATGCCGGAGCAGTACCCAAACAAACGGGCCACGAGCCGCGCGCGACCGTTTCTTCCTCTTTCTTGTCCTACCCTTCCCCTTGACTTATACAATTACAATTACTCTACTCCCACACATCAGTCAGAAGCTTTCAGATTGTCTCGGCTGGGGAGTTCACCGCCCTTGGGAAAAACAGCACAAGTCGACGTGTAGTTCGGAGTAATACGAGAACGCTACTCGCTGTGCGCGATTGTGCCCGGTCACATTTTCTTTTAAGAAGAGATGTTGCCACGTCGAAACCGAGACCCCAACTCGGAGTGACCTGGTTTCAAGATACCCACGGGCTCGGGGCTCGGAGACCACAGTCCTCGTCCTCGCTGAGCCTCCTTTACACTAACGATAAAAGTCAACCCAAGACACCCGAACGGGAGATTCATTTGTGAGAGAAGAGCCCCACGGGTTCGGTGGTATAACGGTTAGGGTATCGGACTGTACACCTTTGCGCTGGTATAACTGTTACCTCCAAAATCGCAGGTTCAAGTTCGAAAGAAGCTGGATTTACAAGGGGAAAAAATCCTTGGTACGTCGTTCTTCAATGGCGAAGTGTAGCTGACTGTCCCGTGTAAAAGATCTTGGAGTGATAATTTCCTTTGCAACTATGTATTGAAAAAAGCATCATGAAATTTGTGTGGTCAGGCGGAAGAGCAGGTCTGAGCCTCGCCACCCAAAATAAAGCATCAATGAATTGAATTGAACTAATTGAGAGTCTCAATCCCTCGCCCGAGATCTCTACACGTCCGGCGCGAGCTACCTGCTGCCAGAAGCGGATCTCGTCCTCGGAGGTGGCCGGCAGCAAGGGCTCCCCGGCGAAGTGACGCTGCGCCAGGCTGATGCAGTCCAACGGGCGCGACAGAAGCGCCGCCTGCACGTAGCCGGCCAGCAGCCAGCGCACTTCAGGCCGGTCGAGGAGGTAGCCCCGGTAGCGGATGAGGAGCTCCTCCTGCGCCGCCCACCCCCGCCTTGCTCGACACGACTCCTCCGTCAATCCCATTTTCCCGGGTTTCGGCACCAAAATGTTTTTAGTCGTGGTGCGCAACATGCTCTACTAATTTAAATAAGATATATTTAACTGTATTTAAAAACAACTCGTTGCCTGTGGTTTACAAACTAAATTAAGAATATCAATGTAGGTTCTCAAGAGGATCACACGACGTGCCCAGTTTCCTGACAGTTAAGCCCTAGTACCAGAGCACAACGCCCTCACTCCCGAGTTTGTCTATATTAGTAGTGGTGTCCGGCACTCCACTCAATTGTGACATATTATGGATAATCCCAATCTCATTCCAGAGTTTCGGCAGCAACATGCGTTGTGTGTATTATTATGCGATCACTCTTAGAAAAATTGTAGTAAATAAACCAAATAAAGTCTTTCGTCATGTTGCGCTTCAGATCAAGCAACTCTTCGCGTACCGCTTGGCGCATGCGGCAATTCAAATTTGATGTACAGTGGGAAGGAACCAATTGAAGAATCTCTAGCTGTTTCGTCAGTGACGTACTTCTCAAAGAGTTCTAAAACCTTTTTCATGACTTTAGAAGTTCCACTTCAACAAACAAATTGGTTCAACTACTCGTTTCATTCCAACAACTATTCAAAAATTATTCCAGGATTTGGGGCAGCGCGCTTGTTTTTACTGTACTATCACTTGCCTATCACGATTACTCTCTAATAAAAGTAAAATTCACGAACCAATGTCTTCCAATGTTTGATTAACCATTTTTACTTCCTCGCTACTGCTTTCGCGGTATAGTGTAATATTGTAATGCTGCGGGAAAATCTACGATTTTTCGACACAAAAACACTTAATGCCGGGTCCTAGAAACGAAAACGAGGATAAATCTTGTCCCTATTGTGGCATTTGGTATATGGACGAAACACCCCAGCCGCCCACGCAGCAACGGCGCCGCCCAGACACGTCCCCACAACCTTTGCACATCGCTGTGATAAGGGCGAAAGAGCGCAGCCTAGTATCTGCTGCCCGCAGCTCAGCCGCCGGACTTACACTTTAAGGCGAGCGCGACGGATCAGTAAGTAGGGGTGTTACCCGTTCAGAAGAGGCCGGGCAGCAGACCGCTCCTTCTTCTTGAGAAAGTCGTCCGCGAGGTCGGTTGTGAGGTTCCCGGTGCGTGAAGTGGAAGTGAGAAACGTCATTTTGGCGAGTACGTGAGAAGAAGTAAGTGATCGTGAAGAGAGTAGTTAAAAAAAGAGATAAATCTACATATTATAACAGTGAATAAGAGAGTGACTGGAAAATTGCAAAAGTGCAATTTTTTGCTGTCTTCTTCCAACTACAATATTGAAGAGAGATTTTTTCCTGAATTAATTCTGTTCTTTAAAAATAGGGTTTGAAATAAGTGTACAATTATTCTATAATATGACCACGTTTAATATTCGTTAGAAATACTTTTTTACTCAAGCTGTGTCCTAATTCTAGATCATTAAGAAAAAATAAGGAATTTTTTTTTTTAAATTAGTGTTTCCTCATAATTTTAAGTTATGTTTTTTGCATTTTTTGATTGATTGCTGAAGTGACTAAAAGGTACAAAATGAAATACAATGTATAAATTATAATATTACGTAGTATGTGCTGTTGTGCCCCACTAATTTAGTTTACGGCTTAACGAGCATAACTCATTTCCCTTTGAGGATACCTACTGTCAAGGCACTAGGGAGCATAGTTTCCGAGTTAACCACATGGTAACATAGGTGTGCAGCACAGTGTCTTTTGAGGGTTACATGACCGCCTATTCTTTTACGTATATCATTATCTTTGAACATCTATTATTTTTATTAAATTTGGTTGATGAACTAAGGCACGGAAACATCTTTTCTCAGAGTATGATTGATTAGTGATTCTGGGCGTGTCAACAGCTAAGGCAACTAATCCCGTAAGTGTAGTACATATTTTTTCCTCGGGAGATGGCGGTGATCTTTCACAGCTTGATGGTCAGATATTTTGATCCACTCTTCATATCGGATAGCGGGGTGGTCCCTAACCAGTTATCTTCCGTTAGCGAGGCACCTAACCAGCTGGGACAAGCTTTAAGCTCCCGACCGGTCCGCGCGCGCAGTCTGTGGCCCGTTCGTAAGAGAATTTCTCCGGCAATCGCCTGGTATAGATCAGAAAAAACAATAAGAACAGCCGGGCGCTAAATTTCTCTTCCTTACAGCGGTTGAATTCGATCTAGCTACTTTTCACTTCTCCTGCGCAAATCTTTCTCAATGAAACCGCTTCACACATTACACCACGTTTATGATTTAGTAGGTTCCTTCCAAGACCAAAGTAAAATGTTTTTGATTTTCATGATGCATGTATTGTAATTAATGCGCATTGAAACGTTCAACTTCTTTATCCAAATTATATTCGACACAATGCGTCTCCATTGCAACAATGTCAACACAATTTTCTTTCGTTGACGCTTTAAATCTTCCAACCTCGCAGTTATTAATGAAAAATTCCCAAACGTACAGAAACTTTACAAAAAGAGAAGAATACTTGTATAATATTTGTGTGTGTGTAAGGAGTGAGACTAGGAGGAGGAAGAAGAAATCACGCGAGGTCCGTGGCCCGTTTGTCAGGGTACTGCTCCGTCATTCGCCTGGCGTTAAACTGCGAAACCACAGAAAACTACTGATCAGAGCAGCCTGCCGCTAAAATTCTTCTTCAGGCAGCAAATGGACTCGGCCTATCTATCTAGTTGGTGTTGAGAAACCTGCCACCGTCTGGACTGGAAACTAGCACTTCCTTGTCATAGGCACTGCAGTAATATTATTTGACACGCTGAGGCATCTTTCCCTGTCTTAGCGTATGATCTATAATGGGGATAGAGATGATAAGCTTTGGATAATACTATTTTGAGGTATTTTGTTAAATGTGCAATATCGTATTCTAAGGCATCAGTATTTTTGGATGGTCCTTTATTTAAGAAATGTCAATCGAGATAAGTTCAGATGTTTCAGTGAACATTTTGTGGTGAGAGCCTCTCGAAACGTCTCCTGAAATGTTTACTTTTTTCTAGAGATAAAAATTCTACATGTAATCTAAAAGAAATGAGTCAGCAAATTGCCATCATTTGACTCTCTTATCTGACGTGCCTGCCTGCTAACTACCGTCCACCCATGACAGGTGACTATCGACGACTTATTAACCGTGTCTGGCTTGACTGAATCATTTCAAGATCTATTACAGATTCGAGTAGGAGTGAATTGATAAACAACTATATGAAGACTATGGGCCTCTTCGGCCCCGGTAGATATGGGCCCACAAAAGTTTTTTAAACAAAATTTTGTGTTTTATCAAAATATATGAAAGTATTGATATCACTAATTTCCAATACGTGAAGAAATTGAAGGATAACAAAGCAGCCTTCGCGTGAGTGAGTGCTGTCAAAGGTATCATTAGATACTCAGAAACTCGAGGAAAATTAAAAAAACATACTAATTAGTATTTCAAATTACTACTTATTGCGTCACTACTTACAACACAACGACGTCTTGCGACAGCGACATTC
This sequence comes from Gryllus longicercus, assembly GCA_038098605.1. Lineage (NCBI taxonomy): Eukaryota > Metazoa > Arthropoda > Insecta > Orthoptera > Gryllidae > Gryllus > Gryllus longicercus. Next base: position 1,811,018 of record JAZDUA010000071.1, on the reverse strand, counting down.
CAGGAAAAATGCCGCCCGCCATTAAATATTTGCTTTGGACGCGTTGCGTTATGAAACATTTTATATTATTTTAAGGTAAAGAACTCTTGTACTATGTTCTATTCTGTGTTGTTAGTCTTCTTGAAGACTGTTTTTGTCAAAATATTTATTTTATCTCAGTGTCATATGGTACTATTTTGTTTGTTGTTTTGAGCAGTGTGCCTGCTTCATTTTAAAAACTTATTTTGTGTGGTTTTGTCCAGAAGCATTTTACTTTCTTGTGTACATACGTATGTACGAAGTAATGTACGTAGTACGGAGAGAAGGTTATGTTGCGGAATAATTGATTTCGAAATTTCACCGGGAATTCACGTTTTGAGGTCCCCTGATACCGAGTGCTTTCCTCAAAACGTCCTTACGTCCGCCCGTCTGTCGTCTGTGGACAACAGTACCCCCTAAACTATGCGTAGGAATTTGCATTTGCAGAAACTGAATACTTCCCGATCCATCTAGACTCATTTAAAGCTCCTCAATTTTGTAAAACATTCTTTAATTTTTAGAGGTACTTTACTTGACGTCTCTAGGACATTTTCAAACTTTTCTCAAAAATGTCTGAAATATTTTTCTTTATATTTCTAGTAAGAATAGAGTGAAATTATGAAGGTTACCTAGGTCCGATTTGCACTGTTAATTCTGAATTTTCACACACACACACACACATATTCATCAATACTGATTATGTCCTCACTAAAATAGTTCCCTTGTGCCAGAGGTTTTCCAGTCCTCGAAGTACTTCGGAAACGGTTTCGATATGGATGTTAACTCCTTCAGCGAGTGACTGAACCGTTCAACCGATTTTCTCCAAAAATCCTAAGCTCGGTCAATCTGGCTGATGTCACGGCCCATGGGATTGAAACCAACATTTTAATTTTGGGGGTATTTTACACAAATCCCCTGGGACATTAAAAAAAAGGCTGCAACATGTTTGGTTAAACATTGTTACCGGATAGTGTGAAGGACGTATAAGAGAATGGTGAAGGTCTCATGTTTGTTAAAAATCCCGATTTTGAAAATTGCAAAGGTTCACAACTTTTTTTCGGCGTCTTGCTACAAGTGAAAACTTAAAGAGAGACATTTCCCCCTCAATTAAATATGTTTGTTAACGATGATTTTGATATATGGTCGTGTACCAGTTTTTAAAAAGTTGAAATTTAAAATTTTTGAAGATTGGTAGTAGAGGCATTGACGAAAATAGGGAACGAATATAAAAGAGAAATCCTGAAGATAGGTTTATATAATAAGATTCCACAATTAATTCGTAATTTGAGTTTTTATTTATTAAAGGATATAATTTTCATATTTAATGATATATCCGTATTTTTTCAATGTACACTGGTGTTTGTGAAAATTGCAACTCGAAGAAGGTGACATACTAATACAATGAAATTTATTCCACAGATTAGAAATATCACAATATACAATTGATTGGATTTACAGACTGTACCTCAATTTTGATATTCAGCATTAAGCACGGTGTGAAGTCACCATGCGCTGCCATCAGAGCCTCTAAGCGTCGTGGCATGGATTCAAAGAGGCACACTGCCATTGAAAACACACTCCCACGCGGTTCTTATGCGTGATAACAAAGCTCCGGCAATGGCTGCAGGAGGACCAGACGTTGCTGACCTACCATAACCCAGACAGTTTCGTTGGGCGACATGCGAGGCGAACGTGCAGGCCACGGAAGCGGTGGTACCCGTTATTACTGGCAAAATGCTTGCACATTCCTCGCTACATGCGGTTGGACGTTGTCCTGTTGAAATATGGCGCGTGAAGTTCCTTGCAGAAGGGGAAGTACCTCGGGCTCTAAAAACTCCCTGATGTAGCGGGAGCTGATGAAATTGCTCTCAATACGTATGAGGCGAGATTGCACATTGTAGGCAATGTCACCCGAAACCATCGCATTTGGCGTTTGTCCGCTATGGTGCGGAAAAATGTAGGCTGGCAGATTGCGATTACTATGGTAGCTTCGAACACGTATGCGGCCATCGCTCTACCACAAATTGACGCTTGACTCGTCCGAAAACACTACATTTTGCCACTCAGCACACCAGTGAACACGTTCACGAGCCCATTGCTGTCTGAGGCGTTGGTGGTTTCTGCTCATCGGAATCGAACGCAGTAGTATGCGTGCCACCTGCCAGGCCGTCAGCAGACGGCGTCGAACTGTTGACGCAGATATGACCACACCCGTTGCAGTGAACCAAAGTCGAGCTGTTGGCTCGACTTTGACGACACCGTTGACACATTGTGGACGACACCGTTGTGTCGGTTACGGCCATGCGGAAAAGATGGCGTCCATCTCGCGATTTGTCTGTACACGCTCGTCGCTGTCCCACACACGCATCACTATCGCAGCAGCGCGCCCCGTTCGAGCCGCACTGTCAAGGTAGAACAAACCCGCTCCTCGAAGACCGATAATTCTGCCCCATGCAAACTCACTCAGATGCTGATTTTGGCGCGCTTAGCCTGGGATTATGATTTGAGTTCTCGTATGAAACCGACACACTGGTTTCGTTATATTGATGATACTTTCGTGGTTCGGAGTCACGGTGAACACTTGTCGGATTTTCTGGATCATCTCAATCATATCCACCCAAGAATTCAATTTACTATGGAGGTGGAAAAAGATAAACAACTAGCTTTCTTAGATGTTTTGGTCAACAGGAATTCAGATGGCTGCCTTGGACACAAAGTTTACCGGAAACCTTCTCACACGGATCGTTATTTACACAAAAACTCAAATCATCATCCCATGCGCACCCACGCGCTATGATCAAAACCCTTTACGACCGCGCTAAACGCATTTCCGAACCTGACCACCTACCCGAAGAACTACAACACCTCGAGAAGGCATTACAAGCCAAAGTGTACAAGCCCAGCGAAGGAAGACGAGCTCTACACCCGAAGAGGTTGAACAAAACGATACAGAGGATACTACACTCGGTACAGTTTTCCTGCCCTACGTGAAGAAAGTAACGAACCGCATAGGGAGGCTGTTAACAAGATACAGGGTTAGAACTATATTTAAACCTACCCAACAACTCCGAAACATTACGTTCGGCCAAAGATCAGTACATGGTACCCAGCACTCCGTAACACCAAAACTCAACAGCCACCCAGTACCGCTCAATCAGGCGCGAGCGCCGCTTACGCGACCCAATCAGGCACGAACGCGCGAACCTCGCCCGTCACCATAAATACGGGTCCCAGAGCCGCGGTAGCGTCAGTTAGCGCTGTGCTGCCATGAAGAACACTTCGTCTCTGCTAGCAACGCTACTGATGATGCCTACCTCAGTCGCAGACAAAACGTATGGACCAGTCTCTGTTGGACCACTGGCTCCAAACCCGAAAACATCTAATTATGTACAAACCGGCCGTGAAAGCTTACATTGTATGCCAATTTCACAAGTAATTAAATAACAGGAATTCTTAGAAAATTAAGTACATGCACTTAGAAGTGAATAAATATTCAATGCGATATCAAGGAGAAAGATCCCTCTTGTTAGTGTTCTGTGATTATTTTATGTGTGTTCATTGTATTCAACTGAGAGTTCCCGTTCCAGAATACATTGAATCCAGTTCATTTAATTTATGTCTATCTGTGTTTGGACTTCCTCTCATTACTTCAAAAGATGACAATTCTCTGAGAGGTACTATAAAGCTCGCAAGAGCATGATATCTGCGGATTCCCACCAGGCGTCTAGGAATTACTAAGCGGGGATTTTCGATATATATATTGAAACACAGAATGTGTTCCCTTACACTAATTAGAAAATTAGTGTAAGTAATCAATACATATTTTGGACTGCGCGGTACGGATGCCAAGCGCTGCGAACAACGACGGGAGCTAGCAACGGTCGCTACCGCCACCGGTGCCACCGCCGGGAGGCCAGCGTGAGAATGTCGGTTACAAACTGGGCAGCGAGCACGTGCAGGCAGTCGTTAGGAGAATTGCGAAGAGGACAGACGTTAGCGGAGCGGCGAAGAGTTCGGACGTGTGGCGAAAAGCTCGCCGTTAGCGCATGGACAAAAGGGAACATGCGATGTATTCGTAAAGCAATAGTAATTGTGAAGCAGTAAATAAGTGAAGTAGACAATGAGATTATCATTAGAATAAAAGATTCGTGTTGATAGAACAATCGATCGCGCTTGTAGTAATTAGTGTAGTGGAAACTTTACCGAAACTGCGTGGTACGGAACTGGGACCAGCACGCGTGATAGGCGCGGGTTGAGTAATTGAATCCATCGACGGAAGGTGATTCGAGAGAGGTGCAACGCCGTGGTATCAAGATCCGAGTCGGGGAGGAGTCACAAGGTCACCAGCCCAGGACGATCGCCACGCCATCAGCCGCCGACGGCCCGCAGCTGCTGTAGAGGTCGGCAACCCTGTCGGTACGAGCTGTTCTACGAGCATCGAAGGTATTTGGTCGGGGCCCCGAAGGTATGATAAATGCATACTACACCTAATCTTGGTACCAAGGCAGAGTGTATAAACGTTGTCATATCATGTAATTAACCTATTTGATTTGCAAATAAATCTTGTTCATGACTGTATTTCCATTTCTAATTAACTTTCCCAGTGTTATAGCAACTTATCCAGGGACCCATTCACGGAAAAGATACCCTCCTTTAGTGTTATATTGCAGTGAAATACCCGGCATCACCAGGTACGTCACAGCTGGCGCCCGAACAAGTCTGGAAAGCGTGTAATTAAGAAATGTGGCCTTAGGAAAGTTGGTAAAATATTGGAAAGCACTGTGCATGTATTGGATGTATAGTAATGCAGATTAAAGATAATAGGCAGGCAATGTAAAGTTTATTATTATAGGGAACAAAAAGTAATAGTACATGTACTAACAAAGCATGTATAAGTCAAGAAAGCACAATGAATACTTGTTAATTACAGAAATTTTGTTGTGTAATTAATTGTGGGCAGATATAGGAAATTATTTGAGAGTAACCAGTATAAAGTTACTACTGCAGTTACTGAGTTTATGAAAGCCACACATGTACATATTGTAAATGATAGAATGCAATAGAATTCCAAATTTTGTAAAACATGTTAATAATGTTTGAATTGCTTGGTAGTTTTTAATAACATGGAAATTAAAGAATTGGGAAGTAATAATAATTCTTGTAGAAATATAAGGGTGGTTAATATTATTGTATAAATTGTGCACATTACTTGCTGGGAATGTTTATTTAGCAGCGCATTGTCCATTGGTAATGGTAAAGTTTGTGGAATTCAATGGAAAGGATACTAGGTTGGGGAATGTATAGCAGCATTGTGAATGTATATTTTTAATATTCATACGGTACTATTGAGGGAAGTTTATGGAGAAGATATGACATGTAATTGTGAGTGATTATTGTGTACATAATATAGCAATAATTGTGTTGAGAAGTAATTCTAAATTAATAGTGGATTTATTAAAATTTGAGAGTATTTTTATAATAATGTTAATAAGTTTGTCAGCGGCATATATGTAGTCAAGTGGCAATAATATTACTGATTATAGAGAATATGTTTATTGTGTTTTTGTGGTGAGTGAGGGCGTGTTCATCATTAATCTGCATCTGAAATATTAGTGCATTATAACAGTTATAAAGAGTATACAGTGCTGTGGCGGGCATAGTAAATCCATAGGATAACTGTTGTACCGTTGTTAGGTGAGGCAAAAGGAAAATTTGTGCGAGTATTTTAGCGAAGTGAGGATCGAACGGATAGCTCAAAGCAACAGAATGGAGGCGCAAAATGGAGTGCTGGACCGGGAGGAGAAGGTGGATGAAGTAAGGGAGATAGATGTAGGAATCGATAATAGTATTTCATCGGAAAGCAGGGATAGTGGAATTGGGAGCCGGTTGGACGATACGTCAGGGGATAGTTTTAATAAAGAAGTAGAAGTGACATCAACACCGATGATTCAGGCAACAAGAAATCCAAATCTGGAGGGTGGGGAAAATACCCATACAGACTTCATGCAGATGATGACGATGATGTGGGAACAGAATAGGAAGATATTGGAAGGACAGAATGAACAGAAAGTATTCATAGAGGAGCAGATTAGGAAGTCGGCAGAGGAGCAGAAAATATTCACAGAGGAGCAGATTAGGAAGTTGGCAGAAGAACAGAGTAGGAAATTAGACGAACAGAAATTATTCACAGAGGAACAGATTAGGAAGCTGGCAGAAGAACAGAATAGGAAATTAGATGCAATAGGGGGGCGAATAGGACGCGCGGAAGAACAAATTGAGTCAACGAAGAATGAGATGACCAAAATCGCGGAGCGGGTAGAAAGTCATGAGCAATGGACTGCCGAAGAATTAGGAAAACAGAAAAAGGAGTTAGAATCTCAAGTAATTAGTATGGGGGGAGAATTAGAGAATAAGTTACACCAGCAATTAGATGCTAAAACCGCCAAGCAGGACGAGAAAATTGAAAGGATGCAGTTGGTAGTCAAGGAAGAAATGCAGGAGAATAAGCGGGAATGCGAAGAGAAGGTTGTGTCACTACGAACAGAGATCGAACAAATAAAAGAATGTAAGGCATCCCCAATTGCAGCAAGCGGGACGGTACCATTCACCCCTCCAAGATCACTAAAATTTTCAGGAGACGGTAAAGAAAATCCGTGCATATTCATGAGGGCGGCAGAACGACATTTAGCTGTCATCAATACCTCGGAAAGGTGTAAGATACAATTGTTATACTTAATGCTGGAAGGGAACGCAAGGATATGGGCCGATACATTTGATGAGTTTCCCGAATCAGTAAAGGCATTTAAAGATCGGTTCTTTGAGCGGTACTGGAATGAGGAGATTCAAATCAATTTTAAAATCAACTTGATGAATAATCACTACAACCAGTCAATGGGAAGCTTGCGGGAATACGCAACAAGGCGTATCATGGAATACAAAACGTTATCCCCACCGATGAGCGATCAAGAAATTATATGTGTACTAACGAGACAATTCCCAGTTACGGTGCAGAATCTGTTACGTAGTGTGCAGCACACTAACTTGGAGAGATTTCAGAATGTGTTAGGAGGGTACGACCTCACTTTTGCAGGCGCGCCAAAGAACAGGAATGAGGGGAACATTAATATGATAAGAACAGAACGGAATCAGGGGCAAGGGAGTGACAGGAGCACTAATTACCAGGGAAATCAACGCGGAAGAGGGGGAGATGGATGGAGACCAGAGCCGAGGAACCAAAGACCGGCCTGGAGCGGACCCAACCTAAACCGCACGGAGTCAAGAGGCGGGGGCGGAAGTGCAGCCGACCAACCAGCACAGCCAAGCACAAGTAGAGAACAAGAGCACTATTTAAACCAATAAAGTCCGTGGTGAAAGGTGGCCCCATTACGGACGCGGAAATTGTGAAAGTTAACGTGGTCTCCATAAATACTATACAGCCAGTAACTCACGATGCCCAACCGTGGCAGAGAAGTAAGAGCTCAGCGATCAGAATCAGGAAATGTCCCACGATTACGATGGAATGTGAGGGAGTAGTTAAAGAAGCATTAGTAGACACAGGGTGCACGACTACAGTAGTGTCGGAGGAAATGTACGAGGAATTAAAAGCAAAAGGAAAAGAAATAATGTGTTTGCCTATGAATAGGGCGTATGTGATTGGAGCTACTCAGAAGAAGTCAAGCCCCATCACAAAACAAATAATGTTTCGAGCCATGATTGGCGACCAAGTATACGAGATAGTGGCCCTGGTAGTCAAAAAGTTATTACACCCGATAATCATAGGGACGGATTTTCTGGTCGATCACAGAGCAATTATTGATCTAGAACGGCAAGTGGTGGAGTTGGGGAGCCAGGCGATAGGATTCGACTTGGGGATAGACGAAGGATACGAAGTATGCACGGGCGCAGTGGCAGAAGAATCATTAGAAGAACAGCTGAGGCAGCAGACGGAGAAGATAGAGATATTAAATACGCGTCACAAGGAGCAACTGTTGCAGCTGTTGATGGAGAATAAAGAAGTATTCCAGAAGAATCGCGCCCCAATAAAGGGATTCACATTTCGAATCCAACTTACAGATACAACACCATTTCGACAGCGTAACTATCCGATACCAGCAGCGCTGAAGCAAGATGTTTCTGAACTATTAGCATCAATGATAAAGGATGGAATCATAAGAAAGGCACAGACATCCTACACTAACCCAATCGTGATCGTCAAAAAGAAAGATGGAGGAATACGATTATGCCTAGATGCACGAAGACTAAATGCAGTAACACAACCATACAGGGATGCTCCGTTATCGGTGGAAGAAGCATTGCAGAGGTTTGGAGGGAACATCATTTTCTCTAGTACTGATTTTAGTAAAGCTTATTGGCAAATGCAAGTGGCGGAAGAGGACCAGCAGTATACAGGATTCGCATTTGAGGGAATATGTTATGTGTTTTGTAGAGTGCCATTCGGGTTACGCAATAGCGGAGCTGCGTTGATTCAATGCGTGGACAAGATTTTGCAAGGAAAGCTGCAGAACAGGGTTACAACATATGTGGATGACATAGTTTTACAAGCTAGATCAATAGAACAGCATTTTGAAGACCTACGAGAATTATTTCACATATTAAAGGAAAATAATTTAGTACTGAATGTGAAGAAATCAACTTGGTTCACTAAGAAAATAGAGTTCTTGGGCTACGTAATAACCACAGAAGGAATCAGCATGAAGCCGGAAACCATCGAGGAAATCAAGAACATACCACCACCGAAAACAGTTAAACAGGTACGCAGATTCATCGGCACCTGTAACTACTACGCCAGATTTTGCCCACGATTCGCAGAAGCAATGCATCCATTCTACCAACTAACAAAAAAGGACCGAAAATGGAAGTGGGATGAAAAGTATCAAGAAGCATTCGAGAAAGTAAAGGAAATGTTTTATAACAGTTGCTTTATTGCACATCCGGACTTTTCAAAAAAGTGCGTGGTACAGACAGACAGTAGTGATTTCGGTATGGGAGCAATGCTATATCAGGTGATCGACAAACAGGAGAAAATAGTGGCAATAGCTAGCAGAACTTTGAAAGGACCCGAACTCCGATTTTCGGCTACAGAAAAGGAGGCGAACGCCATCATATGGGCAGTAGCAAAATTCAAACCCTACCTAAAAGGAAGACATTTTACAATAAGAACTGATCACCAAGCTCTAATATTTTTAAGCAGATGTCATCTGCAGAACGACAGACTGCATAGATGGGTATTAGCATTACAGGAGTTTTCCTTCGACATAGAACATTGTCGCGGGACTCAAAATTATTTACCAGACCTTTTAAGTAGACACGAACCAGGCAGGGACAGTAAATACGCCAACGCCAGGGAATTCCACGTAATGGCGATTGATCTAGGAATCTCGAGATCACCGGTATTCGACTGGAATGATCTCGTCAGGCTACAGGAAAGTGACGACGAGATTTGCAAAATTAAAAGATTCAAGCAAGGACAGATGGCGGAAGAAGAGGCGGAATTCGCAATGTTACAGCAAAAGGAGGACAGGTGGAAAGTAGTACAGGAAGCAGTACTAATTAAAACCAAAGATAACCCGGAAATATGGAGGATTTGGATACCTCAGGATTGCACTAAGGAATTAATCAGATTTGCACACACATCATTGGCACACTTTGGTGCGGAAAAAATCCATCAAATATTACAGTCTCTATGTTATTGGAAAGGAATGCGGAAACAAATCCGAAAGGTGATAAACTCATGCATGACATGTTTGAAGGCAAAACATCCGAATCGGAAATATGACGGCCCGATGCAGAACATAATACCAACAGAGAAAAACGATTTGGCTGCACTGGACGTGTACGGACCACTGCCTCGTACAGACCACGGTAATAAATACATATTCGTAATCCTGGATGTATTTTCAAAGTTTGTCCAAGTGTACCCAATCAATAAGGTAAATTCAAGGAACTGCTTAAAACTAGTGGAGAGGTTTATTCAAATCGCCGGATCATATAAAAGGATATTATCCGACCATGGAACGATGTTCACGAGTGAAAAGTGGGAAGAAGGAATACGCAGAATGGGGGCAATTCCCATCCACTCGACAGCGCGTCATCCTCAATCTAATCCGTCTGAACGGATAATGAGAGAGCTATCAAGGTTATTCAGAACTTACTGCAAGAATGACCATACAACATGGAACAAATTAATTCCGGACATTAACCGCTGGCTGAACCACATCCCTCACGATAGCACAGGAATCTCCCCGTGGGAAGCACACTTTCAAAACAAACCGCCCCACATCTTATACGCATTGGAGAGACCCGAAATATCGCAAGAACCAACTAAAACATCAGAACAGATATACCAAGCATTAGTGAAGTCAGGGAAGGAAAGGAAATCGAAATTAAAGAAGAAGATTTACAAGTTCAGTGAAGGGCAACTAGTGTTACTACGAGTTCCCAAGGTATCAAACCCAAATTTGAAGCTGTATGCAAAATTTTTCCCATTATATGAGGGACCATATGTGATAGATAAAGTTACGGATAAAAATGTGGCTAAGTTACTAAATGACAAACAAGAAGTGGTGGGACACTACAATTTCCATAACCTAAGACCCTGTCCCATAGGTATGGAAAATAGTGAAGTGTAAATAAGTGTAATTTTAGTGTTAATCTAAACAATCACGTGTTAATTCGATTTTAGGGTATAAGTGTATATAGGGTTCATGTAATATACAAGACAGTGCAACGATCGGCAGAGACGATGGTACTAAAGTGAATTTTTCCGGAGGCGGGAAAAATCCAAAAAAAGAAAGGAGGGGGGTGATGAAACACAGAATGTGTTCCCTTACACTAATTAGAAAATTAGTGTAAGTAATCCATACATATCTTGGACTGCGCGGTACGGATGCCAAGCGCTGCGAACAACGACGGGAGCTAGCAACGGTCGCTACCGCCACCGGTGCCACCGCCGGGAGGCCAGCGTGAGAATGTCGGTTACAAACTGGGCAGCGAGCACGTGCAGGCAGTCGTTAGGAGAATTGCGAAGAGGACAGACGTTAGCGGAGCGGCGAAGAGTTCGGACGTGTGGCGAAAAGCTCGCCGTTAGCGCATGGACAAAAGGGAACATGCGATGTATTCGTAAAGCAATAGTAATTGTGAAGCAGTAAATAAGTGAAGTAGACAATGAGATTATCATTAGAATAAAAGATTCGTGTTGATAGAACAATCGATCGCGCTTGTAGTAATTAGTGTAGTGGAAACTTTACCGAAACTGCGTGGTACGGAACTGGGACCAGCACGCGTGATAGGCGCGGGTTGAGTAATTGAATCCATCGACGGAAGGTGATTCGAGAGAGGTGCAACGCCGTGGTATCAAGATCCGAGTCGGGGAGGAGTCACAAGGTCACCAGCCCAGGACGATCGCCACGCCATCAGCCGCCGACGGCCCACAGCTGCTGTAGAGGTCGGCAACCCTGTCGGTACGAGCTGTTCTACGAGCATCGAAGGTATTTGGTCGGGGCCCCGAAGGTATGATAAATGCATACTACACCTAATCTTGGTACCAAGGCAGAGTGTATAAACGTTGTCAGATCATGCAATTAACCTATTTGATTTGCAAATAAATCTTGTTCATGACTGTATTTCCATTTCTAATTAACTTTCCCAGTGTTATACCAACTTATCCAGGGACCCATTCACGGAAAAGATACCCTCCTTTAGTGTTATATTGCAGTGAAATACCCGGCATCACCAGGTACGTCACAATATATATATATATATATATATATATATATATATATATATATATATATATATATAGTAGTGTGTGTGTGTGTGTACATGTGTAACGCAAATCCGCCACCGACTGGATTCAAACACTCGTACCTCTAGATTAATGATGCTGCAGAGACAACGGTTTGGCCACAAGCCATCGTTGCCGGTGCTGTCATACAATTGTCACCACACGTACATTCGACACCGGTGACCGTCCAACAGCCATAGCGCCCCATCGTGTGGAATCAGTGGACGTTGCTTAATCCCATAAATCAATGCTCTACGCCATTCTTATGCTCCGACAACCCAAAGAGAAAGGAGGAGCCTCCATAGTTTAAATTTTGTCATTCGGTTCAATATAATAAATTATGTTATTATTAATTTAAAGAATTAAACATGTTGTTATCCCGTACATAACTTTGCTGTTCCACATCCCGAACGGTCATTCACCATCTGTTCTCACTTCACCCCGTCCCACTCCTCCGCACCCCACCCCGTCCATCTCCGTGGTAGTTATATTATTTAGCAAAAGCATCACATGAGCGACATCGTCGAATATGTCATGGTAATTCACGTTCTGTACAACAAAATATTTCTTTTAAAAATATTTCGAAAGATTAAGTTCATAGAAATTCAAATAACGCGCTTAAAGGTTGATATCAAAATACTCTTCATATGCGGCCTGCCACACTTAACATCTCTAGATACCCCACTCGACAGCTGACAAGTGTCAAGCTTGTTAAAATTCTTATCTAATTTAATACTCCTTAACACTTATAGGAAACAGATGTTGCGATATAACTGTAGAAAATAATGTAATAATCAATTTCCAACCCTACGACTATAATATCCTACGTAATTGCCATTGATAAATTCAGTAGCTTATCGGACCGGTTTATTGTACTACCATTCATATTGTATTGAAAATCGTTTATAGTATTCCAATTTCCAGCTTCCAACCCTTACTTTCTCGTCCTGTTCAATGTATGAAGTTATATAACCGGGCGGCGAAAAACTGTGAAAACCTGTTATCGTCGGGTCTGGTACCGAAAAAGTGGATGATTCCTGTGCCTATAAATAGCAAATTATTTCCTCTAATACGTCTCACAGCCAGAATACATTTTTGTGGGTCCTTGACACCGAAAAATCTACTGATGGGAAAGCGTCTCCCTGTCTGTCTGTCCGTCCGACCGTCTGTGGTCAACGCTAGTGCCTAAACCGTTCAGTTGATTTTCTCCAAAATTGATATTCCTGGATCCTGTAAGGAAAAGAAGGATAAATCTAGTTGCTAAATATAGAAAAGAAATTCCTCTGACCCGTGCTGTAGCCGGAATCCCTGTTTTGTGGGTCCTTGACACCGAAACATCAATTGGCGGCAAAACGTCCGTCCGTCCGTCTGTACACAACGCCAGCGCGTAAACCGCTCAGCCGATTTTCTCAAAAATTAATATTCAACAATTGATCTGGCTGATGTTGAGGCCTCTGGAATTCGAAACCGTTATTTTAATTTTAGGGGATACTTTACATGAAACAGAAGGGACATTTTCAACATTTTCAAAAAAAATGGCTCCAATATTTTTGATTAAATTTTGTTGTTGAATACGGCAAAAGAGAGTGGTGCAGGACTCATTTTCCCATCGGGATTGATATCTCCAATTTTTCGAAAAACGAAAAAAGAATTATAAACTTCAAAATTGGAGATAGAGATTTTTGTCTCAGATAAAGTCTGTTGTACAAAATAAGCTCTTCAGAAAAGGTCATGAACAATGTTTTTGAAAACATGAATAATTTTTTCATATTTTGCGATTGTAATTTACAAAAAAAAAAAATTCCCCAAAACTGCTCTAAATTTTTTCTTTAAATTTGCTCTACATATGTAATAAGGAACGGTAAAAAACATGTCGCTAGTCTCATTTTCGGGTATTGCTCGTTTTTTTATTGTTGAATATTTCAAAAAGGAATGCGGATATACATTACAATATTAGATAAACGTTACTAAGGGGCGAGAAAGTATGTGCTGTTGTAGCATCACTAGTTTAATTAACTGTATCCTCGGATTGGTTAATAGACGCTCAAGATAAGAGGTCTCATGTTAGTTGAAATTCCTGATTTTCAAAAATTGCAATATTGCAATATTTGCCATTCCAGATATACCTTCCGGTACATCTACCATGTAACGACTTATCTCATCTTAAAACGAGAGCGACGGGTAAAATGTACGCATTGTAGAGTCCTAACCAACTAACCAATTTACATTAATTCACAATCAAATCCACCTTCAAATATATTATTCATACCACTATTCATATAAATATTTTGATTGAAATCCATTTCTACTTAATTATTAGGTACACCTTGAACTTGAACTGACATAATAAAAAAAAATATAATGAAATTTAATACTCTCAACAAGATAATCCTTTTGACAGCGGTATATAAACTGATAACAAAATAAAGTCAAATAAATCGTGTATTATCAATTACAGAACAGATTCCTCTGAAAGGACTGCCAAATTTTTTGGGTTTCAAGACCATAACTATTACTACCCCGACACTATTTATTTACATTATTTATAATAGAGTATCTAATCCTGGTCTACATTTACTAATTTCGAAGCCTCACCATTCCAATAATAACAATAATATATTTATTTCACCAAAACTAATCATAATTTCATGAAAAATAATAATAAACTTCTGATCAACAACATTCACTTTTAGCCGTGGCAGCTGGCACGCATTTCACCAATACCTTAAGAAATACTATATCCAAAATAATTTAATGGTATAATATTATTAATATTAATATCTACATAATTCACCCTCTAGATAATCATTGTATGTAAATCATTCCTCATGAAAATAATAAATCAAGAGTAAAACTTTATTTTCCATAAATTAATTCCTGGATCAATTCAAACATCATTATATATAACCACTCCATCACATTTTGAAGAAACAAAAATTAATTCAACACTAAATTCTTCATGCGGTTCAACAAATCTTAAGGGTGTGCCCTTATAAATCTTAAAGCGACATACAGTCAGTCTGTGCTATTTTGCAGTACCAGCAGTTATCTTTGATTTTGTTCTTATATATATGTATGTATATGTGTATATATATATATATATATATATATATATATATATATTGAAACACGCTAAGTGTTTCCCTCCGTAATTACAGATAATTAATACAAGAGTAGTATTACTCATTTGAACCGCGCAGTACAGCGGCAGGTGCGAGCGAGCGGTGGGGAATTTGCGAGCGCGACCGCCGCCGCCGCCCAGCGAGGGGAGGGGATGCTCGACGGTTGAAGGGGTCGCCAAGTGGCGGTTGAAAAAGCAGTGGCCGGCAGGTGGCCGGAGAAGATGGTCGAGTTGCGAGAGACGCGGTGTGGCGAACAGACGCCGAGTGGCGAAGGTTGGGTAATTACGGAGAGCGTGTGGCAGAGGACATACGAATAGTCATAGACAGAGTGAACCATGCTAATGATGAGAAGCATGTAATAGTGTTACGTGTATCATTATTGATTAGAAGCCGATGACTTATAGTGTAGTAGTTGCGAGAGAGAAGTAGAACGAAACTAAGGAGGGGCGCAGTAACAATTCACGCGCGTGGTGTGAACGTAACGGACATTTTCAAGACCCAGTAATTACGCGTGTGTGAGCGAAGGCGAAAATATCCGAGGGTGCGGCCAAGGGACTTCTAGCGCCGCTTCTGCAGACCAGCACAGCACGTGTCTACGTCATCAGCAGCCCAAGGACGCCGAGCAGCGGCGGAGATCGACCGTTGCAGTTGCCGGGGTGAGGAATCACCGCGACCGAATTGTTAATGGGGCCCCAAAGGTATGACAAGATTACACGGTTAACTAAATCTTGGTACCAAGTTAAAGAGGTTCTTTTTGTAATTAATCAAGTGTATTGAACATTCCATTATAAATAAATTGTACTTGTTTGCTTATACAAAATTATTATTTGGACGCACCAATATAGTACCAAATTCCTCAGATGACCCATTCGCGAGCAAGATACCCGACCTTTAGAACTTATAAATTTGTAGTGAAAAGTACCAACCAACAGGTGCGTCGCAGCTGGCGTCCGATCAGTGTATGCACTGATAAGTACTTCACAGCTGAGGCAGAACCAAGGTACGTCACAATATATATATATATATATATATATATATATATATATATATATATATATATATATATATATATATATATAAACACCTTTGTACCCACATACTAGTGCCTGCTGCCATCTATCACCACCCAAAGTTTTCTTCATTTTCGGCTACCTAATAGTAGATCTATAATTTCAAGAATATTAAAGAACAGTAAAATCTCGTCCTAAATGGCCATTTTCTTTGAAAAATTAGTAGCGTTTTTTAAGAAAAAGGCGCTTAAGCGCTACAGCATATTAGAAATTTGAAACACTTTTTCACAGACATTTTTTGAATTTTCGTTAAACTTCATTTAAAGTCATTTGAAGCACTTTAACTAACAAATCTAATAGTATTTACAAATTGCTGGAAATGTGCATATTACGGGCGTGAGAGATCTTTCAAAAGAAACACATTTGTGTAATTTTTGAAAAAAATAAAAAGTGCCCCAAAATAAAGTTTGCGCCATATTAAAGTGTGGAATTAGCACTATCCGTTTGAAAAGTTTCAAGAAAAAATTTGCAGCCTTTTACGAGAAAATGGCGATTGGTAGATTCTGAAAATGCGAAATTTAGAGGTAGTGTTCACAGAAAACGGTACTGTTTTCGAGATATATTATCTAACATTATACGTGTAATAATCACTTATACGTGAAAATATAATAATGTGAAAGAATCGCCGCCAATGTAAATATAAATGACGTAAGAGGCAATCAAACATGTTATTTTTGAAAATTAAAAATAAGTATGGAGTAACATGGCGTTTATGTCATATCATAGAGCATATTTAGCACAATTCATACCAAAAGCTTAAAGAAAAAAATTAGAGCCGGTTTTTGAAAAAAATATAAATTTTTTAAAATGCTTATATTGCACGAAAACTGCTAACATTTTCAAAAAGATGTAAATGACCTTAATGAAAGAACTGACAATGGAGAACAAATTTTATTTTAAGCGAAAATCTCTATCTTAAATTCTGTAATTGTAGGAAGACGCCGCAAACAAATTTAAAGGTTTGCAAATTTGGAAAATTCAGGGTTATTTGTGGAAAAATGACGTATGTCATCTTTATACCATCTTATGTCATACACGATCTTAAGTCTGTTTTACTCTATTCATATAACAAATTTAAAGAAAAAAATTGGAGCGGTTTAAACAGAAATGAAACTGTCTTGGGGGCTTCCTGTAAAATACCCCCCAATGTTGAAGAAAGGTTTTCAAAATCGCAGCACCTTGAGTGGAACCAGATCGATCGGGGAATACTCATTTTGGAAAAAATCGTACGCATGGTTTAGGCGCTAGTAGTGTTCACAGACACCAGACGGACGGACGTTTTGCATTCAGTTGGTATTTCGGTATCAAGTACCCACAAAATAGGGATTCAGTCTGCACTACGTATTAGAGGATTTTCTCCTTAATTTAGCAACTGGATTTATCCACTTTATCAGGACCCGGCAACGAATTCGTTCTGCCGAAAATCTTGTTTTTTCTGACAGCATTACACAACTATCCCTATACTACATACATTACTCCGAATATACATATGTGTACAGGAAAGTAAGAAGTACTGAATTTACACAATTCGACTGCTTGTTTATTTTGGGGTAATTTTTCTTTCTGAACAAATATATTCATTTCTTTTGTAAATAATGAACAATTAACACGTTTCTAGAGTGTCTCTATTTTTCTGCAATGCAAATTTTTGCCTAGAAAGTATTTTTTCCTTTGAATTAAAAAGGAAATTTGTCAATGAAACGTGTATATTTGTTTAAAAATTTTAATATTCGTACTTACTACACATCAAACAAAAATAAAAACAATGCAATTGATGTTAAAAATAAATTTTCAATAAAGGATTATTCAGTATTATAGAGATATGTTCTTCGAAAAATTCACACTTCCTTAAAAAACACATTTGAAATAATTATTCAGTTTTTCTTGACAGTCAGCTCTTCGCTTTCCTTGATAGTCACAAAAATATTACAAAAGATTTTTACTCTTGAGAAAGCCAAGTAAAATTTTCCATGCGAAAATACAGGTTCAATACAATCTTACTCTTTGCAATATTATTTAAGTTTCCTGCATTTGTAGTGAGGAACAAAGGGAGTTTTGGAGGGGTAGGGCGCCAGCTTGCTGGGGTGAGAAAATTGAAAAATTATTTGTGTACTAAAAAGTATTGGATTTATTTATGCGTTCTTACGTACCTCAAAAAAAGCATTACCGAGCCAAAAAATAATAAAACTAATATTTTTAACTTTGAGAAATAAATACCATTTATTACCTTTAGAAACAATTCAGTAGGCTTAGACTTAACTTCGGTACATGGGAATGTTGCTCAAACGATGTTTACGTATTGATATCTTATTGATGATTACGTTTAATATCTTAGCGAAGCAACAACTTAAATTTAATAACAAACGGTGTATTATTTACAATATGAGTTTGCAGATGGGCATTGATGTACAGACTTCCAGATATCACCAACATTTAAATCGTGCGTCTGAATTGTGATCGTTGGCAGTTGTCGAGTGACTTGCATTATTCTTTCTATAATTTTAAATGTGGTTGCTTTTTTAAATTCACTCACGCAGTATTGTATGCTAGCGCGTTTTGAATTTTGTTCATTTCTTTCAAGCCATTTTACTTTTGTTAATTTAAAAAGTTTGTTCTTTGTGTTGTGCCATAGCACAAGGTTTCCCCTACTACCCTACGCTTTCCCTTACCGTACCCGTGTAACAACTCTCACATGTTAAACCCCACCATCTTCCCTATCCTTCTATTCGCATTCTAAGAGGGAAAGTTGTAAAAGAAACGTATTTATTTGTTTAAAAATATGTAAAGGCAACTTTCAATGATATAACACAATATCAAAAAATTTTAAAAAAATGCAATTGATGTTGAAAAGAAATTTTCAATAGAGATTTATACAGTATTATTGAGAGATTTCTTGGAACAATTCACAATACTTCCTTAAAAATATTTGAAGTAATTATTCAATATTCTTTGGTAGAGTTTCGATTTTGGCGATAGTCACAAACTCATGAAAAAAGGTTTTTACTATTGTGAAAGCAACGTGACTGAACACGCTGACTGGAAAGTTTCACCAAATCACTGTCGATAATGGAAATACTGATACACGTAAAACACAAACTAAACCTAAAAACACACGTCTTTATTTTTCACTGTTCACCCCTCATCCACAAGTAGATATTCAGCACTTGTAGATTTCGACAAAACGTTAATTGAATGTTTTCGCTACACGCATAAGAAACAATTTTCATCGGAATCAAGCAAATATTAATAGTACTTCTAGTTGTTGCTGCGAGAGCGAATCTTGCATTAATAATTATGCAAATAAACTTTGTCCGTCTGCGCAAACCACAGTGAACACAGAAAGCGCAAATAGTATAAGACAGAGTAATCTAAGCTTTTTAAGCATGACGTCATAAAGATGGCCACCATCGCCAAGGGATGAAATATATGTGGCATTGATACTAGTGATAAGTGCCGAACCAGCAAAAAAATAATAGAATGTTAAAGAATATCTCATCCTATAGATTTTGAATGAAAAACGTTTCTTTGAGGTTTTGGCCTCAAAATTGTAGTTTTAGAGCTCTATAACGCTGCGTTTAGCAATTTTTAGCAGAATTTTTGCATTCGTTTTTTAAACAAATCCTTCACATTTTGAACTGCAATTCGTCCTGTCAAACTGCATTTCTACGTAAAATTATCTTTTTTTAGAGACCTCATGTATATAGATCGGTTGAATGTGAGCGTCGCATAAAGTATGTATACTACTGAAATAATATAGAAGACGGTATCTGTTGATGATTTCAATTCTCAAAACAACAACAACACAATTATAAACCTATTCTATATAAACCCTACCAAGATCCATCTAAAGCTCAGTAAAACGTGCCAATATATTTCGGAGAAGAAGAAATACTTCCAGAAATTGTAGCAAAAAACCTGAAATTACAGTTACACGATTAACCAACATCTTACGAAAGCCATTATGTGCAGTAAATCTCCCTCAAACAAACGAAGAAATGGCAATCTACAATCTAAACAACTTTTTAATGCTATCATCACAATAGAAGAACCTCGTCGTAGACCTGGTCCCACTCAATGTCGGCAGTCACCCGCCACGGACATTCTGAACTAGTGGGGCTGCAATAGCACATACTTTCTTACATTATTTCTAAATTTGCAATTTTCGAAACTTCAGAGAATTGAGCGAAAATGAGACACGCGCTTTTTTTTAGCATTTTTCTTCTAACTGTGAAAAACAATTAATGAGGAAAATTGGAATTGGTTTGAAAATTTTTATAAATTGTCTATATTTTGCGACCATTTACACGAAAACTAATAATATTTTTGAAAAATAAACACAAATCTTTTTAAATATCTATCTTTAAGAAAGAGATTTTATTAAGAGAAATCTTTTTTTACAATATTGTAGTTGTAGAAATACTTCCCAATATTGTAATTTTATGTTCAGTAAATATGTTTAATGTGCGTGCTCTTTCATTCAAATCACTCATTTTACACCTTTCCATAGTTGTCATATATACAAATTAGTTTCGCTCTGGATTTACAACTTTTCTCTAATCTAGTAATCTACCAGACAGCCCAAGAAGCATGCAGTCATGCAAAACAACAAGCGCTCTTTTCAATGATCTAATTGTATGTAAGAGTACAGTGCTGGAGTTTGTGTCTTAGAAATGATCGAGGTGTTGTCTTGCCGACTAGCCGAAATCCCATTTTTGGTCGTCAGCAGAAATGTTTAAGGTCGTAATAAAGCTTAAAAGAGCTGATCTGGATATTCGAGATGACTAAGAGCTTGTACCGACTCAACGCTTTGGTCCGAAGGGTCGCGGGTTCGAGACTCGCCTTGGACATGGCTGTTTGTCCCTAGTACATGTCGCCAATAGCCTCGTGTTCTTGCTGATCACAGATCAGAGGAGCCCACAAGTGTGTTGGTATCCAATGAATGGTCGAATATGCGTTCCATTGGAACGTGAAGGGTAACGGGATGAAAGCTCTATAAAAAGCTTAAAAGATTCATTATAATAGATTCACATATCTCTTCAGGGACCTCTTAGTAGGCGATTTAGGCGTGTAGATTTTTTTCAGTAGTGTTAACATGAAGAAATACCCATTTCCACCTTAAAACGCCTTTACAATATTGTTATTATAAAATAATGAAAATGAATCTCCAAACGTTCATTCCTATCCGCGCAGGGGGATGTTGTAGGTATTAATTAAATATCCAGACTCGCACTGGGTATCAGGTTGAAAGTTTCCGTGTACGAAGTGATTTAGGCCTGATGCAGCACGCTGGATTGTGCAAGTCTGAAAATCTTGGGAATTACTACTTAACTGATGGTCATTATCACATAGCAGTGCATTACATTACAAGAATATATCGTCGGTATACAGATTCAATTTTGTAAGTGCATTTTTGATGTGTGCTTTTTTTGTTTCTTAAAAGCAATATCATGTTGAAGTTTGTTAAAAATATGTTTTATATCCTATCTTGCAAAAAACGAGTATACTGAGTAGACAAAAGTTAACAGAATCAACTCCAGCTTGATCAATGGAATTAGTTTTCATACGTGAAGAGGGAACTGGGCTCTGCGCTTGGCTGCTAAATCTTTTGTCAACGCTCGCTTGAGGCCACTGTTTCAGGGCGACAGCGAAAGACTACACATTGGCAGTAAGGGTCCCCAAAGAGTGTCATATTTTTAGGGGTGTAAATATTAAGATATTATGAGAAATTAGCTTTAATTTAGCGTTTTACATTACAATTAAAAGCAGTTCAGTGCGTAATTTATTCCATTATTCTTAATAATAAAATGCAAAGCTTAAACAACGATTTATATTCCAGGACAATACAGTAGTAGTGAAAAGTGAAAAGAGGAAGTAAGAAAGCGAAAATAGGTTAAAAAAATAAGATAAAAATCACAAAAGAAAACAAAGTCAAAGAAAAGAAAAGAGAAAAGATAAAGAAAGGAGAGAAGTGCCAGAAGGGAAGAATAAAGAGGCAGGAGGAGGGAAGAGGGAAGAGGAAGGGCGAAGGACGTGTCGCTCGCCTGCTTGTCGCGCAGCATGGCCTGCGCCTGTATGTCTCCCTCCGAGCCGCGGGCCAGGGCCTCGGGCCGGCGCAGCTGCGCCAGGTCGGCGGCGGGCGCCTGGCCCTGCGGGAGGCGCAGCACCAGGTAGCCGCGCCCGCCCGCGCCGCCCGCGCACGCGCCCTCCGCGCCCGTCGGCGCGTGCCGCAGCAGCTGCCCCGTGCCGCTCGCCACCTGCCGGCACCCATTCACCCACTCGACTGCCCAGGGCACGACGCCCGTTAGCGTAGTGAATGTTTTTAGGCCTGCGGGTGGCGGCGCGTCCCTCCCGCTGGATGGTAAGATCCGGTGTCGACCTACTCGGCGGCTTGGGTGGGATTTCCTCCTCACGGTATCTTCTCAAGAACAGCACCTCTCCAAAGTAGGGTCTAAGAATGAGGGCGTAGAGCACGTCAGTGTAAGGGGAGAGAATAGGACAAAAGGAAAGAAAATCGCGCGCGTTGAAGTTAAGTTCCCATTCAAATTGATGATCGCATCAAGGGAAATCCTCAAACACATATTATCATATAGTCATCGTAAATGTGTTTGCTATCAAACTTATAGATATATTAATTCTTCATATTTTTAGGTAAGACATCCTACATAGAGCAGCGAAAGGTGTACTTAGAAATCTGTTTCAATAAATTAATAATTTTCAGCACAGTTTATTTCCAAAACAAAATTTTCTTAATCTTTCTATGTGACTAGTACAATTCAAAATTAAGGAAAATGAACGTTAAAAGGGGAATTTGCACAAAGAAGTGTCTTGGAAGCAGTGATACCTAGCCAACACTACCTTGCAGCTCCAAGGAGAAGCGACTGGGATACGATCGAGCTATGCATTTCTGGGACGGGAGGCAAAATGGCCGCCCGAGTGGCACCTACCAGCGAGCGCAGCACCACTTTGCAGCCGCGGACGTCAGCGGAGGTCTGCGTCACCGCCATGCAGCACACCTCGCAGCCGTACACGGTGCGGTTCTTGGGAGGCTTCGATTCCTACGCAAGCAGTCAAAAACATATTCACGTCTGATAAATTTAACGGGGAGACATAATCACATTACATTACAAAATATTTCACAAGTCTTAAGAAAATACCACGAAAATATGGCCGAAACGTTGTAAGATATAATTTTAATTTTAGCAAGTTTCAGTCATATAACATGGTTATCTTTGTCTGGTCATTGTGTAAATTTGGCCAATTGAGCTAATTGTAATTGTAATATAAAGTTATTGGAATTATTGTACGAGCATAACGCTCTTTAGAACTGTTTAGAACTTTAGAACTGAGACATGTTTTCGGTGAATTTTCTAGTGAATTCTGGTACGCCAATTCGCCACTCCCCTAATCCAATTCGCCTCCCCTAATCCAATCGCCATCCTCCCCTAATCCAATCCTCCCCTAATCCCCCTCCAATCCTCCCCTAATCCAATTCGCCACTCCCCTAATCCAGTTACAGGTTGAATTAGTAAAGACAATTTGTGAAAACGTACAGAGTAATTAGCATTAATTGTTCGCATAAGAGTAACGTGAAATTCGTGTTAAAACAAGCATTTTTAGAGAATATTACAATACTATACTCGGTCCTGTATTTGAAAGCGTTATTTGAATTTTGGAGGTACTTTACATGATGACTTCTAAGCTGTCCGGGTGACGCCGCGTCGTTGGCAAAGAGGCCGACGTTTCGCCTGTCATATCGCAAGCTTCTTCAGGGTAGTGACACAAATGTTTTCCAGCCTAGGTGCTCGGGTTCGTGGAAAACATTTAACACTGGAGGCGGAGCATTACTGTGTCACTATCCTGAAGAAGCTTGCGTTATAACAGGCGAAACGTCGGCGTCTCTGCCAACGACGCGGCGTCACCCGGAGAACCTAGAAGTCATGAACTCGAGCCGCGGAAGCCTACGCACTTTACATGAAGCCCCTGGGCAATTTTCAAAATTTTTAAAAAAATATACTCCATCGTTTTTGATTAAAATTTGTTCTTGGATAGTGTGAAGAACATTTAAGAGAATGGTGTAGGTCTCATTGATGTTAAAAACACTAATTGTTTGAAAATTGCAAAAATTCAACCTTTTTCCGGCTTGTGCATACTCGTACAACTAAAATTATGAAGTTAGAGGTTTTTTCCTCTGATGAAATCTGTTAAGATACTTAATTTAATAAGGGCTTTTGAAATTTAAAAAAAAGTGTGTTTTTTGCGCAGTTTTGCGTGTATGAGCGGGCGACAAAGTACGTGCTTATTTAGCATCACTAGTTTCGTTACGAGGGCCCGGCAAACAGTTTTTCTGCCGAAAATTCGCAGCTTTTCCTGCATCATTATATAACTTTCTCTCTACTGTGTAAGCGGTAGCGAGAAAGTAAAATACATATCATAGGGAACATACAATTGCTACGAAAACATAAAAACTATAAATGTTGGCATTGCACGCAATTCTCTAAACGATTTTGGAAATCGCAGATTTGAATTTCTCGCACTTCTTTTGCTAGAATGTTTCAGGAGACATCAAGTCGCTGAACGACAATGGGAAAGCCTGGGTACGGCATTTTCAAATTATCAGAATAACGTATCGTTGGTGGGGGGTATTTCCGAGTGAATGGAACTGGGTTTTGGATTACCGAATATGTGATGTATTATCTGAAAATAAATTAGATTTTCCCACCTTACGCGCCACGATGTGTTTTATCAGAACCCTCTAGTGGCTCAGTGGCGAAGTCGCTTGCATTTTACCGCTGAGGTTCCGGGTTCGATTCCCTTAGAATCCCCTTAGAACCTCATGTGAACTTTGTTACGACAAAACGAGTTTGCGTGCTTCACAAGGGCTAGTCCAAGTCCTGTACCTTACCCTTATCCTTATTCCTTCCCAATTCTGGCCGATGGGTAGATGACTCAGGGCGCGTGCGAGACACGACTCCGAAGACGCTAACTGTCGGCGATTCTGTCTTCACTATGACTGACGTTTGACAAAACAGCGGCCCCTTGAGGGCACTTATTTAACGGAGGATAACTCCAGTGCGCTCAACGCTCTTAAAGGAGTTTGGAGATATAGACGGAACATTTTTTTTAAGTGATGGATGAGATGTATTAATAGTACCATTTTACATAACTGCGGTCTTACAGTTAATAACCTTTACTGACGCGAAAAAGCACTGTTTTTGTAGCACCACTCACAAAGATGAGCGGGGCCAGCGCGCCGTTGGGCAGCACGGCCTGCAGGTGCAGGCGGCCCTCGAAGCCTGTCACTCCCACGTAGCGCAGCAACACCACGCTCAGGCTCTCCGACACCAGATTCTGCGCACGCGCAGCAGCACGCGGCGCGGAGATGGTGTAACGGTTAGCGTACTGGACTGTTGTACTCGATCGAAGCCGTGGATTTTTAAGGGCGAAAAAATCCTGCGTACGCCTTCCTTCGGAGGGGACGTAAAGCCGGCTGTCCCATGTTAGTAGATTTACTTGCATGTAAAAGATCCTCAAGCCTAAATGACGCCTCTGAGCTAAATTGAAATCGCCTGTTTCTCGCCCAAGAAATACCTCCTTTCTCTGCTAGTTGGTGAAAGGAGCGTAGCGAAATTTGCGTGGTCAGACGGAAGAGCGGGCCTGATGGCCCGAGTATCGCCACGTAAAATAAGGCATTAATTCAAATCAATTCAATTCAATTCACGCTCCGTGGCACGTGCACAAGGAATGGCGCAAACGACTTCGGAAATGGTTGCCGAACGTTTAAGCTTCTGAGCAAGTACCATTAGTACTAATTGCGCGTGAGTACGCAAGCTACCGTTTTGTGTGTGTTCTCAAGTGTCACCCTAGAACATTGCCAGAAACGCTTTGGTGATCTCTGGTCTATCGCACTTAGGAGGTTCGAAGATGTTCACTTTTTGCCAATTATAATGTTACTGGGAAATTTTATTATACATAATTTAATGTGCACATGTGGCATTTGCCCTAGATTGGTAAGCATGTTCCGATGATATTTGGCCGGTAACAAAATCTTGTAGACTAAGGGAGAACATGTAAAAGCAAATTTCGCGCCTCTTGCAGCAGACAACACATTCATTACCTGTATTACAGTATGTTCAGAGTGAATATGCTTGCTGCTGAATTCGCGTTCAGAAAATCGAATCGAAAGAACGAGGTGAATTTTAGCTTCTGGCTGCTCTGTTTGCTGTTTTTCTGTGAGTTCTCCGAATAATACTAGGCGAATACCGAAGCAGTACGTTAACTTACGTACTACGGACTGTGCGCGATCATTTCTTCCTTATTCCTGTCCCCTTCTCTCCCCTTACACATCTACACGCCCTACACTAACGCACATATCTGGAGAAGTCAGGGGCTGAGAGCATGACCCGGCTGAGTTGGTGCCTAGCTAGGGAGATACCTGGAGAAGTTAATATCTACAAGTGGGCATGTGGGTTGAGATCTCACTTTCGCACTGGGGGAGGGCCATCACTTTTCATGATATATCATACACTACACTAATGGGGCTAACAACCGAAGTAATTGAAGCGCATTTAAGTAGTCATCGATCGAAGAAACACGGGGGTCTTCGGTTGAATATTTGATACACTCACTAGAGTGTAAGTGTGGTTGTACTGCTTTGACGTGATCTAGCAACTCCAAATGTCCAAATCCTTCATCATGTACTACATCAGTCGGAAGTAATGACCATAGTAGTTTATTGATTGTTTTCGGACATGTAAACTGCTTGGACCACTATTCATGTTAGTGTATAGTCGTCGCGGGAGATAGCGGTGATTCCTTCCCCGCTGGATGGTGATACCCTGCGCCGACTTACTCGCCAGTGTGCCGGGATTTCCCCCTAATGGGCACAGGTCTAAGCGGGCCAAGTTTCAGGTTCCGGACCCTCCTCCTGTTATGAATGGAAGTGATGTGCATGAAAGTGAGTGTATACGAAAAGAGAGAGGATAGGACAAGGAAGAGGCAAGAAAATAGCGCCTTGTACGTTTGTTAAGGTACTGCCTCGGAATTCGCCTGGTATTGAAAGAAAGTCCGGAAAATCTCCGGCCGGAGCAGGCGTCCGCTAGAATTCCCCGCTAGGCAGCTGTCGAATCGATCCTAGCTCCATAGCGAGCGGCCCTTGCGCTCGCGAGGTGCTCACCGCGACCGTCTCGAAGGGCACGTCCTGCGCGCGCCGGTCCTCGAAGTCGCCCACGCGCTGCCGCGCCGCGATGTTGAAGTAGTGGCCCGCCGGGTTGCGCTCGTCCTGGCACATGTACAGCCGCTTCTCCTGCACCTCTTGCGCCGGGTCCTCGCACCGCCTGCAGCGCGACGCTCTCTCAGACGCTCTACTGGCGTTGAACGTCGAGTAATCCTCCGCCAAACTAGTCATTGCCTCTTATCCCTTCGGCCAGGGTCTCGGCGCCGTTACACCACCGAGGCTCCCGGACCCGTTCACCGACCCGTAGGGTGTCGAGTTGCTTATCGTTCGCGACTTTGCGAAGTTGTTAAGCAATTCGGCTTACGACTTCACACGAACATATGAAAACAGGGCATTATTATATTGGATTTATTCGTGATTAAGTGATCGAGTGTGCAGTCATTTCTATGACTCTACAGCAAAATTTTTCTCGGGTTGTTAGTCACTAACTACCTGGATGTAGTATACAGAAAGGAATCTATTGGGTGTATTTTCGTAAGGAAGTATTTTTCTCAGTGATTTTTAATTATATATAATTAAAATGATATTCATAATTCAGTTTTTAACGGATGGCCAGCTGTAAAATTTCTAATGAACGCCGGCCGTTAAGATAATCATTTGGTACATCTTTTTTTGTTAAATTCATGCTATAAATCGACTGAGTTTAGTTCATAACCTGCATTTTCGTAGTCTCTGCAGCGCCTCTGACTAGGAGATCAGGCTTCGCGATCCAATAATGGCGGATACATGACACTGGTAAGGTAGCTGAATCAAATTCAGTCGTTGACTGGAGGAGAATGCTAGCAGTCAGCAGTTCTGGTCGGTAGTGTGATATCTCCGATCAATACCAGGCGAATGCTGGATCTGTACCGCAACAAACAGACCATGGACCGATCACCATCATTCGTTCCTCATTCTTGTGTTATCCTTTTCCCTTACTCACACATACACAATTACTTACTCTCACAATTACAGGCACTATCTTACCACCCACCCCATGTTGGGAGATCGGCCAGGAGCTTACAGCCTAGAACTACTTCAATAACTCGTCCGCAATTACTGTAGTCCCACAATGGAATAAGTTGCCTTCCAACTAAAACTGCTCCTCATTAACATCTTTAAAGAAACCTCTAAATGCTTTCCTTTCCATGTAGAATACACCAGATTTACCATTTAAGTCACTGTGGGTTACCGGTTGTCAAATCCAATATACATCGGTTTTACCTATATTTTAGAAGTGTTAATAACGAATTAGTATTATAATATGGTCACTTATCCCGCAGCATAAAAAGAAATCCCTTCAGGTTATGAATCCCTAATGTCCTAGGTTGTATGGCCTTATTAAACTACGTAAAGAAAATCTTCCTATTAGACTGTTGTTAGTTTTTTCAATTCTAGTATTTCACCCCTTTGTAAATTTATGATCCCTCTTTTCAATTCTACCAACCATTTTAACCCTAGATTTAAATTGAATAATTCTTTAAATCTCATTAATAAACTTAAAGATATTGATGTTTCCCCCAATTAGTTTCTTTTGATGTAAGAATTTATATTCCAGCATTGCCCCTAATGAAATGCAAGATATTTATATTTATCAGATAATGAAATCAAATCTCTCACACTTACAAAAAAATAGATTTCATCAAACTACTTGACGTATGTATAACGCATATTTCTTTCACTTGCAAGAAGTTCTATTCTCAAAGAGAAGGGCTATGGGCTCCAACGTTTTCCCTCTTTCTCCTGAACTGTTTATGAATAATTTTGAGAAAAAACATATTTAGTAGCTTCAATCCTCTCCTCAAAAACATTATTTACTTTCACAGGTATGTCGATGACATTATGTCTTTGGTCAGGCACTTCCAGGCAATTGAGCCAGTTCTTTGATTTTCTCAATTCTTTTAACTCCAAATTAAAATTATCGATGGAAATTGAACAGAACCATTCCCTGATTTTCCTTGATTTAACTATCACTATAATAAATTCTAAACACAATTTTAAAATATTCAGAAAACCTACTCATACTGATACAATCATATCTTCCCATTCTAATCACATTCACAATCATTAATTTGCTGTTTTCCACTCCTGTATCAACAGACTATTCCAGGTTCCCATGACCGATATAGATTTTAGTAATGAAGTCAATACCATTCTAACCATTGCATTAAATAATGGTTATGATCCTCTGACAGTCAATAAACTTATCCACCAAAAAGGTTTTAAATACGTTTTTTCCTCAACATTGCCTTACTGAACCAAAGAAATTTATTTGCATCCCCTGTAAAGGTCCCTATATTGCCCTGTACAGGACAATGTTTCACTAAATACAATATCTCAGTAGCCTACAAAACCCTAAACTCCCTCCAATCTTTATTCCCTAGTTCCAAATCACCTATTCCCCAATTGAAAGAAGTGGAATTTATCACCTAACTTGGAATAACTGTAATTCAGCATATGTAGGACAAACAGGCAGAAACTTTTCAGTTAGAATTAATGAGCATATTAGATGTTGGAAACAAAATTTAGACACTTCCACCTTTGCCAATCATTTGATTCAATTTAACCATTCCTTTGATCCCAATAATAATTTTAAAATCCTTCACTTAGTCAACAAAGGCACAAAAATAAATATTTTGGAGAACTTGGAAATTCTAAAACATTTCAAAAATACTAATTTTTCTATCGTGAATGAACATTCCTTAATTAAAAGCAGTCCCATTTTAAATATTTTATTAACTAGCCCCTAATCATTCTTTTGACCTGATTTTTTCCCTTTTTGCAATCTCTTTATCTAGTCAATGTGTTAAAAATTTGTTCTTTATATAATTTAAAATTCCAGAATATCGCACATTTCTAATTTTCTGTTCTGTTCTACATTCCTGAATGAAAAGCAGTCAATTTTTAAATCTGTTTATGACTACCCTTTCGACTCTTCTATCCCCACCCTTTCCGTCAATTGGTAAGACTTCCTCTTCTTCCAATCCAAAAGATGCCTGCCACCTAGCTCCAACCAGCATGTTTTGCAGTTTTCATATCTTTTGTCCATGTGAACATTTATGAGTGACCCACGTTGCTTGGGTAGTAAGTAGTAGTTTCAATTTTATTTATTTGTTTGTTTTTTCCACTAAATTTGCTGTATTTCTTTTTTGTGTTCAACTTGTGTTAATGTTTCATTTCCTCCTTCTTGCTAGGGACCCACTGAGAATGGAAAAAGTGTTTTCCGAAAGTTAACTCTGGGTAATAATTTTAAAAAATATTAAATCTTTTGTGGACAATTATTTCCTTTACCATATTATGAATTACCACAAGATATCTGCTACCACCATAGAATTTACGGATTAATATATTTTAGAAATAACAATAATGAATTTTGGAGAAAATTCATATCCTTACGTCTCGTTTAGTATCGTGGTGCAAAGACGGATTTAACCAAGAAGACTGCTGCGAGCAGCATGGCCAACATCAGGCCTCGGCGCAGATAGGTCTCGGGTTGCCTAGTCGTTCACTGAACAAGTAACCCGTGATGTCTCCAATTCGCTTAACCTTCGTGATTTGACGTGGTTTACGAATTCGGCTAGCGCCGCCTGATTCGTGGCCGTGGACTTTCAGTAGAACCATCCCAGCATTCGCCTGGATGGCAAACAGAAACCAATCCTCGGTTCGGAAGGCCGGCACGGGGATTGAACCCGGGTCTCCCGATGCGAAGTCAGCGCGGTACTCCCTGAACAACTTAGCTCGGTACATAATAGTTACTCAACTCAAATTTTAATTTAATCACCGGTCTTAGTATCTATAATGCTTTCAAACAATTTTAGTAACATTTTACATCTGTTGAATCTCGGATAATATCTTTTGTAAGTTGTTTTTAAATGTTTATTTCGACTAAGTACTTACGTCTTGTAGACTATACTACATTTACATTTATAGATTATATTATATTATATATATATATATATATATATATATATATATATATATATATATATATATATTCTGACAATTATATCTGTTTGACATGTAATTTAAGGGAAGAGTGGATCTGATAGCTCAATTGTCGCATTAACAATGAAGACATTATTATTTACACTAACAGGACTAATGTTATCAAGTCGATATTTTTATAGAAACATCACAAGTGCATGAGTCCACGGTCGCTTGAGAGGGATGGGCGTTTGCCTGACGCGTGGGGGCCATGTACCTGTATTCGCGTGGGTGAGTGTGGACGCGTGGGGGGGGGGGCGTGTACTCGTGTGGAGGGCTTGTGTTCGTGTGGGTGGGTGTGGTCGCATGATGAGGCGTGTGGCCGCGTGGGCAGCGTGTCGTCGCGTGGGAGACGTGTGGTTGCGTGGGGACATGTCGCGTAGGGAGTCGTGTGGTCGCGTGGGGGTGTGTAGTCACATGTGTTTGCGTGAGTGGACGTAGGGTCGCGTGGTGGGCGTGTGGTCGCGTGGCGGGCGAGTGGTCGTGTGGGGGTCATGTGTTCGCGGGGGTTATGTGGTTGCGTGGAAGGCGTGTGGCCGCGAGGGCGGTGTGGTCGGATGGTGGGCGTGTTGTTGCGTGGATGGCGTGTCGTCGTATGCGGGGTGTGCTCGCGTGGGAGGCATGTGGTCGTGTGGGGGTCATGTGTTCGCGTGGGGGGTGGTTGTGTGGGGGACGTGCGGTCGCGTGAAGGGGGCGTGGCTCACTCGAATCGCCGCTCGTCCGCCGTGCGCAGCGTGCGCCAGTCGACGCAGCCGTTGACGGAGGTGGAGCAGCGCACGCCGCCCGACGCCGTGGCCTCGCCAGTCACGCGCACGTGCAGGTGGTGGGGCGTGCGCGACGCCGTCACGCTCACCGTCACGCTCCCCAGTACGGGCGCCACGTTCGGCACGCCCTCCGAGCACACGATGTCCAGGCGCTCCGTGAAGCACAGCCGCTCCGCCAGCGAGTCGTCTGCGCGGGCATCACCGAGGGCCGACTAGTCGCAGGACTTAGCTCGGATATAGCCAGGGCCTTGCAACTCTCTTTCAGAACCGGGAGGTGCTATTCAAAGCTGGAGGGGGCTGCTAAACGAGGCGCCTGCCACGCCGGGTACAGCTACACGTTACGATCACCGACTTTTTCCCACAAAAACTGGTGAGAAATACGAAAAGTGTCTTTTGAGGGTTCAATTATTCATAGTATTTGCATATAAGAAAGCGCGAACATCGACACTATCTTTAGTAACATTACGCGCTATCTTGCGTTTCCCCAACTTAAGCAGCCGCCACGCATGTTTTAAGTATCATTGGCAGCAGTTCGTATTTTAGTTCCGTAAGAAGGTATTATCCTCGCACGTTTTGTTGAGCTCTCATTTAGCGAGATGCAAAAGGAGAGGTGTGGTTCGTTATTTCGTCAACGGAACAATTATATCAAATATCTAGCTCGTTTGGCGATGAAAAATAATTTCCATTACACGTGAGCAAACATTTCTGGTTATCAGATTTTATCAACAATGCTCTTTGCAATCATTTATTTCTAATTCAACTAATAGTACTAAAGAAGTGGGGGTAGATGTTCCGTGGGTCAGAAAATGTGCGTGTACAATACTGTAGGAGAGTGCGTCACTGTAATGTTTTCCACCTCGTCATAAGGGAGTTGAAAAGCCCTGCATATGATGCAACATTTCTAGAATAACTCGAGTGTTTGCTTCTAAATTTGACACGATTACTTTTCTGCGGCCGACAATAAACTAGTAAAAATGCCCGGTATACCGACTCTTTTCCTTCTCTTGATGTTATTACGCAACTACACATGTTTTTAAAAGAGTACATGACATCATTTAAAGATCTAAAACTGAGGGGGGAATTGCGTAGAGAGATTGTTTGAAAGTTTCAAAATTTCATAGAATGAAAATAGGGAGTGAATGTTTTATAAATACTATATCATTTTTTACGAAAGATATAGTTTCTTAAAATACAAAAAAATATGTTAGCAATATCATTTTAATAAATGCGCTTTCTTCTATTCGAAAAAATGAAGTAAAGTAAAAATTTTTGCAAGTTTCCAGAAAATGTTGAAAGTGTAAACGGGATTTAATGTGAAGAACCTTCAAAAATTAAAATATCTGAATGACATTTAGAATGGCAAAATTAGATTTTACCGCTGATGTACGTACCAACTTTCAGTTTACAATCTTCTAAGTAAGAGCTATGCTTGACTCTTATTTCCTTCTATACAAATATTTTTTAAAAGATAGGCAAAACGTGTACCGATTTTCTGGTACAAAATTGCGGGTACGTGCATGTCCTCTCCATCTGTATCAATATTAATCATCTTTGGAAGAGTACTAATAGCCCTTAATAAGGTAGCCAATAATCACTTTAAAGTCTTATTTTAGTATGCTTTTTATTTTTGTGTGAATGTTTTTGTGAACAAATACAGTTATTTCTTTTGTAAATAATAAATAAATTTAAATCTTTCTGAAATGTTTATATGTTTCTGAAATGCATTTTTTTATAGAAAGTCATTCATTCGAAATCTCTAAGGAGTTTATTAGACAAAATATGCGACTTACGAACTTATTTTTGAAGTTTCTTTGTTTCCACCCTGGAGACGAGATAGAGGCAGAGAAGCAGAGAGTGATGAAGAGAGAGAGAGAGAGAGAGAGAGAGAGAGACAGAGAGAGAGAGGGAGAGAGTCAGAAATAGGCAGAGAGATAAGGAGAGAGGCGGAGCGAAACGGAGAGTGACGGAGAGAGACGAGAAAGACGGAGGGAGACGGAGAGACAGAGACACAGAGAAAAAGATGGAGGCGACGTCATAGACAAAGGCAGAGACAAAGACAGAGAGAGCATATTCTGGGTAGGTAGCAGTGATCTTTGCCATTGTACGGTGAGATTCGACAACGACTTTCACGTCGACTGGCGGGTTTTCTTCATCCAGGTATCTTCCACCAGCAGGGCACCCTCCTAGCCGGATCCAGATCTAAGCTCCTGGATGATCTCCTTGTGTGTGTGGTAGTATAGTGCACCCCAGTGTGTGTAAGTAGGGGATGAGGTTAGGACAAGAAATGGGAAGGAAATATCGCTTTTTCAATGTACTATTCCAGAAACACATTTGGTATTGATCGGGGAAACAACGTAAACAATCGATCTGAGCAGTCGCCGCTAGAATTCTTCTCCAGGTGGCGATTGAATTCGAGTTATCTGTGTATCGTTTCGCCTCACCAATGTCGATGTCGTCGAAAGCGTGGGCGGGGTCGCCGCCGGAGGACAGCTGGCTGGACTCCTCGCCGTCGCCGTCGCCCTCCGCGCCCGCCGCCACGCCCTCGGCGCTCGACGTGCCCGCCGCCTCCGCGGGCTCCCCGCCCTCCGCGGGAGAGCGCGTGCCCGCCCCCGCGGGCGAGGCGGCGGGCGACGGCGGCGGCGTGCGCGCGGGCGCCTTCACGTACAGCCCCCACTCGCGCCCCAGCGAGTCCAGCGACTCCTACGCACGCCACGACAACTATTCTTGCGGTTTTATAACATGGCGCGTGAGGGACTGTCTCAGGGCATTTCGCGTCTTTCTCGGCGTGCCGACAGATGTCGCATGATCGCCAGCACTGCTCAGTACGGTCGCGATCATGCACATATGACCAACCAGATTTGTCCACATAACGCAAAATCGTAAAGAGATGTGATTCATCAATTATGTCTGAATACTCATCAAGAAGAATGGCCATAAAATTGGGAAAATTAAGCTCTTTTGTAATTGTATGTAGGTACGTGTAAATGTATATACTCCGGTGTAATTGTACACCAAAATTATCATTTGAAAAATGAAACAGTGTTTAGGAGTACTTCATCTGCTAGAACGATTTAATCGAAGCTGTAAGAGGATTTATGGTACTTACAATTACAAAGGTTCTTTCCTTTGGCAATTCTTCTAAATGAGGGTTCAGACATAATTAATAAATCACATCTCTCTAAAATTTGCGTTATGTGGACAAATCTGGTGTAGTTCAAGAAATGTTCATTGGCTTTACAGACGTTTGCACAGATAGATCTTCCGCAGATAGATGCGCTGTGTAATCATATTGTCACAACCGTGAATGATTTTAATATACACGAGAAACTTGTTGCTCAGACCTATGATGGTGCGGCCGTAATGTCTGGCTATTTAGGCAGTCTACAGGCTAGAGTGAAAGAGACGTTTCCACGGGCATCATTTGTGCACTGTTACGTTTACATTCTGAATTTAGTATTGCAGCCGGAAGCAATGTGCATTGACAAGTATTTCTTGCGAACTCTGTCCAGCCTCTTAGTTTCTTTTCACTTTCGACAAAGAGAACGGAAGCTTTACGTTCTTTTATTATCAGAAAGCTACCCAAGGCGGCACCAACACGCTGGAATTAGAACTTCTGACGTATGAACACTGTACAGGATCAAGGATCAAATTTAATATTATTATTTGAACATCTGACCGATCCAGAAAACAATGCTGATTGGTAACCATCAACACTGATGAAGCCGCAAGGTTTGCTTTACTTTTTGAGCCAAGTCACATTCAGAAGAATTTTCAATAAGATTTTAGACAATATACCCAATCAAATAAAAAAATAGATTTTCCCGTTTTGAAAGTTTTAGTTTCATTGCCCCTCTTGATACCTCAAGTTTATGAACTACAAAGCATCTTTTACTGATCATGTTTTCTCACAGCTTTTGAAATCCTATGATTCAAAATTTGATATAATACTCCTTAAAAATGAATTGAGTGTTGTGTGCTTCTCTCAAGATCAAGATGAAGAGCAAGGAAAATATGTTAGATTGTAAATATCATGAACGAGAGAGACTTAAAGTGGGTTATACCAGAAGTATACAATGAGAAGGTCTACTTTTAACTGAACCAACAAGTCCAACTTCAGTTGAACGGTCATTTTCCACCTTCAATAGAGTGAAATCCCACTACTGATCAACCATGGGCCAAGAAATACTATCTTCGCTGGCAATGATGTCGATTAAAAACAGTTCCTTTGCAACTGCGTAAAGATGTCCATGAACATTTACATAAGCCGTTTTGGAGCGATTTATGAAGAAATGTCGACGAATAGAGATGACTTTCCAGTAAACTCGGAAAGTACCTTTAATTCTCCAGAATTCATGTATAATAGGCAGGTTTCACTTTTAATGAAAATTAAGGATATGAAGGTAGCTTCCATAATGTGCGGTATACTTAAAATAATGTTCAGGAATCGCCGCTGGTATATTTCCGAATATTTTAAGACGTTCCTCTGTCTTCTTGGTTACAACGTTCTGACCGCATGGCATAACATCTACAAGTAGGCATAATTCAAGGCGCAATGCTCTATTGCATAGACCTGTAATATATTTTAGAGTTGCTTATTTTAAGGGGCGATTAACTTGTCTATCAGAAATCAGGAAATGATTTTCATATCTTATTTGAAATATCGTACTGATAACTTCAAGTCAGTTGTGAATCAAGTCCTTGAATGGAAAGAACGACCAGTGGTGTAATAAAGAAGAAAGCCAATACCCGGTGTTGGATAAGTTGTGAGTTGTTTAAGTGTGCTCTTGCAAAAAAAAAGCTTCCAGTATTACAAGTATGTAGATCAATAAGTTTGAGTATAATAGCAAAATAGCAATGCACACTAATTCTATGACAAGGAGCAAAAACGTTTAAAAGTTCTCTTCTTATATTCTGATAAACGCCATGAAACGGTCACCTAAACTAAAGGCAATTTTACCCCTGAACCATGAGTAATCGCGTAGGAGATATTTTATTTGTTATATTCACAGTTATTTTGTAGGATGGTTCTTTTGATTATCTTCATTCGTTTTCTCGCGCTACGGAATCCCTTCACCTTCTCTTTTATCATGCACAGTGAAATTATAAAGAAAGGAGCAAGGAGCGTAATAGGACACATTTTATTGCAAGAAATGTATATCCCCGTGTAATAGAATCTATATTTGAATCTATCTGGCATTCGAGCTACAGATTGGATTTAATAGTAATGTCGTCTAAATAACTAAATCTCACTCTCTTCTCAGGGATGCATTGATATATAAGTAATATATAGTAAGTATAGTAAGCAGGTGCTTACGATCTTCTCAATATTAAGAGTACCAATAGTTTTAAACAAAATGTTTGTCAGATTCTTAATATATATTTATGTATAAACACAGATATATTAATAAAAAAATTAATATAGACATTAGCTATTTAAATTACAGATGTGATAGTTAATTTCAGTATACATTTTATGTTCAATATTATTATGAGGCCACATAATTTGGCCATGTTCAATATATATATATATATATATATATATATATATATATATATATATATATATATAATATTACAGTCGCCCAAATAACTACACTGCTCCTCTACACTCAAGTCTCCTCTAGTAACGATCCCAGAATAGCCTCTCCCCTCGCAAAGAATGAAAGGATCAAGATGGCGGTGACCTCTAGTAAACTGGCCGTAGCTCTACCATCAGCT
Source organism: Gryllus longicercus (assembly GCA_038098605.1). Lineage (NCBI taxonomy): Eukaryota > Metazoa > Arthropoda > Insecta > Orthoptera > Gryllidae > Gryllus > Gryllus longicercus. Next base: position 1,773,327 of record JAZDUA010000071.1, on the reverse strand, counting down.
TCGACAAACGTCAAGGGAACAAGTAATGCTACCTTACAAAAGTATCGCTTACCCTCGCGTTAGTTGGTCGCAGGCGCGCTTCGCAAGTGCATTCACAGGTGCAGCTGCACTTTAAGGGGGCCATAGCCCCCCATGATATACCCAACATATTTCCCTTTCGTAGATTTCGGCCAAGAATTAATCTTTGAGGAAACTTGTAACCTTTTCTGCTTTGCAGAAACCCAACGTTTTGCCCGTGCGTGCGTGCGCATTCGACCTACGCTCTGAATATCTCGTATGCACCACCTTGTTTACGTTCCCATGGCAACATGACAGGTGAATTCAAAGAGAACGAGAGAACGGAATAAGCACTGGAGGAGGTTTTGTATCGGAGAGGATTGGAAGGCAACATAACGGAGTGTTTTCGCACTCACTATTATCGACCCTGTCTTGAGAAATTTTGATATAACGAGAAAGCTGTACAAACGATATTTCTGTGTTTTGTTATTGGTTGTGAATATTAATCATAACTAGGGCCCGGATGTATATGACATGTATTTTTTTCTTTGTTTTATTCCTATGAAAAATATACGTTACGCTTGATTTTACCTTAAATGACTAAAATTATGCAATTTTAACTAGTCATATACAGTAAGATTTTGATTTTTTAAATTGCTTAGTTATTTTCCGTTAACATTTCATATTATGGTCTTGTTTTTTCATTAATTTTAATATTTTTTTCATATTTTAAATTTATTCCACTTTGGCTTGCAGTTCGCTTGCTTACTTGCTTACATACAGATAGCGTAGATACAGAGCGGAGAAAGCACCAAATGCGAAGGAAGCATTAATTTATAAATTTATTAATTATTACAGTAATAATTATTAATAATTATATTATTAATTATTATATTATTAAAAGTTATTATTTATTAAATATTATTTATTTATTAATTTATAGTTTTGTCGGATTTTGTGCCCCCAGGTCAACCGCTTCTATAAATAACTTTAGCAGTTAGAATTGTCTACTTGACGGGGCGCCAAAAGGGAAGGGGTGATAGAAAGGCTCAGACACTTAACAATTTAGCCGTGTTTGTATTTGATCTCGAATTCTCTCATTTCATTACGTCTAAATCTTAACCGCTCAATAAGTGAAAAATTGCGAGTATTTGTACGGGAGTTTATAAATAACCATTTCAGCACAGATGGAACTGTTTTGTTCGGTAAACTATGCGAAATTTAAAAAGTTCTTGTTGCAAACGTTGTTGTTGGTGTTTTAAAGGGACTCCAAGCAGGAGATAAATTTCTCATTTCTTGTGAAGCATTAGACAGAAATAACCACTCAACCATTCAAGCAGTGACATGAACAATATTGTTGCGACAAATTCTAAATTTTACAGGAGAGAACAAAATTGATTACACCTTAAACGTTTACTTCTATCGGTGCTATATGCTCTTCTGACAATTGTAAATGTTTTAAGAAATGTATTTTAGAAAGTTACATTCTCTGGAAAGAATATTCTACGACTTACAAATGAATATAATTTCATTCCGTGGAACAACGTTACATATTCAGAACACATATAATGTTGTTATTCTAATATAGTACCTCTAGAAATTGAACATCGCCAGGAAAACTTGAAAATGGTTGAGAACGTATTGATTCCTCTTTGTGAGTACATGATTGTAATATTCAGATCTGCAGACAAGTATTCCTTGTTTACCTTGTGGCAGGAATAGCTCTACCAGTAATTTTGTTATTAGTAGTGATTCGGTGAAACTTTCAAGTCAGCATGTTCAGACACGTATCTCACGAACGTATCTACGAATGTATATAATATGGTAGCTGAAAAATTTGGGGTATCCTCACTTGAAATTGTTCGAAAATTGAAAAATCTGGGGACCCAGTTCAGCAAAGAGCAGAAAAGAAAGCAGAAGCCTGGGCCAAGTGGTTCAGGCTACTGTAAACGCAGCAAATGGGCCTATATCGAACCCTTGAAATTTATGGATGGGTCCTTTACAAAGAGACACTCTCTTAACACAACAGTATGTACAGATTTTATCAGCTTCATTCATCTTTTATTTAAGCGCGTCTCACTTCTCCACGAACCACCTCTTAATTCGTGAGTTTCGCCATCTTCAGAGTCAAAATCACATATGTTTGAATTTCTGTCCCGCAAAAAATTGTGGAGAACACAGATTGCAATTACAATATAGTCTGCATTGTGCGGACCCATCATTAGCGGTTTTCTCAAAACCCTAAATCTTTGCGCTATTTGCCCCAAACAATTTTCGACACTACGGCGTGCTCCACTAATTCTGTAGCAGAAAATTCGATGAGCACCGGACACGCCAGTTGCTGAATATGGCTTCCTTAAGGTTTCACTCAATGCAAATGCATCGTCTGCCACCATTACAAATTGGGTGTTTCTTTCTCGCCCTGCTAGTGTTGAAGCTCTTGGAAGATTTAAATTTTCATTTTCTATCTGTTCATTAAGTGAACACTGTTTGAAGACACTTTCACCTGAGATTCTGCCATTACCACCCACATCTGCATAGATAACTCTGTATTTTGCGTCTACAAGTGCCATCAGCACTATGATGTGCGTGTGTTTATAATTAAACTAAAAACTTCCGCTGTTGGAAGAGGCTTGCATTGCTTTCCATCGAGAGCACCTATGCAATGAGGAAAATTCCATAGTTTGCTGAAAACATCAGCTACAATCTACCATTCTTCAAGTATAGCTGTCAGCTGAAAATGAAAGAAGTAATTTTTTACCGAGTACACATGTTTGCAGCTAAATTACATAATATTTGTTTTCCTTTACAGCTACAATCGACTGCAGATGATGATGCAGAGACCCCAGGCCCCTCAACCCCACCCCCAAACCCACTGCTGCCACCCCCCCTACAGCTAAAAGGAAGAAAGGGCCAACTAGTGAAATGCTGAAAAAAGGCACATGAAATTTTGAATTCTGAAAACGATGAGTGCCAAATTTTTGGTGATTATATAGCTACGGAGTTAAGAAAATTATACGAACATCACAGAACTGAATTAAATCGGAGTCATTGTCAACTTTTTGGAAGTTCAGGAACTCCAAAAAAAGGATTCTGAACTAGGTAAAATTTGTTTCATGGCCTCCTCTGCTGTTTTGAAATGCATAGTAATTATTTTTAATTCCACTAATAACTCGTTTAATTCCACTTTGTTTTAGGTTCTTCCAGGTTCTTTGAACACTCAATCATTGAGCCTGACCAGGAGCTTTTGGCAGTGCTGGCAGACAATTATTTTTTAATAATAAATTATTATTAAAATTTATATTATTATTAAGTCTTATTGCATTTATATGGACAACAAATCATTCCTTGTTCGCAAGAGTTTCCATTCCTGAATTAGTTCCCATTACCTTCCAAATTTTAATACATTAAGTGCTATCTGCTGCAGGTGAAAGTTTGGTATCTTTCATAAGTAAATGAAATGTGAAGGGATGCCAACCTACAACTGCAAAAATTGTGATCTATTTGTGTCAATGTATGTATTGAAACCTTATTTAATTGCCATTTAATAGCGTAGTTTCAAGACGCTTAACTTCTTAAGGGAGCAGCTTCCCATACTTACCTTTATGAATTGATCCCCGAGTCCAGCAATAGCTTTGCACACTTCTGAAATCAAAAGTCATAGAGTACTGTCAGCAATTCGAAATTCATATACAAGGGTTCTGTAACTGTCTCATTAAAAAAGGAAAACAATACCTGCATGATTCAAAAAAGTACTAGCTCTTCAATAGCATGAATGTTTTTACAGCAAAAGCATGTTTGATTAAAAAATAAGTGGATGTATAGAATAGGAATTGTGTGGAATAATCATGCTGGTATAAAGTAATAACACAAAATATATTTAGCAAGACAAAACGATGTGGAAGACTCGCTAATTTTTTGTTCTTCAAAATTTTCTACTTATAGCTTGTAGCTTATTTGATAAACAATTGAAAATACTAATTTTAAAAATTCTTACCTGTTGCCAGAAAACGAAGAGTGACAATCACACTTTCTTTAGGCGATATAGCTTCCCTGAATTTTGTATTTCTTTTTGCTAATCTGCAATCAACTCCTGGATCAAATTGGCAAAAACGCCCTATTCCTTTCTTCTCAATATCCAGTCACGCGTCCACAAAGATCGTTGGCGTTTCTTCTGTTCGTCATTTAGTACAAGTGAAGCTGCGATTCGCATCTTTTGCCTTCTGCTCGCCATGTCAGATCGGAATGTGAGCTTTAACCTCGCTATGTATAGTTGGCGCGCATTTACCTCGTGACGTCACCAAACACGGCAACGAAAAGTCGTAGTGTAAAACGATCGGCAATATCTTGTCGGAAAGATGTTGCTCAGATCTTTCTGGCAACTTATTGCCCCGTCTTGCTCTTGCTATAATGTAAAGATGACCGCAAGAAGCAGAAACAAATTGCTGGAAATTATTGCGGAAACTGATTATAGTGTAAAGCCAGCTTCAGACAGCCCGAGTCACGGGCATTTTCGCAACGGGCGGCTAAGCGCCCGGGCAGACAGGCAGTAGGAAAGTTGTAACGCTATTACGATCAGTCATTCAGGACGCATAATCGGTCGGGTAATTTAGTTTAACATAGTGACGAGAGTTTCGAGTCTTATCGAGTTGAGTAGTGAACAGTGAGTTAGGAGACGGAAGTAAGTTCAATGATAGTGACACTCGGAGTTTATCCAGGGTCAGTGTGGGAGTTGAGTTATCAGACTTTCGCTTATCACAACCGAGAAAATATACTACAGTCAACATTCATCCAAACAGTGAGTACAATATATACCCAAAGACAAGTTGTCCTCTCTGGGAACCAACATTCTGCCATTGCTGTTCCGATTCAGCGGAGCAGCACTTGAAAGATATAGTAAATGAAAATGCAGCGCACAGAAAACCTATTTCATTCAGAAAAACTTCTATTAAAATCAATAGGAAAGTATTGAAGAAATCGTACACCATCGGTGATCAGTCTCCCTCAAGAGAAAAAAAGAAAAGAAAAACATCGCTCAAAGAGATACCAAGAAAAATAGGCGAGTTATTCGGACATACATTAGAAACACAACACAGATTAAGTAAGGATTAGTGAAGTCCAAAACATGATACAGAAAATTCAGTAACAAAGAAGAAGGGATACAAATGCCTCCCCCATAACTATAAAGGATTTATTGCCATACCAATGCAAGTATCAACTTCACCCCAAATCATATTAGAGCATTCTTCATCTGTTAAATCTTTAATGTGATCCGAGACAGAAGTGATTAAACAAATTCTGCAACAGAATCAAAGAATTGAGAAATCCACAATCAATTATCTACTTAATACCACAGATGGAAACGTGGAGTTACCAAAAGTACAAATAATCAATCGTGGAAATGAAGAGTCGTTTTGCCTTTCAAAAAACATATTCAAGCCTAAACCGGCAATACCCATTAAAAACCATTTCCATCCACAGGAGCACATGGATACTTCAACGTCATAAAATGCGACATCACAAACTACAGCACGCAGTTTTTCACTTACTAAACCTAGTCAAAGTGAGCCGAAAGTTATCACCCCAGAAAATAAAATTCCCATTGAAACATCTGCAAGCAATACTTTACAAACATGGAAACCGCCATCCAGAAAATGTGTATGTGATATTCAAGTAGAGCTCAACTTTTTCAACCCTTTGAATGCAGCAGTTGCAGCTCATCACCAAGCTTCCCATATTTTTTAACCTAGCAACATGGAAGACCATAAAGCAGTCGTTTTCGAGCTTGCAGAAAAGACACCAGCCTCTGCGTCATTCTTTTTCTACAGAGCAAAAGAAGAACACCTAATGCAATGTCCGATAATCAAAGGACTACCCAAAGAACTGACGCTTTCTGACATAAAAGAAGACTTGAAAAAATATATAAAAGTTCATCTCTGAACTTAAATAAAACAATTGGCCGGACTGACCATAGTGTTAGAGAAACTAACATCCCATTAGGACTACACATAGTTAAAATAAATTATGCTGATATAGCAAAATTACACTCAATTCATCGCCGTATAATTAAAGAAAATTACAAGGTCGGAGCCAGATTCCCACAATGCAGCGACTGTCTTATGTGGAATCACACCAGCACCAGGTTACAGATACTCCAGATGTCTAATGGGCGCAGAAGATCATCATATTTATCCATTGAGACTCTTGCTCATACTTCAATGATCTTCACAATCAAATTCTACTTCCAACAATTCACCATTAGGTTCAGAGATAAAAATTATTAAAGCTTATCAATTCAGCCAATATTAAAGGGATGATCGAAGCAGTAAAAAAACTGTAGAAATTCTGAGAAGTAATGAAAATGGAATGCACAATTGTTTAGAAGCTGCGGAAATACTATCAAATCTTGAACTCTAATGGCACAATATTCAAAAGAAGAAAATGAAAATAAATCCAGTTGTAACCTGGAATGTGAGTGAATGTACGCAAGAGAAAGGAGCGGAACTAATAGTTTGTAAATGACTACTCCCCACAAACTTTACTACTGCAGGACCGACCAACCCATGGGGGTGGAACTGCAATAGCCATTAAGAAAACTTTTCCTCCTACCAGGATACAAACTTCACAACTGGAGACCATCCAAGCAACTGTTGTGGAACTAGGCACTGCACAACGATCAAGTGTAAGCCGCCAAGTGTAGAAAAGAGAGAAATTGATATTACCAAACTATTACAATTGGGTACATCCCATATAATAGCGGGTGACGTTAACGGCAAGAGACTGGAATGGGTCTCTGCTACTGATTGTACGTCAGGAAATATTCTTTATAATTATCTAGAATCCAACATCAATCTCCAAGTTACCCCATCCCTGACTCTAACGCATATTTATCAACGTTTACAACATCAAACCTTAGATTTTTATATTCATACCAAACCATGAATCCTACAGTCCCACAATCACTAGAAGAGCTTTTATCAGATCATGTACACGTTCTAACCGCACTGCAACTTAACCCTTTTTCATTACTCTTCCTCGTTTTTCAAAATACAACGTAAATTCTAAAAAATCAAATTATAGGCCTCATTTCATCCCCCCTACACTCTGCAGTTAGAAAGTGAACAAAAAGTGGACTCAGCGATCAACTATCTTAACGACCAAATCCAATCATTCATCAAAAATCCAAAGAGAATGTAGCAAGTCCGGAGGGATCTAACAATCACCGCAGACTTCCCTCAGAAATTCGTAACCTAATCAGAAACTGCCGAAGTGCACAAAGATGTTGCTACAGGAGAAGATACTCTGAATATAAATGACAATTTTTAAAGCAAGAAGAACACAACAAGAGAAGCTCGGAGAATATCATAATCTACAATGTGAGAACTACATTAAAGAAAACCAAATATTAGGAGTAAGAGACTTCTGGAAACTATAGAAACAACTACCAGCTGCTCCTTGACCTATCACAACCCTAGAATCGCCATACGGAAGAGTTACATACGATTCACTACGGCAGACTGATATTTTCGTTGATGTTCTTAGAGAAAGATTTACTACTCCAACAATAGATAAAATCCTACTACAAACACAAGGAAGTGAAACACATGAAAATGGCTCAGTTACAAATGAAGGAGGAACAATTGAAAAGGCCCACGAAAACGAATTGAACACATCTTGGGTGACAATGAATGAAGAAATAACCCAACATCAACCCCCGAAAAGCAGGAGGGAACGACAGAATTCCATCGTCGATCGTCAAAATTTTACTCTCCAAAGCCATTAATCTCATTCTGATGATCTGCAATGCCTGTCTCAGCTTTCGCTACTTTCCACGCAACTGTAAAAAAAGCTATTGTCATTTTACTACCAAAACAGGGTAAACATTTTAGAAATCCGAACAATTTGCGACCTTTAAGCCTCCCTCTCATCATTAGGAAAACTGTGGAACGAAACATCCTTTATAGAATGAAGGAAATTTTAAGTAAGAAAAAAGTAATAGTACAAGAACAATTCGCTGGTTGGCCTTTCGGCCATTCGTCAACGGCTCAAGAACTTTAACTAGAACTAGAGACCTATTCAGCTTTTTCCTATGGTATGTCCATCCCAGTAATAATCTTTGACATCAGCTTTGCATTTGGCACAGTACACCACTCTCTTTCACTATTTAAATTCTAAAAAAAATTTCCCGCTTCCTTTGTGTCAATACTTCGCAGCTTCCTTCGGAATCGATTCTTTGAAGCTAAATACAAATTACATCTTTCATCCTTCAGGCCAATTCAAACCGGTGATCCGCAAGGCAGTGTTCTCTCACCTCATCTCTTTTCCATATTCATCAATGATAAATCATTGATTTTCGCCACCACAAACCGCAAATACGAAGTTGTTTCTCTTCGCTGACGACGTAGCTTCTACAGCTAAAGCGCCCACACTGACGATCCAATTGGCAAGACTTCAAAATGCCGTATCACTATTTGGGAACTGGTGTTCAAGAAATGTGTCAAGTTAAATGTAAGCAAATGCCAAGGAACAATTTTTTCGTGGAAGTCTGGCATATTAAACAACGTTCCGTGCCTCAAAATAAACAATGAATATATGAAATGGAAAAAAATATAAAATATATCAGCATAACAATAGACAAGCGCATCCGATCATATCAAAAACTTACAATCAATCATGTTTCAGAGGATCAAGCGCCTTCTACCCCTACTTAGATCCTCGGAACTCAGTAACAAATCAAAATTATATGGTTACAAGGCAATCGTTAGGAGCACAACAATTCACGGCTGTGAGATAGAGGCAACAGCATCCAAAACAAACTTTAAAAAACTCTTAGTTAATTTTTAAAACTCTTTAAAAATTATTTTCTGAAAAAAGCGTATAATATCAAACCCGACACTCCCCTTGAAATTTTTAAAACCAAAATTAAGCTGACACCTATTCATCAAAAAGTCTACGACAAAGCAAATGCAAATCTGATGGAGGAAATGAATAATCCACTTTTTTTTAAAAATACGAACAATATGCCCACAAGCACACGAGATTTAAAATCAAAAGAATACCCAAAGACTTCATCCATTTACGAAGACATGCTCTCTATTTAATAGTTTAATAACCAGCTTCAGTACCAAACTAAAACTATCTAGTTTAATAAATTACTATTTACTACCAATCAGCATAAGATCCGACTGACGTGATCAGTATGAGCCTTACTTCCAAGAATTCACCAACCAAATCTACAAACACAAAAGCCGGATGAGTATCCCAACAAGAGATGTAGGCCGGGCAAATACTGGCAGCAGCTGGCAGACAGAAGTGGTTGGGTCCGAGCTAGGACGTTAAGTGTGTATTTTAGTGACAGTTACGTTGATTGCGCCTAAGTTCTGTGATTATTCCTGGATACTCTGTGATTGGGCGTCGATAGGTACATCTTCTGGTGCTATAAAACGCGGCAACGAATTAGGAACTTTCTTACAGCAAGTGGCATTTTATTTCAGCATTTCTTTGTATATTCTCGAGAAGAGATTACTTTGTAAATTGCAACTGAATAAACTGTTTTATGTGAAAATGTCAGCCTCTGCCTTATTTCAAACATATCAGTAAAACAATCAATCATAATCAGTAAACACTAGGAAATACATAAATACTGCAGGCGACAAAACACAAACATAGAAAACATTACCCAACTACAAAACGATACAACAATGTCTGGTTTATCAATGTCTATCACTTAAATGTTCTTTAACATCAATCTTGGCATGCACTCTACTAACCTTGGCCGACTGTACAAGGTCAATCAATCCTTGTCTCTCTCACAGTACCCCCACAAACTAGTTCGCGCGTGCTCTTTTCTTCTTTCTTTGCTATCATCTCCCCATTTATTCACACACTGACACTGACATTATTATTATTATTATTATTATTATTATTATTATTATTATTATTATTATACATTATTCACAGTATCTACTGGTCGGTATGTCAACCACACACAGGAATGATGACCAGGTGTGTGGTTGCTTTACTGAAGGTTCAGATGGCTTCTGACAATACGGTTATTATTATTATTATTATTATTATTATTATTATTATTACTTACGGACTCTACACTACCTTATCTCCTGGATCTTAGAGCATGAACCGACTGGGCGGTGCCCCACTTGCTGAGATACCTGAGGGGGACCCTCCCACGCAAGTCGACGCGCAGGACGGCATCGGATCTCAGCGGGGAGGAACACTGCCACCTACCAGGATTTAATATCGATTGCACTAACGGGAATAATGGTCGCTGATTGAAGTGTCTGGAGACGATAATAAATGAAACAAATCCATACATGTCTATCTGTGGGTGTTCGTAACTCTGTTCTGGCTGATCATCTGCAGTAACTTCTTACTTGATTGATCTAGGAATGATCGTTTTGTTTGCCAGAGCTCTCATCTATTCTCATCTTTCGTATCACATGTACTTTTTTATATTTCCACATTCACCTGTTACCTTTCTACAATTTAATCAATCATTCACACATCCACTAGACCACGCTTTTCTGTTCTCACTGATCGGCCTGTGGGTAGACATATCCTCCAGCGCGTAAGCACAGAATGCAGGTTTCCACTTTTTAGACACAACGTCCATCAATGTTTACTGTCATTTAATAACCTATATTGCAAAGTAGAAAATACCCTTGTTAATGTTGTAAACGTTTGACATTTGGCGGGTATATAACTATCAGAAATTGCCGAAGAGGTCAAATGGTTGTCAATAAATGCAGAACAAGGCGTTTATGACTGAAGGCGGACGTTTTCAAAACATCGATGTTTTTATAAAAAGATTGATGTACTGAAGACAATGCTTTCAACATAGATGTTTTGAGCTCGATATTTTTGAAGCTTTTTTGTGAATGAAAAATTCCCATAATTACAATTTTATATAAGTAAAAAATAAAACTAATGATACTACATTATGTGTTCGAACCAAACGATCGCAATTTATACCATATTCATCAAGGGTTCTTTGTTCTTATTATTTTAACTTTGTTTCCAATTAAATCTTAAACCTTTTATTAAAAAGAAGAGATGGTTTTGATTAACGTATTATTAACATCGAGGATTTTATTTTGTTGGCACATTGACCGTCAAATTGCTTCAAATTTGGCGTCTTGTTTTTTAATAGGGCATTTTTGATGTTATTTGAGGGAGTTTCAGAGGAAAGGATAATACATTTCAAACTTGGCGCTTCGGAGACGAAAGAATCCGAAATACCAAACTGCATTAACTACAGCACAAGGTACCGAGTTCGTTCCTTTCCCTTTGACTATTTGTTCGTATTGTCAACACAAATCGCTCAGAAAGTCGACCCGTTTTTGTTTATGGTGCATTGAAGCATCTATCAATAAATTTATTTCACTGACTTTCAATCTTAATTATTTTTTTCTCTTATGCGTCTGGGAAGTTCACAGCGCCAAACAATTTTCGTTTTGTTTTGAATTTTATACTCATGAATTAGCTCAGTGATACATGAACTCATGAACACATACGGTGACTCATGAATTAGCTCTCATTTTATTTTGAATTTTCACCGTCGTATTGGTGGAATGGCACGGGCGGAGATGGTATTTGTGTCATACGTTCGCACGACGATGGCGTTTGTTGCTTAGTCTTAGTCTGTTTACTGTTTGTTACTTTTTTATCCTTATCGAATTGCCAAGACTACGCCTGGTGCCCCATTAATTCCTTATTTTACACACGGGCATGGGAACACCGACTCTTTATATATCAAAGCTTCTCTAATCTCGCCTTCCGAAAGCAAGTAAATAAGCATTCGATTTCACACAAACGCATTCGACTCCCTCGTCCAGTCATTTCTTTCACGCTCCATTCTGGCCCCGGGCCGATCGTGTGATTATTCTTCGGAGTCAGGGCTGGCAACATCTAACACCCTGCAACTCGCGACTTGGTCAAACATGTTCAAAGCCAATAAATCAAAGCAGGGTTGCACAATTCGCTGCGCGTCGAAAGTTACAGTCGGTTCTACGGCGTCCTGGCCCTACGACTGTTAACCCGGTTCGATGCCCTTCGGGGGCGGGAATAATGGTGGCACATTGACCGCCAAATTACTTTAAATTTGGCGCCTTGTTTTTTAATAGGGCATTTTTGAGGTTCTTTGAAGTCGTTTCAGAGGAAAGGACAATACATTTCAAACTTGGCGCTTCGGAGAAATTTTCCTCAAAAAGACGCGCGAATTTCTTCTTTGTTGACCAAATACTCATTTCTTGCAACGTTCCGTGACGTAGATTGTCAGCTGCTTCCTGTTAGTTCGGAGCGTCGCCGAAAGATCGTATCAGCTTCTGGGCCGCTCCTCGTTCGAACCATGTGGAGCATTCTCAAAATTCTGAGAATACCGCGATTTCCAAGTTAGACGCGACGAGCTAGCATTGTCATCAGAGGCGAAGTGCAGAAAGCTGAATAAAATCGTTCAGAACTCCTTCAAGGTTCGATTCAGGGTATGCCAGGCACTGAATGCAGTTGTAACATGAAGTAAAATCGATGAACGTCGTAAAGAAATGTTTAATTTTTTTGGACAGAGGTAACTGTGACAATTTCTTCAATACTCGTTAATTCTTTCTCCAAGTAACAATCTTTGTCAATTGTGTGTCGTCTCTTTTCCAGAACACTCTTGTCTGACAAAAAACTACTGATAGAAGAGGCGATGTTTCGTTGCAGCTTCTACTAATTGCTTTCCCAACTTTTTCTTCGAGTATTTCGCCGCCTCAACACATTTTGAAAATCAATATTTAGTAACATCAATTTTTTCTTATCAATATTCCATCACTTCTAGATAGTGATCACAACTCATACGAGGTAAAGTACTACAAGATATGTACTATAAAGGAATATAGTAATTGTAAACAAGAGTTGTAATATCTACAAACCACGAAGTCACGACATTTACGAAAATTCGAAATGCTAGATTACGAGTTAGACAGATTTTGCAATTGCCCATGTGTAAGGCTTACCCGCAAACTAGCGAAAAAACATTTCGCATGAGGCAGACGTCCGCCATCTATTATGAATTCACGTGCTTGACAGCATTCGGAAATCCGCCTTTTTGTCGCCAGATGCGCGGGGGAAAATGTATACGCCATCTGTACTACCGGTCGCGAGTACTGAGTCGTTGCTGTAACAATGCGACAAGCATGCGCCTTCTGCAAGGGGGCTCGGCATAGAGCGAGTGCCCTTTGAAAAGTGGAGAGGGGTCGCGCTAAGAGGGAAGGCTTCACGTCGTGCCTTAAACACCTCCGCCGGGCCCTCATAGTCCTGTACATACTGTTTGGGGAGCAAGCGGCAATGCCGTCCCATTCTCGTCGCCCTCGCCCCGTGTTACACGGCAACGCCCGGGAGGATTGGGAAATGTATTTAATTGAAGAGACATCTTGTGCTGCAGCGTCATCTAGTAAAGTTGCAACACAATTAACAGCATAAAAACCTTCAGCATGAAAAACACAAAAGTATGTTAAGCTTCATGGAGATTGGTCAAACGGTGTCGAAGTCTATCGATCTTCAACAACCCAACATCAATTTAGTAGTAACTGTAAAGTGTAAATAAAACCCGGGCCAAGTGGCAAAATGTGAAAATTTGCATTTTGTCCTGAAAAGCGTGGGGTCTAGCGCAAAGCGTGGTGTAAAATGGACTACTTGGACTTATTCTTCTCAATTGTCGCCACTAGACATCAGTTAAGTCCCGCGAGCTTTTGAAAAGTTTTTCTTAATTATCTCGGCACTCCATTTTTGGCACTTGGCACGGTTTTCACTTAGTCTACAATTGTGAACAAAGGTAACGAGAGGTTTTGGCATAATTTGTAAACAAGATATATGTTCAACTGTGTTGTAAAACATGTATTTGCAAAATGACTACAGATTTTGGGTTTAGTTTCTTATAGTGCCTCAAATATGGATAGATCTTATACATTTAAACGGCTCAATTAGTTAAGAAGGTGCTGTTTGTTAAACATGCCGGTAAGCTTGCCTCCGCTGTAAAGTAGGTTGTGCGTTATCCTTTCTACAGAATGTGATGGAACGGCGAGATGATACTACTAGAAAGTTGTTTAAACAATGAAAGGAGCCAAGATATATAAGAGAAAATGGAAGGCGAAGAGCACGTGCCGAGGAACCATCCGCCCGTTTCCCCCTTTTCGCCGTATTTGTCGTAGAATTTCTCCCAGAACTCGACGCGTTCCTTGTTGGGGTCCTTTTCGGCCTTCACTTCGCTGCCGATCTCCAGGTAGTTCTTCTCGTCCGTTGTGTAGGGTTTCCATTTCTCGCCGATGAGGGAGTCGTCTTCCGGAGTTGGTTCCCTGCAAGACATTTGATGCCACAACATAGATTGTACGTATTTAACCAAAACAAATAGTTAAAAACAGTGGCATATTTTTAGGCAGAAGTGATGTGATGGGGAAACGGAATTGCTTTTCCTTTCCTTATTTGTATTCTTATTCAATTTTATTTCTTTATTCTTCCTTCCTTTATCTTATACAGTGCTGACACGGCATTTGCCTGCAAGTGGTCACAGAAACGTCACAAAACACTGGTCAAATCAGTTGGATAACGAATTAAATTCGGAAAAACCAAGGCATTCACCGAAGATCAAAACAATCATTTCTCGTTCCTTGCTGGAGCCTCACTATTCCAATTCGCTTGATCTGTAAGGTGTTGCCTTTTACACACGGTGCAAGTTCGTTTCATTTTTCGCACTTTGAAATTCACTTTTGCAACGGCGCTGATTACTTAATTAAATTCATTCAAACTATTTCATTAAATTCATTGTTGTTTTCCGATTGCAAGTAGTTACTTTGTACCTTCCACGTGGCGAAGATTGAATTTAATGCATTAATTTCATTAAAATTTAAATTTTATTTATTTATATTAAATTTTAATTATTTTATTTTTAAATTTAAATTGTAATTGCATTAATACGCTACTCTTTTGTGGACACCTGATATCTGTTGCCAGCATAGCCCGACTCCTATTTACGGCGACACTCACATGAAAGAAAATAGGCAAATGTCCGTGCACAGGTTGAAAATCGAACCGGCGACCTCGGAATAGAGACGGTGGGACGACGTGCATTCTCGGCCCTTCCCATGGGCGCAAAGGAGAGACGTTGCTTATTAAAATAATTCCATAACAGATGCAGGGCGAGACTGCATCTTTCGACAAACTACGGTAGGAGATTTATGAGTTCAAATCATAAACAAATAGTATCATCCCTTTACGGGACGGATAATTGTCACAAATTAGTGTTCTAAAAATCCTTTGAATCCTGTTCACGGAAGTACTATGTGCCCCTCCAAACATTGGCAGATGGTCTTTGACACTTCCTTTTGTACGAAGAATTATTGAATTGCCTTTACGAGGCAATTAGGCAAATGTTCGTCCGACGAGATATTGCATCATTCTCGGAAGCGTCAGTACTGTGCATGAATATTTTTCATTGATTCTTAAAAGAGCAATACATAATATAGCATAATGAAATATAATGAAATAATGTTTTGGCAGAATGTTGATTTCCATATGCCAGAACGGAAGCATACACAATCGTTTTTGATATTCTTGCGCATTAAATCAATCAATCACACTAAATAGAATCACATACCTGTTATTTTTCAAATAAATACGTGACTTAAATTAATTAATTTAATGCACTTAATTAAAAGGATATTGGTTTTAGGAGATACTTTCTACATTAGTTTGATTTCTTATCTATTTATTTATTCTCATATTTACCACGCACTTTGATACGCATTCGTGACATGGCTACTATACGCTATACACCAGAGAGTATATATCAGAGTCGGCAGTCAATGTTAAACGGAAAGCCCTTATTTTCGTGGAGGGGAGAAATTCGAATCTCCCACCCCAAGAGAAACAACGAATGAGAAAGAGGCAGCCATATTGTGTCCCCGCCAGCCAATAAGCGTCGAAAGGCAGTAAACCAATTGAAATGGAGGACGGACGTGAACCGGGCTATTTGAAATTACATTATTTAGTAAATTTTCAATATGGCGGACATGGTTATGTACTAAATAAAATGTATTTGACATAAAAATGAATGCCCAAGGTAATGTAGAAGTCAGTAATTCTTAAAGGATATGTAATTGTGAGGAAGTGAAGTAAATTGTAATGATAGGAAGTGAAAATTAAAAAAGGTATTTTACATAAATAATATTTATTTGTAAAATTGGTACATATACAAAAAAATAACAATGTGCATGAAAAAATCTTGTTATGTGAAACAAAGGAACAAATCATGGTCAATCATCATTTGTGGTACTATCATTATACTAAATATCACTGCTGCTAAACAAAACAAAAATAATAATAAATTTGTCACAAATACAACATACACCCATGCATGACAAGTTGTATGTTGTATTTGTGACAAATTTATTATTATTTTTGTATATATATATATATATATATATATATATATATATATATATATATAAGCATACAATACACAATAGAGATATTCTACAAATTGAATATAAGACATAAATTAAATTTAAAATTCAATTCTTGTATTAAATACAATATCATGGAAAGGTAATTAATTTTATACATGGTAGTGTAAGAAGACTTAATTTAAATATCAATAATAATAATAATAATAATAATAATAATAATAATAATAAAAGAAATTCTTCATAGATTCGTGCCTACGCTGGGTCAATCCTTTATATCCAACAACCAGTTTAGGGGGTTTGAAAATGTGCAACAGAAAATGCAAAAATTATTAGTACTAGTTTATATTGATGTAGATATGTGTTATATAACTAAATATAAAAATACAAAAACATACTTAAAATTATACGATTCCTAAAACAAATATCAAAAATAGTCATGTTGAATTTGTGAAAATGTTTAAAAAGTAATATAAATTTCCTAGTAACAATCCCAAACTGTTATCCAATGAGCTATGTATATAGTACACAACACAAACATGTAAGAAAAATAGTAAGAATTAAAAATTAACAGCCATAACATGAGACAGTTATCCAGCAAAATAATCCTTTTATTATATAAAACACAAAAACGTCTTCAATTTTGTACATATCTTGTGTAGGAAAGTGAAGCTCACAAAGTTGATTCAAGTATGTTTCTGATTTATTTACATTGCTATGACAAATTTCTTCTATTCTTTTGATTAATGAAAAATATTGGAGTCCTGCAGTTTGGACTCCAATATTTTTCATTAATCCTCCAATACAGCTTGTATTCAATTAGTGATAATGCACATGAAAAAATCCATCACAGAATGTGTTAGAAGAAGAGATATTATGTCATACATAAGAATACATGTTTGTGTTATATACATGCATAATTCTGTGTTAGAAATATTGTTATCTTGAAAAGCGTTTAATGAAAGTAAACTACCTGGACTCTTCAAAATTCGGTATTTATGGCTGTGTGTTTATATCAGTTACATCCATTACTTAACTCAAATATTCTCATCTCCATTTAAATATGACTTATATAAATTATTAAAATATTGTTTTTAGGGATGACATTGGAGTAATGTAAATAACTCATGAAAACTACTACTACTACTACTACTACTACTACTACTACTACTACTACTACTACTACTACTACTACTACTACTATTATAGTGTCACTTCAAATCCAAATTAATTGCACAGCAATACCAAGAGATTACCAAAATTGACGGTGTTATATGTCATCAGTGTTTTTTTCCTCATATATGCAACATAGAGCTAGCACACATTTTCTTAGAAACATAGCACATTGGAAGAGGTGAGCTGCAATAACCCCTTCCACAGGTTCTTTTCTCTCCTCTCCAGCCGGAGGAGAAGAATCTGTAACATCAAATGAGGAGGTGTTATTGACTTAAAAAAGGAATTGTGCATTCACTAAAAATGTGAAAAAAATGTTTTTGTACTCACCAGGAAATGCGAGGACACTGGACGACATGTTGACCGTGACATTCTGAGAAGGTGGAGCTGGCCCTGCAAATCAAAGAGACATGGGTCTTTGATCTGAATACAAATTGTAATTGGAAAATTGTCTTATTTCTTTTAATAGAGGCTAAAAACATAACTTACACCTGTCTGGTGGTATGCCTTCTAAAAATGTTCTGAGTGCTTCTTGAATTGAATTGAATTAATGGCTTATTTTACGTGGCTGCTTCTTGCAATTCAGGACGCACATCATTGAATATGATAGGTACTGCATTCCACCCTGCTCTTCCTGCTGCAGTCAACATTCTAGGCATGAAATGTTCCATGCACACATACCTTCTGTGTATCAGTGTTTGCAATGGGCAAACAGCCAATGTTGGGTCTCCAATTGCCATCAACCAATTCATACACATATATTATGTAATGATGTTTGTATTACATAAATTACTAAACAATAAGAAACAAAATAAGAATTATATTTAAGGTTGTTGGTATAAAAATGACTATAAATAATAAATTGTTTGTTAACAATTGTTAAAACTTGTAAGGTTATGTTAGCAAAATTTGATGTTTTTTATAAAGTAGCCACAGTTTATTTGTAAATATACAAAAAAATATACATTATTCGAATAATGTTAAACCATTCGTAAGAATGCCATATATTTCATTTCACTTACCGTCCAGGATCACTTGGAAAAGAAAATAACCTTGTCTTTTCCAAATTTGCCCTTCTGGTATTGTGGCAATTGGGTACCCAACAACGCCTATATTTCGGCATTTCTTAGAAAAATTGCCAAACAACCAAAAAATAACTCACTCTTCGGCAAACGTGCAGAGAATGCGAATATCACAAACAGAAACCGTTTTTCACAGTCGTCCTTGCAACGAACAAATCCACAAAATCACACTTTGTTCTTAAAATTAGTTCGGAAAAGCCCCTGTACAGCGCTACTTGCCAGGGTGGCAGATAATGGCGGACTTACCTCCCCTCTCACCGTCCCTCCCACCACTACTTTCAAATAAGGACGTTTTACCACCTATTAAGTAACACCCCCCCTGCTATACACTTTCTACTCTATACACTCTCAAAGACCACCTTCTGAAAGCCTTCACACATATAAACAATAATTTAGATGACCATATCCGAAGGTTCTAAGAGGTCGTTCAAAACACAGACAGTTGGACAATAGGCAACACCGCAGAAACTTCCAACCGTCCATCCGCGAAAGCAAAATCACAATCACCACTACCAATCACAAATGAAAACAACAACCAACACTGCAAAGAAATTAAACACGCAAGCAACTAATTGAAACTGCATCTGAGAGACACACATGTTAAATTATTTGAGCTTAACTTTCTCTCAGAAAAACACTTCACCCGGCATGGTCTTCATCTGAACCTTGTCGGAAAACATGCACTCGGTAGCGAGCTAGCAAAACACATCCTTTCACAACCTCGGCAGTGTCCTGCCCAACACCCATCCCCACCCACATCTCCAAGTTCTCTTCCATCCTCCGGTACCTCTTTGGACCCAATTACCTTATCCCCTATTTTACTTTGCATCTACAGACTTCCAACAAAGCAAGCTTTAGATCATTTCATTTTCATAGAAAATCTAGAGATAACTCTGAACAAAATTAGTAATCTATCTTTTAAATCCATTGTTATATGTGGAGATTTCAATATTGATTTTCTGAGCGAATCCCACAAAAAAGAGCAGTTTCTCAATTTACTGCATTCTTTTAATTTAGATATAACAGTGAATGTACCTACACGGAATACATTTACATTTCAAAAAGCAATAGATAAAATTATAATAAACAAAATCACAACTAGATATGAAATAAAAAGTTCTACTCTATGCTACAGTGACAATGATGCACAAATTATTACTACTACTAATAACATGAACACTGACACAAATTATTCACGCATGTGCAGAGCATTCACTAAAGTTAACATAAAATTGTTTACGGACTACTTGCTGAAGGAATCATGGGACACAGTTTATAATACTGTTGACACAAATGAAAAATATAATCTATTTTTCTCAAAACCTCCATTTCACATTAACTCATGCTTTCCTCTTAAGAAGAGAAAATTAAATATTTCACGGAAAAATAATACTTGGATCACAAGAACATCGTGTAAAAACAAACGTATTTACTTTATTTCTAAACATCATAACGTATCACCCGGTTTCCTTGTCTACTTCCGAGAATACAAAAGAATCTTAAGAAAAGTAATAGGTCAGGCAAAAACAATGAAAAATTATCATGATATTTTAAAAGCTACTAAAAAAACTAAAGAAATGAGGAATATCGTAAAAAATGCGAACATATCATCTCGTTACTTAGTAGAGACTGTTGTTTTAAAGGATAATGAAGGAGAAGCCAATAGTCAGGAAAAAGTAGCAAATCTCTTCAACCAACACTTTTCTAGAATTGTGGTTGAACTCACGATGGAACTGAAACCGTAAAATTCAATATCATTACCTTCACAAAAAATTTTCGGCCCTTAGAATAGTCAGTAAACTAAAAAATAAATATTAATCTGGCTTAGATGAATTTCCAGATTGTTTATTGAAAACTTGTGTACCTGCCTTTATACACCCGTTAAATCACATTTTCAATGCTTATTTATGCACAGGAATATTTCCAGATATTTTCAAAACAGCAAAAATTAAGCCGTTTTTTAAAAAAGTTTTTGTTAGCAATGCAGAAAAATCATACTTTTAATTCGTGTACCGATGCAAATAAATTTTCTATAACTTAGAAACAAAAATGAAAAATATTGCTTATCTTGCGATAATTTTTCTATTTTGGGATTTTTAAAATTTATTTGTATTTATGTTAAACTTTTACTCATCTTTCAACTATTTTTTGTTAAACTGACGAGAAGGGATTCTGAAACTCAAGAAAACGCGCGCAGAAAATCATTTCCCTCCTACGTTTCATACATTTTATACTGTTTTTTTTTACTGAATAAATGTAAATCTAAAATCAAAACATTTTCGTTAGAAGTTGCAAAGTGGTCGTTCTAGATAGAAGTGCATGTATGATGCATTCTAATTTAATCAAGGCAGGCAATTTAATAAGGTAGTTTTCAGTCACCGTTGTTAAACCATGGTTCGCTGCCAATTGCTAGAGTGCGGATCTGCGGATCGCCCGATGCGCTTCTCCGCAGATGCCCCTATGTCACTCGCTTTTCACTAGACTAGAACAGATCACCCCAGATCCTCCCTCCCGCCTCATTTCTTCTTCGACAAGCAAGTAGTATTTGATCATTAAAGTTAAAAACATACGATTAATTTAGTATTTTACACTGTTTCGTTATCTTCCTTTTGGTGAACCAAACCCTACTTAGGACTTGTTGACAATTGCCGGCCAAATTACTTCAAATTTGACGCCTTGTTTTTTAACAGAGCGTTTGATGTTCTTTGATGGCGTTTCAGAGGAAAGGATTATATATTTTAAACTTGGGGCCTTCGAGATTTTCTTCTCTGTTGATCAAAATTTCATTTCTTCGTACAAAGTTCCTTGAAGTCAATTGTCAACTGCTTTCTATTAGTTCGGAGCGTCACCAGCTCCTGGGCAACTCCCGCGTAAAATTGGCAGTGTCGAAATGCTAAGAATTTTCTATCGCAGACGCCTGCTCGCATTGTCACCACAAGCTAATGCGGAAAGCTGACTAAAAGCGTTTTGAACGTCTTCAATGTTCGATCCAGCGTGTGCCAGGCACTGGATCTGGTAGAAACACGAAGCAAAAAGCCACGGAATTAGTAAGGAAAGGTCTAATTTCGTTTGGAAAGAGGTAACTGTGACAACTTCTACAATACTCGTTAATTCTTTCTCCAAGTAACAATCTTTGTCAATTGTGTGTCGTTTCTTCTCCAGAACACTCTTGTCTCATAAAAACCACTGATAGAAGAGGCGATGTTCCGTTGCAGTTTCTATTAAAATGCTCTCCCAACTTTTCTTCGACTATTTCGCCGTCTGAACAGGACTTATAAAACATATTTAAAAAAAAAATTAATTTGACAATAAATTTTTTTACCAATTTCCTTGTTCTAACAACAACACAAAACATGTAATTATAAAAACTATTTTCATTGAAAAAGCGTATTGTAAACAAAAAAATCGAAATATTTAAAATTTAATTCCAACACGCAACATTTTTTTATCAAAAGACATGATGTAAACGAAATCCTGTCAAACAACTGGTTCAAACTCACTTTGGATTGATTTTTTTAAAAACAATTTTTATTAATCATTGAGGTAAATTATGATGAAGAGAACTGTTAACCTTGCTCTTTTTATACCTTTCTATTTGATTTGTTTTTATTACTAGTAATTTATAATGAAATTCAGTTAAGTAGTAAATTTGTCAACATGTTGACCTTGCCTGGATACTTCAAATCAAAATCAACTTTGAGATAATTAAGATCTTGATCTGCTATAAATTTGTAAACATATATGTCTCCCTTTTTGGCTTTTGACATGTATTCAAGACCATAATACGTGCTGAATCCATTCTGCAAATCTGCTAGCATCTGCAAAATATAATTATACATAAGGTAGCATTGTAAAGCTGCGGGGAAAAACGGCGATTTTTCGACAGAAAAACTTATAATACCAGTTCCTGGTAACGAAAAAGTGGATACATCTTGTTCCTGTATGTAGCGAAATTACTCCCCCTAACACGTAGATAAAATCCATGTTTTGAGTCCTCGATCGTGAAAAATCTATTGAAGGCAAAACGACTGCCTGACTCTCTGAGTACAACGCTAGCGCATAAATCGTTCAGACAATTTTATCCAAAACCATTTTTTTCCCATCTATCGTAGCGAACTCGTGTCTCTGAATATTTGTAACAAATATTTTTATTTTGGGCGGTAAATTTACATCAAGCCTGAATAACATTTTCAATCTTTTCTCACAAATAGCCCCAAATTTTTGATTAAACTTTGTTCTCGGATAACGTATATGAATGGTGAAGGTCTCATTTTCATTGGAATTCCTGATTTTTTGAAAATTGCAAAAAGTCAGTTTTGGGGGACGTCTTTCTACATCAATGCTGAACAAATAGATTTGTTGCTGCATGAAATCTACTCTTAAAAGACAGATCTTCAAGTAAGTTCATGTTAAATGTTTCGAAAATATTAATAGTTTTTGTCTAATTTTGTATTAAATATAGGTAATTAAATTTTTTTGGCGATAATTTTCTAAAAATATGAATGAATTTTTTCTTTAAATTTTTATTGGAAAATGGACAATAAACAATTTGTGCTGGTCTCATTGGCGAACTCTCTGTATAATCGAAAACCCTCCGTTTTTCAAAATAAAAAAAATTGAAGAATTGTTTTTGATTTACAATCTCTTCGAGAAACTAACTCTTGAGCAATGTTCATTACAAGTTTTGGAAAAAAAAAATTCTTCGCTTCATTTCTGCTTGCACTTATTGCAATTATTAAAAATCTCAAAAACAGCTCCAACTGTTCTCATTAAGTGTTTGCTACTGGTAAAACAAAGGGCTCGTAAAGGTGCGTTGCAAGTCTCATTTTCGTTGAAGTCGAATTTGAATTTTCGGAAATTGCAAATTAAAATCGTGCAAGAAAATATGTGCTCTTGTAGCTCCGCTACTTAAGTTTGGAAACGAATTTCTAGAAACATTGCCAATTCGCAAACTGTTGAAGCAGACAGCCTCAAAGCAGACAGCCGCGCGCGGGCGATATCAGCCACAACATCCGGTCGCTGGCCTTGCACTGCTGCGTGTACTATCAGAACCCCAAACCAGACAGCTTCACTCGAAATGTCGCCGTAGCTCAGATCTCTATATATATATATATATATATATATATATATATATATATATAAACACTAACTGTTTGATAATAATATTCTACAATCCGATCTATTCAATTAATGATGTCCGCGAACGTGACTTTCCGTTCCTGCGTCTCGAATGAAGAGCCTACTCGCGACTGCCTGCCATTTTACTTAACTGAAATCTATTTATAATGTCGAGTTACGAATTTATTCTACACTAACTCCCCACGTACGAAGTCTATTTTACATGAATCTCCAAACTTACAAATTACAACACAAGCTAAAACTGATACCCTCCAATTACAAATTATATATTACACATAATACAACTCGGTCAATTTATTTACGTTTCCTATTTCGTAACAATTTGTTATCCAGTCTAAAGGCTTCAAAATTACGACCGTCCACATCGGTTTCTGCAGAGATAGAGAGAGAATGAGAGAGAGAGAGTGGAAGAGAGAGGGAGAGAGGGTGAAGGAGAGAGAGGGAGAAGAAAAGAGAGAGAGACCCATTCATACTAAATAATTGCGGATTGATATTCAACGCTGTCTTGACAGTTATTCAGAATTATTTCCCGGAGCCATGCTTCACCCACGAATATGGCGTTCAGCCCTGAAGCACAGAACGGAACGTTTGTAGACTAGTTGACCTGACAACGCATATTCTTTGCTCTAGAACGTTGTGTATGCATCCAATCCTAACGTAGTCATACGTTCGATGCATATTTCTGTTTATTAAATGCCTTGGGCGGTTTCTTGTTTGTTACAATATTGTATATAATATTCGTCTGCTCAATTGTTTTTCCTTCAGTCGTATTGAATTATACCAAACAATTGAATAATTTCAAATAATTCTTGTT
The DNA here is from genome assembly GCA_038098605.1 of Gryllus longicercus. Classification (NCBI taxonomy): domain Eukaryota; kingdom Metazoa; phylum Arthropoda; class Insecta; order Orthoptera; family Gryllidae; genus Gryllus; species Gryllus longicercus. The sequence goes on along the minus strand of JAZDUA010000071.1, from coordinate 1,748,668 downwards.
GGTCTTATTGGCCTCTAGAAAATGTTTCATTTGTCCAAACTTACGAACAATTATAAACATCCATTCTTTTTCGTTAAAGCCAGTCATGTAGGGCACGTCATGTTGGCAGCCGTGGTGCATCAGCTCCTCTGGCGTCGCCGTGGCGAACGTCTCTACCCCAAACACTCGCTTCTCCACAATTGGATTGAAGGTATATAGCTCCATGCGGGCACGGTCCTGAAACACACGAGAGGAGCCGTGCATTTTTTAAAACAATGTTTCAAACCTTTATTCGACATCGAACACGGGAAATTGTCCTTGAACGTAGTTATTTTGCTTTTTATGTCTATCGGCAAGGAGCTCGGTCCAAATAATATCCAGGATTCCCAAACGGTGACTCAACCCAAAGATCCTCGCAGCTTAGACCTGCTTAACCTCCGTGACTTCACGGACTGTGGTTACGCAATTCGTGGACTGCAACGCCTGCTGTTCAGCTGGGAGTGATCGCGCTTTCGTTGTACCATTGTTATCCAAGATTCTCCCCTTAAATATCTCCAAAGCCGTTGCAGATATTGCCTTGCTCTCCCTCCGCCCCTAATATCTTGTAATTTCTTTGCTTTTTGGTATAAGAGAGGCATGCCAGGTCCCGGGCAAGATAACAGCATACTGCGTTCGCGAGCAGTGTGTCAAGCAACTGGCTCGAGATTTAAAAGTAAGATTTGTTCACTTGCTCTAGAATGTCTGTACATCACTGGATACCTATCTTATGCGACAGCCTTTTGGAGTAGTCAAGTTTAGTTACATTAATTCCCATTTCCTGTACTAAAACAAAAATTGTCCAATCAATCCATTAAAACGTACTAGTACTTTAATTAAATTTCAAATTGTCAATTACGAGTAAAATTAAACATTTTGAATCGACATTATTTTCATTTTATAGTCAGACTTGCTCTTTAGCAATCTCAATAAATTCCTAACTTCTTACAATCATGCCAACAGGTTTAACAAATATCATTGCCTGTGAAATTGGCTTTGAGACCCAAAAGTGAGTATTGTTAACTTACAAGAGACTTGTTAATTTATTTCACATTGTTGCTGATTACAACATATAACTGAATGATTTAATAAATTATAACAGGAAACTAAAACAAGGAAAAAAATCGATATTCAAACAAATTCCTAAAAAGGCAAAAATGGCAAAAAAAGTGTATATAGTTAGACATAATTAGTTATATATAATTATTATATACTAGACAAAACTTTTTGTGAGTTTGAAAGAAAGGTTGAAAAGTTGAAAAAAATTAAATAATAAAAAAGTACTAACGCTTCAGTTTTCGCTTGTAAATGAGATGATTTTTATTACAATTAAGATCGTTCTCTAATAAATAAATAAATAAAATTTAGAACATTCCGGTTACATTGCATTTACCCACTCTTGGAAGAGCTGCTTTTGTCTCCGCCGCCTTCACCAACTCAGTGTTGTCTATAGTGCGTAAGCACTCGACGATTTCCTCGTCGCTGCCCTCGCCGCAACCCACTGCTTTCGCCAGGTTCTTCGAAGTCTCGTAAGGCTTCCATTGCAGTTCCCACATGATGGCACCGCTCTCACAAATGGCGCCGTGGAAGAGGCCTGAGCAAATCAGCACCAAATGCATCTACAATTTCATTGACGAAAGTTACGTCGCGTAATTATATAATGGTATTTTATTTTATTAGAAGCTGAAATAGACCATTATGTTCAATTTAGCGAATTATTCACGAGCGCATAAGTACGAGTATATAATTACTAACGAACATAAATGGTGTTTCAGCCAAGTGTAATATAAAACATTTCATCTTATCCGATCGCCTTTGCAACATTTTAAACGTATTCTCATATTGTACAAATAGACGAAATGATGAATGGTATTGTGTTGTTTTCGGCGGAACTTTGGCGGCATTGGTGGGTATATTTGAATTGACAATCCTGTCTGAAGATATTCCTGAAAGTATTGAAAGTGAAGCAGTGAAAGCTGTGATTTTCTATCCAGTAAATCTAAAGATGTATATCGTAAAAAATGTGAAATCATCAAGGAGTGGAGGAGAAAACAAAAATTAAGAACGTAAGCCTGGAAGTTATAACAGCTTATTTTGAAGTGAAGATAAGTACCAATACTTAATGCAGGTATGTCGGTAATGTATATGAACATGTGTATTATACTTTATTATTTGATATGAGTATGTTCTTTTTATTAATAAATTATTAAGCATAAGTGTGTTTCTATGTATATTTCTTCATTTTCAATAAAATGTTTTTATGTCCATTAAATTATTCAGGTTCCGGCAGAAGTTTTGCTGCTGTTTATCGTAAAAAACGATGGCTACTGTATTACAGGTATGAAATAATGAGTAATTTCACCGACTCCAGACATGTAAGTACACTTACAAAGGCGATTGGTAAAGACAAATTATTTTTGTGAAAATAAATTGTTTATATTTTGATTGATTACGGTGGATTAATTGATTCATCATGAACCCTTTTTTTTCTTCTGTAGATATTCGGTATCGTTCAGAGCTTAAGTTCGGCTATAGTATAGGGAGATATCGTATTGTTTAATATGTTTTATAAGCTACTGGCAGAAACCGGCAGACTGTCCTACTCTCGATCTCGGTCTCGTATGTCTGACTGTCTGTCTGACTGTCTGACTGTGTCTGACTGTCTGTCTGACTGGCTGTTGACTGGCTGTTGAATATCTCTCTGACTATCTCTCTTACTCTTCCTCCTTTGTGGCTTTCGCAACCATGTCATGAAAACTCTTAAGCCCGAGAAAAATATTTTTATTTCAAATACAATTGTTATATTAAGCACTTGTTTACGGCAAATTTTGAGGTATAGTATGCATCGTTTTGGCTCAGTATTTACTAGGAACAATCTTCTTAATGTGGCCAGGCACTCGTTAGAAAAAATCTGAGATTCAAACCCTAGTAATTGAAACTAACCGGTTAGCAGTACATTTGTTTCTTACAAATAATATTTAGTACTTGTTTGCATCATTTTTGTGTAGATAATGATAATGGGTGTAGATAATGGGTGCTGGTTTAGGAGATACGGTTTCCTTAACTTGCGCAGGACTTTCCTTAGAGGGACATTCATGGATTCGAACACACGTAATTTAAACTAACGAGTTCTCGGCAATTTTTTTGTTACCGATTGAATTTAGTACTTTTTTGCGACAAATATTGATGTAGAGTATGAGTTGTAGTGCCTCCTGTTTTAAGAGGTCTTCTTTACTTGCGCAGGACATCCCTTGGAAGGAATGTTTGGGTTGTGTACCTGCGTAATTAATTCCAACCTGTCCTCGGCAATTTTTTTTCTTACAGTTTATATTAAGCACTTATTTACGGCAAATTTTGGCGTAGAGTAGTAAATGTTAATGCTGATGGTAGAGGATGAATGAACTTCTTAACTTGCGCAGAAAAACTTAAGAGGCCGAAATCTGGGTTTCAAATATAGATAATAAATAAATAAACCGGTCCGCGTCAATTTTTTTTGTTACAGATGGTATTTAATACTTGACTGCATGAAATTTTGGCGTAGAGTATGAATTGTTATGGCTGATAGTTTAGGAGGAACCGACTTCTTTACATATTCAGGGCTCTCGTAAGAGGGCAAAATTTGGAATTGGAACCCCGATAATTTAATCTAACTGGTCTGGAGAAAATGTTTTTGTTACAGATTGTAATTAATACCAATTTGCGTCAACGTTTGGTGTAGATTATGAATTGTTATGGCTGCGTATTTAGGAGGCATGGTCTTCTTTACTTGCGCAGGACGTTCCTCAGAGGGACATTGTGGGATTCGAACCCGCGTAATTGAAATTAACCGGTTCGCGGCAAATGTTTTAATACAGTTTATATTTGGTACTTAATTACCACAAATTTTGGGATAGAGTATGAATTGTTAGGGCTGATAGTTAAGAAGGAACAGGCGTCTTTACGTGTGCAGAGCTCTTGGAATAGGGCAAACTCTGGGATTCGGACCCGGGTAATTGAATTGAACTGGTCCGATGCAAAAGTTTTGTTTAGAAATTATGTTTAGCACTGGTTTACGGCAAATTGTGGCGTAGAGTATGAATTGTTACGGCTGATGAATTACAGGGGTCGTCTCGTTTCTTCTTCTATGGCGCTTGCAAGAGGAACGTAGCTCTTATTTTTTAGCTCTTTTAAAAACATTTTTTGAAAGAATGGAGTTAACAGTTTGATTTCTTCACTAATCGTTTATAAATAAAAAGTGGCAAATTTGAAGTATAGTTTTGGGTATATATGCGGATATTAGCAATATTAGCGGATTTAGAGGTGTGTTCCTGCTAACTTCCATTGGAAGCTACATGAACACCGAACTTAAATTGAACCGATTTTTTTTGAGAAAATGACCCGCGGCAAATTTTTCTTTTCCGCATCTTAAAAATTGCAAAAACCGGAAAATTATGGACTATTTTGTGATAAAGATGAAATGGTCCTGCTATCTTCCAGGATGTCTAACAGAGGGACGGACGGATGGACTGACGTTTTGAAAAATTAAGTTTTCCGGTATCATGGGTCCCCTAAACGTATATTTCCTTTGAATTTTCGAAATAGATTTTTCGCAGCACTACATAACTTTCTCTATACTGAGTGTATGCCTACGTGTACAATAAAATAATAGATTTCGGTTAATTTCTCCATGACGTTTATGGAACTGATCATAAAAGTCACAAAAAAGAGCCAAATGTTTTCTTTAAATTTTTCCGTTGCATAAGAAATGAAGCAGGTGCAATTTTAGTTGCACTCGCTGAGTTTTCTAAAATTACTTAAGTTAGAAATAATTCGAGAAATTATTCAGTTTGTTTCAATTATCGCACTGTTTTCTGTAGCAAAACAAAACAACACGATACCTTCTGACATGGGCGACAGCATGTGCCAGGTGACAGATGATCCTCCAGCGCTTTCACCAAAAATGGTGACCTTGTTGGGGTCACCGTTGAAGGCAGCGATGTTCTTCTTCACCCAACGCAAAGCTCTCACCTGGTCCTTCAACCCAGCATTTCCAGGAGCCGCGTCTTCCATAAACAAAAAACCTGCACGAATCAAATTTCCACATTCCTACATTTCAATAAATAGCTTACAGAAAGGGAGAGTCCAACACATCTGGCAATCTCCACTGATGAATTTCGAAACGTCTGAAAGATAACAATTTTCTAGCTCCAGGATTGTATGTTACAGTTTAAAGACATAAAGAGAAAGTCTTGGTACGGTTTTTTAATCAGAAAAACTCCTTAGAATATTGTACTCACTTTCCAAACCTAATGAATAAGTTAGGAGGAGAGTATAAAACTGATGAATGGAGACTTTTCATTGATTCAAGCAAATGAAGTTTAAAAGATGTGTTGCTACACATTGTTAACACTTTAGCATCTTCACCAGATCCACATTCCGTCCATCTTGGAGGAACATATGACAATCTTATATTGCTACTCGAAAAAGTAAATTATGAGTAATATAAATAGATGATCTGCAACGATTTAAAGGTTTTGTGCACGTTTTTATGACAACAACAGTGTTATACCAAATATCCTTGTCGTATTTGTGAATGGGACAAATGAAATAGAAAGAATCTTTGGATCAAGAATGGCCGGGATGTAATACACTGATTCCAGGTTCCAAGAACATTAAAAAAAGTGTAGTAGGCACATTAAATTACGATTAATGAAGCAATTTGCTAAGGCACTGGGTAAAAATAAAAGTGGTTTTAAGTACATAACCAACAAATTTCCCATCTTCTCAAAAGGAAAAGTTAAAAAAGTATCTTTGTAGGGCAGATCACAGAACTAGCTAAAGATGAACATTTTGAAGCATGTATGACACCTCTGGAAAGGGAAGCTTGGATTGGCTTCAAAGAAGGGGTTCATAAGTTCTTGGGAAATTATAAAATTCAAACCATGAGTATTGTGTAAATAATTTGCTGAAAAAATATGAAGACTTAGGATTTAACATGAGTCTGAGTGTGCATTTCCTTCACATTCATTTAAACTGCTTTCCAGGAATCCTGAGAGCAGTGAGTGACAAACAGGTTAGAAGGTTTCACCAAGATATTAAAAGACATTGAAAGTGGCTACCAAGAGCGATTGAATACATCAATGATGGCTGACTACTGTTAGTTACTGCAACGAAATAATCCTACTAGACTGCACAAGAGCACAAGTGGAACAAGAAGCATTTTGTCTAATCAACAAGGGTTCGGTTGACTGCTCAAGACTTAGGATGTAACATGAGTCTGAGTGTGCATTTCCTTCACAATCATTTACATTGCTTTCCAGGAATCCTGGAAGCAGTAGGTGACAAACAGGGTGGAAAGTTTCATCAAGATATTAAAGGCGTTGAAAGGCGCTACCAAAGGGCGATGGAATCGAGATAATCCTACTACAGTGCACAAGAGAACAAGAGGAACAAGAAAATTTTTGTCTAACCAGCAAGGCTTCTATTGACTGCTTATACGCATGAAAACAATGTTTTTATCAGTAAATAGTAACAGAAAAGTAATTGCTTTAAGTTAATGTGTTTAATTTTCATTTTCTTAACTCTGAAATCAAAAAATTATATAAGGTAAACTGTGTAACAGTTCCCAAACGTTACTCCACTGTCCAGCTGTAAATTCATATAGCAAATAATACACCTTTTCATATCAAACTTGAGGTGTCGGTTCGCTAAGGTATTCAATACCTAATAATCGTTTGCGCAACATTCCCGGGTACCAAAGTGATGACTGAACCTACTGAATTGTTTGTAAAGGCAACAAAGGGTATTTAGTACTCAAAGGTGAAAATATTAGTTTTATTATTTTTTGGCTCGGAATTGCTTCTCTTGAGAAAGAGAAATAATTAACACTTTTTAGCATACAAATAATTATTAAATTTTCGCACCCCAGCAAGCTGGCGCCCTTCCCCCCACACCTCCCTCTGCTCCTTTAATTTGTTAAGTTGTATTGTTCGTAGAACATATCTCTATAATACTGAATATACCTTCATTAAACATTTGTTACATTAACAATGGTTAGTAAAGAGTTCCCAACACATCTGGCAACTCTGTATATAACCCAAAAAGCAGCGCTTTGCATGGAGAAATGCAATAATTTGTCGTGATGAAACAAGTTCACGTTAACACAAATGGCTCTAAACAAGTTCTTTGTTATCAGTTTATACTATTTGATGTACTAAATGTATTATGAAATGGTTGAGATTTGTGATTAATATATAATTTTAAGAATAGAGAAAAGGATTGATTTGTCGCCAATGAAAATTGGTCGAATTTTTATTGGCGGCATGATGAAAGTTAAAAATATGACTCCAAACAAAATAGTCGAACTTGTAGAAATTTCACGTAGTCCAGAAAAATATATAAAAAGAACCAGGGGTGCTTTAGTTCAGTTTTCTATTTTCTTTGGTTTCGACTAGCTATTGGGACTTGCCACATACTCTTGCGAGCTATCGCCGCCCAAAGAATATTTTTAATTTTTTTTTTAATTTTTCGGTTTTGAAATCGGTTTTTTAGGTTTGTAGTAAAACCGATATATTTTAAAAATATTAAATAACCGAAAATCTTTTTCCTAAGTAACAATGTTCTTTGAATAATTTGGAGCCTTTTTTAAGAAAATGGCGTTTAAGCACTACTGTAAATTCGAAATTTGATGCTCTTTTTTACAGAATTGTTTTGGGTGTTGGAAAAAATTCATCCAAAGTCATTTGAAACACTTTAACTCACTAAAACAATAGTATTTACATATTTCTGGAAATTTTATTTACTTAACCGTTTACTAACTTTAATTATTGATTAAATTATTAATTGTTTGCTTCACTTATTTATTTCCCCTCCAGTCTAGGCTCCACTCATGCTAACCCGTGTTTTCCCACTCCCTAATTTCCCAACGTTTTGTAAAAATGTTCCTAATTCTTTCACGAATGAGACCTTTTATCATCTAATATGTTCTGCGCGAGCGTTACGTTTATCTGTTGGAAGTAATACTTTCCCATTCCCATCCATTTTCGTCTCAATGTTTCGGTTGCACAGCAATTTAAAAGGATATGGATCCAATCTTCCCTATCACCACAAAGCACACACACACAAACACACACACACAGACGACTCTGAACCAAGCGTATCCCTCTTTGCGTCCCTTCTAACTGTGTGAACGTACCTTTCGCAACCCCATACCAGATGTGAGTTAGTGCCACTAGCAAACTCTTTCGGCCGTTGCTGCCAGAATATCTTGCCTGTTAATATCAGCAAGTCTACCAGAGATTGGCCGTTCTATCTCGCGTGATCCCCTATCCACCACCGACTCCGGTGAAACTTCCCCGAGACCTACGTGTTGAAGTAAAAGTTTAATTTTGTACTACCAGTAACATTGGTCGCTTCCCTGAAACTGTGCTCTAAAGCATTTAGGTGTAAGCGCGTCAACCTGTTCACCTGATAATTTAATCCAAAGTTTAATGGGTTAAATTTTAAAATATTTCCAAATTTCTACACTACCGACCTCACTTAAAACCCCGAAATTTGCTGGAAATCTAGAGATTCCGAGAATTAATTTCTAATAATCTGTTTCTATGCTTTCTAGTCAATCTATCCTATCCACTCCATTTCCGCCCCTCAATTCATATTTGGGAGAACTAGCGATTTAAACATTGTATCGCACACCTTTAAAGGCAATTCCGGTACCCTGCGCAAACGATTTTTTTGAGGGCAATTCTTCCTTTACTTTGCGCCGCCACTATCTGACAATTCCATTCTTCATTCATGGAAAATTTTGCACCAAGATATGTAAAAGTTTTGACCCGGTCGATCTCATCCTGTGCATAATAACATTTCTCTTTTTTACTCCAAATAAAGCCATTCTTGAAGACAACAATTTTCGTTTTTTGAATATTTACTTTCAGACCCCATGTCTCACTATATCTTTGTAGGTTGTTTAAACTCCTCTGTAAACCCACAATAGTTACCGAACATAAAACTAAATCATCAGCATGTAGTAATCCTGGAATTTTCAGACCATCTATTTCCGGTGTGTTTGTGTCCTCTTCCTCAGAGACTTACTCTAGGCATGATTAGCAAACGATATCGATGAGCACATAAAAGAATTTCACTACCGTATTGAGGAGTGGAAAAAATAATTTGAATGCTATATATTTCTTATAGGTTTATATTTAAATGTTGATTTGTTTTGAATTTAAACATACGATATTTTAGAGGCAAATTTTTCAGATGAAAAATGAATCACTTTTCCAAGTAATGGCCGAAAAATCTAATTTTGTGCGGCGAAGGTCTAATGAGAAATACAAACCAGAGTGCATTGTTCCAGCTATCAATATCCCGCATATGTACGTATATACGGAGTATTATATGCAGTACGGGGAAAGTTATGTAATGCTGCGGAAAATCGATTTCAAGATTTCAACGGAAATACATGTTTTGTAATGTAATTGATACTGAATTGTAATTGTAACGTAATTGATACCCCTGATACCGATATACCGATATTGTTTTTTTTTTTGAAAACGTCCTTTTGTCTGTCTGTCCGTCTCTTCGTTCATCTGTGAACACCACTAACGCCTAATCCCAAGGGTAGAACCCCTTGTCCATTTGGCACGAATGGAAGCTATGAGATTAAAAAAAACACTTTAAAATTTAGGAGTACTTTACATAAAGCCCCCGGATATTTTACAAATTTTTTCAAAACCGGTTCCAAAGTTGTTTTTTTTAATTTCTTGCATGAATAGAGTAAAATACACTTATAAAGGTGGAATAAGGCCGATTTTCAGGTTTAAATCCAAAGTTTCGAAAAGTTGAAAACATCAATTTTTTTCGGGCGTCTATCTACAACATAAAATTGAAAATGTTGATTTTTCCTTGAAATAAAATTTGTTCTCCATTGTAAGTTCTTTCATTATGGTCATGTACGTTTTTTTGTACAATTTGGCAGTTTTCGAGCAATTTGTGCAATTTAAAAAAAATCACAAAACATGTTTTTTCAAAAACAGTTCCAATTTTTTTCTATAAACATTTGGTAGGGATTGAACTAAATTCACTCTATAAGCCGACATAAACGCCATATTGCTCTATTCTTCTGCTTTTTTGAAAAATTACAAAAAAAAATTAACGTTTTTCTCACGTTGTTAATTAGCGGCAATTTCTTTAGATTAAAATATTTATGAGTACATGTGCTTTAAATAATGTTAAATAATGTTTCTCGAAAACTCATCAATTTTTCGTGAAAATGAGCTCATTTCAGAAACGCTAAAACGCCATTTTCTCAAGAACGGCTTCAATTTTTTTCTTCAACCTTTTCCAACAGATTGCACTGTTTATGATGCATCGAATTAATTTTGCTGTATTCATTTGCTTTTTTCAAATGAATAAATGAATGGAATTATACAAATATATTTTTTGAAAGATTTCGCAGGCCTTTAATATGCACATTGTCACGCAATACTACGCCCTGATGAAGGTCGCAGAATGGTGACCGAAACGTTGGCACCTGTGCCCTGGACACGGCGTCACCCGGATAGCCAAGTGAGTACGAAAGCACTCGAGCTACAGTCTTTTGATCTACTATCGTGATTTAATTCACTCACAACAGAAGCTAACGACATCGGCAAGAAACAGCATCAACACTTCAAAACAACCAGGTCGAGTTAAAGCTGATTTCTAACTCGCAATAAGGGTATCGTAATTTCCGAGCTAATGAGAACTAAATTCATCTCTCCACCTTCCAGTCAGCGCTCCTGCTGTCATGGCCTCACCCTTCGCATGAGGTTGTGACACCGACCTGAAACAGCCCACTCAACACAAGCAGAGGCCATCAGGGGATGATGGAACATGTCTTGGAGAAGAAGGCCTGGGAACCACATTGAAAGGGGCGCATGACGTCATCAAACTTAAGCCATTTATTTAATCAGCATGTGCAGTGGAAGACACGTTGTTTTCTGAGTTCCTCTCTTGGTTATATTCATTAAGGCTAAATGCACCGAAAAATACTTGTAGGAAAATTCAATAGATCGCAGCACTATCACAGGGGAATTTACTTCACTGATTACGTCTGAACCAATGGTCCGATTTTCGATCTGTAAACGGAATTTGACGCCTTTTCAAAATAGAATTTACGCTACGATGCCCTTTTTCCAAAAATATAGCAAAAACGCGAATTTGAAATTAGTTCTCAAACTTCCGAGAACAAATTAAAAAATGTGGGCTTATAGCGCGATGGCGACATGCTTCCTGAATCAAACGCCGTGACAATCATGCAAATCGGACGAATAGGAGCGTCGTAAAGTGAAATTTACGAAAACACCTCCCCCCCTTCCCCTTCTGCGCCGTTGCGACACCCACTCGTTTGTTGTGGGCCCTCTGTCAGCGCGGCGGCGCGGCCAGGCCCGGTGGCGTGCGGCCAGCCCCGACGGAGGAGGCGAGACTTGCGGGACACGCAAGCCACACACTCGGTTTATGCGCTCGTCACTTTGCATCTCAATCTATTTTTCCACGGATATCAAACTAGAGATTTTATACCACTATTACAGACCGAGGTAAACGGTCTGTAATAGTAGTACATAACTATCTTTTTCACATATTTCTGTCTTCCTTCGAATACCATCTTAAAATTGTTTGAGGCATTACTCAAAATATCGATTCCGATTTGGAAATATTTTTTTCAAAAAGGAACTAATTGTGTAAATATCAGCATTATTTCATCTCCACACATCTTATTTTAAATATATTTTACTTCTAAGGTCTTCTGTTATCACACAACCTTGCTCTAAGATCTTCCGTTGTCAAATACCGAAAAAAATGAGCGGAGTATACGCACGAGCTCTTTTATCCTACAACTCGATTTTTGATCTCAAAACGACGTTTATCTGCTTTAAAGAGTGGTTTTTTAAATCTGGTGAATCTCTTTTCCCAAGTAAAATAGCCGAAGCTAATTTTAAAAATGTTTTCGTACTTTCGGACAAATTTAAAAAAATGCATGAACTTGGCTGTCCGGGTGACGTCGCGTCGAAAACTGTCTTGCCGACGTTTCGACCATTTTATCGTGGTCTTCCTCAGGGCTGGTATGCCCATGGCCGCGGAAGCCTACGACTTCCAAATTTAAAAAAAAGTGGAAAAATATCAGTCTGGCGAGCTGCATCCTGACTCCAACGCCGTAACAAGCATTGAAATAAAATAGTATGAATCATGACTGATTCCAGCTTACTTGGTAAGTTATTTTGATATAAAATAAATATGTTATATTTGTATAATTTTGGAGGGGATAAATAATTCCGGTGAGTCATTTCATACAGACTACGTAAGTGAATAAAGGGTAATGATGCAATTGGAAAACTCCTAGATGTTTGCTTGCATTTGGAGCGTGTTTCCCCTTCCATTTTCTTTGTTTTATAAAATGTGGATTTTCTAGAAAAAGTTATCTATAGAAATTGCAGCATGCAAAACCAGTTAGACCTGACTCTTTCGTGACATATCGGACACAATGATATAAATAATATGGAACATTCAAACGAGTTTAAAAACGAAGGAAATCTTTTTCTGTATGATCTTAGAATATGCTTTACACTAACGCTTACGCGACGTAATGTAATCTACACAACTTTCCAAAGAAGATAGAAAATGAGGTTTCTTTCAATGTGAATTGTTTTTGAAAATCTTAAGAAAGTGTATGCTTACATCGACATTTTTAAAATCTTATTTTTTTTCTTTTTCCGAGGGATGACTTTTGCCGATTGACTGAATCACACGGTATTCATGCAATTGTGTTGTTTTTTTGCACAATCTCGGCTGTCTCCTTTCTTCAGTAATAGAAAAAGTATAGTACCTTGCAGATCTGTTGGTCACTCTTCTCTTTTCCAGATTACATTGCATAATTGTGTTAGTTTCGCCAAGATTTCTTTCCCTGTATCTTTGAATAGTTCGATTGCAATATTATCTACAGCCGGGGACTTCCCATTTTTCAGTTGTTTTGTCGCCCAATTCATTTCTTCCATCTCAGGTTCATTCGTAATCATCTATATTTACACACTACTCTATTTGTAAGTCCTCATCATATAACTTCTTTGTATTCTTCCCATCTTTTCGTGATCTCTTATTTTGTTGTATTTATTTTGTCGTTCTCGTTCTTAACATTCGCCATTGTTGGTTTACACTCCGTGGTCATATTTCGGATGACCTGGAAAATATCTTAAGATCCCTATTTGTTGTTAAGTTCTTCCACGTCTTCGCTTTTTTTCTTGAATAAACTTTTCTTTATCTTGTCTTTATCTTGTCTTATCTGGGCTGGAATCCCCGTAGAGTTTTCTGACTTTCGTCTGGTCATTTGCTCATTCCGTTCCGAGCCTCGGCAGGAGAAGGTTCTCTCTCGTGCTCCGCTCGTTATCGCTAGCAGTCAGTTATCAACGCTACACCCCAGCGGTCGGTCGACAGCCTCTCGCCGGGCGCGGCTAACGGTCGCCACTGCCGCTTGTTCAACCGAGTGTCTATAGTGTTCGTGCTAGTGTAAGTGTACATACAGCACTGATCACAACCAGCTACGCAAAGATAATAGATTAATGGCTTATGCCATTAACCCAGACACAGGGCAAACATTATCAGAAGCCCTGCGCATCATCCACAACGGCGACAACGGTGTCGTATCCCCAGTATCTCCAGTACCAGCAAGCGGCGAGGCCATGGACATAAGCCTCGCTGTGACGCCAGTCCCAACCATCACCGAGGCCAGCAACAACACGGCCTACCTCAACCAAATCTACAAGTCGTCAGCACTCCCACCTTCACAACCGGCTCACGCGCAGAAAAGGTCAGTAGGTGATAGTGAAAGTGACTCCGAGACTAAAAAAATGAATCGGTCCACTATTAATACGAGTGCAAAAACAAAAAAACCCACTGAGCTTCAATACAATGTACCTATAATGAACAGATTCTCAGAGCTCGGCGAACAAAGTGACGAACGCGAGAACAATAGGTTTCCATTCATAAATGAACAAAATAATGACCACACCAATTTAAACATTAAAATACCACCCATCTTTGTAGCCCACATTCAGAACGTTGCAGAATTCAATACAGAAATTAAGAACTCAATAACAAACCAGTTTACTTCAATCATTGTCAATAACGAAATCAAAGTGCTTTTCAAAACTATATCGGACTTTAGGCAGGCAATAAAATATCTAATCAGCACAAACAGAAAATTTTACACGTATAAAGACCCAGCAAACAAAAAATTTTCTATTGTCTACAAGAATCTTCATCCATCCATTTCACAGGAAGAAATATATCAAGACCTAAAGGGAAAGTGCCCTTCGCTTACTAGTGTAACTAGACTGTATAAAGACAACATCCCCATCCCGGTAGTGGCAGCCGAGTTCGACGGTAGTCAAAACATAGACAATATATTACAAATTAATCAAATCTGCAACTTGATTGTCAAGCCAGAAAAAAGGCGCAAAGCAAAAGGTCCCATACAATGCCTCAGATGTCTAGATTTCGGGCACACCAGAAACAACTGCAATCACAAAATTAACTGTGCAATATGTTCCGGTAATCACTATACAGTAACGTGTCCCGAAAGTGAAACAAACCCCACCTGTATTCACTGCAAAGGCAATCACCGTGCAGATATAAGAAATGAAAACTGTATGTACTATAAGTATATTGTCGAAAAGAAAACCACCCCTACCTCTAATACAAGAAATTCATTCCAAAAAGCAACTCAATCATCTTTTAACAATCAACAAGAACAATTTCCATCTCTACCCACAACCCAGCCAATACGTAACTTCACTAGAAACAATCTCCCTGCAAACCAATCAGGATTCGAAAACAACATGAGATCACAACTAAACCGTACCCAACAAAACCAACAAGGCAATAATAATAATCCCCTTTTAAATACAATAATTAATTCTATATCGTCCTGTATTATTAACTTCATAAACTCCCTCATACCATCTATAATCAATACAATTCAAAGTGCAGTAACAGCATTTTTCAATAACAACAATGTCAATACAAGTCCATAGTAATTTATCACTCACAAATTGGAACGCAAATGGAATCACTTCCAAAAAATAGAACTAACTCAATACCTGCACACATATAACATAGACATTGCATACATAACAGAGACACACCTAAACAATAGCAACAAATTATACATTCCGGAATATAAAATTTATAGAAATGACAGGACCGAACAAAAAGGAGGTGGTGTACTCATTGCAGTCAGGAATAACATAATCCATCATCAAATTAATACACCAAACAATTAAGGAATTGAAACAGTGGCAATAACCCTAACACTAAACAATGAACCATGGAATATAATAACAGCATACAAACCTCCATCAAAAATACAACCCCAAAATATTCTCAATTTATTCACCCCAAACAAAAAAACACTAATTCTAGGAGACCTAAACGCTAAACACACAAACTGGGGATGTCGTACATGCAACCAAGCAGGAAAAATACTATCACAAATTACAAACAATACCACTATCAACATACTATCGCCTCCTGAACCTACATACTACCCAAGAGACGTTACAAAGCAACCAGACATCCTTGACATCGGACTGACTGACAGCAACATAAATTTTTATTCAACTCCGTATCACGAACTCGACTTTGACCATCTTCCGGTAAATATACTCACTCGTCAAATCCCTCCCCCGCGATCCCCAATCCCCAAAATAAACACACTCAAATTAAACTGGACTAAATTCCAAAACATAATCAGCAATTTAATACCAAAAATCAAAATTTTAAATAATTCTTTAGAAATAGACAACGCCGTAACATTACTAAACACCATAATACATACAGCTATATCAGAATCGCAGCCCTCAAATACTCAATCACATAACAAAATTAATCATTCTTCCCTACCGGTAGAAATCAAAAACATAATATGCGTCAAAAACAGGACCAGAAGGCTATGGAACCAAACCCAAAACCCACATATAAAAGCAGAACTAAATATATTAACTAATATAGTTAAGAAATCAATAAAAAATCATATGAATCTCAAATTCCAGAACAAGATAAGTTCCTTAACAGTACAAAATAACTCTATTTGGAAATTCACCAAACAAATACAAAAAAAAGAAAACAATAATTCCACCCATCAACTCACCAAAAGGCAAGTTATTCACCCCAACCGACAAGGCTGAGGAAATCGCCAATTACTTTGAGTCAACTTTCACACTCAACCAATCTCAACCGCACCCGGATCACAACACAATAATACAGTCCATAAACCTCCCAAACTACGGCCCATATCACAAAATTCATTACACAAACCCTAAAGAAATAAAACAAATCATTAACTCTTTCCCGATAAAAAAAGCACCAGGTCATGATAAAATCAATAATTCAATACTAAAACATTTACCAGCCCCCGCAATTGCATACTTAACCAATATATCCAATTCATGCTTCAGAACAAATCATTTTCCATTCACATGGAAGCATGCCATCATTCTACCTGTTCCAAAGCCAAATAAAAATTCAGCCAACACCGACAGCTATCGCCCGATAAGTCTTCTACCATCTCTGTCAAAAATTTTCGAAAAAATAATACTCCAACGTCTTAAAAAGCATCTACAAATAACAAAAGCTATCCCAAGAGAGCAGTTTGGATTCACAGATCATATATCCACACAACATCAACTCCTCAGAATCACAGAACATCTCAACACAGCATTTCAGAGAAAACATCACACAATACTCATATCACTCGACATAACAGGCATTTGACAGAGTCTGGCACCAGGCACTAATTTATAAATTAAGGAAAATAGGCACTCCACATTACATCACCTCAGTAATTCAAAACTATTTATGCAACAGAACCTTTGCAGTAACAATCAACAACTATCTATCAAACCCCAGGTTAATCAAAGCAGGATTACCTCAAGGTTCCCCCCTATCACCCACACTGTTTAATCTTTATGTAGCAGACATCCCCATTAATGAAACAGTAAAAATAGCACAGTTTGCTGATGACACACTTATCTTCTCCTCCAGCCACTCTCTAATGAATATCAAAAATCACATACAATTGTATCTAAACCAAATAGACAGTTGGTCATCCAAATTAAAAAATAAAATTAAACCCAAACAAAACTGCAGCTAAAATACTCACTTTAAGACCATACACTTCACCAACCCCACTCACATTAAACATTGAGCCCATCCCATGGTATCCCCCAAATAAACCCATAAAATATCTTGGACTGCACATGGACACCAAAATGAACTGGAAACAGCACATAGACATCAAAATAACCCAAACCAAAAACAAACTGAATCAATTAAAATCTCTAATAAACAGAAATAACTTCCTCCCATACAAAACAGCAATAACCTTGTTCAAAACAATTATCAGACCTACCCTCCTCTACGCCTGCCCTGTATGGATCAATGCTGCAAAAACAAACATCAACAAAATTCAAATAGTTCAGAACCAATTCCTCCGTACAATCACTAATGCACCCTGGTTCATATCTAACCATCAATTACATAATGAATTCAACCTCGATCTCATCATGCACCACATCACCTACCTATCCCACAATTTCTTCTCAAATTTACACCATATCCAAACATTATCTTCATTCAAACTTTGCAAAAACCCCATCCTCCCCACTCGCATAAAAAATAAATACCCATTCCACATATTTTGTAAATTGTTCTCAGACCTGGAATAGTTCTTATGAGGTGCCAATATGGTCCCCTCAACCTCTGTAGTAGTATTAAGTTAGGATAAGGATAGGATAAGTTAGCTATAAGTCATCAATACATATGTAGAGTTATTTATAAACTAAACTATGTACAAAACAATCAAATAAATAGAATAAATTTTAAAAAAATGGTCATTTGCTTTCTTTGCAGAGAAATATAATGTTTGAAAAGAAAGAAATATAAGGACTTCGTTGCTTATATCGTACTATATATCCATCGAATCTTCACTTCGATGTCTGTATTTCCAAGATTTTGTGAAACTTCTTTATATTTCACGGAGGAAATCTTGAATTTTCTCTGAGGGTCTGATTCAGTCTGTCGATTGTCGAATGCATCGGACGGTTGGTCTTTCATCGCCACCTGCCGCAAAGGACTAGGGCAGGGACTAGGGCACGAACGAGCCTGGACTCGGGTAAAGTGGCCGTGGGGGTGGGGGCCCGGGATTTCCAAGTCCGATATGGCTCTGGGACAGTGTTTTAGCTATTCAAAGTTTATATTGTTTTAAATAATTTGTATTAACATTATCATCACTAAATCCACAAAATAGTTCTAAATTATGTAATACTGTGAATATTCAATTTTTTCGTTATGATGAATCTATTATGATGAAATTGATGAATGTAGTCTCGAAGAGAAAAGTTTTGGTATGATATCAAGAGACATTTGAGTTATACAATCGTCAATGGAAGCACCATTTACATATATGGATATTCTATTTTTTTCTTTAAAGATAATATACATTATGACTATAATGTATCTATATCTTTTAAAAATTGAAAAAAATAATTTATCTCTTTTCAATATCGATTGTAGTAAAACCATGTCTAGAATATCACAAATCATTAAGTGTTAGAGCGTAAATAACTTCTCCTATATAAATGACAGAGAAATATTTTCAACTGTATTGCATAAAAATAGAGAGAAACTTTTAGAAAAAGTGGATTGTTAATGTGGTGAATCATTGCTCAAAAGTCATCAACAAACAATTATCACGTCATCAACAAACAAATATTCATAAAAGAAGATTAAATAAATTAAAAAAGTATTCTGTATGTAAAATAGAAAAATAATTAAATGAATTTCATAACAATCATAGTACTGAAAGTAATGGTCTTACTTATGAATGTAAAGAATGCTTCGGAACAAAAGTACAATGTTCCGGTTGATGTATAGTTGATAAATAGTATTTGGATAATTATAAAACTGTACATAATAATTAATATCCATATGGTAAAGTACTAATATGATCGACTTAATGCCTCTTATCATCGTGCGGTAATAGAGCGATTTTTCTAGTTTTTATTGTATATAGTTTATATTCCTTTGATGTTACATTATACATATACGTCTCTACTTCATTGATTAATTCATTGATTCATTGACTTTATTGATTTGTTTATACTCTCCCGGTTTAATTTTTTCAATATTTTGTTTTCTAATACCTTTACATAATTTTTTCATTATGTTTTAAAAGCAGACAATTTTAAATTTAATGGTACAAATTTTCGAATAGGTATACCTAAATATTCATCTTTAAATATACATTATATTTTATTGCATGTTTGAGGTATAGAATCCAAAAGATAACCAAAATTATAAAAATGTACAATATTTTTGGTCATAATAAAATATATACAATAGTAATTTTGATACTTCAAGGACTACGAATAAATTGATTTATTTAATCCCAATCTTTCTTCTGTATAACAATACATGATCTTCATGGTTCATGGTTCTCGTATAATATTCTTGATGTTTTCAAATTGTTTGTAATAGGTTAAAAGCTTTACATCACATCTTTTTCGTACGTTTTCCGTTTGTTTGCCATATACTACATTATTCATAGGTTTAAAGATTTTTTTTCAAAATGAAGATCTGCTTGTTGTCTCAGTGCTTCATTTTTATCAATGTATGTTTTTATCCACGCTTTTTGATCAAGATATAAGTTTATAAATTTTATTGACAATGAAACTTTGTTGTATAACATATTTTAGCAATCTATAACCAATAACATAATTCATTTTCTTTTAAAGTATACTCGAGTTTCATATCTTTTGTTTTATTTCCTATTCCTTTGTTTATAAGATTTTGTTGATAGTTTGATAATACATTGATTTTGAAAGATAATGATCAGGACATACCGGGAAATCTTTAAATTTACATGTGATTAGGAATGCTTAAATCTATTTGAAATGTGTATCCTTTACATGCATTATCAGGTAAATTCAAAATATAATTGATTGTAAATATTTTTATTTCTTTATAAAAATATCCAATTGGTAATTGCATAAAGAGGCGGGCCCACGGTCAGTCACTATCTTTCGTTCCCGGTCGCCGAGCCAGCAGCACTCTCTTCAGTTCTTGACCGCCTATCCAGCAACAACTACGCCGAGTTACTAGGGAGGAGCGTTCGACGTCGGTCAGACGCCTTGCTAGACGTCCGCAAACTTTGTTAGCATGTTTCTGCAAGAAAGTAATTCTTCAGACAAGACACGAGGAGTTACTCTAGTCTACCGGTTATTGTGGAGCTGAGGACAATACAATAGGGAAATACTTCGGGTTGAGATCCAGTAAGCTTCAGTGGCGGAATCATTCAATTGCGAAATTTGGGATAATGCGAGCGAGAGCAACGCGTACACACGAAATACGCACGCTTTCTTAACCGCGGTGCTAGGAACATTCGCGCGCGGGCGTAAACGAAAATCGTCGGAGTATATAGAACACTTTTATGAAACCGATTTTTATCGACTAATTTATAGTGTTAAAACAAACATTATTTTAAGTGATAATGATGTTTCAAAGAGCAATTTTTTCCTTATAAATAAAGATGATTAAATGATTAAGTAGTGTAGTATTCAAAAGTCTTATTCATTCATCTAACATTGAATTCCGTCAAAGTATTTGTTACGGTGGTAAAGAGTATGAATTTTTAGTATAAACAGGATCAAACTTCGTGTGCTGATGATATTTAAATAGATAAAAATAATAAAATGGATTATGGTACTAATAAACAAATTGATTCAGGCTGCAATAATATATGTACTAGATATATCTCTAAATTAAATAATCTTTTATTTTTCTATCCATGAAATATGCCCTTGGTCAAATCCTAACCATTTTACATATAGTATATTTCCTTCTGTTTTTAACACTCTCTATTAAAAAGAAATCTGGGATGTTTTATAATTTATATTCAGAAAACGATCCATGAATATCTTCAAGATGATAGATAATAGGGTTATAATGAATGATTTTAACAATTTATATATTTCCGCTGCCGAATTACCAGTATATGTGTTATCAAATACAGAATTTAATTTACTTACTCTTACTTTATCACCAATTTTTAATTTCGGTAAAATTAATGTCTTATCTCTTTTATAAACAGTTTTTAATAATATTTTTACTATATTTGTTGACATAAATATTTTTCATCTGAATAGTATGATGTGTAGTTTGATTATATTATTTTACTAATTTTGGAGGTTTATACAATCATTTATAATTACCTTCAATATCAAACTGACTCCACATTTTTCTTTTAATGTGCGATTTAATCGTTCATCTACAGACGATTTAAGTTCTGAAAAACTAGATTAATAGTGAATATTATATTGTTTTAGAATATGTTGAAATTCTTGATTATGAAATTCTTTACCACGATCTGTTTGTATATTTTTAGGTATTCTCTTAGAGAGTATAATATCCATAGAATTACTTACATTTAATTCTGACTTTTCTTTATCTGGTAATGCCCATGCATATTTTTAAAATACATCAATGATTTAGGCATAACCGTTCTTTATTTTTGATTTATTCTGTAATTGTCCTGAATTCATTTCTACTAAATCTGCTTGCCATAATTCATAAATTCTTAATAATACAACTTTACGTTGAGGAATTTTTTTCGAATAGGTTTATATAATTCGTATATAATAGTATCTCAAATATGTAGTGTTTTTACAAATTTACTTTTTTCGTTCCAGAAAATGCAGATATACCAACTATTCTAGAACTTTCATTTTTTGTTGTTTGATTTGAAACGTATTAGTATTTTTTGCATTTCAAGCTATAAGTATCCATTTATAGAAGATATTATTGTAAATAAATTATTGCTTGAAAGAATAATTCAAGAGAAATGGGTATATTCTTAACATATTTACTGATTCGCAAAAATGTTTATCTCCTTTATTGAATTGGATGGGGGAGTCGAGCAAAGTGGACTGGTTTGTGAAATAATGAAACTTCAACTCCTCCCAAACATTCCAACCATAGCCCATTAATTAGATTAATTAGATTAATTTCGAAGGACCACCCAGATTCCTGTAAAGAGAGAACAGGTTGTAACCACTCTTGCAGATCTGGGACTGCAAGGATGGGGGAGGAAGGAGAGTGCTTGTTACCATAAAAGAGTTGTGGTCTAAGGCATGTAAACATATATTCTAAAAACAAAATACATAAAAATACATCTTAAGCTATACGGGGAGAGGGAACAAAGGGTTGCAGCACACAAATCACAATGTAAATACAATGTTAGTGCGGTAGCACAAAACTTGCTCCTCTTGCATCTTGCTGAAGTTGGTGTGTCTACGGGCGGCTAGCTAGGCCAGGCCCGAGAGGGGCAGATGAAGTCCAGGGAATGTGGGTGCCATAAGTAGCACCGGAGAGAGAACACGAAACACCAGTTAGATACGTAATGTCGGCAACACAACTTGTGGAACAGTTAATCACAGGGACCACATGCATGTGAATATAAATTAGCTGAGCACGTGACGAGCAATAGTTTGTAAAATAGTTACACAGGCGCCACGTGGACGTGAATGTAAATTAGCTGAGCACGTGGCGAGCAATAGTTTGTAGAATAGTTACACAGCCGCCACGTGGACGTGAATGCAAATTAGCTGAGCACGTGGCGAGCAATAGTTTGTAAAATAGTTACACAGCCGCCACGTGGACGTGAATGTAAATTAGCTGAGCACGTGGCGAGCAATAGTTTGTAGAATAGTTACACAGCCGCCACGTGGACGTGAATGTAAATTAGCTAAGCACGTGGCGGTAGTCCAGTTTGCAGAATAGTTACCAATGGCAGCATTGTATGTTGATGGCAGCAACGGCCGCAGAATTGTGCAGTGATACAGCATGCTCACCGGCCATGTTGAAGAAACAGAAAAATTGCTCAGCGAGAGGAGCAATTGTTAGGCAGCACCATGGATAGCGTGAGGCCCAAATAACGACGCCAGGAGAGCGGCGCCACCCGTCCGTAGAGCTGGAAGTCTGGACGAGCGCAGAGGCACGCCGTAGGGCGGCGCGGAGGTTGTCTGCTCGACATGAAGATCAGACGAGAACAGAATTGTTCACGCCGCTAGCAGAGCAGCGCGGAGACCCGTCCGTACAGTTAGGCGATCGGACGAGAACAGAATTGTTCACGCCGCTAGCAGAGCAGCGCGGAGACCCGTCCGTACAGTTAGGCGATCGGACGAGAACTGAACACACGCCGCATGGAGCGCGGCGCGGAGCACATCCGACCGGCATGAAGACCAGAGGAGAACTGAAGAATGGCGGCTGGGCCATTCGAGGCGTCGGTTAGGTTTCCAGAAGTTTCCCAGAAGGCTTTGCGTCGGCCGGAGCGCAGCTTGCAGGCAGCAGTGGGGGCAGCCCCCACCCTCCGGCGACACGCCTCAAGGGGGGGGGGGGGGCGGCGCTGGCGCGGCGGCCAGCGGGCGGCGCAGCGCCGGGAGCTGGTGAGCTCTGGTGGCAGGAGGAGATATTAATACGAAGCATAACGGCGCAGAGGAGCGTTGGCGGCGAGGTAGCAGTTGCCACACGTGCCGTGCGACGGAGTTCGTTATTGCGAGTGGAATTTTCTGAGAATTTTAAGCGCGCAGCTGCGCGAGGCGATTGCTGTAAGTCCGTTAGGCAACATTGTCGCGTGAGGGGCTTCCAAGAAGTGAGGCACAGCTGCACAAGAGTCGGTTGCATCGATGTGGTGTGAGGGAATTACTAAGAACTGAGGCTCCACCGCACGTGGCATTCTGAAAGCTTAGTTGGTGAAACAGATACCGAGAAGCGGGCCGCTATGGGCCGTGCAGAAGCCTCAGAGATATGCGTCTGAATAAAATATAAAAAATATGATTATGAAATAAAAAAATAGCTTGCTCTGACATGAATTGTAATGGTTGTGTTAACTCATCAATTTTCTTCACCACCTTTCGATATAACCAAGACATAAATTCTTTTAATATCTGTATTGTAATGAGTTCCAATAACCCATTGCACAGCGCGACCCGTTGTGTCACGCGCTATTAAAATAACTCCGAACAAAGGGCGCTTTTGTCAAAATTCGCCATGCGCAGCTGCGCGCTCCAATCAAGGATTCTCGACGTTCGCCGGCCTTCGAAAAACACACCCCCTACGTTCTTTGTGTGGCAGTAGGTGATTGACTCCCGGAACAGTCGTATTACGAGACACGGAGGAAGCCCGCTAGCTAATCCCTGAGGGGCAATTAACCACGAAGCTTCATACGAGTGTCGTGGATGTATATCAAGTCATGTAGACACTCGATGCAGATCAATAAACAATCAATTACATGTTAGGAAGTAAAGGTTGCAAAGATGCGCAGTTCCCGTAACCCAATTTCAGAGATTGGGTGATAGAATGTTCTGGATTTTTTTTAACGAGCCTGTGGAAAGCTTCGCGCAACGCACGTGACAGAGCTCTCGCATTTTGCGAAAGGGTGGCGGCGGGAATCGGATGAGCTGAGGGCGGTAGAAGGACATGATTATTGGAGAAAGAAGCTTGACAGCGATCGGCTCTTAGAGACAGTTCTTGGTTTAACGGCGACAACAGCCATCCAACGAACGATCGCTTTTCTCCACATGATCCTACCAGCCCTCATTTCAGCATCGGAATTTAATCCGGATGTCGGCCTGGGATAAAAGGATCAACACCCTAAATTACCCGCGAGGGTGTGAAGCACGACCATTCGGCTGTAAATGACAAAACGCGGTCCAGGCGACGTGTGACGACCTGCGACCTGCGCATCAGAAACGACTCTTCATTTCGCGGACGGCCACGGATGATCTCCCGCCCAGCCTGTCGTCGGACACCCGCGCGTGTTCCTGCCTACTCCAGCACACTCTTATGGCATTTCAACGGGTCCTCCGCTGCAGTCAACCAGTATTGTACATGTAATCCTTTCGGGGTGAAGTAGTGACATCACAATCATCCTGTAAGCGAATTCATGCCCATACTAATTGTTAGCCAGAGGAAAGCACAACAAATAATTGTATGTGAGAGAGACCGTTTACCACGATTTTAAACGTGTCCTCGCCATTTTGTCGGGTAATAACACAAACAAATGTGTATTATGTGTAGCCAGTCAGCCAAACGCAATCCTTCGACCCAGGGCGATCACCCCTGGGTGCTCAACGCCGGTGATTGGGTAGCAGGTAAGGCACGCGCTTGGCGCCCTTTAAATAAATTCAGCGCGTGCGCCCTGCTGTCTGAAAGTAATCGTTGCACCTTAAGTGTGATGGCAATTCCCCCTTATGATAGCGTAACTCCCAGGTTGCATTACATAAATTGACGTCCAACTTGTGTGGTTGCATTACAATATTAGCTTCAAACTTTATGACTTGAACATTGTAAGGAACTTCAGTTTATACCCACATATATATCATATATGTATCACCCACCACATATAAAACATAAATTATTTATTATTTATCAATGATGCAGGTATATTCATGGACATAAATATAGTAATTTTCAAAAGTCGCGTAATTACTGCACCATAATCTTGAATAGGATACAGCATACGATGTACTCTATTTTTTAATTGTTTAAAATTTACAGCATCATCAAAACTACCAATACCTACTACATTTCGTAATTTTTAATGATAAAATTATAATCTTCAGGTATATCCATTCCCTATCTTGTGGCATTTATTATATCAAAATATGGCATGTAGGAATAATTGATACCGAGGTGCGTAATGGAAACGAAAAAATATTGAACGTAATGAATGTAAACGTGAATGAAGGGGTATATAATAAATATTATTATATATTTACAGTATTGCACTAATGAACAATAAAAATAAATAAGAAAAGTCTCTTCTAACGTCCCTCGTTTTCTTAAACATACCATTCATGCAATTATACTCCTCATTATACATTCTTTTTATTAATTACTACTCTGAAATTGACAATATATTGTTGCAATAAAATATATAATACAATATTATTATATATTTACAGTATTGCACCAATGAACAATAAAAATAAATAAGAAAATTCTCTTCTAACGTCCCTCGTTTTCTTAAACATACTATTCATGCAATTATACTCCTCATTATACATCCTTTTTATTAATTACTACTCTGAAATTGACAATATATTGTTGCAATAAAATATATAATACAATATTATTATATATTTACAGTATTTAGAGTACAAGGTACTTCCTGGAATTAATTCTTAAATGAAGTGAAAAGTATAGCGCGGATCACTCAAATCGAGCGACAAGTTTCTTAACAAGACTTACAAGACCTACTTCCCTCGGTGGACTGGGAGTAATGGAAAGATCCTCACCCCTAGAAAATCTAACCTTTGATATTAACCTGATTTTCAGCAAAGCAAAAATTTGATGGATATAATAAAAATATAAATTTTGCTAGGTAGAAATTAGTATGTAAAAAGGTTTTGACGTTTTGAAACTTTATAAAAGTCAGGGTTTTCAACGAAAATGAGACCTGCACTATTCGTAAAAATGTCCTTCATACTACCTTACAAGTACATTTAATCAAAAATATTGGAGGTATTTATTACTATCTCCCCTCACGAATTCTTTGTAAGAAAAGAGAGTAATGTAATAATGCGCCAGAAAACGGCTACTTTTCACTGGAAAAACTCTTTGTTGGCGGGCTCTCGTAACAAAAATATGGATAAATTCTGTTGCTAAATTTAGAAAAAAATCTTCTAACACGTGGTGTAGCTAGAATCCATGTTTTGATGGTTCTGGAATCCGAAAAATTTATTGACGGCAGAACGTCAGTCTGTCCGACTGTTCGATTGTAGTCAACGCTCGCGCCTACAACGTTCAGCCCATTTTCTTCAAAATTGATAATCCCCAATCGATCTTAATGAACTCGTGACTTTAGGAGTTTC
Source organism: Gryllus longicercus (assembly GCA_038098605.1). Taxonomy (NCBI): domain Eukaryota; kingdom Metazoa; phylum Arthropoda; class Insecta; order Orthoptera; family Gryllidae; genus Gryllus; species Gryllus longicercus. The sequence continues at coordinate 1,721,714 of JAZDUA010000071.1, read as the reverse complement.
AAATAGATATTTTGATTTTTGAAGATACCGAGCCTTCAGATGTGTTAGCAGGACCTGGTGACCCTGCCAGTACTGGCTCCCATGACCTCCGTCAAGCTGCAACCCCCACTTAACAGAAAATCAAAATCAACTTGCGTATAATTTTGTACTAATTATGTACTAATTTTGTACCTAAATAAAAAAAATGTACTCATCTATAAACAATTAAAAGCCGGGTGCCAATAATGCACTTTTAACGTAAATTTCCAATTTTTTAAAACACATGTTGAATCAAAATTCAAAGTTGAAATTAGCATTGCCGTTTAACACAATAGTAAACTTTAACATGTAATAATTTCAAAACATTACCTGGTCGCACCACAGAGATATTACATTCTTCAAATCCGAAAAATTGCGAGCGGTTGAAAACAGAAGTTTCCAACATCGCACCCCCTTCTCAGAACTTTAAAATCAACTAGTCTATATTCTATGACTAAATATGTACTAATTATCTAACAAAATAAATAATTTTGTACTCCACTATAAGCAATCGTAAAACAGGTGCCATTGAAGCACTTTTCACGTAAATTCCCGATTTTTTAAACATATTTTGAGCCAATTTTCAAAGTTGAAATTAATAATACCGTTTAGCACAATAATGAACATTTAGATGTAATAATTTCAAAATTGTATATGATCCTTAACATAACAGACTTTACAATCTATAAACACGAAAAATTGCGAGCGTTTGAAAACAGAAGTGTTCAACATTGCCCACCCTTTCGTAAAAATTCCAATTTAACTAAGCTATAATTTTCTACCAATAATGTACTAATGTGACAAAATAAATATTTTGTACTCAACTATAAACAATTGAAAAACTGGTGCCAGTGAATCACTTCCCGCGTAAATTGGCGAATTTTTAAAACATGTTTTGAATCAAACTTAGAATTTGACGTTCAGAATGTAGTTTAACACCACAGTGATCTTTTGCATTAATAATTTCAAATTTTTATCTAATTTCTTAAAATACATATAAAATCTAAAAGTAAAAAAGATTGCGAACCGCTTCACACAAAAGTGTCCAACATCGCACCCTCTTTTGTACAAATTCCAATTTAACTAGCCTATATAATTCTACTATGTACTATTTTTGTGACGACATAAATAATTTTGTACTCGAATATAAATAATTAAAAAGCGGGGTCCAATGAATCACATATTCGACTAAATTCGCGAATTTTTAAGCCTTTTTTGAGTCGAATTTCGAAGTTGAAACTTAAAAAGCAGTTGAACATCAACTTTTACACGTAATAATTTCAAAATTCTCTCTTGTCCTACAATAATGTTATTACACTACAAACCCGAAGAATTGGGAGCGGATCCAAAGATAAGACTCCGCTATCGCATCCCTCTTCCCAGAAATTCTTTTTTTAACTAGCCTGTATTATTCTACTATGTACTACTTTTGTAACACAATAAATAATTGGAAACACGACTGTAAACAATTAAGAAACGGGGGCCAATGAAGAATTTTTCACGTAAAGTAACGACTTTTTAAAAAACATTTTGTGTAAAATTTCAAAGTTGAAATTAATAATACAGTTTAGCTTAGTAAAGTTTTGCATGTAATAATTTCAAAATTTTATCTAGTCCCTTACCATACTATTCTTTACAATCTAAAGAACAAAATCTTGCGAACGGCTTCAAACAAATGAGACCAACATCGCACCCCTTTTCGTAAAAGTTCTAATTTAACTACCCTATAATATTATACTAATAATGTAGTAATTTTGTAACAAAATATATAATTTTGTACTTAACCATAAATAATTAGAAAAACTGGTGACAATGAAGCACTTTTCGCGTAAATTCACGAATTTTTAAAACATATTTTGACTGAAATTTCGAAGTTGAAATTCATAATGCAGTTTAACATCATAGTGAATGTTTGCATGTAATAATTTCAAGATTTTATCCGGCCCCTCAGCAGTGTTATAAGACTCTACATTTCCGAAAAATTGGGAGAGGCTCCAGTGCCATACTTCGCCATACAGTGAAAGTGCTACGAACGAGGATTCGGCCATGGAATCTTCTACATCAGAAACTTCATGTCATCACAACCCATCGCAGGTACAACGCTTGTAACCTTAGACAGCCGGCATGAGGTAGAAGCCAGCGTCAACCAAAGAAACAGGTCAGTAGGCGAGGACGCTTCCAATAGCGATAACAAAGAACACAGTGCAAGTGCAAGTGACAGTGACTAAGTTAAAGGTTATACACCAGATTTTGTCAGAGCACCAGCCACAGTGGTTACGATGTTCCCGTAGACTCACAATACGTCAACTAGAGAAATGAGGCTTTAGACTTGCAATCTTCATACAATGTCCCAGTAGGTAACAGATTTTCGGAATTAGCCTACAAATCTCTTTCCCCAGATAACCGCTTCAACTACAGTCATGGACAAAAGTATTCGTCCAGAGCAAATGGTTGGTGAAATTAGCTGTATGCCAGTAAACAAGGGAATCAGGGACACGGGATTTGCAACAGAAATGAGAAGAATACATCAATAACTCCTGCTGATAGTACAAAAAACAAGATATATTATCCGACATTCAAGAGAAATGCATAACATAACCACGAGGGACATTTGTTTATGAACATAAGTATTCGTCCATTCCCTGAAAATTATAAAATTAACTATTACATTTTGTGGTGCTTTGTGCCTTTGTCTCGGTGCCCTTGCTGCGTACAATAGCTTTAGGCATCTTAGGCATGGATTGCATCAATATGCGTGTCACATTCGTGTCAAGCTTTTGCAATTCTTTCTGCAGGACCTCTTGCAGTTGTTGTGTGTTCGTGATGTGCTTGCGCAGTCTTTTCTTCAACTCACTCCACAAATGTTCAACAGCATTGACGTCCGGCGACTACGTTTATTTTTTCAAAGTGTGTGGCGTATTGTATAGTAGCCATAGACGCACAACTTCCGCCGTATGCTTGGGGTCGTTGTCGTGCTGAAAAAAAAAAGTCACGTGCCATGCCTAGCTTGTCTGCGCTTTTCTGTAGATTGTCGCGTAGGATTTGCAGGTACTTGAATCTGTCCATAGTTCCTTCTATGAAAACCAATTCCCCCACCCCTGCGGCCGACATACAGCCCCAAACCATAATACTACCCCCGCCATGCTTAACTGTGGTTCGCACATGTTGTGGTTCCAGTGCCGTATTTGCGCCACACCCACATTTGCCCATCATTGCCGTAGATGTTAAATTTACATTCATCTGAAAATAAAACCTTCGCCCAGAAGTCGGCATCCTTCTTCACGTATTCTTTCGCTAACAGTAGTTGTTTTGCTCTGTTCTGCTTGCTGATGTAGGGCTTCTTCAGGGGTACCCGCGCATGGTATCCCGCACGATTGAGAACTCGTCGGACAGTCCGTGCCGAAATCTGTTGATTGAAGTTATTGTTCACTGCGGTAGTGACTTCAGACAACTTTGTTTTTGGCTGTTTCTTCATGGCCCGAACCACGTACCTCTGCTCTCGCGCCGATAACTTCTGGGGTCGGCCGCTTCTTAACTTGCTGGTCAGCGTGGTTTGACCCTGAAATCTCCGTGCAATACTTTTCTCTGTGGAACAACTTCTTCCTACAATGTTTACAATGTACAGCGAATGTATTTCCTTCTTCGCGAAGTCGTAATAGTATTCTTCTTTCTTCCACGGATGTTTCCGTTCCCTTCCTTTCTATTGCGTATCACTGCTGCACTTCCGCACTGTGACACTTCACGAGCAAACTTCGGGACACGACTGCGGCCGCAGAACTGACAAGTCTGCCCGGAAATAGTCAGCAAACCATCGCCAACGTCAGGCGGACGAATACTTTTGTCCAGGCATTTCCTGCGACGCAACTGTAGTTTGTGGGATTTACGAGTAGTTACTCGCTATTTCTATTTCGACATAACGTGCGTCGACACCTCACACGACATTTATTATTTCCTCTCGTGCAATGCTATCGTGTTTCCATGAACAGAACGTGCTCCGTGTTTGAGTTAGCATAAGTACAGGGCGAATACTTTTGTCCATGACTGTATGTAAAGTATGATCAATTTTCACCGTCTACTACAATTAATAAAATATCCCCAATTTTCATTGTCGCGATAACAAACATCAACGCATTCATTAATGAAATTAAAATTAACGTATCAAAAAACTTCCTAGCTGAACAAAAAAACAAAAAAATAGAATAAATCCTGGCTCAGCTGAAGATATCTGTAAAATCATAAAAAAACTTAATCAACACAAATATAATATTCCACTCCTACAACGACCCTGCAAACAAAAACTTTTCGGTAGTATGCAAAAATGTCCATAACTGTCCACCCCATAACTGATAGTAAAATCACGGATGAGTTAAAACAAAGACACCCATCCATTTTTAAAATCACTCGTCTTCAGAAGGACAGCCATCCCATTCCTGTAATAACAGCCGATTTCAACGGCAATGAACCAGTGGAAACGATACTCAAATCCGCAATCTCAAAGTCACCACCGAAGAAAGAAAAAGACCAAAAGGTCCACTACAGTGCTATAGATGTTTAGACTTTGGACACTCTAGAAACAATTGCAATCACAAAATTAACTTTGCAATATGTTCTGGTAATCACTATACTGTAACTTGTCCTGAAAGTAAAGCAACACCCACCTTTGCAAAGGCAATCACCGTGCCATAAGAAATGGGAACTGATTATACTATAAGGAAATTGTTGAAAAGAAAATCACCACACCCAATTACACAAGAAATCCATACCAAAGAACACCTCCATCATCCCTCAGCAACCAACAAGAACAATTTCCATCACTACCCCCTACCCAGCCAATTCGTTACTTCACTAGGAACAACCACCCTGTAAACCAATCAGGATTCGTTAACAATACGAGATCACAGAGAAACCGTACTCAACAAAACCAACATGATAATAATAATCCCCTTTTAAATACAATAATTAATTCTATATCGTCCAGTATTAACTTCATAAAATCCCTCATACCATCATTAATCAATACAATTCAAAATACAGTAAGTTTTTTTAAAATAACAATAATGTCAATGCAAGCCCATATAAATAAATCATTAACAAATTCGAATGCAAACGGGATCACATCCAAAAAAATATAACTTACTCAATATTTACACACATATAACATAGACATTGCGTGCATAACAGAGAAGCATCTAAATAAAATAAATAAATTTTACATTTCAGAATACAAAATTTATAGAAATAACAGGACCGAAAATAAAGGAGGTGGTGTACTAATAGCAGTCAGGAATAATATAAACCATCACTAAATGAATATACCAAACATCGCAGGAATTGAAATAGTAGCAGTAACCCTAACAATGAACAATGAATCATGGAACATAATAACTGGCTATAAATCTCCATCAATAAAAATACAATCCAAAACTATACTTAATCTGTTCACCCCAAACAAAAAACATTAATACTAGGCGATCTAAACGCTATACACACATACTGGGGATGTCGCACCAGCAACCAAGCAGGAAAAACACTATCACAAATTTTAAATAATACCACTATCAATGTACTATGCCTTCCTGAACCCACATACTATTCAATAGACGTAACTAAATCCTTGACATAGGAATGACTGACGGCATTATCAATTTTTACTCATCTTCGTATCACGAACTCGACTCTGACCATCTTCCGGTAAACATACTTACTCGACAAATCCCACCCCCGCGATCCCCAATCCCCAAAGTACACTTAAATTTAACTGGATTAAATTCCAAAATATAACTAGCAATTTAATATCAAAAATTAACATTTTAAATAATTTTATAGAAATTGAGAACGCAGTAGTAATACTAAACACCATTACACATACAGCAATAACAAAAACGCAGCCCACAAATTCACAAACGCATTACAATATTAATTATTAAGCTATACCTGCAGAAATTAAAAACATAATAATCGTAAAAAACAGGGCCAGAAGACTATTGAACCTAACCAAAACCCCACACAAACACACAAATAAAAGCAGAACCAAACATATTAACTAATATAGTTAAGAAACCAATAAGGAGTCATATAAATCTTAAATTTTTTAGGGCGAAAAAATCCTTCGTACGCCGTCCTTCGGAGGGGAAGTAAAGCCGGCTGTCCCATGTTAGTAGGTTTACTTGCAAGTAAAAGATCCTCAAGCCTAAATGACGCCTCTGTGCTAAATTCAAATCGCCTCTTTCTCGCCCAAGAAATACCGCCTTTCTCTGCTAGTTGGTGAAAGGAGTGCGCGGAGAATTTGCGTGGTCAGACGGAAGAGCAGGCCTAATGGCCTGAGTCTCACCACGTAAAATAAGGTATTCATTCAATTCAAATCAATTCAATTCAAAAGAGCAATAACATTATACAAAACAATAATCAGACCGACTCTTCTCTACGCTACTACCAGTATGGATCAATGCATTAACAAACAATGCAACAAACATTAACAAAATTCAAATAGTTCAGAACCAATTCCCCCGCACAATCCCTAATGCATCCTGGTTCATATCTAATCACCAATTACACAATGAATTCAACCTCGAGCTCATCATGCACCACATCACCTACGTAACCCACAAATCCTTCCATAATATACAAATTTTATCATCATTCAAACTTTGCAAAAAACCCCATCCACCCTACTCGCATCAAAAATAAACATCCATACCATTATATATATATTGTAAATTGTAAATATTATTTATTACATATTTTGTAAATTGTTTTCAGATCTAGAATAGATCCTATGAGGTGCCATTATGGTTTCCTCAACCTCTGTAGTAGTGTTAAGTTAGGTTTAGTTTTATTTAATAAGTTGTCACTATAAATGACTTTCTCGCCACGACTTCCGACGACAGAGAAGAACAAATAAGGGCGTCCAAACTGTCCATAGCGTTTGCTTCCTTCTTTACTTTCCCGTATACATACGGAATAACAAACGTAAGATAGGGAAGTTATGTAATGCGGCGCGAAACAAGGCGGATTTTTGGCCGGCAAAAATTCATTGCCGGGCCCTGATAACGAAAATGTGTGTAAATCCAGTTGCTAAATTAAGACACAATCCTGTAACATGTGATGTAGCCAGAATCTCTTGTTTGTGGGTCTTTGATATCGAAAAACCAATTCACGGCAAAAGGTCTGCCTGTGCTTCCGTCCGTCTGTCCGTTTGTGAACACCACTTCCGGCTAAACCATACATAGCATTTTTTTCAAATTAAAGAAACCCCTGTCCATCTGGCTCGAGTCAAAGCTTTGGGATTTATAAAAACATTCTTTCAAATTTGTACTTTACCTCAAGCGGACATTTTCATTATTTTCCCCAAAACGGCTCCAAATTTTTTCTTTAAATTTCTTGTAAGAATAGAGTAAAACTTAGGTAGGTGGCATAGGTAAGATTTTCTTGGTTAACTTTGAAATTTGCAAAATTGCAAAAGTTTAAACTTTTTTGACGTTTTCCCACAACTACAAAATTAAATATATAAATTTATCCGTCAAAAAAAAAATTGTTCCCCTTAACGAGTTTTCATTAAAGTTACGAACATTGCGTATATTTTTTGAAACCTTTAGTAGTTTTCGTCCAATATTGCGTATTATATGTGCAATTTTAAAAAATAACAAAACATCGTCTCAAAAATGTCTTCAAACTTTTTCATTAAACTTTTGGTTATGAGAGCACTAAATGTACTCTATGAGATGACATAGAGATCAGTTTGCTCTATTTTTTGTTTTTTCAAAAATTACAAAAGTGTAATTTGTTTGACTTGTCTCTCACGTTGTTAATATTTACATTAGAGGCAATTTATTCATTTTATTTTATTTATGAGTAGATGTGATTCAAATAATGTCACACAAAGTTTCACGAAAACTCAACCGTTTTCTGTAAAAACTATTTCAAAATTCCACATTTTCAGAATTGATCAAATGCCATTTTCTAAAAATCACTCCAAATGTTTTCTTCAAATTTTCGAATGGATAGTACAAATTAAAATTAATTTAAGATGACATAAAATCCATTTTCTGTATTCTTTGGGTTTTAAGAAAATTATACAAATGTAATTTTTTTAAAGGTCTCCCACGGCGTTAATATGCCCATTTCCAGTAAATTGTAAACACTTTTGTATTTGTGAGTAGATGTGCTTCAAATTACTTCTAATGAAGATTTTCAAAAACTCAATAATTGTCTGTAAAAAAAAGGTTCAAATTTCGTAGAAAAAGGTCTCCAAAAATTTTATAGAAAATTGCCATTTAGGACGAAATTTAACTGTTCTTTGATAATATTAAAATAATATTTCCGTTCTTCTATTAGAAAACCAAAAAAGTAAGAAAATGTCAAAAAAAGACAGTTGGCGATAGATGGCAGCTGGCACGAGTGTGTGACAAGTCCGAATAGCTAAGCAAGATCAAATGAAATAGAAAACTAATATGGAAAAGTCTATGCCATTCTGTAGCGCCACTAGTTCTATTCTGATCGCCAAGGAAATGTCGCGGATAATAGATGTCAGTGGCGTATCGAAAGATTGGAAGACCACGTGCCCGCCTCCTTGGATATAGAAGTAGTTTACTATTTTTTTCTATTTTTCTCTTCGTATTACCCGTTCTCAGACAATAATCATAGCGCACATGACGTCGAATAGTGATACAACAAAAAATGGCGTACTTTTCAGTTCGGCTCAAAACTAGAACCTTCATGAAATTATCGAAACACTAATCTATTGCTGTTTTGTTCAATGTTTCCTACGTAACTAACTTCTTCAACTAACCTTACTAATCCCCTATTGTTAATTGAAATTTGTTTTGTGCAATGGTAACAGTTAATCAAAATTGCCCAATTTTTAATATTTATTTGCTACTTGTTTAACAGCGTTTCAGGGAGATGAATAAATGCTACAGAACGTAAAGACAAGATGCCAATATTTAATTGACATGTAAATGGCCCATTTTTGAATTCTCAGTTTCCTATGTGACGTACGATATTATAAACCACTTGTGATAAAAGTTACCAAATATTCGAATGAATAACCCAACAACTGCCATTACAAGAAGTCGCAGTGATGAAAACACCAGCAGTTTGCAGACCAAGCCCACAAGGACATCTTCAGCACATGTATTATTCCTTACTCATTAAGTTATGGCCTTCAGGAAATACCTTGGCTACGTCTGTGTTATAAATACACAGTTAAGCGATTTCGATCCGTTCTCTGAGTTCTGATTGGCTGTTCTGGATTTTTATAAGACGGTGAAAATTTTAATTGCACGTAGGTCATAAACATACAGATAATCAACGATTTTTCATGAAAAATAATGAGCATATTTAGTTAACTAAACGAGAAATATATTTAATTTTTGGCGAAACAATCAGTACTTAATTCTCCAATTGGTTCGATGTGATTGTGCTGTATTGGTTATGCCAGATTGACAAGCATCTTAAGTATTGTAGGATTATCAAATTGTCCAGAGATCACAAGAAAATAATAAATGGGACTGCAGGCGTCATCAACTTGAAAAAACTTACCAAACTAATTTATGATTCATTATGTTGGATACAAGAGTATAGCTTGCACAGTACTTAAAAAAATACGAAGTCCGGTAGACGCCTTTAAACAAATCTACATATAATATATATATATATATATATATATATATATATATATATATATTGTGACATACCTGGTGATGCCGGGTATTTCACTGCAATATATAACACTAAAGCAGGGTATCTTTTCCGTGAATGGGTCCCTGGATAAGTTGGTATAATATTGGGGAAGCTAATCAAAAATGGAAATACAATCATGAACAAGGTTTATTTGCAAATCAAATTTGTTAATTACATGATCTGACAATCTTTATATACTCTGCCTTGGTACCAAGAGTTATTATAACAGACATTTATTATACTTTCGGGGCCCCGACCAAATACCTTTGATGCTCGTAGAACAGCTCGTGTCGGCGAGGGGGTCGCCGACCTCGGCAGCCACTGCGTGCCGTCGGCGGCTGATGGCGGGGCGGTCGCCCCGGCTGGTAACCTGGCGAATTCTTCCTTATGCAGCTCCTGGCACCTCGGCGTCATACATGCTGGTCACAGTTCCGCACAGCACAATTCCCGTATTGTCCTCGCCACGCTAATTATTACGAGTGCGATTAATTGTTCTATCGGCACTAATCTTTTGTTTTAATGATACTCTCAATATTTACTTCGCATGTCTATTACACTTCATTTGCTACTAATTTATATAATACACTGCACGTCCCTTTTGTCCGCGCGCTAATGTCCTTTTCGCCGGCCGCACGTCGGCACATCCTTCGGCGGCGGCCGCCTCGATCCAACTCTCTTCTTCGCAGTTCTCCCAACGACTGCCCGCACGTGCTCGCTGCCCAGTTTGTAACCGACATTCTCACGCTGGCCTCCCGGCGGTGGCACCGGTGGCGGTAGCAACCGTTGCTAGCTCCCGTCGTTGTTCGCAGCGCTTGGCGTACGTACCGCACAGTCCAAAATATCTATTGATTACTTACACTAATGTTTTAATTAGTGTAAGGGAACACATTCTGTGTTTCAATATATATATATATATATATATATATATATATATATATATATATATATATATATATAGAGAGAGAGAGAGAGAGAGAGAGAGAGAGTATTCACTTCATTCAATTTGTATTCGCCACAATGTCGGATTATCGACAGTTTGGGTTTTTGATGTCTGAATGAAGAACAATACTTTCTCTTCTTGCGAAATAAGTGCGATAGAGTAAAAAACTTGCATTTGTGCAGTCGGTTTTCCTTCTAAGGTTCGTACTGTTCCGATATTTTCACGCGCAAATTATCGAGGTTGCACTGCATTAAAAAATTGTAAGAGGTAAAAGATAATATTATAGGTATTAAGAGGTACATTGAAACACTTTCTTCTGAAAAGATATGGGTACAGCTCACTTTTAAGTCACACTATCGATTTGTGACCCTCTGCGTGGTATGAATTGGTAAAAAAAATAAATAAAAGATGGGCAAACTTGGGAAAAACAGTGTATATGAAAAAAATTCGAATTAATATTTGAGAAAACTTACTTAAATATGCAATAAAACCTTGACAAGTATATGCAATATAAATAAATACATTGAAATATTTTAAAATATGAAAGAGCTTCACAAAATGCCTACTCTCATTTGTCAAGTAAGATCTGAACAACATTATTATGAATCGCATAGACTTTATCGTACTGCCTCAAATATGAGACTCTTAAATTTTTCGTATTATTTTTCTTATAACAAATGTCTTCTATTGAGAATTTTATTTCGTCTGTGGAAATAGACATTTTGAATGAAACAACCCGCACCGAAATACACATCGCAATTTTATTACGTCTTATCATATAACCTAAGGTTGGTGCTTTGGATGATTTACCAATGAAAGATTGAACTCGCCCCGATCACTGACCCTCAGGAGAGACGACAATGAGACCATGCCACGCACGCGGCGGTTTCGCGCATGAAAGCGTTTCGTTTCTCATGAAAATACTCATTTAAAAATTGCTCTACACCGTTCAATTATAGAACTTACTTTCATATCTATTCACAAACAGCCTCGTTCATGGTTTCTGGAGCGAGGGCTTTGATCTCTTCCTTGGGCTCGGCGATGTCTGGCGCACGTAAGATGCCATCATATGTTTAGTTATCATTTTCCCTCCCTTGTTTTTTTTCAACGTTTTGAATCAAATTGAATAAATGGTCTTGCTAAAGAGTCATGTAAATTTGCCTTAGCCGAATGGAACATTTCTGTCCGAGTTAAGTAACGCGATATATCGAAAACTCTGTTTTCTCCACTCAAGACATACTTGCGTACGCACTGTACTCTGGTTTTAAACCTTGCGGAATGAACACGAAGAACTCTCTATAATAGTCTACTGCCCGCTCCAACAGTCTTTCTCCAATTCTCAATCTTTCTAGCGCCGTTCGCTCACCCGATTCCCGTCCCTCCCTCTCGCAAGATGCCCGTCCTATCACGTGTTTAGCACGAGGCTTTCCATAGGCTAGTCTTCTACGGAGCTTCGTGATTTACTATCGCGTAGGAATTTCTGGTGGGCTACTCTGGCCTCTTAATGTAGCAGTGTCACCTACTGCTACACACAAAGGTGGAAAGGTGCGTTTTGGGGGCGGACGCTCGCTGGGGAATATTGGGGTAGCGGCGCACACGCAGCTGCGCGTGTCGAATTGTGTCAACGGCGCTTTTCGCCTCGAAATATGTTAATAGAGCGTGACGCAAGGGTCGCGCTGTGCGATGGGTCTTTACGACTCTTTGCAATACATCCTAGAAAAAGCCTTCATATTGTACATCCATTTCTGCAGAGACAGGAATGGATGAAAAAAAAATTTGGATTTGAACGATAAATGGCTCACACTTACCTCATACAATTAACTGTATAACAATTCTTACTGCAACGAAGAAGGTACCCTGAACATACACTCCTACACCTGCACAGCAGGGGAACACCAAAAAAAACAGCATAAACATAGCAAGGCCAAACCAAATATGTCCGAGTGTCTGGGAAATAGGGAACAACCTTTGAAAATATATTACTGACTATAATATTTTTCCTTCAGCTTACAAAGTGGCCTGAACTATCATTGCAGTGTCTTCCATGAGCACAAACACCTACGTATACACGCTTCGGCGTGTAAATCCATTTCTGTGCCTAGTCAAATGAAATGCCTTTTTAAGCAAGCAAGAACACATTTTTATCGAATAGTATTCACAATATCATGTTTTCATTTAAGTAGAAAGTAATCCGAGGCCTTAAAAAACTTCTAAAAAATAATACACACTTATAAAAAAATATTATTCACAATATCATAATTTTTCTTTCTTCATAGGACCCGACCGATCATTGCAGTGACTGAATTGCAGGGAGCAGCCTACTAATATAAGCATCACTTGTTATTCCCTCTGTGTACCTGGGAAAACAAAAATCTTAATTGGGCAAAAAAGGACACACTTTTACCAAATGGCATTCAAAATATTATAATATTTTTCTTTATCATAGGAAGTATCCGGCCCGATTATAGCAGCGACTGTGTTGCCAGGATACCGCTATTTATATTCTGCGTTACTAACACTGCATAAAAATTGATCTAGGTTTAAAACTAAACAGCACAGAATAGAGTAACCTCTGGCCTATAAATCAAAGTGATACCTATTCACCCAGTATCGTATTATACATACAATACTTGCAACAAAATGTATTGGAAGAGAATGAAAAAAGGTCTACATTATTAGAGTAATTGTTAAAGAACGAATACAGTTGCAGCAGATTATATTTTCTAAAAGTAAGCACATAACACTGTAGTAACTTTACGTAAAATATCAACGCGAACCTATTTGAGATTTCATTCAAAGTGGGTTTCAAAATTGCAAATCTACGCATATTTTCAATTCAAAATCAAAAACATTAGAAATTATTAAACGTAAAACACCAGTAAGCCAGTATGTAACACCAAAATGCAGTATAAATTTAACTCAAAATGGGTTTTAAAAAATCGAAAATTTACGCGGAAAGTGCTTTATAGGCACCCGCTTATTTATTGTTTATAGTTGGCTTCAATTTTATTTTTTTAAGAGAATTAGTAAACAATTATTATAAGATTTTAATCTAGTTGATTTTGAATTTCTGCAAAGGGGCCGTGCGATGGCGGACACTTCTGTTTTCAACCACACGCAATTTTTCGCGATTGTAGACTGTAATATCTCTGTCTGTTGAAGTAGCAGACAAAATTTTGAAATTATTATTACATGCAAAAGTTCACTAGGGTGCAAAACTGCATTATAAAGGTCAACTTCGAAATTTGATTCAAGTCCGTACACATCTGGAAAAATACATTTATGACAACATTAGTGAGTCAGGTGAACATCAAGAACAAACAACTTTACATACACACTAATTTTCAGTGATTCCATGAACAATTTCAATACCAACTCCCAACCAGAGGAGTACATTGAATACTATAAATAAATACTATAATACTATAAAAGGGCATTATTTACATATTTACAAATTCAAGACAGAACTGTACAGAGAAGATGCATTCCTTTGGTGCTGTAATGCAAAGATTATGAACTAACGGCAAAAGATTGCTGGACCAAACTTTCGGCTCGATCAGCTAGCGATACGCGCAAAAGCCGTATGCAAGTGACGTTTCCATCAGAAGACAAGAAAGAATGGCCAAGTTAACAACGCTGAGGGCGCTTACATTAGTTTTTACAAAAAATATTCCTGCACCGGACGACATTCTCTGGACGCTGAGTAAAAGACGGTGGCAAATTAAACTTTGGTTGCCAAGAAGCGCCACAAGCAGGAAATTCCAGTACTATCACGGTTCCATAACGAACATGAATGGTCCATAAAAAAGAATAGACTATAAGAAGCGATGCTGTCTACATCTAGTAACCATTTTGTCATCGGAGACTGCATACCGGAGTTGCTTGCCAACGTTTCACCAACTTTCAATGTGCCCAATACGCGTATTACTTAGCTTCTGTACATGATCGCTACGAACCTGCTTGCGGGTCAAGATTCTCAAACAATGCGATCTCGTCGTGTCTTATGTAGACAAATTTGGATGCCAGAAAATTTCTACAATGTGCAAGCTTTCTCGCCGGCGGGCCAGGATGTGGTGCGATCTACTGGTCACTTTCGGAAGCAGTTTGAAGGTTTATTTCAAAGAGTTTCATAGAAAATGAATTTTAGTTGCTTGTGAGAGAATTAGCTGGTTTTGGGGAAATTTGGAACGCGGGAAGTTTGAAATGCATCATCCTTTCTTAAATACCTCAAAGAGTAGCCAAACTGAATGATCCCCAAGCATAGCACTCAATTAATTTGGCCACTTATGTGCCAACACCTCTGAAGTATTGATAGTAGAGAGGAGACGCATGCATGTGGAGAATTTCCTACTCTTACTACCATTGAAACAACGTCAGTGAAATAAGTAATAATTAATTATTTCAGATAGTATAAATATATAACCCATTTTACAATTAATCCTGGCTCACACATTATTCAAATTACAATGTCTTTTTGACAATGAACTTGTCGAGGCGGCGCAAAAGAAGTTTCCCGCAGCTAAGATTGTGCTAAGTGGTATATTGAGAAGAAAAGACATCTTCTGGCGTCACATTGCAGAAATTAATGGTACATACGAGTAGGTGGCGTAACGTCTTGATGTGGCATTCGTAGACGCGAATTCCTGGATTCGTGACGACCCGCGTGAGGCTTTTGGTCGCCACAGCGATTTCGGCAGGGACGGACTACATCTAAATTGGGAGGGTGCAAAAAAAAACTTGGGAGCCTGTTCTCAGGAGCATGCGAGGCCAAAACCCGATTGCACGATTGAGGTTCCTCAGCGGTGGTCGCAGCAGCGATAGTAAATTGTGGGTGGGGTGGAGCAACTGAGACAGTAGCGAGGGAGGACCGAAATGAAAAGATAAAGACAACTGTGAAAGGAAACGACGAGGAGTATTCATCAACTCCAGAATCCATCGTCGGGGCAGAGGCTGCGGCAACGTGCGTGAACGAGTCGGCTGCGCAGGACTTCAGCGAAACAGAGACGGAGGCGGTGGTAACAGGCGGGAACGATTTGGGAGCGCGGGATGAAGACGACGTTGAGACTACTACTGAGTACGAGGACGACAGCGAGGCGGCGAGAACGGCACGTGAACACCACGCCGGTGCGGTGCACAGCGGCGGCGGCTCAGCGGCGATGGCGGCGGAGACCACGGCGGCGGCGGAGACGAGGGACAAGCCTTCTCGAGAATACATTCAGGTGAGGAAAGGGGATTTAAGGATGTTGCAGGTAAACTGTCGGAGCATAATCAATTAAGAAATAGTTTTGGAATAAAGTTGATGCCTGTCATCCCGACATAGTGATAGGGACTGAGTCATGGCTAACTGAGGAAATCGGATCCTCTGAAATTTTTCATTCTCATTACAAGATCTTCAGGAGGGATAGAAATGGTAGAGGGGGCGGAGTTTTTATTTGCGTAAAAGCAGGCATGTATATTAGATTAGATTGGGCCAGTACAGGGTTTGAAATGATGCGAATAGAAATTATTACTTCAGGAACCATATTAGAAATCATTGCATGCTATAGGCCTCCGAGCGACCGTTTCGACATTTTAGATGACATCATTCAGAAAATAGGAAACATGAATCGCCATCCGATTGTTACTGGAGGTGACTTAAATATTCCTAGCGCTAATTGGGAGGGAACCTTGAGCAAGGGAAAAGTCCAAACACTTGTGAACAGACTATTTTAGGACAGAGGATTGACTCACATAGTTCGGAGCGGGACGCGGCAGGATGCGATTTTGGATGTCTACTTAATTAGGCCGAGCATATGAATATTTTTCGAAATCTTTCGAAAGAATTGGATCGAGAAAAGAAAATTGCTCAGGAAGCATATTTAAAGAATATTCTAGATGGGAAGGCCAATAACTGGCCAGGATTTTATAAATATGTTCGTAGAAGAAAAGGAAATAAAGAGGATATCCCAGTTGTTCGTGAGAACAGAAACACACTCATTACTAACGATCGGGCAAAAGCTAACGCGTTTAATAAGTATTTCAGTTCGGTTTTAAAAAGCAATACAAACCATTCATTAATTCAGGGATCTTCGGTTACAAATCACTTTAATTTTTAAGTCAACGTTCTGCGGAATAAAGTAAAATCTATGCAAAATGGTAAGTCAAGGGGTCCAGATAACATTTCTACGGACATAACTAACTAGGTAGAGAGGCAATATTACCGTACCTAATTAGAATATTTCACGTATCCATGAACAATTCTAAAGTACCAGAAGAGTGGAAATTAGCTTCTGTCGTACCAATTTTTAAAAGTGTCGACAAAACTATATTAAGTAATTATAGGCCGGTAAGTCTTATTTCAGTGGTCTGCAAACTTATGGAGTATCTAGTTGCCAGTTACATTAAGCAAGAATGGGAAATCAAAACATATGATGGCCAACATGGCTTCAAAATATGATGACTCTACGATGGCCAACATGGCTTCAGGAGTGGTTATTCATGTGAAAGTCAGGTAGCCACGCTATTTCAGGATCTAGCTGATGAAATTGACGCGGGCGGGAGAGTAGACGCAATGGTTGTAGATTTTGCCAAAACAATTGATGTCGTTCCTCACGATCGGCTCGTACAGAAATTAATGAATTCAGGCGTAATTTCAGGGTGGTGGCGTGGATTAGAGAGTTTCTGCAAAACAGAAAACAGAAAGTCCGAATTGGCCATGAGTTTTCTACCGGGGCAAGCGTTACGTCAGGAATACCGCAGGGGAGTGTCATTGGACCTCTTCTATTTCTAGGGTTCGTCAATGATCTGCCAGCGCAATTAATATCAAATGTTCGGCTTTTTGCAGACGATTGCATAATATATCGTAGTGTGATTTTGAAAGAAGACGAAGAAATGTTGCAACGGGATCTTGATGTATTACATTGCTGGGCGAAAAATAATGCAATGACCATAAATAGCTCCAAAAGCAAATCCATCACTTTTGGCAGGGGTCATAATTACAGAGAAACAAATTACCGTTTAAATAAAGACATTATTCCGATAGTTTTCTCATGCAAGTACCTAGGAATACATTTCGATAGTAAATTAAGCTGGAAAAGTCACGTAGATTTTGTTGTAGGGATATCTGGAAGCCTGGAGATATCTTCACTTTGTAAGGCGCATCTTAAAAAGAGTACGGCAAACGCGAAGGAAATTGCTTATTTATCGCTTGTTCGTCCGATAATGGAATATGGAACAATTTGTTGGGATCCACACAAAATTATGCAATGTAAAAGTTTAGAAAGAATTCAGTGTAGAGCAGCTAAATTTACTTTCAGGGACAATAAATTGGAAAAATGGGATCAGTAGCAAGGGTGTGCGCTTTGTATAAAGCTTAAAGCGGTCATCCAGCTGGGAAAGAAATTAACCGGCGGCTAAGTATTCCTACATACATCAGTAGGGGGAAACACAGGCACAAAATAAATTTAAGACCGCAGAGAACAGATGTGGGGAAACTTTCTTTTACAAATCGAACGATAAAATATTGGAATACATTGTCTGCAAAAGCTTTGAACCCTTTCCTCGTAGCGTACAAGAATTTAGGAATTTAATTTAGGGTATTACTAAATAAATGAGGGAATTAGCTGACAATAGTAGGTTATAGAGCGATGCGATAGTAATATATTGTGAAGTGAGGTGTCGTGCAGTGTAGAGAGAGAATTAATATAGGAAGTGATTTAAGGGTCATAGTGAAGTGTAGTGAGGTGAAGTGAAGTGAAATGTAGTGAAGTGCAGTTGAACAAAAATTCAGTGCGGAGTTTGATTATGATGTTTCTTTCTTTTTAAGGTAATTTTAAACGTTTTATGAATTAGACAGTTTTATATCATCATTATTTTTATTATTAATATTATTATTATTATTATTATATAATTTGCATGTTAGCTGTATTATCTTATTTATGTAATTAGCTGCCACCGGGTTATGCCCATTTGCAGTTCAAATAAATTTATCTTTATCTTCAAATAACAGAAAAATTAACCCAATAATAAAAAAATAGAAATGTAAATTTAATGAAACGAAAATTGTATCTTTTGAGCAGTATGTTACTGTCTCGTATTGTAAAACATCTTAATACATGATTAAAATTATCAAAATAGGCTGTTAGGTCTACTTTGATAACTAATAAAGTGTTGTCATATAAGAGGATGCAATACGTACATCTTTCATTGTTTTCTCCCTGTTCCGTCCACAACACGAAGCCCTCGCGCAAAGGCGGGTGGTCGCTCCCTCCCTCTGGAGGCGGCCGCTCCCGCAGGGTGCGCCCGCCGCACCCACGCCGCACCCGCGTCGCCGGCGCCTCCCCCGAACGGCGGCTCCCCACGCTTTCCCGAAGGGCTGCAGCCTTCTCGCTTGTAACGCCACCTTCACTTGTGCCAGGAGAGACGGGCGAGAACCAACACTTCGAAAGGCACAAAAGCCACACCGCCGGCCCGGCTCCCTTCAGTAGAGCAGTCTCCGTGCTCATGATCTGAGTTCATACGAGTGTAACTCAATGCGCTTCGCGCACGCGAAAACACTGCCTTCGGCACATACACCGGTGAAGTAAGTGCGCTACCTTGTCTTCGACGAGCAGCCACTAAACGGGTTGTCGCCGCCTGTAGTCAGAGTGAATCTGTCTTCGGCGGATACTACAGTGCGGTACGAGCAGACCCTACTCACAAAGCAAGACCGTGTGTGCCGCTCGCGCACTCCTGCTGCCAGGGCCCACCTAGGGCCTGGTCCGTGGAGACTCTCCGACCAGCGACCTGTGTGGGATGCCTGCATTCCCGCTTCGCCCGGGAGAGGAGCAGCTCTTGAGGTCCACGCATGCCGCAGCCACCCAGGTACCATGTATTCAGCAATGCCGTATACCCATTTAAGTGTGGTGCATAGCTCGACTAATGAACCTTCACGATGACAAATTATATTCAATAATTGACGTTTATGTAAACTACACCGTCAGTCATTTGTATCTCATTTTGTATATTCAGTGTATTTCATCTTGGTTCATTCACATATCATCTCCTCATTTCACCTTGTATAGCATTTCATATTAATAAAACGTATGTGCAATGAAATTCTTGTAAATTTGTCATCCTCCGCCTCCCTTCTTAACCAGCGCCATCCCTCTCCCCCCGGGCACCTCACGGCCCGGTGCGGTGTAAAAATACTTTGTATAGAGAAGGGTCTTTCAGTCTGCTAGCGCCCCCCTCCCCGTTCCAGGTATTCTTCCCATTCTCTGTACAATCCCCTTTGTCAAAATTTAAATTTTTTACTCCTCACCCTGGCAAATGTGGTAGGCTGAGGCTGGAGATGTTAATAGTAGGTTGTGAATTTTTTCTAAAAGGACTTAGAAAACTCATTTTTATTTTGTATAGTTTTGTATAGTTAATACGCCGTTGCTCACGCTGTGAGAAAAAAATCTCACATTTCATTTACTTCAGTAACAACGACATTTTTCAACAC
Organism: Gryllus longicercus; assembly: GCA_038098605.1. Classification (NCBI taxonomy): domain Eukaryota; kingdom Metazoa; phylum Arthropoda; class Insecta; order Orthoptera; family Gryllidae; genus Gryllus; species Gryllus longicercus. Next base: position 1,701,612 of record JAZDUA010000071.1, on the reverse strand, counting down.
AGGGAGATAACGCTGTAGTAATGCTTTCTCCCATGACTCAGTTCACCATCCGATCGTCGTTCTTATGTTCTGCGAAAGGAATCGATCTGTCATGGCGCTGATTAACGCAGCGCGTCCTGTGAAATTATTTCTCATACGTGAGCATCCGCGTTATATTGCGACATCATTATCGAAGTGACTGTTTAGAATTCTCTCCTGGTGTTTCTTTTTGGCTTGCTCGTTTCGTACTTGCGTGAAGATGAAAAAAACTCATCTTTGTTGTGTTCTTTTTTATAGTATTCCTTATATCAAAAGTATGATTCATAGATTTGGCATATATATATTTCTGTACACTTTCGCTCTAGTTTCCGTTAGTTACATTTTGTTTTTTACAGAAAAGCATATGGCGGAAGCGAAAATATTAATGAGTCTAGAAGAAGAGGAAGATCAAAATGTTTTGACTGACACAGACGGTGAAGCCGAGCAGGAAGATCTTGATACTGAAACAGAGCAGTCAGATGACAGCGATTCTGAGAGCGTTTTTGGAGCTGCAACTCAACGAGTAAATCGCGAAACGTACGTGGGTGAAGGTGGCTCAACATTTTGGTTGAAACACACAATGCATTCAACGAAGACGACACGACAGAATATGGTAACGCAGCTGCCAGGTGTGAAAAGTGAGTGCAGAAACTTGAAAACTGTTCTACATTGTTGCAAAGTGTTATTTACTGATACTACTATTTCTAATATTGTTACGTACACTAACGTAGAATTAGATCGTATGGGTCTTCATATTCACGAAGTTCACGGGACTGTCCGCGAACATCATTTGAAGAAATTTCGACTTTTCTCGGAGTTCTGTATCTTGCTGCGGTAAAAAAGGCGCAACACCTAAATGCAGATGCACTGTGGGCCACTGACGGAACTGCACCTGACGTTTTTATTGTAGCAATAAATAAACGAAGATTTTACACTCTTTTGCAATCAATTAGATTCGAAAAAACACTATCAAGGGCGCAAAGAAAGAACGAAGAGAATTTGGCCCCAATAAGATAAATTTTTGACCGGTTTGAAAATGCTTGTGTAAGTAGCTATAGTCCTTGTACATACACAACTGTAGACGAAATGCTAGAAGCATTTAGAAGACGATGCAAATTCAGGTAGTACACCCCAAAAAAGCCTGCTACGTACGGGATAAAGATATATGCATTTTGTGATGCAAGAACATTTTACACGGTCAATATGGAAATATATTCCGGAAAACAACCTGAAGGACCGTATCAGATTTCCAATGATGCCACCAGTGTAGTTTTGAGATTGATACGTCCAATTGACCACACAGGAAGAAATGTGACAATGGACATTTATTTCTCTTCGATATTGCTTGCTAATACTTGACATATGAATAATCGACTGTCAGTTGTAGGAACTCTTCGAAAGAATAAATGAGGAATTCCTCCAGAACTTGCATCAGTGAAAGGTAGGCCAGTGCACAGTAGTATGTTGGCTTTTGAACACAAACGGGGAAATCGGAGTCTTCTTTGCTCGTATGTTCCTAAGAAGAACAGAAATGTATTGATGATTTCTACCATGTATGATGAAGATGTGATTGATCCCAAATCTGGAAACCAAATTAAACCTTCTTGCAACTTTGAAAAGGATAAATCTCCAGATCGTTGTGTTCTTTGATTTTTCTCTTCGTTTTGGCCCAGGCTAACTCTATTGGGTTCAGATCACATAAATATGGCCGCGGCATCGTTCGAGCAACGATTCTCGTGTGCGAAACACCAATTCCAAAATCGAGCCATTGCTATTCACGATGTCGTTAAACTGAAAGAAATTCAACACAGAGAACGTGTTCACGAACCAGACCATTTGCTAAAGTCGGCATCGATGACGTGGAGCCAATTAAAACGCGGTCCCGCGAAGCACTAGACAAATTGTAGACCCCCATAATAATTAAGTCAGCAGTGTGATGAAGATCAGCAATACGAGCCACCTCTTCGATGGCATGGGGTCATATCAGCAGAAGAGAGGGGGTGGAAATTGTGTAGACAGCACCAACCAGTGTTCAAAGCGTCCAATCTCACAAAAACCCAGCTCCACACTGTTGACGGTCGTTATGATAGGTGTCATTGAATTTCATTGTAGACCGCAACCAGAACAGCACCTCCTCTCAAAAATGAACTCGTATCATGGTTTCTATTTAGCCTATATAATCTAGAATTTCTCTTGTGGAATTTCTCATTAGAAAAATTGCCATTCAACCAAGCTTCTGCAAAAACTATTACATCAATTGGTAGTAGTGCTTCCCAAAATACTGTTCCTCAATTGCAAACGTTTGGTGCATAATCTTCGCGTCTTTTGGTAATAAATGTTAATATTCCTACGATTACCGGAATATCCCTTATTTACTTTTTTCTGTAATAGTACCATTTTGGGCACTCCACTGAATTTTATTGCAATATCCTTTTCGACATTGACCTGACGAGTTTCTAGCCCCTCGATCAATGCCTTATGGTGGGTTTATTTTATCTTCGTGGTTACCCACACTAAATTTGATTCTCAAAACAAATAAAGACACATCTTCATTCCAAAAGGAGACCCTCAAGGGCGTAAAGGAACCTTCATGTGCCTCACAAAATGTTTTGCAGCCACAGCTTTGGGGAAGCAGGGATAATGTTAAAAAATGTCGGTAATAAGGTCATTGTGTCTCTGGTGTCTTTTTGAAGGTAATAAACACTGGAATTCTTGTCTTTAAGGCGCCTCAGCGAAAGCTGTTCAGTAACACTGTCTTGTCACAACAGATGATTGAGCAGAGACAGATCTCTCCTCAAGCGTTGAGATGCTGGCTTCCAACCTATCCAAATGAGCTTCCTGGTCATGCAAGGGCCTCACTATAGTATCAGTTATGGACTTAAGCTAGCCAGTAATTCCGATTTTAGGTCAGATAACATTCCTTTGAAATCGAAATCCAACTTCAAAAGACGAGGTCGTCATTTCAAAATTACAGATCGGTCACCTTAATCCGAATTACTGTCATCTATTAAAAACATCCAACCCTGAAACCTGTCCTAAATGTGGCGCTACCGTATCTATTCCTCATATTATCCTCGAATGCCAAGGACTCTATAATGTTAGGAAATCTTTGAAAATAGACGGCAGCTTATACACACATCAGAAGAAGGGTTTAGAAAGATTTAGATTTATTTAGAATTAGATTTATTTAGTAAAAAAACATTAAAACTATATATAACTTATGGGGGAGAAGATCATCTGTGCAAGTTTCGTGAATTCCAGAATCCTTTCACATCATTTTAACTATAAATAGTTGAAAGATGAGTAAAAGTTAAAAATAAATAAATAAAAATAAAACTTAAAAAAGTGCGATATTAGCAACATTTGAAAACATATTACATATTTTCGTTCCTGAGTTATAGAAAACTTATTTGTCACGGTAAATGAACTACAGATGTGATTTACCTGCATTGCTAACAAAATAGTAACTTGATCTTACCTCTACTCTTACCACTTCAAGGAAAAAGAGATTTTAACAAAACGTGCGCATAGTGAAGCTACATTTACGTCCAGAAGCAAAACAAGGGGCCATCTCAACATTTGTTCAATGGATCAGGGGAACTGGAAAAAAAACCGATCGAAATGGGGGTCATTGACCGGGAAGCTGAAGGACATTATTTGTTATAAGCAAATTAAGTCTTTTAAAAATATACAATGCATACGTAAACTAATTCATTATATAATACTGGTCATCTCAGTCATAATTTACAGTAAAACATATTACAGTAGAACATTAGGTGCGAAAACTACGTTATTTCAAAACCTATCGATAAGAAACGCATTTCATTATTTGAACAGATATCTATCTTTAATATTTGGGTTGTAGGAAGATGTTGAAAACATTTTAAACTCCAAAAATTTGGATTTTCATCGAACATGAAACCTGCACTAATATCTTAAATGTCCTTCACTCAATCTAACAAAATCTAATCAAAAACGATGGAGCCATTTGTTTGAAAATTTGAAACATGTTGCGGGGGCGTAATATAAAGTACCCCAAAAATTAAAATATGGTTTTTAAATTGAAGAGCACGCGTCATCAGCCAGGTCGATTGGGAAATATCAGTTTTGAAGAAAATCGGCTGAACGGTTTCGTCGCCAGCGTTGTTCACAGATGGACGGACGGTGGTTTTGCGGTCATTCAATTTTTCGTTACCAGGACCCACGATGTAAGAATTCTAGCTACACCACGTGTAAGAGGATTTTTTCTAAATTTACCAACTAGGTTTATCCACTTTTTCATTACCAGGACCCTGTTAGAAGTTTATTTCTGGCGAAATTTGCCGTTTTTTCGAAGCATTATAAAATTTCTCTTCTTAAGAAGTTCTTTCTTAATCGAAAGTAAAAATCGATTAACGTCAGTCTGTGCGCACAAGGCCCTAATGCGTTCAGTCGATTTTCTCCAGAATCGATTTCTCTGATGAATCTTAAAAATTTTCATTTTTTGTGAGTTTGAAACATATAATTTAATTTTTGGAGATACTTATCATAAAAACTCAACACTTTCTAAGTTTTCTCAAAAGTGACTCAAATATTTTTATTATCCTATGCCCTCTGATAGCTTAAAAAATTCTTTAAAAATGAGTCAGCTCTCAATTTCATTTATATCTTGAAAATTTTGAAATTTTGCAAAATTTTAAATTTTTTTGGCAAGTTCCTAAAACTACAATATTGAAAATAGAGATTGTTTCCTTTATAAAATGTGGTTTAATGGCAGCTCCTGAAATAAAATCTTGTACAAATTTTTGAAAGTTTTTTTATTTTCTTCTCGTGGGCGGTAAAGAAATTGTTTGTCCCATTTTTGGCGACCCTCAATATTTGAAAACTGCAAAAAAGTTATTATTGCAAAAGTACAAAATTGAAATGAATTTTATTGTCTTAAATGAAATCTATTTTTAAAAAAAAACTTTTTTATACAACTGTTCATGAACGTTTTTAAGGATCTGATTTTTAAAACAAAAGAATTTTCCCCAAAACTGATTCAATCTTTTTTCTTAACTTATATGGCGTAGATCCAATTTTCATGAAATATCTAAAATTTCGAAAATTGCAAAGGGTCATTTTGAAGCTTCGGGAACGGTGGTAGGTCAATTCAGTTGGTTTTTGGTTAGCAGTGGCTAGGGTTATTGCTTGCGAATTTGAAGCTATACCTGTTATACCGGCCCGTTAGTGTAGTGCATGGTACTGGATGGTGAGATCCGGCAACGACCTACACTTGGAAAGGTTTTTCCCATCTACGTATCTCCTATCAGTAAGGCAGAGCAGAGTGCGAATAGTTGGGTGAGCAAACTTCTTAAAACCTCCAAAAGTGATTTTAACAGAGTTGGAAATACGTTTGCGCGTTCAATTAATAATATACTTTTACAACAGATTCACTAATAATATGAGAAATAATGTGCTGTTGAACCACCTCATACGATTTACTACTACTACTTCTCTCATTCCTCTAGTGTGGTAGTGTTGTGAATGTAAATTTCTGTGCAAATAAAGGGGGTGAGGATAGGACACGGAAGGGCAATGAAAGATAGTGCGCGGTTCGTGGCCCGCTTCTTAGGGTACTGCTCCAGCATTCGTCTGGTATTGATCGGAGAAACCACAGAAAACTGCCTATCTGAACAGCCGGCTACTACTTCTCCTTAGCTGCTGAATTCGACGCAGGTCTCTAGAAGGACTTGCCGGTTGGATGCACTGCAGTGACAAATTGATGCCGCGAGCCGCCTCAGCCGAAATAGAAAACCAAAGTAAAGTTTTTGTTTTTTTGAAAACGTACATTAAATGATTTAGAATACTCAGAAACGTTTTGCAGTAACAACACAATATTTAGCTTCAATATATCAATAGTTTTGCTTCAACAGCAAATATTTTCTGGCATTATTTTTATGTGCTTCTCTAAATTATACTGCTACAGAAACATGGTAAAGCCATCAAAAATTCCCGAACCCCGAACTCAAGTTCACCGAATTAACTCGCCGTCAATCATACCACTAAGCTATTAAGTGTCGTCTTTGGGCAATGTTAGCTTAAATTAATCGTTGTTTTTTTTCAAACTGAATAAACCCCCGTCAATGTGACCTGAGTCAAAGCTCTGCGATTTTGAGAAACATTAATTTTTTGGAGTAATTTACGAGAAAATCCAGCGACATTTTCAAAAATAAAAAAAACAAACACTTTTCTCAAAAATAGCTCCAAATGTTTACTTTAAAATTATTGTAAGAATAAAGTAAAATACACTTATAAATGTTGTATAGGGCCTATTTTAATTGTTAACTCTGATTTTTTGAAAATTGCAAAGTTTTAAATCTTTTCGGCATTATCCTACAATTACAAAATTGAAGATTTTTCCATCAAGTGAAATTTGTTTTCCTTGATTAGTTCTTTCATTGTGATATACCTTTTCTTTAAAACAGTTTAGTAGTTTTCGCGCAATATTGTGAGAAATATGTGCAATATTAAAAAAATAATAAAAACAAGAAACGGCTCCAAATTTTTTCTTAAACTTTTGGAAGGGTTTTTTTCATTGACGTTTGAGTTTTCGAAAAACTTCATTTAAAGTCATTTGAAGCACTGTAACTCACAAATACAATAGTGTTTAAAATTGGTCTCGGCTAGCTATTTGGAATTGCCATATACTCTTGCCAGTTGCCATCTATCGCCGCCTAAAGTACTTATTTTAATTTTTTTCTTATTTTCATAATAATTCCTAATTATAGAGCGGTATTATTATTTTACGAATATATAAGAACAGTAAAACTTCGTCCTAATTGCAATTTCCTTAGAAAAAATTTGATCCGTTTTCAAGAAAATGGCGTTTACGCACAACTGTAAATTCGAAATTTGAACCTCTTTTCACACACCATTTTTGAGTTTTCAAAAAATCTTCATATAAAGTAATTTCAAGGACTTTCGGTCACAAATGCAATAGTGTTTATAAATCGCCGGAAATGTGCATATTAATGGGGTGAGAGATATTTAAAAATAATTACATTTGTATAAATATAAAAAAAGAATACAGAATAATAATTCAGTCATTTTAACAGTGCAATAAGCACTACCTGTTGTAAAAATTTTAAGCAAAAATTTGGAGCCGTTTTGAGAAAATTTTGTTTCAGTATTTTTTTTAATTTGTACATATTGCACGAAATATTGCGCGAAAACTACTAACACTAAAAAATGTACATAATCTTCATGAAAGAACTCACTGTAGACTACAAATTTTATTTGACGGAAAAATCTCTATCTTTAATTTTATAGTTGTAGGAAGACGCCGAAAAAATCAAACTTTTGCAGTTATCGAAACTTCAGAGGTAACTCTGAAAATCGAACCTTTGCCACTTATATAAGTGTATTTTACTCTATTCTAAGAAAAATTTAAAGAAACCATTTGGTGCCATTTTTGAGAAAATTTTCAAAATGTCCCACGGGCTTCATGTAAAAAAGCCAATGAGTGATTTTCAAAAACGCAGTGCTTTGGCCAAACGATCTCAGATCAAACGAACAGGGGTTTCTTCAATTTGGAAATAATCCTACGCATGGTTTAGACGCTAATGTTGTTCACATACACCACAGAGACGGACGGACAGATGGATGAACTGACTGACAGACTCACTGACGGACGTTCGTACGTTAAAAAAAACACTTTTTCGGTATTAGAGGGATTAAAAACGTACATTTCCGTTGAAATCCCGAAATCGATTTTCAGTGGCATTACATAACTTTCCCTATACTACGTATATTACTCCGTATATAGTATACATACGGGAAAGTAAAAAGTGTCCCATTTTTTTTAAGATATCCAACCAACCACCCAAACGAGGAATGCGAGGATCGCATTCGGCACAGAGTTTGAGGCTAATACATACCAGCAAGGTGGCGAGGACAATCAAATCATACAACATGGCCCTCTCTATTGGTATGAGTTCGTTCGTAACAAACCTTCTACAATAACTGTTTCCAAATGAACAAAAGAAATAAATAATCTTTGTATTTGTAATATTGGCAACCTTGCCCTAAATGTCTGATACCGGTCGTATGTAGATAGTCGTCGCGCGTTTCCGTTGCCTTGTCCATGGTAGTTAATATAAGAATTTCGTAAACGAGCTCTTTAAACGATAATATATTTCAAAGAACGTCCAAAACGTGTTTCAGAGCAGAACGTGCAAACGTGTTCGTTTGCAGTATTATCTCTTCCACTCGAAGATTGCATTTTATGGTTGCTCAACGGGAGATTCAAAGCAGCTAATGAGAAATGTAAAAGCAATCAACTGGTGGAAAAGCAAGTGCAGCCAGACGTGTGTGTATCTTCGTGGTTGCTAATTGTATGGCAGATACGGGGACACTCTCTCGGACGATAGTATTCTCGTGGAGATTGAGAGAGAAAAATAACAGCACGAACGACGTAGCAGTAACATCCCAACAATAGTCAGCAATTTACAAGCATCTCTCTCAGCCTATTTTAACAACAATAATGCAACAGTACCATAAAAATAATTTAAATCTGCTCAACTGGAACGCGAATGGCATCAACAATAAAAAATTAGAACTAACGTATTTCTTAAATTATAACAAAATAAATATAGCTTGCATAACGGAAACGCATTTAAAATCAGATGTTACATTTATTATATCAGGCTATAGTGTAGTCAGAACCGACAGATCAAATGCAAACGGAGGTGGTGTACTAATACTAATAGAAAAATCCATACCATTTATTAAAATCAACCTTTCACACACCCCAGGTCTCGAAACTATTGCCATTAAATTCCCTCTAAACAATAGATTAATAACCCTAATAGCGGCATACAAGCCTCCGAAAACAAAAATTTCTGACTCGAATATTTCAGCGCTATTCCAGATGAATTCGCCCACTCTTCTGATTGGGGATCTTAATGCTAAAAACACTATATGGGGATGTAGAAATACCAACACTGCAGGACGCCAACTCAGCAAAATAATTACGGACCTCAAACTTCAGTTAATTATCCCAGCAGAACCCACTCACTACCCCACAGATCACAATAAACACCACATATTAGATATTGCAATTTCTAACACTCAAACCACTTTTTACTCAGCACCCATCTTTGAACTAGACTCGGATCACCTGCCAACCATCATCTCAACTCAACAAATTACGCCCCCTCACACTCCAACTCTCACACTTAACACACAAAATATCAACTGGAAAAAATTTAAGAACATAATTCAAAAACAATCACCCCACTTTAAAATATTAAAAACTCCCATAGAAATAGAACAAGCTATAGCCTTTTTAAACAATATGATAATTAACACAATCAACACTCTTAATAATAATGCTCAGCCCCCCACCACTAAACATTTCAATAAAAAACTTCCGAAAAACATTCTCACAATTATTAACACTAGAAACAAAACAAGAAGACTTTGGTGCACCATGAGAAACCCACAGCTTAAGAAAGAGTTAAATTTACTGTCCAACATCGTAAAAAAATCACTAAGGGAACATAAACAAACAATTTACAATAACTTAATCCAGTCCCTCAGCACAAATAACAACACGCTGTGGCAATTCACTAAAAATATCTTGAAAAAGAAAGCAATAATACCCCCATTAACAACTCCAACGGGCAAGAAATTCGCTTCTTATGAGAAGGCTGAAGCATTAGCCGATCACTTTGCTAAATCATTTACTCCCAATGCCACCCCAACTCACCCACTGCATTCAAACATACTCGAAATAGCATCAGCCCCCAACTATAACGTACCACACAAAATAAACTACATATCCCCAAATGAAGTCATTAATATAATTAAGATTTTGCCAATAAGAAAAGCCCCTGGTCACGACAAAATAAGTAACAAAATCTTAAAAAACTTACCTAAACCCACAATAGCATATATCACCAATATTTACAATTCAATAATTAGAACTGGTTACTTCCCCGTTATTTGGAAAAATTCAAATGTAATACCCATCCCCAAGCCATTCAAAAATCTATCCAGAACTGACAACTACAGACCCATTAGCCTTCTTCCCACTTTATCAAAAATCCTAGAAAAACTAATCCTTAAAAGACTAAATTCCCATCTGAATAAAACTCAAACAATCCCAATGCACCAATTTGGCTTCACTAATAAAGTTTCAACTTCTCATCAATTATTAAGAATCACGGAGCACATACACACGGCATTTCAAAAAAAACACCATACAATAGTTACCTTTTTAGACATTTCGAAAGCTTTTGACAAAGTGTGGTACCCTGGATTAATATTCAAACTTAAAGAAAAAGGTACCCCTAACTATTTAATTAATACCATTAATAGCTTTCTCCAAGATAAAACATTTTCAGTCACAGTTAATAATCACACATCCAATCCCCGCAGAATTACAGCTGGATTACCTCAAGGCTCACCACTGTCCCCCACGCTTTTCAACATATACACAGCCGACATTCCCATAACATCACACACGCACATCGCCCAATTCGCCGATGACACCGCAATTTTCATGTCCAATCATTCAACTGATCTAATCTGTAAACAAATTCAAACACATTTAAATAAAATTGATGAATGGTCTGTCAAATGGAAAATCAAACTAAATCCTACAAAATCATGCGCCAAAATATTCTCATTAAGAACATTTTCAACCCCAACACCACTCCTAATAAACAATAACCCAATTCCATGGACCCCGCACAATGAATCTGTCAAATACCTAGGGCTGAATCTTGATACCAGACTAAATTGGAAAAATCACATAACAGCAAAAGCACAGCAAGCCAAAATAAAATTAATTCAACTAAAGCCACTCTTAAACCGCAATAGTAAGCTCTCATTAAACAATGCCATCACCATCTATAAATCAATAATTAGACCCCTAATGCTTTATGCATGCCCTATCTGGATCAATGCTTCTAAAACTAATATAAATAAATTACAGATCATCCAAATTAATTTCCTCAGACTTGCCACTCATGCACCCTGGTTCATCGCAAACATTCAACTGCATAAAGAATTTAATTTACCCCCTATACTTGAACATATCGCGCTCCTATCTAACAATTTCTTCTCCAAAATAAACACAATTACCGAAGCCACCCATTACGGCCTAGCCACCACCTACCAGCTCCCAACAAGAATAAAAAATAGATATCCATTAGATTCATTCCTCAGCATATTTTCAGAACTCAATTAATCACGTAGGTGCTCTGTGAGTTTCCTATTCATGTGCATTTAGATTTAGTTGTAAGATTAGCATTTAAGTTAAATATAAGTCATAAAAATACATATGATGTAGTATACATAATACTGAACTATGTACATTCGTTCACTAATAAAGATATACTAAAATAAAAAAAAAAGCAGTTGGCACGCAGGAGCGAGGGCATTACGACAACTCTGTAGCTCTCGTGTCATTATAGGGTACTAGGAGGGCCACACAAGAGATATCCGTGCTGTGAACAGAAAGGTTTCACAATAAGTGATCGCTCACTGACACTCGGTTCTTGTCAGGGCTAAATATCAACCGAGAAGCTCGTACATCACTCGTTGGTAGGCGGACTTGCACTTTGTTAAAGTCCACTCGCTATGAAAAGTTTATACAGTAAGTAATTGAAAGTAAGTATTTCAAAGGATTTTAATAATATGGACGAGGCCATAAGGCATACACGTAAAGAATACCTTCCGAAGAAGGTAAAAAGTTCTCTAGAATCAAATGACATATCAGTATTTAGTTAAACTTTAATTCTAACATAATAATATATTGAAAAATCATCTTAACCCTACTCCTACCACTATCTCTCTACAGTCAAAAACGTCAACGTCAAAGTGAGTACAATATATACCCAAAGGCAAGTTGTCCTCTCTGGGAACCAACATTCTGCCATTGCTGGTCCGATTCAGCGGAGTAGCTCTTGATAGATATAGTAAATGAAAATGCAGCGCACAGAAAACCTATTTCATTCAGAAAAACTTCTATTACAATCAATAGGAAAGTATTGAGGAAATCGTACACCATCGCTGATCAGTCTCCCTCAAGAGAAAAAAAGAAAAGAAAAACATCGCTCAAAGAGATACCAAGAAAAGTAGAAGAGTTATTCGGACATCCATTAGAAACACAACACAGATTATGTAAAGATTTGTCCAAAACCTGATACAGAAAATTCAAGAAAAAATGGGATACAAATCTCTCCCCCATATCTATAAGTGATTTCTTGTCACACCAGTCATCTTCACCCCAAATCGTATTAGAGTATTCATCATCTGTTCAATCTTTAACAGTAGTGATTAAACAAATTCCGCAACATAATCAAAGAATTGAGAAATCCACTGTCAATTATCTAGTTAATATCGCAGATGAAAACATGGAGTTACCAAAAGTACAAATAATCAATCGCGGAAATGAGTGATTTGCCTCTCAAAAAACATATTCAAGCGTAAACCGCCAATACCCACTCAAAACCGTTTTTATCCCCTTACCCACGTAAAGACAGTTTTTAACATAGTAAACCTAGTCAAAGTGAGCCAAAAATTATCATCTAATAAAACACAATCCTCATTGAAACATCTGCAAGCAATACTTTACAAACACGGAAACCGCCATCCAGAAAATGTGTAGGAGATATTCAAGTAGAGCTCAATACCCCCCTTTTCATGCAGCGGTTGCAGCTCATCAATAAGGGTCCCATTCACGGGGTACAAAGTGGAAACTATTTTATTTTTAAACCTAGCAACATGGAAGACCATAAAGCAGTCGTTACCGAGCTTGCAGAAATCAAGAAAAGTACAACCAGACTTTTACTTTCTTTTCATTCTTTTTCCACAGAGCAACAGAATAACGAAGACACATAATTAAAATCGAAGGAATAACCACAGAACGGACGCTTTCTGACATAAAACAACATGTATAAAAGTTCATCTCTGAGATTTAAAAAAACAATTGGCCGAACTGACCACAGTGTTAGAAAAACTTACATCCCATTAGGACTATACCTAATTGAAATAAATTTTGCTGATATAGCAAAATTTCACTCAATTAGTCGCCGTATAATTATAGCAAATTAGAAGGTCGGAGCCAGATTCCCACAAAGCACCAACTGTCGAATGTGGAATCTCACCAGCACCAGGTTACAGATCCCCCAGATGTCCAATGAGCGCAGATCATCACATTTCTCCATTGACACTCTTTCTCATACCGGGTACAAACCAGTGAAATGTGCAAATTGCCAGAAGGGTGTCATCTTGCAAATTTTAGCGGGTGCCCCATCTTGGAAGGTCTCAAACAAAATCACCAGGCACAAAAAGCACAATTGCAACAAAAACACAACTCAAAAACAAAGTACCTTACAGTGCTTCGTTCTTATATGGTTTCCTGAACTTCCTCGTGTTTTTAATTCTAACCAATACCACTTTCTGTCAAGCGTAATACATTACAGAGACTTTCAAGCAACTCACCTGCTATCAGGGATAAATTTTATTTCCATAACGTTGATCATCAAGAAGTTAGTAAAATTGTTCTTTCACTAAAATCAAATGCAAATGGCTCCGATGGTATCACAGCCAAACAATTGAAATTTGTTTTACCATTTGCCCTTCCGGCACTCACGCATTTAATTAATTTCTCATTAACAACGGGAACCTTTCCTCAAGCGTGGAAGCTTGCACATGTTCGCCCCCTGCCAAAATCTGAACTGACCTCGGCGTCTTGCAATTATCGCCCAATTAGCATATTGCCGACAGTGTCTAAAGTTCTGGAAAAAATTGTTCGAAAACAGATTGTAAAACACGTATCCGACTCAGATCTGCTCGATAACTTTCAATCCGGCTTTAGAGAAGGTAGAAGCACACAAACCGCTTTATTGAAAGTAACTGAAGACATACGAAAAGCGCTAGATGATGGCCTCGTAACTGTATTAACTCTTTTAGATTTTAGTAAAGCATTCGACTCTGTAGATTACGACATCCTAATAGCGAAGTGCAAAAATCTAAGTTTTTCTGATTCCACCATCTCTTGGATTGCAAGCTATCTCTACAATAGGCAACAAATTGTAGTAGTTGACGATCTGCACTCCAATCCAAAACCTCTCCAACGAGGAGTACCTCAGGGATCCGTGTTAGGTCCACTGTTCTTCTTAATTTACATGAATGACCTATCAAACGAACTTACGGAATGTAGTCATCATATGTACGCGGATGACCTGCAAATTTATATCTCCGGTAAACCATCACAGGTAGAAATGCTAATAAATAAATTAAACAATGAACTCTCATCTGTAGTCAAATGGTCAATGAGAAACGGACTCAATTTAAATCCTACAAAATCACAAACCATCATAATTGGCTCTTCTCAAATGCATAAGAAACTTGAAGGTTCATATGTTCCTGATGTGCTTATAGACAATGTTGTAGTACCTCGTCATACACAAGTCAAAAACTTGGGCTTAATTCTTGATGATCATCTAAGTTGGGAATATCAGATCCGAAATGTCTGTCGGAAAGTTTATGCTTCTTTGCAATCCCTTAGATATATCGATAAATGTCTCCCTACTAATACGAAGGAAATGTTGGTAAAAACCCTGCTGTGTCCTCATTTCGACTACGGGGATATTGTGTATAACAATTTAAAAGATTCACTCGCTCAAACTCTACAGAGGGCTCAAAATTCCTGTATTCGTTTCATTTATAACATAAAAAAATACGATCACATCTCTGGAGTTTATAAACAGCACAAAATATTAACACTAAAGGATAGGCGCTTGTATCACAGCCTTTGTCTTTTATTTAAGATGCTAAAAATGGGTTCCCCGACATACTTAACAAATTATTTTGTACACCTTAAATCATCTAGATTTCAAAAATCCCAGTTACTCTGCATTCCAAAAAGCAAAACCAGCTACTACAATAAATCGTTCGCAATTACTGTAGCCCGCGAATGGAATAAATTGCCTCCCAATATTAAAAACTCCTCTTCATTAACATCTTTTAAGAAGCACCTGCATGACTTTTTTACAAAGTAAAATACACCATTTTGCTATTTAAATCACTGTAGATTACGGGTCAAATAAAAGCTATTTCTTAGGAGTGTTAAGATTAATATGTTTTAGAAATAACATTAATGTTTCTTCTGTAAATATTACTTTCTTGCGACCTGTTTGATACTGCCGGAACTGTACTTTCATCCGTAGGAGCAGAGGCGGTTTTAAACAAGAAAACCACCCCTTGCAGCATGGACCGCAGCTGAGGATACCATCCCAAAGACCCGTTACTTCATGTTAGCTTAGTTTCCATTGTATTAGGACACAGTCTGCCTGATGGGTTTTCCCCGACTAGCGGGTTTTCCTCCAGGATCGAGCGACGTGTGATGGTGTCTTTCTGTATTAATAGATCACAGTCGCTCGGGGTGAATACCAGGCTGTCGCGTAGCGCGCAGATATTTAAAGCACATAATCTTATTTAATTCAAATTGTATTTTCAATCTCAGACTTGATTTTAAAATTATTTCAAAATTATTATTATAACATTTTATCCATTTAACCTCTGATGTTGTCTATTTATAAGTTGCTTTAAATGACGTTTGCTTTCCACTAACTACTTACAACTTGTAGATTATATTACATTTAAATTTTTAGATAACATTACTTTTTAGTAATTTTACTATTTAATACATTACTCTGTATACTTGTGACATGTGGTCAGGCGGAAGAGCGGGCCTGATGGCCCGAGCCTCGCCATATTAATAAAGGCATATTATTATTATTAATTCTAGACTTACCGATCCATTAACTTCCTTCACTGAAATCCTTCAAGGATCTTTACAATCAAATTCTACTTTCAACAATTCATCGCCATTAGGTTCAGACCAACAAGAACTATACAAGCTTATCAATTCAGTAAATATTAAAGGGTTAATCAAAGCAGTAAAACAATTTAAGAAATTCTGAGAAGTAATGAAAATAGAATGAATAATTGTTTAGCAATTGCAGAAATATAATTAAATTTTGGGCTCTAATGGGTCAATATTCAAAAGAAGAAAATCAAAATAATTCCATGGAATATGGGTGGAGGTACGCAAGAGGAAAGAGCGGAACTCATAGTTTGTAAATGACTACTCCCCACAAACTTTACTACTGCATGCTAAAAGCGAAAAAAAGATTTGCTTTACTTTATTTTCATATTTACAGAGACGACCGACCAACCCATGGGGGTCGAACTGAAATAGCCATTAAGAAAACTCTTCCTCATACCAGGTTACAAGCTTCACAACCAGAGACCTTCCAAGCCACTGTTGTGGAACTAGGCACTGCACAAAGATCGATTACCTTTTATCAGTTCATAAACCGCCAAGTGAGGAAACGAGAGAAATTGATATTACCAAACTATTCCAATTGGGTAAATCCCATATAATAGCAGGAGGTTTTAACAGCAAGAGACTGGAATGGATCAGTGATATTGATTATATGACAGGAATCTGTTATTCGTACATTATCCGTATCGATTGCACTAACAGGAATAATGATCGCTGATTGAAGTGTCTGGAGACGCTAATAAATGAAACAGATCCATACATGTCTATCTGTGGGTGTTCGTAACTCTGTTCTGGCTGATCATCTGCAGTAACTTCTTACTTGATTAATCTACGTAAGGTCGTTTTGTTTGCCAGAGCCCTCAGCTATTTTCATCTCCCGTGTCAAATGTACTTTTTATATTGCCACACTCATCTTTCTACAATTCAATCAATCATTCACATATCCTCTCGAGCACGTTTTTCTCTTCTCACTGTTCGGCCTGTGGGTAGACTTATCCTCCAGCGCGTAAGCACAGAATGCAGGTTTTCACTTTTTAGGAACTACTTCCATCAGTGTTTACTGTCATTAAAATACCCTTATTAATATTTGACATTTAGCGGCTATATAAATATCAGAAATTGCCGAACGACTAAACAGTTTAAATGGTTGTCAATAAATGCAGAATAAGGCGTTTATGAATGAAAGAGAATGTTTTCAAAACATTTTTTTTATAAAATGTTTGATGTACTAAAGACAATGCTTTCAATAGAGATGTTTTGAGCTCGATATTTTTATATTTTGAAGCTTTTTTGTGAATGAAAAATTCCCATAATCACAATTTTGTAAAAGTAAAAAGCAAAACTAATGATACCACATTATGAGTTCCAACAAAAAGATCGTAGTTTCTACTATATTCACCAAGGGATCTTTGTTTCCAATTAAATTTTAAATCGTTGATTAAATAGCAAAAATGGTTTTGATTAACGTATTATTAACATGTAGGGTTTTATTTTGAAAATCAATGTTTAGTAACATCCATTTTTTGTTGTCGATGTTCCATCACTTCTAGGTAGTGATCACAACTCATACGACGTAAAGTACTACAAGATATGCACTATAAAGGAAGAATCTGTAGTAATTGTAACCATGACTTGTAATATCTGCAAACCGCGAAGTCACGACATTTACTAAAATTATACATGCTAGGTTATGAGTTACACAGCTTTTACAATTGCCCATGTACAAGGATTTCCCGAAAACTCGCGAAACTACATTTCGCAAGAAGCAGACATCCGCCATCTATTATGCATTCACGCGCTTGACAGCATTCGGAAATCCGCCTCTTTCTCGCAAGGTGCGCGAGGGAAAATGAAAAAAAGAACATTTGGAGATGAATAAGAGACGTTTCCAAAAAAGATCGTCAACAAACAAGATGGGAAGTCCGGCATTCTATGTACGCTTTTCTACCGCAATCCTTTTTCTCGCTACTCTACTAGCAGACCGTTGCAGACGTTTTCCTGTCCTCTTTCTCCCTCCCCCCTTTGTCTTTCTCCCTCTGTCTGTCTGTCTTCCGCTCTCTCGCTCCGCCCGTCCCATTCTTGTCGCCTTCGCCCCGTGTCACAAGGCAACGCCCGCGTCGATTGGGAAATGCATTTAACTGAAAAGACATCTTGTGCTGCAGCGTCATCTAGTGAAGTTGCAGCAAAATTAACAGCATAAAATCCTTCTCCATGAAAAACACATAAGTATGTTAAGCTTCATGGAGATTGGTCAAACGGTGTCGAAGTCTATCGATCTTCAACAACCCAACATCATTTTAGTAGTAACTGTAAAGTGTAAATAAAACCCGGGCCAAGTGGCAAAATGTGAAAATTTGCATTTTGTCCTGAAAAGCGTGGGGTCTAGTGCAAAGCGTGGTGTAAAATGGACTACTTGGACTTCTCATTCTTCTCAATTGTCGCCACTAGACATCAGTTAAGTCCCGCGAGCTTTTCAAAAGTTTTTCTTAATTATCTCGGTACTCCATTTTTGGCACTTGGCACGGTTTTAACTTAGTCTACAATTGTGAACAAAGGTAACGAGAGGCTTTGGCATAATTTGTAAACAAGATATATGTTCAACTGTGTTGTAAAACATGTATTTGTAAAATGACTACATATTTTGGGTTTAGTTTCTTATAGTGCCTCCAATATGGATAGATCTTATCCATTTAAACAGCTCAATTAGTTATGAAAGTTCTGTTTGTTAAACACGCCGGTAAGCTTGCCTCCGCTGTAAAGTAGGTTGTGCGTTATCCTTTCTACAGAATGTGATGAAACGGCGAGATGATACTACTAGAAAGTTGTTTAAACAATGAAAGGAACCAAGATATATAAGAGAAAATGGAAGGCGAAGAGCACGTGCCGAGGAACCATCCGCCCGTTTCCCCCTTTTCGCCGTATTTGTCGTAGAATTTCTCCCAGAACTCGACGCGTTCCTTGTTGGGGTCCTTTTCGGCCTTTACTTCGCTGCCGATCACCAGGTAGTTCTTCTCGTCCGTTGTGTAGGGTTTCCATTTCTCGCCGATGAGGGAGTCGTCTTCCGGAGTTGGTTCCCTGCAAGACATTTGATGTTACAACATAGATTGTATGTATTTAACCAAAACAAATAGTTAAAAACAGTGGCATATTTTTAGGAAGAAGTGATGTGTGAGAGATGTGATGGGGAAACGGAATTGCTTTTCCTTTCCTTATTTGTATTCTTATTCTATTTTATTTCTTTATTCTTTTTCTGTGTTTATCTTTAACACTGCTGACACGGCATTTGCCTGGAAGTGGTCACCGAAACGTCAAAAAACACTGGTCAAATCAGACGGATTACGAATTTCAAATTCGGCAAATACCATGCATTCACCGAAGATCAAAACATAAACATTTCTGGTACCATGCTGGAGCCTCCCTATTACTAGTTCGCTTTATCTGTAAGGTGTTATCTTTTACATTCGACGAAGCATATGCCGGTTCATTTTTTGCACTTTGAAATAACTTGTACACTGTCGCTGTCTACTTAATTAAATTCATTTAAACTATGTATTTTTCGGTGTTGTTTTCCGGTTGCAAGCAAATTCCTTGTACCTTCCACGTGGCGTAGATTGAACCATGCATTAAAACGCTACTCTATTTGGAGCGACACTCATATGAAAGAAAAGGGGCAAACGTCCATGTACATCTGGGAGCCCCGTAATAGACACGGTGAGACAAAGTGCCCTCTTTGCAATCTCGGCCGTCCCAATGGGCACAAAGGAGAGAAGGACCTTATTGAAATTATTCCATAACAGATGCAGGGAGAGGCCGCATCTTTCGACGAACTACGATAGAAGATTTATGATTAGAAATCGTAAACAAATGGTCTCAATGTTCCCTTTACGAGGAGCTCAATTGTCATAAACTAGTGTTCTAAAAATCCTTGAAGCCTATACCCGAAAGTATTATGTGTCCCTCCAAATATTGGCAGATGGCCTTGACCCCTACTTTAGTATGAAGCCGCTGAAATCGAGTATTTAGAGGAAACAGGCCGTTATTGAATTGACTTAACCCTGTGGTCGAGGCAATGAAGGCAAATGCTCATCCGACGAGATTATGTACCATTCTCTGAAAAGCGCAGCATTACGCATAAATATTTTTCATTGGTTTTTGAAAGAGCAATACAAAATACGGAGGGCATTCAGAAAGTTCCCGGAATTGCCTTGCCGTCGCCAGACTAGCCATAAGACAGCATTCTCATTCTTCTGGTAGGTGGCTAGGAATATTCGCAAGCGGGCAAAATGGGTCTGGACACGTTTCAGCGCGCTGTGGTGCCAATGATTCGTTTCACGTGGAGATGAGTGAGGTTCCGTCGATGAAATACAGTTCGAACAACGCGCAAAGATGGGAAAATCGGCTTTGCAAACAGGGAAAATCGGCTTCAGAGACACTATCGGCTCTACCGTGGCCTGGACAATCTGTTACTGAAAATTTCTATGGGCAATTTTTTTAGAGTTTGGGTGATGCGGATCGAAGGACGTCATGGGTCGAGTGGCAAGGAAAAGTGATGTTTGCATCACGGTAACGTGGCCAGCCACACATCGCTTGTTGTCAAGAAATTCCTCGCCGATAACATTCCTGTCTTCTCTCGACCAGCATACTGTTTGGTCTCGCTCCCAGAGACAATTGGTTGTTTCATAACCTTGAAATGAGCCAGAAAGTGGATAATTTTGAAACCGTGGAGAACATGAAATCTAGTGCGCGACTCAGCTCCGACCAGTGCCGAAAGAATTCTTCTACCGTTCCTTGTAAGAACGGCAACGCAAGGATCCCACTTCGAAGGTGATTAAGTTACTATTGCCATAGGTTTAAGCATTAACACGCTGAACCACCATTCCGAGGACATTTTGAACGTCCCTCGTATAACATAATGAAATCATGCTTGGCAGAATGTTAATCCCACATGCAAGAACTGAAGCTTCCACAAATGTTTTTGACAGACACATTTTCTTTAGTGTCGCCAGGTGATTGTTCCTGATAGAAGGGCAGAGACGATGCGTTCTAATTGATCAAGATTAAACATTTTTTGTTCAGGTTCCTTAAATGTAGGATCAGATAAGACAATCATTCATTTAACTGCGCTGGTATCGTAATTGTGGATAAGTTTTCTTCTCACATCTTCATTTATCATAGGTAATACCAGGGTGTGTGTGCTTTGGAAATTGTCGGCAAATTATCCACTCGCGAAGTGAAGAGTAGATTTATCTGAGAATTTCCAAAGTTCGACTGGTACTTAATAGGACAATTTCTCAAGTAAAATTATGTCCAACACAGTTCCAAAATGCGCCAAAACTTAACGGAACACGGCAGACGTTCTGTCCTTCATCTCCCTCTTTCTCCTTCCCTTCCCCTTTCTATCTCCGTCTCTCTCACCGTCCCTCCCTCTTTCTTCGTCTCTCCCTCTGTCTCTCACTCTCTTCGTTTCTCCCTCTCTATGTCTCTTCCTCGCTCTTCGTCCCTCCCTCTCCCTTCGCCTCTCCCTCATTCTTCGTCTTTCCCTCTTTCTTTGTCTCTCTCTTTCTCTGTCTCTCCCTCTCTCTGTCTCTGTCTCTCTTCGTCTTTCCTTTCTCTTCGTCTCTCCGCCTCTCTCGCTCTCCCTCTCGTTCTCTCTATGTCTTTCTCTACTCTTCTCTCTCTCTCTCTCTCTCTCTCTCTCTCTCTCTCTCTCTCAGTGTCCCTGTAAATGCAACACCTCATTTCTGCCCATCTCAACATTTAGTTGCTGATTCTGCTCGTCTCTGAGCATGTGTAAGAAGTCACGTCGAGAAGCAACGAATTTGCAAAATGTAATAGAATGATCAAGAAGATCTCATCCTGTAGATTACGGTAGGTGTAGATTTTAATGCCATAGAACGCTTCGTTTAGTTATTTAACGATATACAGTCAAAAATTCTTGCCGTGAGTTGCGTGTTGCTTTTGTCGTGAATATTTAGTTTTGTTATTATTTTCGCTAAGTTTTCCAATATTTTAATAGTTATTCTGCTATTCGGGAGGAAGGTGAATCCAAATCATAGATAATAAAAATTGGTCAAACTAATCTGGAGTTATAATTGGTGTAACTAACCCGACTTTGTTAACTGAAACTTATGAACATCTACATAGCTATTGATGCACCCCGCATCTTAAGATAGATGAGTCAGAATTTTTGATTCGCCAGTAGGCAGAAGTGGTGAGAAAAATCGGTTAGAAAAAAGAGATAAATGTTTTGAGATACATCGCTCAGACTGGGGTATTTTGTATATATATTTAAACACTAATGGTTTTAATTTCACGAGAGGTATAGTCTATTGTAATCTGGCACTACACACCTAGATATCGCTACTAAGGATGCTAAGGATATATTTCAAATTCTCCACAGTTATCATAATTTCTTTTTTTCAGTTGAAATACTTTGATACCTAATAGTTAAAACAGAATGGTTATGTGAATATGATTATCTGTTTGTTAAATAGTATTCGGCGTCCAAGGTCTTTTTATAAATGTTTGTTTCAGAAAATATTAGCTTCAACTGAAACTCATATTCTTCTCTAGACTGTTGAATCAAGGTGTTTAGCTATACTGCGATTTTCCTAACTCTGCCGTATGTATCAGTTGCAGCATTGTATGTATCAGTTGCAGCAGGTATCAGTTGTTGAATGTTTCATCCAATCAGGAGCTTCAAAGTCATAGTGCCATCACTCGTCTCGATGGGATGATACTGTCAACAGCTGATACCTGCCAGGGGCAGAGTTGGGAAAATCCCAGTATAGTATCGAAATCCGGCACCGTCGGAACTCTAAGCCGCGGGCCTTTCTCCCAACGGTGCTTCGGGGGGGGGGGGGGGGCGTAGCCGCTGAGGCCCTTCCGCTGGCCGTGAGCTCTCTGCTACGCACCCGTATTTGGCGAAGTTAGTCCACAGGCGCACCATCCGCTTGCGCGTGAGGTATGCCGGGTTCTCCGAAGTCACGTTGGGCAGAAAGGACACGTGGAAGAGGTATCCCATTTCATCGGAATTTGACGCACCTGGATCATAAAGGTACAAGACAGGTTGGAAAGATCCTAATTGCTAACGGAAACACCTTTACAAATTACTTTCATAGAGCACAGATCAAAAGAAAGTCAAGAGGTCTCACAAATACAATTGTAGGTCTTGTAGTCGTAATCGCACCATCCAAAGCTCCCGCCAGCCTCCCGCTATTCCTGAATGTTAATATCTCGATAAAGACCTGTGCATTTCATAAATGTGAGCCAAAGCCGTATAGAAACCATGTTAAGTCACACTTTGAACAAACTATAGAGACTTACATTTAAGAATAATGGAAATTTGCAGTGACTGGAGTGGATTATCGTGTTACTGCCCCAAGACCTACAATTTACTTTGCAACTTCTGTAACTGATTCGTTTTTAGGAAGCCATTTCAGTTCAGTAAGGGTACAATTGACTTTGACATTTCTCTGGCTCGGGCTGCCCTACGTCTTGAGTCCTACTCTTAACCAATCGGCTTGCGAGGACTTTTTTACTTTATCGGCGTTGCCGCCCATTTTTTGCACAAGACGTCGCCCGGGAAGAACTGTTTTCACTGGATTTCCGTGCCATACTTGCTTGCATCGTCCGCCGTGTCTCATGAAAAACTAATGTTAGCTCAGGATGAGCTGAAATATTGAAAGTTATTCCTAACAAAACCCAGTGATTTGCATCTCTTGAGTTATTTAAGAAGGTCTTGGGGGGGGGGGGGGTAGGCGATTCAAAACGCTTAAGGAAATTCAGTAAGTTGCTTAGACGGGACCTTACAGATTTTATCCAGATCGCTTTCCTGCCGGCAACCCTGTCTGGAAGAACGTTTTGAACACGCGTGGTTACTGTCGATAAATAATGACTTCTGGTGCCATACGAATAGTTATGATCTCGGGTATGAGTGTGGGCTGGATTGGCAGTTTTCAATCACCCTGGTTAAACCATGGTTTGCTGCCAATTGCCAGAGTGCGGGTCAAGCGCTCCTCTGCAGATTCCCGTATGTCACTTGCTTTTCACTAGACTAGAACAGATCACCTCAGATCCTCCTCTCCCGACTCTTTGCTTCTTCGACTTTCAAGTAAGCGCTGAGCCACGGCACGCCGAGAGCAGCCCTTGTTTACACCATATACTTTCAAATCGCGAATGTTTTTGTAGATTAATCATTAAAGTTAAAAACATGAATAATTTGGTATTTTCCAATGTTTCATTGTCTTTCTTTAGGTGAACCAAACCCTACTTATGACATAAACAACATTTTTCAAACAAAAATTTAATTTAACAACAAACATTTTTTCACCAATAATCTCTGTTTTAACTAACAACAACACAAAACATGTAATTATAAAAATTATTTTCAATGCTTAGTGTAAACAAAAAAATCGTTTAACAGAAATATTTAAAACTTAATTCCAACATACAATATTATTTTATCAAAAGACATGATTTAAACGAAATTCTGTCGAACAACTGGTCCAACTTACTTTCGATTGATTTTTTTAAACAATTCTTATTAATTATGAAGGTCAGTTATGATGAAGAAAACTGTTAACCTTGCTCTTTTATTTATCCTTCCATTTGGTTTGTTGTATTTATACTAGTAATTTATAATGAAATTTAGTTAGGTAGTAAATTTATCAACTTGTTGATCTTATCTGGATACTTCAAATCAAAATCAACTTTGAGATAATTAAGATCTTGATCTGCTATAAATTTGTAAACATACATGTCTCCCTTTTTGGCTTTGGACATGTATTCAAGACCACAATACACGCTAAATACAATCCGCAAATCTGAGAGCATCTGCAAAATATAATTATCTCCCAATTAGTAATTACATTCTTGATATAATATAATATAACAGTAATGTGAATCCCCATTTTTTACGATGAAACGGTGGGTAACGTTAGAATCTATGTCTTACAAATTTCAGGTCTGATCCTTAAACATACTCATAAGTTTCTGGGATGATGAATCGACTAATTCCGCAAGAGCGAAGATCAGTTACAAAAGACTCGAACGAACAAGGACAACATTTTGCAGATTTGGATGTTGAATTAGATGTCAATTGCAATCTTGAATTCATGGCTGTCCGGGAGAACCCGCGTCGTTGGCTGAGGCCGACGTTTCGCCTTGCATATGACTGCGATATGACAGGCGAAACGTCGGCCTCTCTGCCAACGACGCGGCGTCACCCGGACAGCGAAGAAGTCATAAACTCGAGCAGCGGAAGCTTACGTGTCCAATGCAATCTTTCAGTTTCATACGTTACATTTCTGTAAGTAAGGATTTGTGATTTATAGACACAGAGTTGTTTATGTTAATTGCCGATTTTTTCTTCATTAATGGATTAATTAATTATAGGAAGATGCCGATTTTTTTAACTTTTGCAATTTTCAAATAATTATGAATTTCAGAATATATGAGACCTACGATATTTCTTTAACGGAAAATTAGCTTAAAAGCAGGTTTCCTGAAACGCTCTACCGATGTTTTCTTCAAAACGCCTCGAAATTGTCCTTTGAAATGTGCATACAAGATCATATTTCACCCTTCTACAATATTCTTCAAGTTTATTACACTATTAGCTATCCCCAAAATTGAGAAAACGTGAAAAAAATACTTCTAGGCGCCATGACATTTCAGAAGAAGGAGAAAAAGTAAATACAGCACAGACTGAAGAATAAGGGAACCAACTAGTTCGAGAAAATCAATCGAGTGCCAATCTGTAGTAACACTAGTTACTTTCTCGTGTACAGCTAACGCATTATAGATGTAGTAGCATTGTGAATCTGCGGGGGACACGGGGATTTTTCGACAGAAAAACTCATAACGCCATTTCCTGGTAACGAAAAAGTGGATAAATCTGGTTCCTTTATGAAGCAAAGTTACTTTCTCTAACACGTTTTGAGTCCTTGATTTTGTCCAATCCATGTTTTGAGTCCTTGATCGTGAAAAATTGATTGAAGGCGAAACGACTGCCAGACTGTCTGTAGACCACGCTAGCGTCTAAATCGCTCGGACAATTTTATCCAAAACTCTTTTGCTCCCATCTATCTAAACCAACTCTTGTATCTGAAAATTTGAAATAAAATACTTTTATTTTTGTGGTAAATTTACATTAAGCCTCAATAATATTTTCAAACTTTTCTCAAAAATAGTTCCAAATTTTGGATTAAACTTTGATCTCGGATAACGTAAATGAAGCTTAAGAGAATGGTGAAGGTCTCATTTTCATTGGGATTTCTGATTTTTCGAAAATTGCATAAATTCAATTTTTGGGGATGTCTTTCTAGATAAGGGTTGAAGATAGAGCTTTGTTGTTGCACATGAAATCTACTCTTAAAAGTCAAATCTTCAAATAAGTTCATGTTTAATGTTTCTTAAATATGAATAGTTTTTGCGTAATTTGTGTTCAATATAGGCAATAAAATTTTTTTAAAGAATAAATTTCTTACAAAATGCATGAATTGTTTCGTTAAATTTTCTCTTTGCATGTAAAAATGGACAGTAAAAAATTGGTGCTGGTCTCATTGGTCAACTCTCTGTATATTCCGAAATTGTGTAAAGTCAATATTTCAAAACTACAAATTTGAAGAATTGTTTTTGCTTTACAGTCTGTTTGAAAAAATTAACTTTGACCAACGTTCATTTCAAGTTTTTGAAAAAAAACTAACATTCTTATCGTCATTTCTGCTTGAAATTATTGATGAAAAGCACGTTTTCAAAAACCGCTCTAAATGTTCTCATTAAATGTTTGCTACCGGTAAAACAAAGAGCACTTAAAGGTGAGTCGCAGGTCTTATTTTCGTTGAAGTCTGAATTTTCGAAACTTGCAAATTGAAATAGTGCGAGAAAGTATGTGCTCTTGTATCTCCGCTACTTAAATTTTGTAACAAAACTCTAGGAAAAATTGGTTGCGTAGGCTTCCGCGGCCGGCGTTTGTGTTGTCTAGGCTATCCGGGACGAGCCGCGCACTGACTTGTAGCTGACGTTGCAGCCAGCGAATTGTGGCCTTCGTCAGAGCGTACTGCTCTGCTCTGGGAAAAATTGTCAATTCGCAAAATGTTGAGGAAAGACTACAGATGTAAGATAATAGCAAACTTTTTATGTTCTTTCTGACAGAGAATTTATATACTAAATTTCAGAATTCTTTCAATACTCGATTTCACCGCAGTTGTCTAGAGCCCAGATTCAATTCTAGAACCCAGCTCATTACTTTTTAAGTGGGTGATGTTGGTGATGCTCGGACGGTATGTTGGGTCTTACAGAAAGAATGTGTGGCATCTACTTTATCACATCGTACTAAGAGTTAAGCAATCTGTCCTAAAAGCTACGAAATGCAAAGATAACAAATGGAATTATTATTTAGGCTAAGTTAAATAGGAGAAATGAGACAAATAAACATATGACACAATAACTAATTAATTTTTTATTATACAAGTGATTGATAATGTATCCATATTAATTACATTACGATACGAAAGTGCACGTTCGAATGTTTCGTTTCATATTAGTTCATATAGATTTTGTAAACTTAATTTTTGGTGAGAACATAAAAGGTTAGAACGAATAAATTTTTTTTGGATCAAAATCTAAAACGAGTTTACCGGTCGCCTTGATTTTCTTAATACCAACACCAGATCACCGTGACTAATTTCTCTGAATCATCACAATTAAAGTAATTCTGAACTAAAATATTTAAGATGTGCCGACTTTGGTTTACCAGTATGTGAAGAGAAGAGCAAAAATTATAATTTGCGACGTTACAATTGTTAATATTTATTCTAATTCTCAATTTTTTTATAATGCTAAAATTATTTCTGTAGATATTGCGTCACAACTTACATCATGGTATCCTCCAAGGTTTTCGAAAGTCAACGGTTTTCCGTCCAGGAAGAATTCCGTAAGGTCATCCATGGCTTCGGGGACCTTCTTGCTGTCGTCTGGAATACGGGTCTCCGGGAATATGTACTTCCTCCAGTCCGAATCCAATTGTCGCAATTTGTCTTCACTTTCAAAGAGAGTCTTATTCACTGGAAAGGAAACATCAAACAAGCAAATATCAGAGATAATGTAATTAAATGAAGAGTAATATAAAAGAGTGGCTTTTAAATCCTTATTGGCAGTCATGACCAAGCGAATGGATATTATTTACGAGTGTAATGTTTAATAAATAAGCGACCCAGGGAGGAGCCTCGAACTTTTTAAGTGCAAATAAACGAGAAAATGGACACATTTGCCGCAGTCGTTAACTTCGGTCCCGACGGACCCATTGGCAGGATAGTCTCGCGCACCAATGCGACCTCAGCTGTAGTTATTCACTTCCAATTGCAAACAATTCTCTTCCCACCTTCATTCGTTTGCATCCGAAGCAGAAGTTTTTACTGTTTTTTGACTAAATAAATCTATATCTAAATCTAAATAGTAGAAAAAATATTATTTTAATAATATTAAAGAACAGTAAAATCTCGTACTAAATGGCAATTTTCTTTGAAAATTTTGGAGCCATTTTCAAGATCATAGCGTATAAGCGCTACTGTAAATCCGAATTTTGAAGTTCATTTAAACAGAAAATATTTGAGTTTTCGAAAAACTTTATTAGAAGTCATTTAAAGTGCTTTTACTCACAAATACAATGGTGGTTACAAATTGCTGCAAATGTGCATTTTAACGACATGTGAAATCCTTAAACAAATTATTTTTGAGTAATTAAAAAATACCCCGAAACGAAATTTACGTCATATGAAAGAGCGCAATTAGCACTATCCGTTTGAAATGTTTGAAGAAAAATTTGGAGACGTTACCGATGGCGTTTGAGCATTTTTGAAATGATGGAATTTTAGACAGTTTTCAAAAAAGCGGTTTAGTTTTCGAGAAGCTTTACATGACATTATTTAAAGCACATATACTATAGATAAAAAAATGTGAACAAATTGTTGCTCATATAATTAACGACGAGAAAAGCAAGTGAAAAAACTACATTTTTGTAATTTTTGAAAAAACAAAAGAGTAGAGCAATTTGGCGGTGATATAATCTTGTAGAATGCATTTAGCACGCTCCTATCAAAATTTTAGGGAAAAAATTTGGAGCCGTTTTTGAGAAAATCTTGTTTTTGTAATTTTTTTAAAAATACGTACGTATACGGGAAAGTAAAAATGTAAATTATCTGTTATCATTCATTCATAGAGATGCTTTATATGTATATATATATATTAGATTATATATATATATATATATATATATATATATATATATTAGAAAGGTGTATCATTTTTTTTCGCCTTCTGGGTGCTTAATTAAAATTTTCGGTGAGAAAATATGTTCTGTGAAATATAACGATTTTTATCATGTTTCTAGAGGGCACACCGATCGCTTAAACATGGCGTTTTTTGTACTTTTTTGACATTTGGTCTTGTAGATGCATCGGGAATGTCTGGATTTTTATAATATTTTCCTAAATTCATACCAAATAACTCTAGTACAAATATACAATTTTTTGGATGGCATTGTTAACTTCCTTGAGTTAATACCTACTATGTCACATTAGTTAGTAATATAATCTAGTTATGCAATAATTTTTATAAAAATGAAATTATAAAAATGAATTAATTAGAAAACATTTGAAATTTTAGCAATTTCTACTCCTTTACTTGAAGCCCCATGACATTTTCAACACAAAAAAATTAGCTCCAACGTTTTTCATTAAATTGTAAGGTTCGATTGTATGAAGGACATTAATGCGAGTGGTGCACGTCTCACTTTCGTTCAAAACCCTGATTTTTCGAAAGTTGCAAAAATTCAAATCCCTCCTACATTCTAATTTCTATCCAGCCAGATTTATATTTGTATTATATCCATCAAATTTCAGCCCTGCTGAAAATCTAGGTAATCAAAGGAAAGATTTTCTAGGTGTGAGTGTCTTTCCATTGCTCCCAGTACACCGTGAAAAGTGGAAGAACTCTTGTTAAAAAACTTGTCGCTCGATTTGAATGAAGCGTGCTACGCGCACAGAGTTGCCGATTTGAGCGTTTCCGAACCGATCCTCTAAAGAGCGTGCGAACGTCTGTCTTCGGGATAGTGGCTTGTTATTTTGCAAAGTTGCAGTGTCATACAAATTTCTGAACAATAAATATTGTAATGTATTGTAACCATATGTATAAACATTTTCAAATAGAAAATTATATTAACAATATGTCTAACACAAAGAAATGGAATTTCTTTAAAAAAAATTAAACTAATCAGCAGCTAATAAACCCCTAGTTTGCGAATATATAATACCCGCAAAGGAAACAGTTATTCAAGTGGCGTGAACGATCATGGGAATTATTTCAAATACATATTTCATATACAAGTATTCAAATAATGCCCAACCCTAGTCATTACAAATCGTACAACATTTGCTGGAAAAATTAAATATTTTTTAACAAATATGGACACAAATTTGAAGTTTATAACTGATTTTCATGCAGGAAAATCATGTCCCAACAATTAGACATAAATCACAAAAATGAGCTTCCAAGTCATTGTATCATCTGATCTTTTTTTTTTTTTTTTTTTTTTAATTTATTGTCTACCTGTTCAACATACATGTTTTTCAGGGATGTGAATACAATCATATATAACTTTTGGATTATTTCCTAACTGTGGGTGCCCTAGACGGATGCGTTAAATGTTTTTGGTTGTTATTATTATTATTAATTTAAATTATTGCGGCAGTAGATTGAGAGTACAGAGAATGATCGTTGATAAGATTGTTCGATGAAGGTTATATTATTTGAGGCCCATTTTCTGCTATTTTATGGTGGTCTGAATCTGTCTTTAGGGAAGCGTGAGTTGATTCGTAAGTTCGGTTCTGCTGTGCGTCCAAGGTTGAAAATGGAGGTGCTGGGAGATGAGGGGAGTGATGTGAAAAAGTCTTCGGACAATTTGGTAATGTGTTCTTTTATTGTCGGAATTTGCAGTTCGTGGTGGATTTGCTTGTTCGAAATAAACCATGGCGCTTTAATTATAGTTCTTAGCGCTTTATTTTGTATAGTTTGCAACAGGTTTAAATTAGTTTTTGCTGCATTTCCCCATATTGGGCATGCATAAGTCATAGTTGGTCGAATTATTGACTTGTAAATTAACATTCCGGTCTCTATTTTAAGGGAGGATTTTTTGTTAATTAGTGCGTAAAGTTGGGAAAGTTTTGCTTGTGTTTTTGTTCGTGTAGTGTAAATGTGTGTTTTCCAGTTTAATTTTGTATCAAGTTGCATTCCTAGATATTTCGCTGCTGTATTATTTGCGGCCCAGGGAATATTCTCCTTCGATAGCTCAGTTGGTAGAGCGGTGGACTGTAGTTGGAATCATCTGATCTGATATTCCCTGAAAGCTAGCAGTATTTCAAATAGGTTTTAAATAATTTATAAAAGATTAATGTGTAAATGTATAACAAAAGTCGAATGTCAGAAACGAACAAAGGTATATGAAATATTCAAACACATTGAGAAATACAAATACATTGAAATACCTACAAATGCATTGATATGCACATCAATATTTTGAGAATACAATTGTAAAATGAAGTAAAGTAAAAGTGCGAGAAAAGAAAAATAGAATTAATATTCAAAATATTTGAGTAATGTTTCAAGGAACGAAATACTAAGATAAGTTTCATGATCCAATTTGAGTGTTATATTTTTGATAATTGCGCTGTTTGTTTGCTTTGAGTTGTGTATGTCTGTGTATGAGTTGACTTCCAGACACGACTTAAAATACTTTAAGTTTTTATTTTACTACGAGTATTATATGTGGATGTGCGACTTGGTCACAATTCCTGGAAGTTTCGCTGTATTAGCCTGTTATTGAAAATCAGATGGCAACTACTACAATTGATCAGCCTTTTTACTTTGTTTGACGTATAATGAGTTACCATTTATTCTAGAGATTTACATTTTTGTGATGGAGCTCCTTAAAGACTTGGATTATCTTTACTTTTTACATTCAGAAATTCCGTAGATATTTCTTTTCCATAAATGTTCGTAATCTTACGGAAATAATTTTACGCTGGTCTTGAAGATTCGTCTGTTAGATGTCCTCGCGGTGCTCCTACTATCGTCGAAAATTCTGGCACCGTGAGAATTTCTGTAATGACCATGAAAATCCTAACTGTTTGATAATAATGTTCTACAATCCGATCTGTTCAATTAATGAAGTCCGCGAACGTGACTTTCCGTTCCTGCGTCTCGAATGAAGAGCCTACTCGCGACAGCCTGTCATTTTACTTAACTGAAAACTATTTATAATGTCCAGTTACGAATTTATTCTACACTAACTCCCCACGTACGAAGTCTATTTTACATGAATCTACAAAATCACAAATTACAACACAAGCTAAATATGACACCCTTAAATTACAAATTATATATTACACATAGAACAAATCGCTCAATTAATGTAAGATTTATGTTTCCTAACATCAAAACGTTATCCAGACTAAAGGATTCAAAATTTGTGTCATCCACATAGGTTGCTGCAGAGAGAGAGAGAGAGAGAGAGAGAGAGAGAGAGAGAGAGAATGAGAGAGGGAGAGAAAGAGAAGGAGGGAGAGAGGGATGGAGGAGGGAGAGGGAGAACGAGGGAAAGGGAGAAAGAGGGAGAGGGAGGGAGGGAGGGTGAGAGAGAGAGAAGGAGGGAAAGGTAGGGAGAGGGAGAGGGAAGGAGGGAGAGAGAGAAAATGAGAGAGGGAGAGAGAGGGATGGAGGAGGGAGAGGGAGAACGAGGGAAAGGGAGGAAAAGGGAGAGGGAGGGAGGGAGGGTGGGAGAGAGAGAAGGAGGGAAAGGGAGGGAGAGGGAAGGAGGGAGAGAGAGAGAGAGGGAGAGAGAGAGAAAGAGTTGGAGAGACACTCATTTATTCTAAATAATTGCGGAACCTCGATATTCAACGCCGTCTTGACAGTTATTCAAACTTATTTCCCGGAGCCATGCATCAACCCACAAATATCGCGTTTAGCCCTTAAGCACCAAACGCAATGTTTGTTGACCAGTTGTCCTGAAACATATTCTTTGCTCTAGAACGTTTTGTATGCATCCAATCCTAATGTAATCATACGTTCAATGCATAGGCGAGTTCGAAATATCGTAATCATATGATATTTCCCTTTATTAAATGCCTTGGGGGGTTATAGTATGTCACAATATAGTATTCGTCTGCTCAATTGTTTATTTTCACTACTCTTTGCATTATCCCCAACAATTAAATTTATTTCAAATAATCCTTGATGGTCTAGGAGCGTCTAGGAAAGGTTTTTTACGTTCAAACTTACCAACAACTGTAAACATCCACTCTTCTCCGTTAAAGCCAGTCATATAGGGCACGTCATGTTGGCAGCCGTGGCGCATCAGCTCCTCTGGCGTCGCCGTGGCGAACGTCTCTACCCCAAACACTCGCTTCTCCACAATCGGATTGAAGGTATATAGCATCATGCGGGCACGATCCTGAAACACACGAGAGGAGCCGTGCATTTTTGAAAACAATGTTTCAAACCTTTATTCGACATCGAACGCGGGAAATTGTCCTTGAACGTAGTCATTTTGCTTTTCTGTCATTCGGCAGGGAGCTCGGCCCAATTAATATCCAGGATTCCCAAACAGTCACTCAACCCAAAGAGCTGCCTAACTTCTGTGGATTCACGGACTGTGGTAACGCAATTCGGGGACTGCAACGCCTGCTGTCCAGCTGGGAGTGATCGCGCTTTCGTTGTACCATTGTTATCCAAGATTCTCCCCGTAAATATCTCCAAAGCCGTTGCAGATATTGCCCTGCTCTCCCTCCACCCCTAATATCTTGTAATTTCTACGCTCTTTCGTATAAGATAGGCATGCCAGGTCCCGGGCAAGATAACAGCATACTGAGTTCGCGAGCAGTGTGTCAAGCAACTGGCTCGAGATTTAAAAGTAAGATTTGTTCAATTGCTCCAGAATGTCTGTACATCACAGGATACCTAGCTCATGACAGCCTTTTGGAGAAGTCAAGTTTAGTTACATTAATTCCGATTTCCTGTAATCAAGCAAAAATTGTCCATTCAATTCATTAAAACGTACTAGTCAGATTTCAAATTGTCAATTGCGAATAAAATTAAACATTTTGAATTGAAATTATTTTCATTTTGTAGTCGGGCTTGCTCTTTAGTAATCTCAATAAATTCATAACTTCCTACAATCATGCCAACAGGTTTAACAAATATCATTGTCTGTTAAATTGGCTCTGAGACCCAAAAGTGAGTAGTGTTAACTTACAGGAGACTTGTTAATTTATTTCACATTATTGCTGATTACAACATATTACTGAATGATTTAATAAACTTTCTGATAGATTTACGGATATTAAAAGGCAAGAGATATGGGCAACAACGGCTGGAAAACGTTCGCTAATAGCTCATATCCATGCGAGTCCGGAAAAGACGCAAGAGGGGGATACGCTTGGTTCAGGGTTGGGGGTGGATGCAGCGTGGACTAAAGGACGCAAGTGGTAATGGCATCTGTGTGCTTTGCGGTGATAGGGAAGACTTGATCCACATCCTCTTAATTTGCTGTGCAACCGAATCATGGAGAAGAAAATGGATGGGAATGGGAAATTACTACTTCCTAAACAGGAACGTAACGCTCGCCCACAACGTTTTAGGTGATAAAAGGTCTAAATTCATGACAGAATTAGGAACATTTTTAGGAATGGTTCGGACCATTAGGGAAACTGAAATTAGGGAGTGCGAAAACAGCACAGTTTAGCTTGAGCGTAGCCTAGACTGGAGAGAAATAAATAAGTCAATAAGCTAACAATAAGTAAGTTAATCAGTAATGTTATGTTAAGTTAGTAAACAGTTAAGAAATAAGTTATAAGTCGTGGTCAATTGGTAAGTAACAGGTCAATATAATAAATAATATAAAACTGACATAGTAATAAGCACATTAGGGGGTGAAGGTAAGGGGGGATCGAAAATATAAGGGCAGAGGCGTTGGTGCGGACGATCTTCGGTGGCGCTGTTTGATTTCAGGTGCTGAGGAGGCCAATCACTGGAAGAAGACGGCGGGACGCCCGCGCCAGAAAATAAATAGTTAAAATAAACGTCGGATAGATTAGTATGTATTCGGCTTCTGACGGCAGGTTTTTCCCCCTTCAGGGGTTTTTTCCTGAGCCGTACCTTATGGTCTCTTTTCCGCGGCTTTGATGCAATGGAGAGACCATTTGGGGTGAAT
This sequence comes from Gryllus longicercus, assembly GCA_038098605.1. Classification (NCBI taxonomy): domain Eukaryota; kingdom Metazoa; phylum Arthropoda; class Insecta; order Orthoptera; family Gryllidae; genus Gryllus; species Gryllus longicercus. The sequence continues at coordinate 1,666,501 of JAZDUA010000071.1, read as the reverse complement.
ACCAGAATTCGAAAGATTAGAACGCCAAAGGATGTAGGTATTGTAATGGCTTAAAGGCCTTCGGCCTAGTCACATAGGATCAAGTAAGCTAATTTGTTTGTAATAATTACCTATTAAATAAATAAAATAATAATAAACTATAACACGAAACTAAAACAAGGAAAAAATTCGATATTAAAACATATTCCTACCCCTTGGCAAAAAAAGTTTATATAGTTATATATAATTAATTATATATAATGTATATATACAAAATTTTTTGTGAGTTTGAAAGAAAGGTTGAAAAGGAGTAAAGAAGACAAGTTTAAATAATAGAATGTACTAAGGAATATAAACACAATTGAAATCCCAGTTGTTGGATAGACCACATAGGACAAATATATTTTCATTTTATGTTTTCATATTCTCCGCCTCCCGACGCTTCAGCTTTCGCGTGTAAATGAGATGATTTTTATTACAATTAAGATCGTTCTCTAATTAATAAATAAATAAAATTTAGAACATTCCGGTTACATTGCATTTACCCACCCTTGGAAGCGCTGCTTTTGTCTCCGCCGCCTTCACCAACTCAATGTTGTCTATAGTGCGTAAGCACTCGACGATTTCCTCGTCGCTGCCCTCGCCGCAACCCACTGCTGTCGCCAGGTTCTTCGAAGTCTCGTAAGGCTTCCATTGCAGTTCCCACAAGATGGCAACGCTCTCACAAATGGCGCCGTGGAAGAGACCTGAGCAAATCAGCACCAAATGCATCTACAATTTCATTGACGAAAGTTACGTCGGGTAGTTATATAATGGTATTTTATTTTATTAGAAGCTGAAATAGACCATTATGTTCAATTTAGCGAATTATTCACGAGCACATTAGTACGTGTGTATAATTACTAAAGAGCATATAATGGTCTTTCAGCCACTTGTAATATTCATAATTAGTCTCTAATTGAATAGAAACCGTTGTGCAGCAGAACAGGAACTTGAACTTGTGTATCGAATTTAATCGTTTAATGTCATGTGGCAAGGTGTTGTAAAATAATATATATGTATTGTATGTGAATTGTTTGTAGTGAGCTGTTGATACTGTCACCTGAAAAATATGATTACAATGTCAAGTATTGTAGTTATTGACATCTGCGTTTGCTGAAAATATATTCCCGACCTTACGTAAGTCATTTTTGCCAAAAACCAAATGAGAGGCTAACCAGAATCACGTGGGTGGGATTTGTTTATTATTCGTACAATTCTTTATTGTAATCTAAAAGTCTGGGAGGAATAAGATGTATTTTCACAGAATATAATGCCATATCTCAGGTGGGAATGAACATTCAGGAAAAATAACGAGCATTGTGTAGGCTGAGTGAACTTAAAAATATTCTGAATGCGTAGCTATCAATAACAATATCAACAAAGAATGTTTAAATTCGTTTGTGATAGAAAAGTATGAGCATGTAAGTGTCGACATCTAACGGAGAAATTGGTTAACTCAAGAGTGGCAGCGCAAGTGTCCTCATCTGGCGGCAAACGCGCGAGTGTGACGGTAGTGCAGTGGCTACACAACAGGCATCTAGTGAAGAAACCAGTCTTCATCGAGCGTGACGTCGGAAGAAGGCACCTCTTGAATATAAGAAGTCTCAAAAATAGCTGAAAGATTTCACCAAAAAATAAACAAACGACGGAAGACGATCCATAAAGATCACTGAAAGACTTAATAAAGTAAATGCCAAATGTCAGCGAAACAAGACAAACAGAAACCAAAGAATCTATCACTACAATTGAATCAGTCTTTGCAGACAGGCTGTGGGTCAACATTTTTATAAATATGAGATTATTCTGCTTATAGTTACACTAGGATAGATGTAATAGTCCACCCAGAAAAGTTTTGATTCTGTTATCTAACATAATGTTGACTGTGTGTCGAATATTTGAGTTACTACAGAAAGGTCATGAGTCACTGACTGATGCCCTTTCTGCACGGACTGCACTTAAAAGCAAGATGTTGGTGTTGTTGTCGCTCTATTACCCGCGCTTATTTCTGGAAGTTCTTGGCTAATTCTTTGTATTTGCATATTGTGATCGATTGTTGTATATCTCCACTTTGTAAGGACACAGGCAGGTTGTAAACATGGTAGATAGTGTTTCCTCACCTTCCGATAGTAAACAAGAAATCAGTAAAACAGCGAAAGGAAAAAAAGGACTAAAATATAGATGAATACGAAAGGAATGACATACGTAACTGCAAAGTGCAAGGACTGAGACACAAAATTGGCTAGGATAAATCTTGACATCGCGAAAAACGTGCTCAGATTCCAAGTAATTAATTATGACTTCCAATTATGCATATTAATAATATACTGTCACTAGTAATATTAATTTGGGTTTAAACTTTCCGAAAAAACTGTTATTTTTTGCAGGAAAAGCTTTTTTCTTGTAAATGACAATCAACGGGTAGTTATCATTGTTCATCTTAACAATTTTAATGATATTGATGATTTAATGATTGATGAATTGATGATTTAATGATTTTAAAGATCAACAAGACGTCTACCTTCTAGGACTCATTGAAAACCCATCAGGTAAAAAATAGCAGACCAAAAAGGGTTTTCGAATGGCCAGAAATGTCAACTTTCACACAATCACACTTTCACACAATCAAATTTCACACATTATTCCAATAGGAGAAGAAAGTGTAAATGTGCGCAAAAATGCATATATTATCTGCATGATTTAACAGGAAAGGGAGTTTGTTGGTTGTGTTGCTACTCTCTCATGGCGAAAGTCCTCACCATTGAATGAGTAAAAATCTTCAAGCTAACGCAAAACCGGGAGAAACATGTCGATCACATTAACACTTTTCCAAAGAAAGCAAGACACTATTCAGGGAAAAAGCTCTATTATTTAATAAAAGGACTAAATGTAAAGAAAATACATCAAATATTCTTAAAAATATTTTCATGACAATGTGAAATACAAATCCCATTTGAACTATTTCAATGATAATTTTAATCAAAGATTTGGATAACCGCAAATTGATCCATATTCTATAAGTTAAGAATTGTCAGCACACACAGAAGCCATAGTTCATATTTTTCTGAACCCGTCAAAAGAGCTGCATCTCAGAATTGATGGTTCATCGCAGAAGATAAGTAGTTGTGCTACAGAATAGCACAGACTTTCTCGTATTAGTTTTCTATTATCTTTCGTCTCGGGTAGCTATTCGATCTTGCCACAATATCTTGCCTCCTGCCATCTATCGCTGCCAATTTTTTTTTTCATTTTTTTTTGATTTTCCGTTTTCCTAATAGAAGAACAATAATATTATTTTAAGAATATTAAATAACAGTAAAACCTCGTCCTAAAGTGCAATTTTCTTTGAAACATTCCGAGCAGGTTTTAAGAAAATAGCGCATAAGCGCTACAGTAAATTCGAAATTTGCAGCACTTTTCACAGAAAAATGTAATTTGAAGTAGCTTAAAGCACTTTACTCACAAATACTGTTTACAAATCGCTCAACAAATACTCAAAATACTCACAAATACAACACAAATACTGTTTACAAATTGCTGGAAATGTGCATATTACCGGGGTGAGAAATCTTTCAAAAAATTACATTTGTATTATTTTTTTAAAAACAAATATATATTATGAAATGTACTTAATCTCATATTAAAGAATGCATTTAGTACTACCTGCTCGAATAGTTAAAAAAAGTTGGATTGCTTTTTGAGAAAAAGGCGTTTAAGCGTTTCTGAACTTGCGAAAATTTCAGCTAGTTTTGACAGAAAATAGTTGAGTTTTCGGCAATGTTTCTATGATAATGAAATTAAAGCACATGTACTCAAAAATATTATAACGATTACAAAGTGGTGCTAATTTAAATATTGATAAATACGACATGAGATACAAATAAAAAAAATTAATGTTAGTAATTTAAAAAAAAAAGAATATGGCAATATGTCGTTTATGTCATCTTATAGAGTACATTTAGCACAAACCCTACTAAAAGTTTAAAGAAAAATTTTAGAGTCGTTTTTGAGAAGATCTGGTTTTTGTCATTTTCTAAAATTGCACAAATTGCACGCAATATTGCGCGAAAAATACTGAAATTTTGAAAAAGTGTATTAGATCTAAATGAAGGAACACGTTATGGAGCATAGCACGCAGTATATCTATACGAACCCTACTTATATTGTGATATTCAATTCTTATCATAAACTGCAATTGTGGAATACGGCCAATTTCAAGCAGATTCTTCAGAGAAATAGTTTTTAACGCGGGGTGAAACCGACGCCAAAGAGCACACTACTTCACACAACATACCACAAGTTCTTATAAACAGTTACGACTCTTGAGAACGAAAGATGATAGCACGAGCCCCTCCCACGCCTCGAAGGGTGTCCACCTTCGTCTGCATAGTTGGGAAGATAGAATTTTAAACACAATTTTTTTCTTTGAGCGAGAGCACTTAAAAAGAATATATTGTAAACCTGCGGGGTAAATGAACTATTTCTGAACAGAATTGTTGGATTTGGACATTTTTGTCGGATCCTGATAACAAACTAGTGATGAAACAGCTCAATCTTTTTCGCTCTTGGTAACGGTTACGTAATAATATTTTTACCGAACATTCTGTTTAAATTAACAAATCTCAGTCATGATTAATTGATTATTGTTAGTTATTCCGGGCGCGTCAAATACTGAAGCCATTAGTCCCGTAAATGTAGTACATGTTTTGCTCGGCTGGAGGCGGTGATTTCCCCCAACTGAAGGCCGATATCCGGCGCCGACCTACCGTCGGCCAGCGAGGGTTTCCACAAGGAAGAGGAAGGAAAGATCGCGCACGATCAATGGCCCGTTTATTAGTGTACTACTCCGGCATTCACCTGGTGTTGATCGGAGAAACCACAGAAAACTGCCGATCGGAGCAGCCGACTAGAATTCTCCTCCAGACAGTGATTGAATTCGACCTAGCTGAAAAACTAGTGTCAAAAATCCTGCCACCGTCGGGTCACAAACCTAGGACATCCCGGTCAGAGGGACTGCAGTTACATCAGTTGATGCCCTGAGCAATCTTTTCCGGTCATCTCAATCATAATTTACAGTAAAACATATTACAAATTGTAGAACATTAGGGGCAAAAACTAAATATTTTTAAACAAATATCAACATAAATTCGACAATTAAAACTCCGTATTCATACAGCTCACTCCTGCCCTTACTTGTGGTGCTAAAACAGCACGTACCCTCTCGCCCGTACTTTCACGCGAATTTTCTCGAAAAGTACCCAAGTTTTCAAAAAAAAAAATCGTACGCGACATTATTTTGAAATCTATCGTTTAAGGAACGCATTTTATTAATGGAAAATATCTCTATCTTTAATATTTTGGTTGTAGGAAGATGTTAAAAAAATTTTGAACTTTTACAATTTTCGAAAAATTAGGATTTTCAACGAACATGATACCTGCACCAATCTCTTAAACGTCCTTCACACTATCCAACAAAATCTAATCAAAAACGATTTGTTTGAAAATTTGGAACGTGTTCCAAGGGCGTAATGTAAAGTACCCCAAAAATGAAAGTATCGTCTTCAAATTCAAGAGAACGCGTCATCATCAAGATCGATTGGGGAATATCAATTTTGGAGAAAATCGGCTGAAGGATTTAGCCAGTTGCGTTGATCACAGAGACGGACAGACAGACGCTTTGCTGACATTCGATTTTTCGGTATCAAGGGCCCACGAAACAGGGATTCTAGCTACAACACGTCTTAGGATTTTTTCTAAATTTAGCTGCTAGGTTCATTCACTTTTTCGTTACCAGAGCCCTTTTTTTTCTGGCTAAAATTCGCCGATTTTTCGCGCAGGGGCAAGGAATGATCGGGCGCGGTTCGTGGCCCGTTTGTTAGGTTACTGCTCTAGCACTCGTCTGGTATTGATCGGAGAAACCACGGAAAACTATCTATCAGAGCAGCCGGCCACTACTTCTTAGCTGCTGAATTCGACGCAGCTCTCTAGAAGGACTTGCCGGTTGGATGCACTGCAGTGACAAATTGATGCCGCGAGCCGCCTCAGCCGAAACTAAAAACCAAATTCTGTGATATATATGTGAGCTATACATGAGACATACTTAAACATTCTTTGAGGTAATAAAGTTTTTATATTTTTTAAAACATGTACATTAAACGATTTATAGATCTAATACTGAGATAAGTTTTGCAGAAATAACACAATCTCTAACTTCAATATTAACTAGTTCTGCTACAACAGCAAAAAGTTTCTCGCATTATTTTTAAGTGCTCCGCTATATTATACTACTACACATGAAAAGACTTTTCAGCCAGCAAAAATTATTTTCCGCGCTGAAACTCACCGCACTTCAGCACTTCACCGAGTTAACTCGCCGTCAGCCATACTACTAAGCTATTGACCGTTGTCTCAGCTTAAATAAAACGTAGGATTTTTTCTCAAACAAAGTCAGTCAAAGCTCTACGATTTTTGAGAAACATTAATTTGTTGGAGTACTTTACGAGAAATCCCTGCGACATTTTCAAAATTTTAGAGAAAGGAATTTTTCTCAAAAATGGCTCCAAATTTTTACTTGAAAATTATTGTGTTAATAAAGTAAAATGCACTTATAAATGTAGTATAGGTAAATGTGGAATTTTCATTATTAACTCTGAGTTTCCGAAAATTTTTTGGCATCTTCCTACAAATACAAAATAGAAGATTAACGTGAAATTTGTTCTTCTTAATTAGTTCTTTCATTGTGATGTACATTTTCTTTCAAACAATTTAGTAGTTTGTGGTTGTGTAAATATGTGCAATATTAAAAAATAATAAAAACAAGAAACGGCTCCAATTTTTTTCTCAAACTTTTGTTAGGGATAGTGTTCATTGTCTTGTATAAGATTACTTACTAAGAGTTAGTAAGTTAGAGAGACTTTAGAGAGAGTACTAAGATTACTATTACCACTTTGCTGCATTCTAAAAATGTATATTTTTACTTGTCTCTCATGTTGTTAATAATTATATTAGCAGCTGTATGTTTACATTATGAATTTATTATCACATGTGCGTCATATGATGTCTAATAAATTTTCTCGAAAACTGAAAAGTTTTCTGTGAAATTGAGCTCAAATGTTGAATATGATCAAATAATTTGTTTTGGATGTCATTATCTGCAAACTTCTATATTTTTTCTAAAATATGATGGATGTAAGTCTAAGGTAAAATTCTTTACCGCACACGTTTTGGGTTTGTGGTTTCCTATAAACTATCAAAACCTATCATCATTCCTTAGCACTTTTTCATTTGACAACATAATGTTAAGCTGACGAAAAAAATTAAACCTAAAAAAAAACGTTTTTGGATGCAGAGAGGTAGAGGTGTGAGAAGAGCTAAGATGCTTTTTCAATATCTTATTTTTTTGTTAGAATCAAAGTTTAACTAGATACTGATATGTCATTAAATTTTAGGGAACTTTTTACCTTCTTTTCTGTATAAACTTTTCATAGCGAGTGGACTTTAACAAAGTGCAAGTCCGCCTACCAACGAGTGATGTACGAGCTTCTCGGTTGATATTTAGCCCTGACAAGAACCGCGATCACTTATTGTGAAACCTTTCTGTTCACAGCACGGATATCTCTTGTGTGGCTCTCCGAGTGCACTATAATGACACGTGAGCTACAGAGTTGTCGTAATGCCCTCGCTCCTGCGTGCCAACTGCTACGTCGTTCGTGCTGTTATTTTTTTCTCTCAATCTCCACGATAATACTATCGTCCGAGAGAGTGTCCCCGTATCTGCCATACAATTAGCAACCACGAAGATACACACACGTCTGGCTGCACTTGCTTTTCCACCAGTTGATTGCTTTTACATTTCCTCCTGTTGAGCAACCATAAAATGCAATCTTCGAATGGAACAGATAATACTGCAAACGACTCTCAAAAACGTTTTGGACTTCCTTTGAAATACATTATCGTTTAAAGAGTTCGTTTACGAAATTCTTATATTAACTATCATTGTCAAGGCAAGGGAAACGCATTATGACTACATACGAACGGTATCAGACATTTATGACAAGGTTGCCAATACTACATATAGAAATATTATTTCTTTCTTTAGTTCATTTGGGAACAATTGTAGTAGAAGGTTTGCAACGAATGAACACACACCAATAGAAAGGGCCATGTTGCATGATTTGATAGTCTTCTCCATCTTGCTGGTATGTATTAGCCTCAAACTTTGTGTCGAATACGATCTTCGCATCAAGCTTGGGTGATTGGACATCTTTAAAAATGGAATACTTTTTACGTTCTCGTGTATATATATATATATATATATATATATATATATATATATATATACGGAGTAATATACGCAGTTAAGGGAATGTTATGTAATGCTGCGTATTTTTTTAAATGCAAGGTCGCATCAACTTCTAGGTCATTAACGACCATTATGGCGTGTAACGGTATAGTAACTATGAGAATGGCACGATATGATGATGATAGGGGTGTGAAAGGACGAACACAATACAACTATGCCTGAGGAGGGACTCGAACCCGCGATCGCCACGGCACTCCTGCCTTAGAGATCTTGGCTACCCGGACCGGGTGCTGAGGAGAATTGTTTTCGAAATTTCAATGGAAATGCAGGTTTTGGGCCCCCCTGATACCTAAAAAGTGTATTTTAACGTCCGAACGTCCATCAGTGTGTCTGTCAGTCAGTCCATCCGACCATCCTTCTGTCTGATTGTTTCTCTTGTTTATGTGAAGAACACTAGCGCATAAAACAATCGTAAGATTATTTCCAAATTGAAGAAACCCCTGTTTATTTGGCCTGAGTCGAAGCTCTGCGATTTTGAAAAACACTCATTAGCATTTTTACTCGAAGCCCCTGGGACATTTTCAAAATTTTCTCAAAAATAGCATCAAATGTTTTCTTTAAATTTCTTCTAAGAATAGAGTAAAATACACTTACTAATGTGGCATAGGTCCGATTTCCAGAGTTCACTCTGAATTTAATTTTCGATTTTTGAATTTGATTTTTTTACCGTCTTCTCACAACTATCAAATTAAAGATAAAGATTTTTCCTTCAAATGACTTTTTTTTCATAGTGCTTTCTTTCATGAAAATCATATATATTTTTATACAAATTTTGGTCGTTTTCGAGCAATATGGCGTGCAATGTGTGCACTTTTAAAATTTACATAAACAAGATTTTTTTCAAAAGGGCGTCAACTTTTTGCTTCAAATTTTTACAACGGATAGTGCTTATTGCACTATTTAAGATGAGAGAATTAATTATGCTGTATTCATTTTTAATTTATATAAATGTAATTCTTTTCAAATATATCTCACGCATTTAATACGCACATTTCCGGCGATTTGTGAACACTATTGCATTTGAGACCGGAAGTTCTTGAAATTATTTTATATGAAGATTTTGAAAACTCAAAAATTTTCTGTGGAAAATTCGATCGAATTTTAAATTTACAGTGCGTAAACATTTTCTTAAAAACAGCTCAAAATTTTTCAAAGAAAATTGCCATTTAAGACGAAGTTTTACTGTTCTTTTGTATTTGTAAAATAATATTCCTGTTATACTATTAGGAATTAATAAGAAATTAAGAAAAATTCCAAAAAGGTACTTTGGGCGGCGATAGATGGCAGCTGGCAAGAGTATATGGCAATTCCGAATAGATAGCCGAGACCAAAGGAAATAGAAAACTAATACGGGAAAGTCTGTGTCATTCTGTAGCACCACTAGTTCAACTTTGTTTAAACCTTATACAATAATCGACTAACCTGCGTTTGTTGACTCGTCACTCACGGATGGTCCCCTTCTGCTTCACCATTAAGACTAATCAGTCCATTCGACGCATCTCCGTCACTTGTTGCGGGAGTGATTTGTTTTTGAAGTTTCATTCACAGCATTTTAGGACATTTCTCTAAAGTTGTGGTGGGTACTGTTTTTAAGCAATCAGTCACTCCTTTCGACCAGACAACGTGATTGAAACAATTTTTAGTTTCCCACCAGTAGGATATTGTGGAAAAATCTAGAAAATATTATATTATTGTACTTTATGAGAATTTAGCTGAAACGTTCTGAAGTACCATACCATTTTCCGACGTTTACATCAATCCTGGCGACTTGGTTCATGAAATTTGCGATAATCAGTCGTAATTTTGTAATAAGCAAATACTTAAATACGTAATTCATTCGATTATGTTTCACGTAACTTTATACCCCGGACAACTGTAATCTCTTTAAGATTCATTTCTGTTATAAACTTGCAAACCACAAATAAAACTTTTCAACGTGAAAATACTCGCCGGAGAAACCTCGCTAAAGTAATGAAAAGGTGGACCTTACTTTGGGCGGGGTATCCCCAATGCATCCTGTGGTCAGGTTTCACTCACATCCGCGTCTCAGTTCATCCCTTTCAGTTTCGTTCACGCGAGGAAGCAACCGAGAAATCGACAGGTGTTTAGAGTGGTCAACGAGGAAACAATGTAGCTCAGTTCCCACTAAAATTGATGCTCACATTATTTGAGGGAAATCCTCTAACACTGGCGAATATAACACATTCTTCTGAAGTGTATATGTTAAACCAGCAGAGGTAGATTATGCTGGCGATAGGAAGTTTAAAGTAATGATTTTATTTATTTATTTACGTCAAAAACAGTTAAAATCGGTGTGTGACGTGCTATGGGGAGAAGTTAATTTGAAGTTACATTTATGCCCTGAAGTAAAACTAGTGGTCATCTCAGCATTTGCTCACGGATCAAGGAAACTGGACGAAAACCTGATCGAGATGGGGGTCATTGTCCCAGAAGCTGAAGTACAAGCTGAAGCTGAATTACGGTTTCCGCCGTTGGCAGTGCTTACGATGAACGTGCATATGCTTTTTGTAAACGTAGATCTTTTGCAGCAGACTAAACTCTAGAGGGACCCGAAGCACCGAGCACATGGGCGCGCTCTTCCTTGAACGAGGAAAACAGAATGGTATGCAACCAGGATACATTTGTGCACGTAGATAAAAAATTCAGAGAACGTTTACGGCAGGATTCAGTGGGGATACGTCCGCAATGTGAGTAGACATTTAACTCTTAACGGGGAACGGATAGCAGTGACATTCCCAGGAGGACGAAGGGAGTGGGGCTGTGTAACGTCACTTTGGGAGTAGATGTACGTATGCCCACTGCACTCTCCCCATTGCAACTCCTGTCGGTTTCCCTCTTGAGTATAAGGATGAGCTCGCGAGATATCATTGCTTCCAAGATCATCCTTCAGCTTTAATATTTAAAGAACACGAAAGAGAATAATTAGTACTCTCTTAAATGCTGTTCATTTTTTATTACCCCTGTGTTATTATCAACACATAGAGAAATGAAAATGTATTTTGGAATTATATCTGATTTCTTGAATGCAGGGGGCTGTTCCAATGAGGAGGAAAAGGAGGCCATGGTCTTCCTGGAAAATTAATTTAAGGCAGATTTAAAAATAGTATCATTCAGTTAGAGTGCATGCACAGTTCCAAAGATTCCGCCACGTTTACCTGTTTACCTGTATTCGAGTTTTTCTCTCGATTGACGCGAGAACTTCCATTTGCGTTACTCAGAATGGACACTGAACTAAATCGTTTCCTCGTTGCCCGTGTCAAAGCAACTGCCGTGATGCAATCGGGCCGCGCCTCCTCAGGAAGCCAAAAGTGGAAGGGGATTAACCGGGAAGCAGACGGGGAACACAATCGCGGGACGCATTAGCGGAGTGGGTAGCCAGCACTTCCGCACAAGGAAAAACACTTGAATATTTTCAATAATTAACGCGATTCTTTGAATTACACACATTTATTAAGCAATTGTAGTAAGCTTACATTGGTACACATGATACGAGTACTCGTAACGTTTTACAATAAATATATGGATGCCACTACCCTCGTATAAGAACATAATCTTTCAACATAAAAACTGAAAAAATAAGTTATTAAATAAACAAGAGAATGAACAAACAGAGAATAGAACATCAACAAAACATCGTTTAGATCAGGAGACTCGTACATACAGGTTAAAGCGACGTTTCGTTTCAAGACGATATTCCGCAATGAAGGATTAAGGTGTTTTCTTGTTGTATGATTTTTTATTAGAGTCGTCTTCGCTTTCTTGGGGTCAAAAACAGCTGCTTATTCTTTCTTGATTTCTGCGTGTAGTCATGACTGAAAAAATGGGATACTTAAGTTGCAACCATTTGCAGTTTAAAGAGAATAATTTTTATTACTTGGTGGACTAGGTTTCAATCAATTCTTAGTGTTAAATGGATTTGTACTGATAAAGCCGCTTATTAGACTCAGTTTTGTAAACTTAATCGCAGTACACAAAATAGAAAAACGATGATATGATCATACGCTTAAAAGTCAAGGCTTATTCGTTCTCTTCACTATTATTGAGACAAAGAACAAAGGGTAATTAAAACAGTGCGTTGAAAACTCCCAATTTAGTTTCCTTTACTTTTCATGTTTTTCAAAATGATTTTTGCGATTTTTATTTCTCAACATATCTGTACTTCTGTATGTGTTTATATTTACTAGAATTGTTTACATGGCTGTCAATACGTATTGTTTATACATAGGATTTCATTCATTGCAAACATTATATTTTTTATGAAAGAATGCAGGCGACAAAATTGTTGATCCCCACTTGAAGAAAGGCATTGGCGAAAGTTTCGAAAAAAGGCTTTCAGTGTCTGTTTTGTGTTCTCCAGCAGGCGTGACGTCTGACGTAAGATTCGATGGAAAAGGACACACCAGTAAGAGGAAGAAACAAAGATAAAATCAATACCCATTGAGCATATGCAATCCTCGCACATATTATGCTAAAAGTAATATTACTCTCTTTGTGAAATATTTCGGTCCATTCAACTCCAGAAAGTAAAGTAGTTTTTTCTGAAAATCCTTTAGTCCTAGTCTAATCTTAGCTGAGTACATCATCTTTCTCGAAAACATGTTAGCAAAAGCCTGTTCATTGATTTCAATAATTAGTATCAAGTTTTTTTGGAAAATACTTTTGTTTTTGAAATTACATTAATTTTTTTGATAAATTATCATAACATTATGTAATCCCGTCGCTTAATTTTTACTTTTCCGTATACGCACGAACATACGTAATTTTATACGTAATAGTATAGAGAAAGTCAGAAATGCTTCGGACAATCGAATTTGAGATTTTAACGGAAATACATGTTTTGGGGTCCCCTGATACCGAAAAAGTGTTTTTTTCAGAACGTACGTCTCTCTGTCCGTTTGTCTGTGCGTCCGTCTGTGAACACGACTAGTGTCTAAAGTAGTACAAAATTTTTCCAAAATGTATATTCCTCGGTCGATCTGGTTCGACACCTGGAGCTGCAATTTTGTAAAATGTTCCTCAAAATTTGGACGTATTTTCCTTGATGCCCCAGGGACATTTTTAAATTGTTTTCAAGAGTAGAGTAAAATACTCTTATTAATGTGGCATAGGTCCGATTTTCAGAGTTAACTCTGAAATTTCGTAAATTTTAAAATTTTTCGGGCGTCTTCCTACAATTACAAAATTAAAGATAAAGATTTTTCCTCCAAATAAAATTTTTCTTCATAGTAAGTTCTTTCATTAAGATCAAGCACATTTTTTTGAAATTTTTCGTAGTTTTCGCGGAATTATGCGAGCAACATGTGGAATTAAAAAAATACAAAAACAAGATTTTCAAAAAAAGGCTCCAAATATTTCCTTTAAAATTTTGGTAGGAATAGTGCTAAATGTACTATATGAGATGACATTAATGCCATATTTGTCTATTCTTGTGTTTTTTTCAAAAATTACAAAAGTGTTATTATTGCACTTGTCTCTCACGTCGTTAATATTTACATTAGCTGTAATCTGTTCACATTATTATATTTATGAGTACATGTGATTTAAATAGTGTCAGGTTCAGTTTCTCGAATACTCAGCCGTTTTCTGTCAAACGTGCTCAAAATTTCGTTGTTTCGCTCAAACGCCATTTTTGAAAAATGATTCCAGTTTTTTCTTCAAATTTTTAAAAAGGATAGTGGTAATTGCACTCTTTAGGTCGTGTTCTGCGTGAACTAGAACCGGTGGCGGCGACATACGAAAGCTTGAGTCAGCTACAAGCGATAAGTTGCAATGCCGCTCGACAGAGCGGGGGGTGTCCTCCGTCGGCGGCAGCAAACCTAACCACATTCACTTCAATGGGGATACTATATAATGTATTGTATTGTATGTACTAGGAAAAATAATTGGCAACTGGCAAATTCACTGAAAATATTACAAATTAATATAATTTTATTAAGACGTAAATACATAAACCTATTTGTTATTTTCAGTGCATCTACTACTTCCCCTCAGAATTCACCATTCACATATCTATTGTGATATTCCATTTCTTGTTCCACAATTCCCTTGCATTTTTCACTTCTTCAATTAAAAAGTACGTTATGTTGCTATTCGGCTTATTTGAAACGGGAAATTGAAGGCCAAAACAGCGAAACTATACGCGCGACACAGCGAAAAGCGGCGACCAGTAGCGACAAAATTCAAACAGGTTTGAATCTAGGACACCGCTGCGGGTAGATCTTTTGCCGCTTCGCCGCGGATGTCGCTGTCGCAGCACGGGCAGATAAGTTATTGAGTGGTTGAAATTTCTCTTGAAGATATCGCGGGTCGCGGTCGCGGGTCGTGGTGTGCAAGATATACCTCACTCAGGATACAGCCTTAATATGACGTCCCTGTCGCGGTATTTTTACTTTTTCAAAAATTACACAAATGTATTTTTTTAAAACCTCTCACACCTTTAATAAGCACATTTCCAGCAATTTGTAAACTCTATTGTATTTGTAAGTTAATGTACTCCAAAATTACCTCGAATGAAGTTCTTCGAAAACTCAAAAATTTTCTGTGAAAAAAGTTTCAAATTTTGAATTCACAGTAAATTGCAATTTAGGACGAGATTTTACTATTTTTTAATATTCGTAAAACAATATTTCCGTTCTATTATTAGGAAACCGAAAAGTTAAGAAAATATCAAAAAATGCATTTTGGAGTACGATAGGTGATAAGTGGCAAGAGAATGTGGTTAGTCCGCATAGTAGCCGAAATCAAAGAAATAGACAACTAGTTCGGGAAAGTCTGCGTCATTCTGTTGCACCACTATTTAATTTTATTTTTGGTTCTAAATTTCAAAATAGTAGTTACTAAAATACAAATTCAGTAGGTATAAACATTTGTCATTAAGCATTATTTTAATTATTGCTGAAAACTTCACCTTAAGTCCCAGCATCTCATATGAGGACAGTCCTCGATATCTACCTAAATTAATACGAGTAATTTTGATAAAATTAAATAGTTTGCACTCAATTATGATGCTCTTTGGATTTTCATTAAAAAAACTCGAGTAAAAATAATTTGGGATTTAATGGGTTAATGCAATGCAAGATTTAAAGAATTATGTATTTCTTCATAGTATCTCTAAATTAATGAATTGAAATCGTGAGTACCTTTAAGTGTTAAATAATTCAGTGAGCAGGAGCTGTACCACAAACCTTTATTTAACATCGTTCGTGTGCAGGTGTGGGGATGGAACAGCGCGGAGGCTGAAGAGCCCATAGTGAAGGTGGAGCAAGGGCAGCTGCGAGGGAGAGAAGCGACCTCTGTGCTGGGGGAGACGTACTACAGCTTCCAGGGCATCCCGTACGCCAAGCCGCCTCTGGGAGCGCTACGCTTCAAGGTGAGGCATCAGAAGGCAGAAATAATGTTGTAGTAATCGGAAGTGCTTTAATTAATGTTCTCAAGCAACGAAATGATACAAAGATACGCTCAAGGCTCATTTTTAAAATCAACCGCCCATTTCGCCCATGAATTTTCGGGGAATGAAGGATTAGAGCCTCTACTTCAACTCGCTAGAAAGACGTAAAGGCTTTCGGGTTACTGATTTGGATCGAATTTTATATTTATATTTTTTTATTTTCATTCTCGGTAGGTATATGGTACGTCATGTCAACGCCGTTTGTGTTTCCCGCTTGCAGCAAAACCTCGCTGGTAGATCATCAATTATTAAGCGACCGGGTTTACCCGCATTAAACGATCTCAAACGATCACCTTGGAGTGGGGGCAGAAACTTAGTGTATTGTATGCAATTTATATAATTGTAGACCAACTCTCTTTTTGACCGCCGACTAGCCACCTAATAGCAATTATCTTAATTTAAGAGACCACATTTAGAAAAAAATGTTCATGTACAGTACTAGGATTATCAGTAATTAAAGTGAAAATTGTCGAAAAGGCATTCGGGAGACATGACTTGTGCCTCAGCTTAATTATCGAGGATGTCGGAGGGCGGGGTTCCCCAAACCCATCGCTGGAAGTTTTCTAAGTGTGCAAAGAAGTGCGAGAAAACCAAGGATTTGAACTCCTAAGACAGAGAACGTGTTACGCACATCCAAATGACAGATTGAGTCTACAAATGTTAATATAGATTCTTTGCCGATATACAGAATTGGGAGTCCTAAAACTTAAAATAATTTAAATGTTTATGTTTCCCAAAGGAAGAAGACAATAATATGTTTTAATGCTTTTATGAAAATAGTAAACAAATCAAAAAAAGGTATTTATGTCAATTAGCCCAACCATGCCACACACAAGCTAGCATTCCTGATCTACGACCTCGACTACCTAGATCGTTATTTTAACTGAATTCATTTTCAGGACGCAGAACCGCCGGAAAGTTGCGACGGTGTTCGTGATGGTACGCAAGAAGGCTGCATCTGCACTCAGTTTAATACGGACTCCTCGAAGTACGAGGGATGTGAGGACTGCCTTTTCCTCAATGTATACACCCCGGAGCTGCCCAAGAAAGACTCCGAACCCATGCCCGTCATGTTCTGGATCCACGGGGGAGGATTTGTTTTTGGATCTGGAAACCAAGATATTTACGGTCCAGACTACTTCGTCGCTGAAGATGTGGTGTTAGTTACCATAAATTATCGCTTGTCCGCTTTTGGTAAGTATCCGTAACACAAAACTATCTAAACTCTGTTTTACTATACTCCTCGCCCTGGCTGCCAATACATACATTCACTCTCCATCAACCGTAACTATGGTCATGGGAGCGCCCCCCTCCTACTCCCTCACCATTTCCCCCTTCCTCTAGTTCTTCAGACCGGGACTGATCTGTCGATCTCGATACTGAGGTCGCCGCAGCCCTTCTCAGCTAGTTATTGGGATATCACCCAGACGCCACTACGATCTGTGGATCTTTAGCGTTAATGATGGAGTAGCGTAGGAAATGAATGATGGGGCGTAGCAAACCAATGGATCCAACCAATTGGCGGAGGAAACGAGAGTACCCCACGAAAACCCCCTGCCACGAACTGGTTTTGTCCACCATAACTTCCACATGGAACATCCTGGGAGCGAACCCGGTACCAGCAGCGGTGAAAGGCGTGCAGTCTGACCACCTCGCCACGGGCCACCCTCAGAGTACAAATGAGCATTTTTCAGTGAAAGGAACAGTGACGTATGCGAGGGAGGCCAGGGAGGGCAATACCTCTGCCTCAATAAACATTTTATTTCAATTTTACTCAATTTATATTAAACAATGTCCGAACATTAATTTGAATCCCATTTACAGGTTCATTTATTCTCTACTTACTTCTAAGATGCCCCCTTGTCTGCTACGGCACTGTCTCCGTGACTTCTTTTTTAGCAACGGATCCTCATCCATTCCATTCGAAAAACATCTTAGGTTAATTGTTACCAATTTATGTTAGTTTTGATGTGGAAAACGGGGAAAATGAAATACAAATAATTTATAATTAAAGACCATCTTATTCACCATATATTTTACAGAGACAACCTGTCACTGTTCGCAGCTTCACTTGCCTTTACAAACACATAACATTTATCCCCTTTTTAAAACAGCAAGCTCATCAATAAAAAAACTGAAAGCAATGAATAACAAACTGCTTTTTCTAATTATGAACTTACATAATGCGAAAGTACAAAATTAATTCAAGAATGTGCACACTCTTCATACGAACTCTACTAATTATTTCAACCATTACTAAACTTTATTCAGTGGAAACAAACCTTTCTTCTACAATTACTATCCCGAGTTTTCTCTAGAATAAAATATGAATAGTTCGTCCTCTTTAAACGATGTCCAACACTCTTGGTCAAAAACCATTCGATACTTTCCGCCTTATCTGCTATCTAAGTATAGAGTTCGAAGTAATATCTAAGTTTTATCTTCATCTCATTAATTTAGATTTATGTATTTCCGAAACACTCTCCTGATGACTAGCCATTTCACTATATATTAACACCTTATTTACAATGAAATTAATTTTCTCACGAAATATATACAACTCGAAGCAACTACTTCACAACGGATGTCAGTCGCCATTATTTTTAACACACAAGTATCCTTCCCCCTGCCTTTTGCGTCCAAAATAAAAGCATCACATCCTGAACAAAACACATTGCATTTCTTTCCTACTGACTGTCGCTGCCATACCCACGGCTCTCCACGACGTAAATCTTATCAAATCGCAAGCAGTCGGAAAACTCTCGCTCTTCTTTTTTCAAGCAGGGTGAAACATATTTTCTCCGAAAAATAATGTCTGTAACTATAACTCTTGGACTATTACAAAATTCCCCTTTTTGGGGAGGTTTCCTTTTTATGCAAGGGTTGTCCATTTCATGACACCTACGATATTGTTATTTCTGCCCTGAAAGTAGTAAACTACATGACTTTATTACAATTATCAACGTACATTAATATATAACGTATGATGGAAGAAATCACTTATAAATTAACATTAAACACTCTTTATTGTCAGCTTCTGAGTTGTAAAATACACACCTGACTGTATTCGGATTGCTTGCTGGCTCTTTCAATGTGCCACAACCCAATTCTACGACTTTCTGATTCACTCGCCTGGCCTTGAACAATCCGTATCTGATTGAGGGGTTATGATTTCCAACGTGAGGCAGGCAGACGCGTGAATGGTAGCCATGCCCGTACACCTTCCCGAACTCAGAGACCCGGAAGGAAAAGAACTTCCCTAAGGCCTACCCCTTGAGAGATAAGCTACCCCAAGGTCGAATTCAACGCGGATAGCTGAAGCCTCCTTACCTTCATTGACCGGCTGCCGTGACTAAATCGCGTGTCCCATAGAGAACTTAAAGTAAGTTTGCAGATACATTCCTTTCGTTAAGAACATCTCGCGTTTCGCCTCCAATTGAATTAAATTCACGAAAATTACGTTTTATAAAGATTTTTCCCTGCAGAATATGAAAAACCGTTCCGTTTCCGCGTTGGAGAGGTTTCGTTTTATGCGGTAAAAACTTCTATTTCACTTCACGGGCCAGATAAATTTTCCGTTTAAGGCAGGTTTCCAGGTTTACAGGAAACAGTTACAACCTTATACAGGTTCCGGTTAAGACAGATTGTACTGCAATAATATTTCACAGGTGTCGCTACCAACAGCTCAGTATATTCACATACTATATTGCACATACATTATTTTTAACCCATTTTCATATGACATTAAACGATTAAAATCGATACACAAGTTTAAGTTCTAAGTAAAATATTTTCTGTTGCATAACTGTTTCTATACAACTAGAGCATCCAAGTAACTAGCATCAAAAAAGAAAGTAATGATAACTTTAACAATGGTATATAATTTATTACCATTTGGACCGTATAACTCTAAACAACATGTAACTAGTGTAGGACCTCAGCTTCAGGGACAACGATCCTCATCTCGATCAGATTTTTCGTCCAGTCTCCCTAATCCTTTGAGCAAGTGCTGAAATGGTTCTTTGGTTTGAATCTGGACATCAATGTAACTTCACTCTCTTTGCAAGTCTTGTAAAATCAATGAGAAATATAGTTATTAAAATTATCATGTTCTCCATGTTTTCGCGGCTAGAAGTCGATTCCTACAGGAAGGGCACGACGAGGGATAACAGCTCAAATATATACCTGATTTTCTTTTGAAAATAGGTTTTATTACACGCGAGCGAATAGTTTCTTATCATATTCTTGCCTAAAACGCTTGTTTCCATTTGTATTCGGAAGTTAAATTGTATATCGGTTAGTGTAAGGATCTCAGAATACTCTTCACTCCGTATGTTTACACACAGTTTTAAACTGTTTTTTACCTTAAATAAATAATGAAATATGAACATTTTTTTAAATTCAAAAACACCTATGAGTGGTTTCATATTAAATTGCCCCTCTCCTTGAAGTACTTTCTGAATCTGTCCCTAGAAAGTGGTTAAGTCGAATGTATGTTCTAAACTAATAACAGCAAATTATTATGTCTGACGTCCGTTTTGTAACAAGTGAAGTGAAATTTCTACCTCTTGAGCACAATTTTATATGCCTGAAAACTTTAGAGATTAATCGTATAAGCTAATATTAGAAACTTCTGAAAGCCTTTACAGAAAATTCTAAAAAGATTAAAAAAAAAAATTGTTTCCTTAACTTATATTGAATATAGGTTTACTGACGATTTTGGTGCCTGTAAGATTCTATGGGCTTCGAACAGGTTTGTGCGATATGCTTATTCACACATACTGTTTCATAATGCTGATGACCACTAAGAGAGTAGCCATGTATAGGGAGAGATATTTCGTCATGGTTGTGAATGTTGTGAATATTTTTCAAATTAGAGATCTGTGCCACACAAGGATTATCTGTGGCACATTACTGAAATAACCTCCTTATTTCCTTTGCCTCTTTTTTGCATTCCAGTCGAAGTTTTGCAACTCCAAGCAAGCGTCCGTATATCGCTTCGTCAGTTTACTTGAAAAGAAAATTGTTGCCGATCCGGTGGCCGAGATCGCTAAGGCAGTAGTGCCGTAGCCATCTCGGACCGAATGATCGCGGGTTCGAGTCCCGCCTCGGGCATGGTTGTATTGGGTTCGTCCTTTCACCCCCTATTATTATCATCATCATATCGTGTCATCCTCACAGCTACCATGCCGTTACGGTCAATAGTGCTCGCTAATGACGTAGAAGTTAATGAAACCTTAAATAACAAAAAAAAAGAATGTTATATTCTTTCTTAAAATTAACTAATGAATATAGACATTTTTCTCAATAGAATTTTAATGAAAGAAATTCAGATTCAAACATTATAATAGATGTCAACTCTACAATGAATATTTTTATTGTAATATTAATACGAGTTTTTAAACTCGAACATTTGGAACGAATAATACTCTTTAGCTATACTTCAATTTTCTTCTTCTGCTTCATGGAGTTAGGCCTTAAGACCTGTTTCCACATCAAGAGAGTGACTCTTTCCATCTTGTTAGTGGGCGGCCAACATTTCTTCTTCCTTTAGGATTGTAGTAATATATTATTATGGGGATTCTGTTTGGAGGCATGCGTTGAATATGGTCATGCCAGTTTCTCCTTAATGATTGGATTCTAATATATTCAGTTCGGTTCTGATGTCATCATTATATTGTCTATCTAAAATATTGTAACCTGTTACTGAACGTAGGAATTTCATTTCAGCGCTTTCTATTTTTCTTCTGTCAGCTCTATTTATAGTCTAGTTTTCGCACGAATAAATTAGCGTAGGTACTGCCATTACTTTGTAAAATTTGAGTTGCGTGGTTTTTAAAGTCTTATTTTTTAATGTTCTTCTTATTGTGCCACACATATTATAGAATCTTTCAATTTTCTTAATGCATTATATTTATTTTTACTTTCGCGTATACATAAGTATACGTAGTATAAGAACAGTAATGTACTGCTGCGAAAATTTCTCTTTTGTCCGTTTTTTCAAAAATATTAGAGAGACTTTTTTACGTATCTTTCTTAGCAAACACGCTCTGAAAATACTGTGCTTCTTGATTGTAATTGTAGGTGTTTTGAGGCAATTGCATGTTGCATATGCTAGAATGAGTATAGTATTTCACATTTCTTTGTTTATTTCTTACATTGGAGCTTTTGTTATAACTTTAAAAATTAATCTTCTAATCTCTTAGAAATTATTTAAAACTTTTTTGAAATAAATATGAAATAAAGATTGCGTGTCTTCAGTCTCCCGCTCCCAATTTGCGTTGTTACATACTACGTAAGTTAGAATTTGTATATTATTTCATGCATCAGTAATTATTATTTATTATATATTTATGTTATTTCATTTTAAATTGCGTCTCTTAATAAATTGCGCTAAATATGAAAACGAGTTTGGTTTGGTGGTAATTGTTGGTTGTGTTTACCCATTGACGTAACAGACAACACGATAATGACGTCTGCTTTTAGTTCGCGGAAATAAAAACGAATACTTTTATATATTTGTAGAATTTTACAATTCCAGAGTGTTTAATGACTATTGTAAATTTTACGATCTACCTGCTTTCCAATGCTACCAGTATCGTAATATTTATTAACTTTTAATTCTCTTACTTTCTCGCATACTGCTTATTTTACGCACCGAATGCTCTACATTTTCAAATTAGATTTACAAATTTAAGTCAGGGAGAAATTGTGGTATAAATAAAATCACATAACCATAACTAATGACGAGAATGTACGTGCTGTTAAAACAGCTACCAATGTTTTGTTGTTGGTGTTTTTTTTTGTTTTTTTTTTGTTTTGTTTTTATTGAAGCCGACCTTTTTGAGGTGGATACATCAAATTTGAATTCAACCCTTTCAAACACGTATAGAACTGTTGAGGTAAATAAACTTCCGGATATTTCCCCCTGGGTCAGGAACCTGGTCAGGAACCGGACTGAAGTTCTCGACCGCAATGGGCTTTCGAGCTACGTCAGACTAATTGCTGCACTCAAGGGACTCAAGTATTAAAAAGGCAGTGATGTTAACTGAGGACAAGGAACGATAGTGGATAACCGTTGACTTAAAAAAACAATAATGCTGATGATTCAAGAATAAATTCAAACATTTTTTCTTGAAGATACCTTCCTCTATAATTATCTCTAATGGAACATGTGTCAAAAGCGTGCAAGTGTGCGGCTTTAGGTATATTTTAAGGTGTTGGTTCTATATGTGATGTACATGAAACATAAATTACTTGAATCACCTATTCTTGTCCTCGACACTAAGAAGCTGTTGTTAGAAAGAAATCGTTGGATAAGCTGCTTGCCAGCACAGCTTAAAAATGTTCCATTGTGCACTTACATTTCTCGAACTCATCTGTGGAGATCGCCAGAGAGCTTGGAGTTTATTATTGTGAGCTATTTATATTATTTATATTATATGTATTATTGTGAGCTATTTATTGAATTCTAGAAATGTGGAAAATTGTAGTTTGATTCTTGCAGGTTTTTTGTTTATGGAAGACGCGGCTCCTGGAAATGCTGGGTTGAAGGACCAGGTGAGAGCTTTGCGTTGGGTGAAGAAGAACATCGCTGCCTTCAACGGTGATCCCAACAATGTCACCATTTTTGGTGAAAGCGCTGGAGGATCATCTGTCAACTGGCACATGCTGTCGCCCATGTCAGAAGGTATTGTGTTGTTTGGTGGTTTGCTATAGAGTAATGGCCACGTGTAATGGAAAAATGACATGTCATTTTTTATGTATAGCCATTTTTAATGTATGCCAGTTTTTTTAGTTTAGTCCAACCTTTTGGCACATCTGAGGTTTTTTATTGTCCTTTGAGCTTCAATTTACAGAGTTAATTACATTCTGTTGCACAGGTAAATATCTTAGAAGCGTGCAACTCGCAGACGTACTTTCCGTTTTCAATGCAAAAACCATCTCGTCATTGGTCCGATTTTACGCGTTACTATGTACACAGTAAAGAGAAAGTATTGTAATAGTGCGACAGAAATCGGGAATTATCGACAGAAAAACTCTGACTTCCAGGCCTTGGTAGCAAAAAAAGGGCATCTTTTTGGCGTTTGTAGAAAATTACTTCCTGTAACAAGTTGTGCAGTCATAATCCGCGTTTTTAGGGTTCTTGATATAGAAAAATTGATTGATGGCAAAACGTCTGTCTGTATGTGTGACCGTGGCCATGTATGTGTGACCATTGGTTTCCATTACAAATACTTCACTCTCTATATGACACTGTTTACTATTTGCAAAATTCGTGAATCTGACTCGGTTACTAGTAATTTAAATAACTCCTGAATTCGTTGGGTGACGAGCTTGTTTCTTATTTGCTAAGGTCTATTCCACGGAGGGATTTCCGAGAGTGGCGCCATTTTGTGGGACCAACAATGGAAGCCTTACGAGACTTCGAAGAACCTGGCGACAGCAGTGGGTTGCGGCGAGGGCAGCGACGAGGAAATCGTCGAGTGCTTACGCACTATAGACAACATTGAGTTGGTGAAGGCGGCGGAGACAAAAGCAGCTCTTCCAAGGGTGAGTAAATGAGATGCTACAGAAAATGAACCACTTAGAAAATATTTATTTATTTCTTAGGGAACGGACTTCATTGTAACAAAATCATGCTCATACACACATGGTGATTCAGTCCTCGTTTCTAATACATCAGGACCTTCTCCTATATGTAATGTACAATCTGAATTTACCAATATTAGATACTCTTCGTCGTTTAGTTTTGTAAATAACTGTCGTTCAACTTTGGAGTGGCGCTTGTGATCGTGTAACAGGGGCTACGGCCAGTGAGAAAGCGACTCACCTTGCGTTAGGGCCCGCCACATCTTTGGAAAACTCAAAGGCTTACACTATACGTGTAGCACCAGAAGCGAGCACAAGGCAAATGGTGTGCGAGGTCAAGGCATCAAAGTCCCTCGTATGGCGAGCAATTCATGTGAAGATTACTTTTCCATTTCCAGCGGGAGCCGCATTCGCACAAAAGACACTTATGTCGTTTTCAATTGCCTAGGCATTTTCTCCGCAAATGCAAAGAAAACCAGGAATTTGGTTCTTTGGTTGGTGAAACGTGTTTTACAAAAACTGGCACAATTAATGCGCACAATTTGCACGTTAGAGCCGAAAAAATCCGTTTGTTGAACGTAGTGTAGCTCATCAACATTGATGTTCTGTAAATGTGTCGGTGTGTAAATGTGTCGGTAAATGTGGCATTGTGGATGAATTTATCCTCGATTCCCATTTCTTACTCGAGCGTTTAAGAGGCGTTCAGTATCTGAATTTTATAACTCAGGTACTCGCAACCCTTTTGGGGCTGGAGGTTAATGAAAAACCGCATATATGCTATCGAAGTTAAGGATCGTGATGATCTTCTGCGCATTGAAATAAGTACACAACCCGACAAATTTGTGCGCGTCACAGAGGCCATGTGGCGCAGATGCATATCTCGCGTTTACGCAAGAGAAGTCCATTTTGAGCACTTGAAGAGTTCCTGTTGAACGAGGTGAGAATGCGAAATTTTGGCTGTACAGCAAGTATGATAAACTATCCTATATAACAAATAAATAATGGCTTTTCTCTCTCCTTTCATATTCGTAGAAAATTATAGCAACAGGGAACAATATTTAATGTAATACCTGAGCTACAATTTTTGCAAAATATAATCAATAACTAATAAGGTTTTTTCAGAAATTTTGAATATAGTTTACTAACTTAGTATACTCACCGGATTCTGTATGTGCCACGAGGAATGAATTAACCTGTATACGTGTTTCTGTTATCAAAAATATTCAATAAAAATAGCAAATATGTAAAATATAAATTCATTATAGTAATTAAAATTGTAATAATTTTTCAATTTATTTTATTTATTTGATTGTTTTTTTACATAGATCAGTTTATATATAACTCTACATATGTATTGATGGCTTATGTTTAACTTATTCTATCCTTATCCTAACTTAATACTACTACAAAGGTTGAGGGGACCATATTGGCACCTCATAAGAACTATTCCAGGTCTGAGAACAATTTACAAAAAATATGGAATGGGTATTTATTTTTTATGCGAGTGGGGAGGATGGGGTTTTTAGAAAGTTTGAATGGAGATAAAGTTTGGATATGGTGTAATTTGGAGAAGAAATTGTGGGATAGGTAGGTGATGTGGTGCATGATGAGATCGAGGTTGAATTCATTATGTAATTGTTGGTTAGTTATGAACCAGGGTGCATTAGTTATTGTACGGAGGAATTGGTTCTGAACAATTTGAATTTTGTTGATATATGTTTTTGCAGCATTGATCCATACAGGGCAGGCGTAGAGGAGGGTAGGTCTGATAATTGTTTTGAATAATGTTATTGCTGTTTTGTATGGGAGGAATTTATTTCTGTTTATTATTGATTTTAATTGATGCAATTTGTTTTTGGTTTGGGTTATTTTTATGTCTATATGCTGTTTCCAGTTCATTTTGGTGTCTAAGTGCAGTCCAAGATATTTTATGGGTTTATTTGGAGGATACCAAGGGATGGGCTCATTGTTTAATGTGAGTGGGGTTGGTGGAGTGTATGGTCTTAAAGTGAATATTTTAGCTGCAGTTTTGTTTGGGTTTAATTTTATTTTTAATTTGGATGACCAACTGTCTATTTGGTTAAGATACAATTGTGTGTGATTTTTGATATTGGTTAGAGAGTGGCTGGAGGAGAAGATCAGTGTGTCATCAGCAAACTGTGCTATTTTTACTGTTTCATCACTGGGGATGTCTGCTATATATAGATTAAACAGTGTGGGTGATAGGGGGAACCTTGAGGTAATCCTGCTTTAATTAACCTGGGGTTGGATAGATTGTTGTTGATTGTTACTGCAAAGGTTCTATTGCTTAAATAGTTTTGAATTACTGAGGTGATGTAATGTGGAGTGCCTATTTTCCTTAATTTAAAAATTAGTGCCTGATGCCAGACTCTGTCAAATGCCTGAGTTATGTCGAGTGATATGAGTATTGTGTGATGTTTTCTCTGAAATGCAGTGTTGAGATGTTCTGTGATTCTGAGGAGTTGATGTTGTGTGGATGTATGATCTGTGAATCCAAACTGTTCTTTTGGGATAGCTTTTGTAATTTGTAGGTGCTTTTTAAGACGTTGGAGTATTATTTTTTCGAAGATTTTTGACAGGGATGGTAGAAGACTTATCGGGCGATAGCTGTCGGTGTTTGCTGAATTTTTATTTGGCTTTGGAACAGGTAGGATGATGGCATGCTTCCATGTGGATGGAAAATGAGTTGTTCTGAAGCATGAATTGTATATATTAGTTAAGTATGCTATTGCGGGGCGAGGTAAATGTTTTAGTATTGAATTATTGATTTTATCATGACTTGGTGCTTTTTTTATCGGGAGAGAGTTAATGATTTGTTTTATTTCTTTAGGGTTTGTGTAATGTATATTGTGATATGGACCGTAGTTTGGGAGGTTTATGGACTGTATTATTGTGTTGTGATCCGGGTGCGGTTTAGATTGGTTAAGTGTGAAAGTTGACTCAAAGTAATTGGCAATTTCCTCAGCCTTGTCGGTTGGGGTGTATAACTTGCCTCTTGGTGAGTTGATGGGAGGAATTATTGTTTTCTTTTTTAGTATTTGTTTGGTGAATTTCCATATAGAGTTATTTTGTACAGTTAAGGAACTTATCTTGTTCTGGAATTTGAGGTTCATATGATTCTTTATTGATTTCTTTACTATGTTGGTTAATATATTTAGTTCTGTCTTTATATGTGGGTTTTTGGTTTGATGCCATAGCCTTCTGGTCCTGTTTTTGACGCGTATTATGTTTGTGATTTCTACCGGTAGGGAAGAATGATTAATTTTATTATGTGGTTGAGTATTTGAGGGCTGCGATTCTGATATAGCTGTATGTATTATGGTGTTTAATAATGTTACGGCGTTGTCTATTTCTAAGGAATTGTTTAAAATTTTGATTTTTGGTATTAAATTGCTGGTTATGTTTTGGAATTTAATCCAGTTTAATTTGAGTGTGTTTATTTTGGGGGTTGGGGATCGCGGGGGTGGGATTTGACGAGTGTGTATATTAACCGGTAGATGGTCGGAGTCGAGTTCATGATACGGTGTTGAATAAAAATTGATGTTGCTGTCAGTCAGTCCGATGTCAAGGATGTCTGGTTGCTTTGTAACGTCTCTTGGGTAGTATGTAGGTTTTGGAGGCGATAGTATGTTGATAGTGGTATTGTTTGTGATTTGTGATAGTATTTTTCCTGCTTGGTTGCATGTACGACATCCCCATTTTGTGTGTTTAGCGTTTAGGTCTTCTAGAATTAGTGTTTTTATGTTTGGGGTGAATAAATTGAGAATATTTTGGGGATTGAATTTTTATTGATGGAGGTTTGTATGCTGTTATTATATTCCATGGTTCATTGTTTAGTGTTAGGGTTATTGCCACTGTTTCAATTTCTGCGTTGTTTGGTGTATAAATTTGATGATGGGTTATATTATTCCTGACTGCAATGAGAACACCTCCTCCTTTTTGTTCGGTCCTGTCGTTTCTATAAATTTTATAATCTGGAATGTATAATTTGTTGCTATTTTTTAGGTGTGTCTCTGTTATGCAAGCAATGTCTATACTATATGTGTGTAGGTATTGAGTTAGTTCTATTTTTTTGGATGAGATCCCATTTGCGTTCCAATTTGTGAGTGATAAATTACTATGGGCTTGTATTGACATTATTATTATTGAAAAATGCTGTTACCGCACTTTGAATTGTATTGATTATTGAAGGTATGAGGGAGTTTATGAAGTTAATAATACAGGACGATATAGAATTAATTATTGTATTTAAAAGGGGATTGTTATTATTATCTTGTTGGTTTTGATGGGTACGGATTTGCTGTGATCTCATATTGTTTTCGGTTCCTGGTTGGATTACAGGGTGATTGTTTCTAGAGAAGTTGCGTAAAGGCTGGGTTGGGGGTAGAGATGGAAATTGTTCTTTTTGGTTGATAAAAGATGATTGGGTTGCTCTTTGGAATGAGTTTCTTGTATTAAAGGTAGTGGTGGTTTTCTTTTCGACAATATCCTTATAGTACATACAATTTTCATTTCTAACGTCTGCACGGTGGTTTCCTTTACAGAGAATACAGGTAGGGTTTGATTTACTTTCAGGACACGTTACTGTATAATGATTACCGGAACATATTGCACAGTTAATTTTATGGTGACAATTATTTCTAGTGTGCCCGAAATCAAGACATCTGAGACATTGAATGGGGCCTTTGGCTTTGCGCCTTTTTTCAGGTTTGACTATCAAGTTACAGATCTGGTTAGTTTGTAATATATAGTCTATATTTTGACTGCCGTCGAACTCGGCTGCCACTAGCGGGATGGGGATGTTGTCTTTGTATAACCGAGTTACACTGATTAGCGAAGGGCACTTTGCCTTGAGATCTTGGTAAATTTCTTCTTGCGTAATGGATGGATGGAGATTCTTGAAGACTATTGAAAATTTTTTATTTGCAGGGTCTTTATAAGTGTGAAATTTTCTGTTTGTACTGATAAGGTATTTGATTGCCTGTCTAAAGTCCGATATGTTTTTAAAGAGCACTTTGAGCTTGTTATTAACCATAATTGATGTAAATTGGTTGGTTATTGAGTTCTTAATGTCTTTGTTGAATTCAGCGACGTTCTGAATATGGGCTATAAGTATGGGAGGTATCTTAATGTTTGGATTGGTGTGGTCATTAATTTGTTCGTTCATGTATTGAAACCTATTGTTCTCGCGTTCATCACTTTGTTCACCGAGCTCTGTAAATCTGTTCATTATGGGGACATTGTAAAGGAGCTCAGTGGGTTTATTTGAATTTTCACTCGTAATGTATCTGGACCGATTCATTTTTTTGTTCACTCACTTTCACTAACACTGACTGACCTTTTTTATCCGAGTGCAGGTTGTGATGTTGGGAGAGATGCCGACCCGTATATCTGGCTGTGGTAGGCCGGATTGTTGCTGGCCTCGGCGATGGTTGGAATAGGGGTCCCAGCGAGGCTTGTGTCCATGGCCTCGCTGCTAGCTGGAGTTGTTGTCGCTGATGAAACGACGCCGTTGTCGCCGTTGTGGATAGTGCGCAGGGCTTCCGTTAAAGTTAGCCCTGTGTCGGGGTTAATGGCATATGCCATTAGTCTTCAAACTTTTTATATCTGGTTGAGAACAGTATTTTTTGTATACGTACACCAGCACGAACACTTTATACACACAGTTGAGCAAGCAGCAGTAGCGACCGTTCGCCGCGCTCGGCGACAGTCTGCTGTCTGCTGGGGTGTGGTGATGATAACTGGCTACTGCGATAACTAGCGGAGCACGAGAGAGAACCTTCTCCTACCGTGGCTCGGAACGGAATGAAAATTTTAATAATGATGCAATTCCAATTTGAATGGTAAAAATCACCAGTCTTTTTAAAAATAATTCTACATCCTCAATAAGTATTTTGGACACCCGTTTTCACCACACTTTATGAATTTTACTCGAAATAAAATTGACGTACGCCGTATAACTAATATTGTTTGCAAAGAGTCGATGCGCACTTGAACAGTTTATCTGTTTTTACTTCATTATTAAATTTTAGTAATTATTAATTACTTATTATACATAACTTTTGAAAGTTAGAAACATCAATGTTTTGGCAATAAATAAGTAAGTAAATTAATAAATAGATAGGTAGATAGACAGATAGATAGACAGATAGATAGATAGATAGATAGATAGATAGATAGATAGATAGATAGATAGATAGATGGATTGATTGATAGTCGTAGCGGGCAGCAAGTGATGGATCCGGGGGAGCCGGGTATCAAGGGGACGATGCTCCCCACTCCATCAAATCCAGCAAACTTTATAATACACCTTTCATGAAAGAGAATAGAATTTGAAAGACTTAGTGTAATATCTGAACGGTTAAGTAGGATGAACCCGGTTATATAGTACGAAAGGAGAGAGACCTTTACTGAGTTCAATTTGGGGCTCCTTGCCTTTGTTTCAGGACCGTGCCCGCATGATGCTGTATACCTTCAATCCCACTGTGGAGGAGAAGCGAGTGTTTGGGGTAGAAACGTTCGCCACGGCGACGCCAGAGGAGCTGATGCGCCACGGCTGCCAACATGACGTGCCCTATATGGCCGGCATTAACGGAGAAGAGTGGATGTTGACAGTTGCCAGTAAGTTTAAAAATGTGCACATCTTTGCAAAACGCTGAATATCTTACATATACCTATGCATAACATACTCTAAATAAGAATGACAGTTTTGTATCGTTCATAAAAAAGTCATCACAAATCCTCATACGTCGCTAGTGCTGGGTAGGGAATTAGCGCTCTCCTGGGTCTCATTGCTCCGAGGTCTATGTCTGGAACGGTCGAATTCTATTACGGCAGCACGGCGAACAGTTCATAAAGGCTCAATGTGTCTAAGGAGATTTAATATTAAGATGATACTCCCTTTAGACTGTTCTGTTGAAGAATATGCCAAAGAACTTTCCCATTAGTAATCTCGGCACTCAAACAAGGCATGACACAGTTGAACCTTGCCATTTTAGATGAAAATTGCCATTTAAAACGAGGTTTCACTCTTCTTTAATATTCAGAAAGTAACATTTCGATTTTACTATTAAGACACCGAAAAATTGAGGAAATGTGAAAAAATGTATTTGAGCGGCGATAGATGGCAGCTGGCAAAAGTATGTGGATAGTCCGAATAGCTAGCGCAGACCAAAGAAAATAGACAACTAATACGAAAAACTCTGTGCCATTCTGATAACTATTCTTTGTTTAAAGGCGTTACTGCTTTCAAGAAAAATTATTTCCTGTTCAATGCCCATTAAATGCTTGGAAATTTGCATAAAAGCAACAAAAAATATTCTTATCGTTTTGTAGAAACGATAGTAAATTTCTATTATTGGCATTCTCACGGATTTACAAATGTTTCAGCAATCGCCCTTTTATCTTATTTTATTTCTTATCTTTGTATCTTATTTAACAATCTTTTTTGTTTAAATTTTATTTGATATGGCTCGTTTGATATGTTTATTTTCCAGTGAATAAAACTGTCTTTGAAAGTGAAGAAAATCTGCGACAATTCGATTCGAACTGGAGGAAGTACATATTCCCGGAGACCCGTATTCCAGACGACAGCAAGGAGGTCCCCGAAGCCATGGATGACCTTAAGGAATTCTTCCTGGACGGAAAACCGTTGACTTTCGACAACTTTGAAGGATACCAAGATGTAAGTTCTGACGTAATTTCATTTGTCACAGAAGAGACATCCTTCACAAAATAACTGTTACCATTATTCTCTTTACCCAGTAAATTACTGTTGTTATTTTTAAATATATTAATTCTACAGATTGAATTTCTATACACCTATTGCAATGTTAAGCGTCGGGAGAGACTGAAGGACACGAGGATGTGTTTGTTTCTCCGATAAAAATATCGGAATCGTTTTCAATATTGATTCACAATATTAACTTTATTTATTTATTTACGTTAAAAACAGTTAAAAAGTGTGTGTGAAGTGCTATGGGGAGAAGTTAAATTGAAGTTACATTTATGTCCAGCAGCAAAACAAAGGGCCATCTCAGCATTTGCTCAAAGGTCAGAGAAACTGGACGAAAACCTCATCGAGATGCGGGTCATTGACCCAGAAGCTGAAGTACAATACTTGTTACAGGTTCTTTAGAATTATACAATCCAAATGGTAAATACACTAAATGTCGTTGTTAAAATTAATATTACTTTACTTTTGGATGCTCGGTATTGTGTAGAATCAGTTGGGCAGCAGAAAAAATTTACTTAAGGTGTTAACTTTTGTATCGAATTTAATCGTTTAATGTCATCTGGAAAAATGTAAAAATAAAATACATGAATTGTGTGTGAATTTTTTATAGTGTGCTGTTGATACTGCCACTTAATGAAAATGATTACTACGACGAGTGTTGTAGTCATAGAAAATATGCTGAAAGTATTCATTTTGACATTTCATTTATTTACTAACAAACAAAAAGGAAAATGCTAAACATAAATGTAAACCTTTGATAAAATAAAAAAACAAAACATTTTAACTTTCTTTCTACTTTAACAAATAACTAAAATAATTATTTACTGAATAAATTGTATAAATAGTGGGTTTTTATTTCTTGATGCGTGAGGATCTGTCTTCAAGATGGAGTATATCACGGCATTTCGCGTCTTTCTCTGTGTAGCTAGATGTCGCATGATCGGGACCGTATAGATCAGTGCTGGCGATCATGCGACATCTAGCGCCACAACTGAGAAAGACACGAAATGCCGTGATATACTCCATCGTGAAGACAGGCCCTCATACGCCTAGAAATAAAAACCCAAGTAGAGTATGCTGAAAGCCCATTTATTTGGTTCTTTTGACTCACCCTCAACCAAAATTAAAGTTAATGTTCTCTTTCCATCGGATTTCTTCATGTTTGCTCTTAACATACTATTTTCAATTATAGCTTCCTGACAGACAGAGGGCATCGTCGTCATTCACAGAGAAAGAAATGTGAAGTGAACTATCCTGAAATCGAGATTCAGAATCATCTCTAAAGAAGGCCATTATATTTTGGTTTTTAAAATTCTCTTAAATCTATGCTGTTTCCTGACTTATGCAAAGTTAGTAATTTAGGAAAATATACCTCGGTGCAATTTGAACATTTTCTCCAGTGGACGTTACAAATAATCCGTAGTTACGAAATTGGTTTTCTTTCGTTTAACAGTGAGTGGAAATGATGAATAATTTACTCGACATGAGGATACACACCGTTCAAACATGTGGGCTCTTGGCTGTTACTTTGTGACTAAGCTCAATACAACTAAAAGTAAATATTCTTACAACAACGTATCCACGGTGTAAGATATATTATACAAGATATTCTTACACCGCAACGTATAGAAGTTTTCTTTTTTATTTTCTCACTATCTCTTTCGCAGTTGAGAGAAAGTTATGTAGTGCTGCGCGAAAAACGGCGGCGAATTTACGGCAGAAAAACTTCTATTGGCGGGCCCTGGAAACGAGAAAGTGGATCTACCTAATTACTAAATTTAGAAACAAAAATACTCTAACACGTATTATCCACGCACGTTTTCTTGAGCCCTCATTTAGCTAAATGCAAGAAGAGTGGTGTGGTTGGTTATTTCGTCAACAGAACTGTATTATCAAATCTGAAGCTCGTTTTCCGATGCAAAATAATTTCTATGACACGGGAGCAAACATTTCTAGTTATCATATTTTGTCAACAACGCTCGTTGTCATCATTTATTCCTAATTCAACTAATGTTAGAAAAGAAATAGGCGTAGGTTTCCGAGGCTCAAGAAGGCGTGCGCGTACAATACCGTAGCCAGAATTCATGTTTTGCGGGTCTTTGATACAGAACTACTGGTGCTACAGAATGGCACAGGATTTCCCGTATTAGTTTTCAATTTCCTTTGGTCTCGTCTATACGAATTTGCCACATCTTGCCAACTGCAATCTATCGCCGACCAAAGTACATATTTTTGTTTCCTTAATTATACGTTTTCATAATAATACAACGAAAAATTGCAAGTATATTAAAGAACAGTAAAAAATGGCAATTTTTTGAAAAATTTGGAGCCGTTTTTAAAAAATGGCATATAAGCGCTAAAATAAATTCGAAATTTCAGAGAAAAAAAATGAAAAATGTTTGAGTTTTAAAAAAACCTAATTTTAAGTCATTTGAAGCACATCAACTCACAAATACAGTACTGTTTACAAATTGCTGCAAATGTGCTTATTAACGGCGTGTGATATATTTAAAAAAATTACATTTGTGTAATTTCGGGGGAAAAATACCGCAAAATGAACTTTACGACATATTAAAGAGTGCAATAAGAACTATCCTTTCCAAAATTTGTAGCCGTTTTGAAAAATGGCATTTGAGCGTTTCCGAAATTGCGAAATTTTGAGCTAGTTTCGACAAAAATCCGTTGAGTTTTCGAGAAGCTTAATCTGACATTTTTTAAAGCACATGTACTCATAAATGTAATAGTGGGAACTAAATGACGCTAATATAAATATTAACGACGTAAGAGACAAGTCAAAACATTACATTTTTGTAATTCTTAAATAATACCACAAAAGAATAGTGTTTTTATATGTATATGTATGTTATTATATTTATGTCATCTCATAGAGTGCATTTAGCACAATCACTACCAAAAGATTAAAAAATATATTTTGAGCGGCCTTTTTGAGAAAATCTGGTTTTTGTAATTTTTTTAAAATTGCATAAAATGCTCCCAATATTGCTTGAAAGTAAAATTTTTAAAAATATGTACATGACATTAATGAAAGAACAAATTTCGTTTTAAGGGAAAAAAATATCTTTCATTTTGTAGTTGTAGGAAAACACTGAACAAATTTAAACTTTTCAAATATTCGAAAATTTAGAGTCAACCGTGAAAATCGGACCAATGCCACGTTTATAAGTGCCATTTACTCTATTTTTATAAGAAATTCAAAGAATTTTTACCAATTTTTGAAAATATCCAAAAGGTTTCCTGTAAAGTAACCCCAAAAACTAATGAATGGTTTTCCCAATCGCAGATCATCGACTCAGGACAAAAGGTCAGGGGTTCTTCAATTTTGAAAAACTCCTATGCATGGTTTAGGCGCTAGTGTTGTTCACATACACCAGACGGGCGGACGGACAGGCAGACGAACACAGAGACGTTTTGAAAAAAACAACACTTTTTCGGTATCAGGGAACCTCAAAACGTGTATTTCCGTTGAAATCTTGAAATCGATGTTCCACAGCATTACTTAACTTTCCCTATACTACGTATATTACTCCGTATATACGTACATATACGGGAAAGTAAAAATCGGTTGATAGCAAAACGTCTGTTCGTCTGTGAACAATGATACCGGCTGAACCATTCAGCCGATTTTCTCCAAAATTGATATTACCCAAACGATTTGTCCGCTATTGCGTCCCCTTGAATTGGAAACCGATATTTTATTGGGGGGGGGGGTACTTTATATGAAGGCCTTGGGATATTTTCAAAAAAATAACTCCAAATGTTTTGATTAAGTTTTGTTGTTGGAGAGTGTGAAGAATTTTTACGAGAATGGTGCAGGTCACGTTTTCGTTGAAAACCACTATTTTTAGAAAATTGTGGATACTCAATACTTTTTCGGGGTCTTCCTACATTTACCATTAGGAAAATAATAGTTTTCATAGTAAAACGTGTTGATCAAAAACAGACATTTAAAAATTTCTTGTTTAATTTTTCGGAAATATGAGTATTTTATGCGTAATTTTGTGTCAAATATTGGCAATTATTATTTTTTAAATCATTTTTGCTTAAAAACAACGCATTTTTTTAAATTAAATTTTGAGATCATATAGCATCAAGAACGCTAAAGGAAAATGACAGGTTTCGTGTACGTTAAAATCACTGATGTAATGAAAATAACCAGAATTCAAAATTTTTTGGGCATCTTCCTTCTACTATGATTATAAAGATTTGTTTCTTAATGAAATGTTTTCTTAAGAAACAGATCTTAAAAAAAGATTATGTTCAATTTTTCGGTAATGTATGTTTTATATAAATTGGAAAAAAAATTGAAATGGTAAATTCGAATTTCCTACGCTTCCTGTGAAACGGTGTCAGTCTGTAAAATTAATTTAATAGGCGCTTTGAAGCTGTTGGGTATTTTGAAAATCGCTTCTTATTGTTTAATTAATATTAATTAACTGAATATTAGAAATCGTAGAACATTATGTGCGAAAAAATGTTTATATAAAGTTTGAATATAAATCGATATTAGGTATGCGTTACAAATATTGCGCGGAAGACTATGCTTTCCCGCGATCGTTTGTTCGAAGAGCAAAGTAATATCGAGGTGATTAATTTTGGATATTTATTGATTTGAGTGTTTCATTCAGGGCCTAGATACTATTCTAATTTCTCAGATTTACTATATTTCTATGATTTCTCTTGTTGGATCCGAGCGCGATGTTGCCAACTTTTTTGTTAAATGAAATCTATTCTGAAAATTAGTTCTTTAAAAAAAGATATGTACATTTTTTAAAAATATCAGTAGTTTGATGTAATTTTGCATATTCTAAATCCCCGTGCACTATTTGCTAGCCTTCAGGAAATATCAAATTGGAATGCGACAATGCCATTCCGCCCCGCGAGCCGGCAGTTATTGTTCTGTGAATTCCGTCTCATTGTTTGGACATTATTTAGCTGTATGAAATGCAGTTTTAATTACGGAATTTGTTTTGATATTTTCATGAAAATATTTAGTATTCGCATTTAATGTTTTATGAGTTGTAATAGGTTTAAAAAAATTATGAATGAGATGCGTTACTTCGGACAGAAATTGCGGTATTTATAGTATTAGAAACCAATACTGAGGGCGAGAAAGTATGTGCTGTTTTAGCACCACTAGATTCAATTAACTTGATCTGACCATTGCATATGTGTACATCATAATCAATGCACCTTTTGCCCCATACTTAGGGAAGTGGATTTTTGTGCAAATTAGCATTGGATATGCACACAATGGCGTATGTACTAGAGATTTCAAATTGCCTTCAGACCTCAGCAGATGTCTGCTGTGTGTGACAGCCTATTCTTGTAGTATAGTAAGCAAAGTCTTGTCAGCAAAGTATAATGACACAGTCGGTGATTACACTTTCGGTGCACGCGACTAGTTCGACTTACATGTATTTCAAAAAGATTTCACGACCTTGTGGGTGGATAAAATGTAATTAGGACTGCTCGCGCGTCAATCACCATTTAATAATTCTATGTATCGTGCCCTTGGCATTAAGAATGTCACTATTCATGCACTGTCCTGCGGTCATAAACATTCTGATGTATTTTATCCCAAAAGAGTGTTATTACTCACGCAACTTTTCTTGAACGATGGATTGTAGAAATGCGGGTAGAGTGGGGGTAAGAGTTACGAAATCGGTCACTAGATTTTATGAAGCAATGCCAATCTCTGGAGAATCAGTCACGCCTTCCTAACGTTCTTAATAATTTGCGTTCTAACTTTGTCAAGAGTTCGAGGTATCTCTTGTGATAGATCCGTACCTGCTTCGGTCATTTCTTTAGATTTTTGGAGAAAATAACCGATAGAAGTTCTCGTCTTCAAAAGAAAATTGTTTCTATTTCATGACAGTGAAGATGTGTTAGGAATGTTGTCATCAGTGCTCGCTGCGAGCTTTTGCGTTCATATGTTTATTGTGCCAGAGAGGGGGAAGCAAGGTCATCGTTCAAGAAAAGTTGCGCGACTAATACAAAGGCCTCCTGTTTTTTGTATCCGACTTATCGAATTGTCATGTGTAATACCACAAGTGTAAGGGCAATTTTTGAAATATTCACGAGTAGCAAATCGAAGCGACGCTTGGATGTATCGAGATTTCCTTCATGTGCAAGTGGTATTTTGCGTGTGTATTTCACGAGTAAATATGTTAATTAACTCAATTGGGTTAAATACTCAAAAAAGGCAACGGTTTGTTCATTTATGTTTATCATTTAATGTATTGTGTTTTATAGACAGAATCAGAATAAGAGAGTACAGGTCTAACTTTTGATGATATTTTAACAGTACTTTCATTATTAGGTAGCGTTACATCAAAATAATTAAGCCACGTCATTTTTGAGGTTTCAAGGAGACTGAGGAAAAGAACACAGCCGTTTGAGAAAATGAGGGTAGGCGAAATAAGTTTAAAAAATATTTATTTATAATTATTATTTATTATTTACATAGTTCAGTTTCTTAACTTCTTCATTTGCATTTTGTTGACTTATAATTTAACTTATTGTAACTAACATTTAACTATTTTAATTATACACTGATATAGGAGACTTGTAAAGCTTGTTGCATTTAGCTGTTATGTGAAAAACTTTTTAAGGGCTTCTAAAAGGAATCTGTTTTTAATGCCGGTTGGGAATGATGCTAGATTAATGTGCGACTTGGGCTATTTAGTTTGTGTTGTTTACATTAATATATTTTTAAGTACATCTGATTTAAATAACGTTAGATAAAGGTTTCCCGAAAACTCAAAAGTTTCCTGAAAACTCAATAGTTTTCTTGAAAACGAGCTCAAAATCCCGCATTTTCAGAAACGCGTGAAGGTAATTTTCTCAAACATGGCTACAATTTTTTTCTTCAAACTTTTCGAACGGATAGTGCTAATTGCCCTCTTTAATATGACGTAGTGTTCATTTTGGGGAATTTTTTGGTTTGTTTTTTCAAAAATTGCACAAATATAATATTTTTAAAGGGTCTCTCCCCCTCAGGTTAATATGCAAATTTCCAGTAATTTGCAAGCACTATTTTATCTGTGAATAAATTGCTTTAAATGACTTCAAATAGAGCTTTTTGCAAAAACTCAATAGTTTTCTGACAGCAAGAGCTACCAAATTTGAATTTACAGTTGCAATTAAACGCCATTTTCTTAGAACGGCTCCCAATTTTTCAAAGAAATTTGCAATTTAGGACGATATTTTACTGTTATTTAAAATTCTTAAAATATTTCCGTTCTTCAATTAGAAAACCGAAAAACTGAGAAAATTTCAGAACAAATTACTTTGGGCGGCGAAAGATGTCAGCTGACAAGAGTATGTGACGAGTCCGAATAGGTATCCGAGACGAAAAGAAATAGAAAACTAATACGGGAAAGTCTGTGCCAATCTGTAGCACCACTAGTTACTTTATCGTATACGTACGTGTATACGGACTAATAGACGTAGTGTAGAGAAAGTTATGTAATGTTGCGGAAAATCCATTTCAAGATTTCAACGGAAATACACGTTTTGGGGTCCCTTGTTTCCGATATTTTTCTCTCAAAAAGAGTTATTTTTTTTCCGTCCGTCTGTCCAGTTCGTTTGCGTACCCGTCCGTCTGGCTAGCTGCCCGTTTGTGAACACTAGCGCCTAAACCTTACGTAGATTTTTTTCCAAAATGGATATTTGCAATCGATTTGGCTTGACTCGAGTCACAGCGGTTTTTAAAAACATTCTTCAAAATTAGGGGTTTCTTTACATGAAGCCCCCCGGACATTTTCAAAATTTTCCCAGAAATGGCTCCAAACTTCACCTTTAAATTTTTTGAAAGAATAAAGTAACATAGAGTTATAAAGATAGCATTGGTCCGATTATCACTGTTACTCTAAATTTTCGAAAATCTCAAAAGTTTGAATTTTTTCGGCGTTATCCTGCAACTACAATATTGATAATATTTTTCTTTCAAATGAAATTTGTTCTTCATAGTTCTGTCTTTGATGTCATGTACATTTTTAGAAAATTTTAGTCGTTTTTGCGGATTATTTGCTAATTGCAATATGTCAAATATTAAAAATAATTAATTTACTAATTTATTAATTAACTAACATTTTCCCAAAAACAGTTCAAGTTTTGTGGTAGGGATAGTGATAAATAAATTATATAAGATGATATAAACGCCATATTTTCTCTATTCTTTTGCTTTTTTGAAAAATTAGAAAAATGTATTTTTTTACTTGTCGCCATGTCGGTAATATTTTCAGTAGCTGCAACTTGTTTACATTATTGAATTTATGAGTACATATGCTTTAAATTATGTCTAATAAATTTTCTGAAACACAATAGTTTTGTTGAGTTCATATTTTCGCTTTTTCAGAAACGCGCAAATACCTTTTTTTTAAACAGCTCCACATTTTTTCTTCAAATTTTTCGTACGGATAGTGCTAATTACATTGTTTAATGTGACGTAAAATTAATTTTGGAATACTCTTTTTTCAAAAATTACCCAAATGTTTTTTAAAATATCTTTCACGCGATTAATATGCACATTTCCAGAAATTTGTGTACATTATTTTATATGTGAGTCGAAATGCTTCAAAGACTTCCAATATATTTTCGAAAACTGAAAAGTTTTCTGTGATAGCTAAAAATTGTGCACAGCATGGAAGTTTTTCTATCCTAAAATTGTGATTTTCACCGTTGCATTACATATTTTATTCTTTATAATACAAATATGTAATACAAGGGCGTAAAAATTTGATACATTTCAGTTGTTAAACATTGCATGTAACGTAAATCATTTTAACGGATTATGATAGGTTTTTCGTCCTGTAACAAATTGTGTTTTTACGTATTCTTCTGTCTACATTCTTCTAACATATTAATCTCGATTTTTTCTTTCACAAATATGTCACTAATTCAGAAATTTTCATCTTTGCAGATGCTTTCAGATCTGCAGACTGCATTCAGTCTGTATAATGGACTTGAATATATGCCAAAAGCGAAAAAGGGGAACATATATGTGTACAGTTTTATAGCAGATCAAGATCTTAATTTTCTCAAAAAGCATTTCGACATGAACTATCCAGGTAACCAATAAGCAAATTTAATATTTTTTAGATTTCTTTATTAATACTAATATAACTGAAACTAATTAAATGCGAGAGTGAAAAGAAAGTAAGATCAAGAGTTCTCACGAGCACAATGTATCCCACTATCCCTCACATTATTTGGATTGCACTAGTACTCATTGTTTCGCATCGTTAACCATGCTTATTCAAAGATTTCTTTCAACGCTATACGTTGACGTCGATACCGTCATGAAAGAAATCGTCGACGAATACGTAACAACACTTGGCGACGGTTTACTGAACTTCCACAACGATGTTTTGCCTGAGAGCGGATGCTTTTTTTTTTAAAATTTATTATCTTCCTGTTCGGCAGTTATGCCTTTCAGGGGTTTGTACATAATTTTAATACATAACATTTGGGCATACAACCTCTCACTCTTGTATATTACTACTAACTAATTTACATCGTTTCATACATTATATGTATATTTAACATATCTAGATAATTTACACTTAATACATTCTTGATATTTTACACAATTTTTTTTATATTGAAGCGAAAAAAAAAAGAAAATACATATTATTATTTTTAACATCTATTCTCTTAGATGATACTTCTTTTCATGGGGGTTTTAACATTTCTTTCGGATATCGTGAGTTTATTCTCTTGGGATTGTTTAATGTTTTTCCCATTGTAAATTTTATGCTGCAAGGAGAAGATGGAAGAAGTGTAAAAAAATTGTCACGGTTATTTGTTATATATTCGTTTAGGGGCTCTATTTGAAGTTCTCTTTGAATGTGTCTATTAGAAATGAACCAAGGAGCCTTTGCACATTTTCTTAAAAAATTGTTTTGAATGATTTGAAGTTTTTGAATGTTGGTTTTAGCTGTGTTGTTCCAGACTGGACAAGCATAAGTGATTGATGGCCTAATTATCGATTTAAATATTAAGATTGCGCATTCCAAATTTAAGGCTGAGCGAAAATTGTTTAATGGATATAGTTTTGATATTTTGGCATATGTTGCATTTGTTGTAAGTTGTGTTTTTTCCAGGTTAACCTGCTATCAATGTGAACCCTAAGATATTTCACAGGTGTATCAGATGCTAGCCACGGGATGAGAGTATTATTTAATACTAGTGGGCGAGGTAACTTTGGTTTACAAAGTGTAAAAATGTTTGCCTGGGTTTTAGTTGGGTTTATTTTTATTCTCCATTGTTCAGCCCACTTTAGAAAACATGAGATATCTGCCTCGATGCGATCTTTTGCTACATTTATATCGGCATGTGTTGTGTATATTGCAGTATCGTCTGCAAATTGTGCAAGATTTGAGTCTTCTAATGTCGGAATGTCTGAAAAATAAACATTGAAGAGGAGTGGTGATAGTGCAGAACCTTGAGGTATGCCTGCTCTTATTGTTCTAGTTTGTGAAAATGCACAGTTTATTTTAACTCTGAACGTTCGGTCTGTAATAAAACTATTAACAATGTCCTGCAAATAGAAAGGTACTCCCAGCTGTTTGAGTTTGAATAGTAGCCCAGTATGCCAAACTTTATCAAATGCTTTTTCTACATCTAAAAACAGACCAATTGTATGTTGTTTGTTATGGAATCCATTTGCAATATGTTCTACGAGGCGTATGAGTTGATGAGTTGTACAATAATCTTGCCTAAACCCGAACTGTTCATCTGGTAAGGCCTTTATTTCTATGAGGGATTTGGTAAGCCTTTTTTGTATTAGTTTCTCGAATATTTTTGATAAAGAGGATAATAAGCTAATTGGCCTATAGCTCGTTACTTCTTTACGATTTTTGCCTGGTTTACTGATTGGAAGGACAATGGCCTGCTTCCATGATTTTGGATAATACCCAATTCGAAGTGCTGAGTTATAAACTGCTGCTAGGACTGCAATCGAGCTTCTTGGTCGTTCTTTCAAGGCTCTATTTGTTATTCTGTCGGGGCCTGGGGCCTTCCTAATTTTAAGATTTTTTATAATAGTGGTAATTTCGTTGGGGCTAATAAACTTAATTGTGGTATGAACTCTGTAATACGTGTGTGTCATATGCTCTTCAATTATTTTGTTATGCTTCACATCGGTCATTGGGTTGGGGGTGAAAGTATTTTCAACATTTTCGGCAATGTAATCAGCCTTATCTTGGTCCGTATGTACCCAACCTCCTGTTTGAGTGCTTAGAGGAGGAATATTTGTTTTTTCCCCTGTTATATTTTTTATTGTTGTCCATAGCCTCTTTGAATTTGGATGTATTTGGGATAGATGAGTTTGGAAGTTAGAATATCTTCAATTATCTAATTCGATTTTAATTATCCTCACTAGTTTATTTATTTTTCTTTTGTAATTAATGTTTCTATTTATTTGCCATTCCCTCCTCAGTTTTCGTTTTTCATGAATCAGATTCAATAGTTGTTTTGGTAAATTCCTATAGGGTTTGTAAGTTGGAGGGAATGATACAGTACTCTCATCTAAATTTTTATGTATTGCATTATTTATTCTGTTTATCTCTGATTCAAGTTGGGTATAATTTTTTATTGAATTCGGAAATTTTAGATTTTGTGACATTAGATAGTTAAATTTACTCCAGTTGATGTTTTTGTTATTGCGTTTATTAATGTTTGTTATTGAAATTTTGCCTTTGAAGAAGCCAATAACCGGATTATGATCCGAATCTAGATCCGGAACAACCGTTTGATAAATTTGGAAAGTGATTCCTTTCGAGATTATTATATCTAGGATATCTGGGATGATTCTATTGTTGTAAGAATAGTGAGTTGGTTCACTGGGTGCTTGGATACTTAAATTGTTGTTAATAATTAGTTGTAATAGCTTTCTGCCTTGTGATGAGGTTGAATTGCAATCCCAAGCTGTGTTCTTACTATTTAGATCTCCTATTATAAGAACTTTCGAATGCTTCTGGATAATATTTTTATAAATATCTTGTGGGAAAGGGTAGTTTGGTGGTTTATATGCTGATACAATCACGATTTCCTCATTATTCACATAAGTTGTAATTGCTACCGTTTCTAGACTTTTGTCGGATGAAATATCTATTTGGGAATGTTTAATGCTTTTGTGAATTAAGATTGCAACTCCTCCCGAGGCACAATGCGTTAATCTATCGTTTCTATATATTGCGTACCCATTAATTTTAAATTTTTCACCTGGCAGTAAATGGGTTTCAGTTATGCAAGCAATTTTTATTTTATTATCATTTAAAAAGTGATTAAACGGATTTGTTTGTCGTTTTATGCCATTGGCATTCCAGTTTAATATCCTCATTTCATCATTATTATTTAATGCCATTAATAAGAGCAGGAACTAACGATTGAATCATTGTTTGTAATTGAGGGACTATTATTGCTAATATTTGGTTTACTATTGTGCTAATTAAGTTTAAATTGTTTGCATTATTAGGGCTTTGGGTTCTCCAATTTG
The DNA here is from genome assembly GCA_038098605.1 of Gryllus longicercus. Taxonomy (NCBI): domain Eukaryota; kingdom Metazoa; phylum Arthropoda; class Insecta; order Orthoptera; family Gryllidae; genus Gryllus; species Gryllus longicercus. The sequence continues at coordinate 1,621,782 of JAZDUA010000071.1, read as the reverse complement.
AATTTGAGTTTGGATTTGGATTTTCGTAATTTGGAGGACGCAAAGGCATGTTTACTTGAGGCAGTGGGGGAAAGTTTTGAATGTTATCAGCTGATGGCGGCCTCCTTGGAGGTTGCGCACTCCGAGTGGTTGTATTGGAAACTAGAGCACTGTAAAGGCCTTGCCATTGCTTACGTCCACTCTCTGCCTCTTTAAATTTTTGGCAGCCACGATAATTTGCTGTGTGATTTAACCCACAGTTAACACAAATAGGTTGTTCTCTTTTTGATCTATTACATTGCGAATAATGATGGGATCCATCACAACGAACACACCTTGGACTTAATTTACAGTTTGCTTGGTTGTGTTTGAATCTCTGGCAACGCTTACATTGTATTACTTTGGAGCACTTCGCATCCGCACTTTAATTACAGAATAAAATAATTTAGTCTCATTAAATATTGATTTAGCACATTCAGTTTCCATTAAATCTATAGCACAGGACCACAGAGGTTCTCTATTTTTGTTATATAGCCTTGTTACGCCGGTTACTGGGTAATTAAGTCTTGCTAATTCATCAAATATTTCTTTCTGAGAGTAAACTACAGGTATACCATAAATTATAACTGAGTGCTTCGAATGATAGGGATCTCTGAAGAAATGATATTGTATATTATTTTCATCGCAAAATTTTCTGTAACCTCTGTAGTCTTCAATTGTTACAAAATTCACTTTATAAAAATCTTTTTGTTGTTTAATAGTAAAATCGTTTTTTGCTATTTTTTTAATGTCACTTACTAGAAGTAGATATCCATAGCCGTTAACATTATGACTGAATATTGGTGGAATGTTTACAGCTTTATCACTTTCAGTATTAGCATGATTGTCTAAATTTCTAAGCACTTCATAGCGTGAACTTACTGGTATATTGTACCTGATATTCTCCTCTGTTCCGTGGTCAAAGCCAAACCTTTTCCTCTTGTTTGAATCGGAGCACTCGTTGCCGTTGAAACCCAAGTTCTGTGATGAGTTTTCCTGGTGTTCACCTACTGATAATGGCGGTTGCGGTAGCGGTGGACAGGCGCCCACTGATGATGTGGATGATAATGGGAACCCCTGTCCGTAGAATTAACCGCAGTTTGGATTTTCGTTAGTCACTTCCATTGACTGCACTATTAACCCTGAGGTTTCTAGTAGCCCCCGGAGGGGGCACTATCTACACTCATTTGGTCAGTTAAATCGTTGCACTATAAGTACTAATATAAGTACTAATCGTTGCACTATAAATAATAATACACACTAAGATCTTAATACACTGGTGCACGGCGGCCCGCGCAGGTCGAGAGTGCACTGACAACCCGGCCTCAACGTAAGGTACGAGCTCAAGACGAAGTGTTCACCTCGGCGGCTCGAACCGGAATCAGAGCGGATGCTTCCGCAGTCAGTAATTACTTTGCCGTCCGGGGGACGCAGGGTCCTAGGCACAGGCCTTCCCCAGATCTAAATGACTTTTCACCACCATCCAAGAGCTGCGTCAAAGGCTCAAAGACATGCAAATCATTGAGTTTCATGAAAGAAAGTCATTTGTGATACTTCATCTTTTTGGTGAAGCATCTCGTGTCACCGGATAAAAAACGAAGTGCAGAAACAGGAAGTTAATTCGGTGGAAAGTAATTCAAATCAGGTATGCAAATTCATGACGCAGTTTGATTGTTTTCAAGGAGGTACTTAGCATCTGTTAATGTAATGCAACTCTACCTTACACCTATTACACACTATATTTTCCAGGTAGAAATCAATGCCATAGCGAACCACCAGTGATGGTGAAAGTGACAGAGAAAACATTGGGATAACATGATCACTATGTGGAGCACTCGTGCACTAATTTGAAGCAGTGAATGAGGTTGCGGAATGAATTGTGTTTGTGAGATCTTTAGTTACCTTACTTTCTGATCAACTCTTATACTATACATTGTGAAAGTAATTTATAAAGTATTTCCACTAGCAATTACGATTCTTTCTAATCAATCTCGTACCCTTATGATCCAGGTGCGTCACATGCCGATGAAATGGGATACCTCTTCCACGTGTCCTTTCTGCCCAACGTGTCTTCGGACAACCCGGCATACCTCACGCGCCAGCGGATGGTGCGCCTGTGGACTAACTTCGCCAAATACGGGTGCGTAGCAGAGAGCTCACGGCCAGCGGAAGGGCCTCACCGGCTACGCCCCCCCCCCCCCCCGAAGCATCTTTGGGCGAGAGGTCGAGACCCGACGGCGGTGAATTCGCGCCACTGGTTAAATTTTGAGTTGTATTCAACCACTGTGTAGAGGAGAAGTCTGGCTGCCGACTGCTCTGATCGGTAACTTTGCCAGGTTTCTCCTACCATTTCGTGTGTGTCGAAAGAGTGCAGCCTCGCTCTGGGAAATGTTTTCAAAGGCGCTTCTTCTTTCATCTGAGTCCATCTGGAAGGTCGAGAATGCTAATATCGCGTTCCCCCTCAGCGTCTCTTTTTTGTGGGTCGGGGGTTCGAATCCCGACCTGCGCATGGGCGTTTGTTCCTTGTCTTTCATGTGTTGTTTTCCTCAAGGGCCTCCTGTTCTGCAAGTTCCAGTTATGAGAAGCCCGTGACGATGTTGCGTGTTGGAGCAGAGGGGCAGTCCGCACCAATGCCATTCTGGTTCCCGACGAACACCAATGATTCGTGCAGGCAAATTCTGATTTTGAGAAAACATCTCTTATAGCTGACTACCTGGAAAAATCGTTCAACCCAAACCCAGTCGAAAACGACCACTTTAATAAACAAGTAGAAGAATTCAATCAGAAAGCACTATATACAGCTCCAATCAATATAAAGTACATATCCCCATCAGAAATTAAACAAGAAATCAAAAAATCAAAAATTAAGAAATCAGCAGGATACGACTTTATTTCTAATAAAGTTCTAAAAGAACTAAATAACAATACGATAGCAGGCATTACAGCAATATTTAATGCAGCATTAAGATTAGGATACTTTCCCAACGATTGGAAAATTGCAACAGTGCTACCCTTCCGAAAGCCAGGGAAGAATACAAAAGATCCAGCGAACTATAGACCAATAAGCCTACTCCCGTCATTGTCGAAACTATTAGAGAAACTGATACTAAAACGATTAATAAAATTCTTGACAAACACACATGTAATCCCAGACACGCAATTTGGATTTCGACCTAACCACTCCACAACACATCAAATATTACGGCTTACCGAATATATAGCGCAAGGATTCCATGCCAAACAACACACTATCGCAATATTCCTGGACATCACCAAAGCGTTTGACAAAATATGGCATCAAGGCCTTCTCTACAAATTAAGACAAATAGGCACTCCAGACTACTTATTCCAAATTATTAAAAGTTTCCTAAATCAAAGGATATTCCAAGTCAAAATTAACGATGCCATATCATCCTTACGCCAGATTTCAGCAGGGCTGCCCCAAGGGTCCCCATTATCACCGGTATTATTCAATTTATATATATCCGATTATCCATACCTAATAGATTCGCAAATGGCGCTTTACGCTGACGACACCGCACTTTTTTCCAAGCACGGGGACGTTATGACAGCTAGGAATAACTTACAAGACGACCTTGACATATTCAATAAATGGGCAAAAAATTGGAGAATTAAAATAAATCCAGATAAAACACAGGCGAAAATTGTTACCCTAAGACATCCCCTCACCCCTCCGCAGTTAATTTTGAACAACGAAAATATTCCCTGGGCCGCAAATAATACAGCAGCGAAATATCTAGGAATGCAACTTGATACAAAATTAAACTGGAAAACACACATTTACACTACACGAACAAAAACACAAGCAAAACTTTCCCAACTTTACGCACTAATTAACAAAAAATCCTCCCTTAAAATAGAGACCGGAATGTTAATTTACAAGTCAATAATTCGACCAACTATGACTTATGCATGCCCATTATGGGGAAATGCAGCAAAAACTAATTTAAACCTGTTGCAAACTATACAAAATAAAGCGCTAAGAACTATAATTAAAGCGCCATGGTTTATTTCGAACAAGCAAATCCACCACGAACTGCATTCCGACAATAAAAGAACACATTACCAAATTGTCCGAAGACTTTTTCACATCACTCCCCTCATCTCCCAGCACCTCCATTTTCAACCTTGGACGCACAGCAGAACCGAACTTACGAATCAACTCACGCTTCCCTAAAGACAGATTCAGACCACCATAAAATAGCAAAAAATGGGCCTCAAATAATATAACCTTCATCGAACAATCTTATCAACGATCATTCTCTGTACTATCAATCTACTGCCGCAATAATTTAAATTAATAATAATAATTACAACCAAAAACATTTAACGCATCCGTCTAGGGCGCCCACAGTTAGGAAATAATCCAAAAGTTATATATGATTGTATTCACATCCCTGAAAAACATGTATGTTGAACAGGTAGACAATAAATTTAAAAAAAAAAACGAACACCAATGGGACGGCCAACAATGAACCCCAGTCCCAAGCGGCGCCGTGGTGGTGGTGGTGGGGGGGTCGACTCCTCAAAAATCTCGATTTTAGTTTTTTCTTTGCTGGAAAAAATAATTTCATTGTTGGTCTTCAAAATGAAATGAACAATTTTTTGGTTTAAGCGCACTACAAGTTGAGATATCGTTATTTTTTATAAATGAATGCATCGAATGTGGGCGTGGTTCGTCAGTTCGACTTTCAAGATACGATGTTCAATATTTGTTTTATCTTGATGATGGTGGCCCTGAAGGGTTCAAGTGTATGGGGATATTGAAAACACAATGTACAGATGTTACTGTACAAAATTGTTACTGCGTGAGCAACATTCAATAGCGAATGAGGGTGAGATTGAGAAAATTGAAACAACCATTTGCTAATACAAAACTAAGTGATGGGAAATCTATGGGTGAAAGAGGTCGATTCATTGATGAAACAATCGACAGGTTGCAGATATATGTGATGGTGAGAGATTTTATGTGATGGTTATGTCAAAGACATAATACTTCTCTTCTGAAGACATGTATGGAGCAGTATGGGCTCTGTTCTACGTGGAATATGAAAATCCAACCATAGTGCACGCGCATTGTTGTCGAAAAAATGCCTGCTGTCATTGTTGTAGCTCCCTGGTTGCGTGTTTTGCATCTTTTAGTACAAATCAATTGTTCAGTTGCTAATTTGAACTAATAGAACGCTATAAATTGCCAACAGCTGGTTATATGAGCATTTTTTGGTCATGCTTCGTTAGAAGCCATTTCTCTTAAGTTACATATTTTCTTACTCAAGGAACATATTTTCCAAAACTATAGATGGCAAGTGTAACAAAAGGCTACAACTTACTATCAGTGGTTCATTCGTAACTTTAACCCAGGCATTTAACCCTCTAGTATTTTGACAGAAATGAAAATTATTATTAAAAAATTAAAGGACAAAATTAGAATTTAAAAAATGTGAAATCTATTATAAATATTAAAATTTCCCTGTGTTAAAATGATAAGAAAGACTCAATGTACATGCCATGAACATTTCAAAGCTCTTACTTTAATGGGTTCTGAAAAGAGATACATAAAAAATCCTCATTTCAACATGGGTAGTACAGGCACCTCCGGCTTTCCATAAATTGCAATAAAACTGATATAAAATTGTGTACATTTGAGAACTAATGACGTGTTTCTAATAATATATTACATCCTTTTATGTTAGCTTGTGTTGTAATATTTTCAGTTTTTGAGGTATTAAACTTTTTTTTCTCTTGCGGTCGTTTCCACGAGGACCTGGATCGCCATCAGTTCTTTTGGAGATCTCATGCAGCCTTTACAATGTTGGTCTGAATATACAACTACTCTTTACCTCGATATATATATATATATATATATATATAAATGAAATTGAAACATTTTTGTGGGCAAGATATACTGAACACCGGTACAAAAAAGCCCAAAACAGTCTCACAAGTTTTTAAAAATTAATTCATCGGAAATTAATGATTATTTAGCAGAACTAGATATTCAGTGTAAACAAATGTGAGAATAATATATTCAAGTTGGAAAATTTCATTCTTTTTATGAACATTTTATGGACATTACGGTAAAAAATGTGGAAATCTATTAAAAATTATCAGCGTAGCTCTAAAATTATTATTTAGAACACACATCGAAGTAGCAAGCAATGCCTTTCTTTCCATCTCCCATAAAATGTCGTATTGTAACACCACATGTCTTGCAGGGAACCAACTCCGGAAGACGACTCCCTCATCGGCGAGAAATGGAAACCCTACACAACGGACGAGAAGAACTACCTGGAGATCGGCAGCGATGTGAAGGCCGAAAAGGACCCCAACAAGGAACGCGTCGAGTTCTGGGAGAAATTCTACGACAAATACGGCGAAAAGGGAGAAACGGGCGGATGGTTCCTTGGCACGTGCTCTTCGCCTTCCATTTTCTCTTATATATCTTGGTTCCTTTCATTGCTTAAGAAAGTTCCTGATATTATCCTCTAACAATTGCTTCAGATTCAGTAGAATAAATATGCTTCATCTACTTTACAGCTGAGGCAAACCTACTGACCTTTTCCAAGCAAACTGCACCCCTAAGACTTGTTGAAGTATTTGAAATATTGACATTTTGGATGCTTAGTAATGTAAATCTTAAGATTATAACCAGAAAAAACTACAAATATTCATTGAGTTCGCAATGCATTATACTCGGGGAACAGTAAATGAACAGATATTGGTATTTAATTTATCAAGAGTTATCAGTTTAGTATCTTTCATTGAGCTGTAAATCTTAGTGTCAAGGAAATGTGCATGACTGGTGTATTCATCTCTTACCTCATTTTTGAACGTATATTGCTGCACGGGAAGTTACGAACATTACATCGAATATTGTAAGGGAGAAAATTTATTTAGGAGGCATGCGCAATAGAAGCATCTAAGCATACTATCGCCGTTCAGAAAATATCGGGTAGTCCAATTCGGAGATTGCTATTGCTGCGCTGCATTACGAAACAATTCTTACACATACTACGTTATACATTTTTCATTGATTTTCTTGTAGCATGTTCGAATGAGACTACTGTGGTGAGTGTGGGTGAATGAGGCTATAATGGTTTTACTATCATTACTAACAATTTATTTTTATAGTTTTTTATCTTGCACATAGCTTCGTTTCTTTGGTTTTCTTCGCTACTAAGATTGAGCTTGAACTTCATCTCTATACGGATACTCGGCATTAATTTGTGTGGTTATCTCCGATTTACGGTTCACGAGTAACTTGTGCATTGACATATAAGTAGGTTTCGGCTCATCTCCTGCTTCTTATCGTACGCTTTCGCACCCGGAATGAATAAATGTAAATGTAACTTTTTTGAACCGTGTCTTCCCATCAAAGAGCTAGGGAGTGGATGCTTGATTCAGCATTCAGAGTAGCCAATTCCCCTTGGGAAGTCAACAGGGTGCTCGGATGCCGCGCGTGAACGCTGCACAGGTGCGTGGGGTGGTTGGACGAATGTTACGTAATGACCAATAAAAGAAACTAGAACGGGCGAAGAGGGTATTTGCAATGAGGAGTGTAGTCACAGCAGAATAGTGCTACATGAAACAAAACCGTAACTAATTTGACAACTCATCAAACTTGAACACTATATATCAATTTGTACAAAAGATTTAACTATTCCAGTAACTGATACCGCGAAGAGTGATTCCTGTAATTGTTTCCGAAATTAACCAAGACACTTAACTTACTTTGTAGTCAAAAAACCTATAATTATTTATTTACTTTACTCTTCTCTGATTTTAAATTATTGAAAATATTCAGGTGTGTATGTTCTCAGAAATTATGTTATTGTAGTTGTTGATAGTGTTGATGATTAGTAGCGAATAAAATATGACAATGTAACCAATTATTACGTAATATTTATGGATGAAAGGCATCACAGCTTCGTGGTGGAACGTCAAGAAGCCGATGAACGAATGACTGAAAAGTATTTAATATGTTTCAGAGGAGTTTAATTTTAAATGAATAACAATTATTATTCGCATCAAAATGTGGTATTAAAACCAGTTAATAGTTTTTGTTCCCATCAGATGATTGTTTTGTTAATCCGAGTACTGAAGATTATGTAAGCCTCTGCTGTTAAACCCTTATCGCTTATCGCTGACACTAACCACCTCTTTTGTTGAAACCTTGACCCGTGAATCAAAAATAAAACTTTGTATTTAATAAATAAATAATAAGGGAATATTCGCCATGCTTCACAGTAGTTAACTTGTTTTCAGCAAATAAAAGAATTGTTTCTCAAAGGAGGAAATCTGAAGGAGATATATAAAATATATCTCCTTCAGATTTCCCTTTTTCCAAGATAGAAAATTTATCTTCAAGTACACAATTTTAGAACATTAGTGAAGATTCGTAAATCTTTAGCTGAAGTCGATTCCAGTACTTGAGAAACCCCGTTCGAAGAGTGGAAAAATCATCTCCCTTGAAATTAAGTTCATGTTAAATTATAATTCTATTCTAGCTTTTCTTTCTTATCGAGTATGCAAGATTTTCAGACGATATGAATGATTTTCAAGAAGTGGTGCCAATGTTGGTGTGATTTCAACATAGAGCGATGGTTTAAGCTAGACACAACAAAGTTGCGGTTAAGGTAACTGGAATAATTTTCATTTCAAGAAGGCAATTATGGACTGTGGGCTCTTATGGACAGTATTATTCTTAAGGAAAAATCTCGTGTACTATTGCCAATTCGATTGTTGCAAAAGTCAGCAGAAAAAACAGACCTGTAGAGAAATCTACGAGGAACACAACGGAAATAATAAAATAGAAGTGCACAGATATAGTAGTGTAAAAGTATGGCACAGACTTTCTCCTTTTAGTTTTCTATTATCTTTGGTGTGGGTCAATTCTTTGAACTTGCTAAACACTCTTGCCAGCTGCCATCTAACACCGCCCAAAGTACAGATTCCTGGAATTTTCTCAAATTTTTCGATTTTATAATCATAGAACTATTACTTTAAGAATATTAAAGAAGAGTAGAACCTCGACTCAATTAGCGATTTTCATTGAAAAATTTAGAACAGTTTTTAAGAAATTGGCGTTTAATCTGTACTGTAAATGCGAAATTGAAAGCTCCTTGTTCAAGTTTCAATAGACGACCTAATGGCTGTCTGTTACTCATTGATTAGTCAAATTAATAAATAAGATAAAATTCTAAAGTTTCTTTATAGACGGTCAAAGAGTTTATTAAAATGGAAATTATCTTTTTACGTATTGATAATACTTTTCATAACTTCATTGGTAACGTTTCGAAGGCTGGTATGCCTTCATCATCAGGCTGTTTTAAATTTATTAGTTACAAAGCTAATAAATAGAAAAAAATTACTATTTATTCAATTTAAGTTAATTTGAGAAAAATGTTTGTTTTACACTGCAATAGTTAGTTGACAGTTCAATACATACTTGTCGTCTTAATAGGATGCAACAGAGTAAAATGTATTACACAATACATTAAAAAATTAATTTGATTATAAATGTTTAGAATAAATAGACTTTGTTATTCAATACAACAATGGTGACATAGGCAAGGCCAGACTAATTTTAAGTCCGAAATCTAAAAAAACTAATGCAAAAATCAGATAGTGTCACCTTAATCAGATGTGTAAGAGTAAAACATATTTCATAACTGTGATAAAACTGTGCAGGAATGAATGCCTTATAAAAAAATTGAACAATAAATTATATAATAAAATATAATTAAAACAAAATTAGAATCTGTTTTGCAATAGGTTGATTATAAGTACTAAACTACAAAACTAGGGTACGTGCACAATATGAGAAACTCGAACTCACGTAAATGTTGAATTAGATGGGTATTATTGGATGTGACATTGTATGTCATTTTAGTAGCCCAGGATCATTCCTGATGCGGAGAGCGTTTATACACAAGTGATTGTGACTTGGTTAGGTCAGCGGAGGGGAAAGGGGGTGATGATGCGAGAAGGGAGGGAGTAGGGAGATTTTCTTTGGGGACACTAAGGGGACGACTCCGAAGGAAATAAGGACAGAAAGAATTATTGACCGTATTTGTAAATTCTATGAGATGAATTTCGAGATTTCTTATTTCCTGAGAATTATTGACTTGAATTTCATTTTTCTGAACTTGCGTACATTTTGTCCATCTTGTACAGTGTCCGAAAACGAGAAATCTCAAAGACATTATTTATTGCTTTTAGCGAATTGTACTAATAAGGGAACATAACCTTTTGCAAAACTATTACATTATAAGTTGGTATTCATAGTCGGAATGATTTTGATAAACAATGATTCTAGAACCAGCCTAGCATTAAAGTTTGGTTCAACAGATGGAATATGCGGATTTTGAAAATTAATTATGTGTCCCTGATATATTCTTTGGGCTATTATAGAGTTTTGTCTCTCGACGCCTCGAATGTAACCAGATCGTCCGAGGAATATACATTTTGGAAAAAAAAATCGTACGTATTGTTTAGATGCTACACGAACGGACAGACGTTTGGCTGTAAATTGATTTTTAGGTATCAAGAACCCTCAAAATAGAGGTTCGGGCTACACCACGTATTATAGGATTTTTTCTTAATTTAGGAACTGGATTTATCCGACCTTTCGTTATCAGGATCTGGCAATGAATTTTTTCTGCCGACAATCCGCCGTTTTTTGCGCAGCATTGTATAACTTTCCCTACACTATGTAACATACAGTCGATAAGCAATTTTGCCTTACTAAAGGTGAGGTTTAAATTTTTATAATTTTTATTTTGTTTATATTGTTATTTGTAAGAAAACCCTCGGTTTTTTAACTCGAAATTCTTCGGGACAAGTTATGTTAGCAAAAAAAAGTCGGGCATTTTTTTAGTTTTGCGTAATAACTTTTTAATGGTTGATCATGGCGCAAAAATAGTTATGTACAATGTTAAAAGTCATAACATTCTCTACAAAGTTTCATTATAAATTGTCTCTCGTGAAAATAGTAACAGAAATACGATACGATATTTTAAAAGTTTACCAATTTTTGTTATTTTTTTTACTCCGAAGTTGCCCGAAACTACTAATAGTTTCTCTAATGTACTTGTGATTTCTTAAGGTCATTATATATAAAAGACGGTTAAATACTTTTTTAAATTCTTATTAAAGTTAAATTAGCTTTTCGCTTTTGGTAGTCACGAAAATATTACAAAAGCTTTATACTATCGAGAAAGCTTCTTAAAGTTATACATTCAAAAATACAGGATCAGGCAAGCATAATCATATTCTTCGGAATATTATTTAAATATATTACCGAACTGAAAGGAACCCCTGTGCAATTTAATCGCCTAGAATATCAAGTAATTAGTTCCATTTCACCTACAGTTGCATGTTCTGTATGTTTCTGATCCTGCAGATTCTGTAGATACTGTAGATCATATCACACACTTTTCACAGAAACAAGAATGTCAATCAGTCGACGGCGGACCGCGGTACTAGCAACATCGTATGCTCCGTTCGCGTGTGCTTTTGACGGTATTTCTAATACCTTATTTGGTGTACGTATTAACAAAACTGTGATATAGTCTCTCCTTCAAGTGTATTCTCTATGTGGCTGCTACTCGAAAGAGTGGCAACTTGCGTCAATAAGGATACACTGAACAACAAGGAAAACATAACCTCAAACGGCCAACAACAACAACAATATGGATCAAACTCTAAATCTTATGCTGGAGCTGAGACAATGGGCGTTTTCCCGTCAAAGGACCAAGCAATTATTATAGAAGGACTTACAATAAAAGATTATGTGAGTAAAATATCAACTTTTATCAATCCAAGTGATATTAGATTTGTGTCGCGCATAGAGAATAATAGGATTTGTGTGTTCTTAAGTGCCAAGAAAATCGCTAACTACCTAACAGATAACCATCAAACTTTCATTACTAATGACATTGAAGTGAGTGTTAGATACCTATTAAGCAAACATAAGAGTTATAATATCCTATGTCTGCCCATGAGGTAATACAAAATGCTCTTCAACAATCGAATATTCAAATTGCTTCTAAAATTACATTTATCAGAGCAGGTCTACCTGAAACAGGTATGTCCCATATTATGAGCTTCAGGCGACAAGTCTTAGTTCAGCCACATGAAATTCATAAATTACCACAGTCACTTCTAATTCCATATGGAGATACAACATATAGATTATTTTTCACAACTGATAATATCATCTGTTTCAAATGGAAAAATGAAGGCCATATTGCCAGCAAGCGTCCAGTTAATAACATTAGCCTTTCACCTATTAAAAATAGAGCAACCGATAACAATAATGATAATATGTTAATAGAGATTCCCTCTCCAGAACAATCTGATGATAATCCATCTGACTCGAATGCTATAGATTATACAAACTTCCCTCTTTTCGACAAAAGAAGCCTCCTATCTGAATCATCCTCTACACCTGAGAATATATCAACTAGTGATGTAAAAAAAGAGAGCAAAAAATGCGAATGAAGAACCTGCTTCTCAAGACACTTTAGCTAACAAGTCAATAGAAGATTTTCTGCTCCCAACCAAGACAAACTCCCTCTCTCCCTCTCTCATACAACCAATTCAAATCATTCCTTGAAAACTCTTTTGGATCACCTGATCCCATTCCTATAATGAAAGATAATTTAACTGATTTTAATGCAATAAGTGATATGCTGAAACATATAAACTATTGAATGAAATATCTATAAAGGGCAGATTTACATGAATTATCAAAAAATTAGAAAAATGTGTTCCCAGCAGAGAGACCTCAGACTCAGAATTCAGTTTAGACAGTACCTAAATAGTATATGTACTTATTCAGATCATTCCATGTAATTTAAATCATGCTGAAACCACTGAAAGTAGAAAATAATACAAAGAAGAAGTTATGATAGTTCTGCAGTGGAATCTAAATGGCTTTTATTGCAGGCTAAAAAACTTACAATATTTATGCAAACTATATAGCCCTGATATAATCTGTATACAAGAAACAAACTTTAAAGGAAAATCACATGGGAATATAACATGATATAATTGCACCTATTCATGTAGTGGCGTAGAAATATATTCCAAAAAATCGATTCCCATTGAAATTTTTAAAATTCAAACTGACATGAAATTTGTGGTAATTAAAATTAATTCAACTAACCTAATATGTATTGGAAATGTTTATACCCCTAATAGGTACCCACTACCAGAAATCGAAATGCATATTATAAACCAGATAAAAGAGCCCTTCATAATTCTTGGTGATTTTAACTGCTGTCACTCTTTATGGCGATCGTACAAAATTGATAAAAGAGACAGACTATTGGAAAAAAGTAATTGATAACCATGACAGCATTATCCTCTACTCTGGTAATACCACACATATTAATATCAGTAACAGCAGACTAAGTGCGATTGATCTTTCAATAGCTTCTTCCACAATAGCACAGAAATGTACCTGGAATGTAATGGATCTCCCCTATGATAGTAATAATTTGCCAATACTGATTGATATCCATGAACTAAATGTATCCATTAGTCATGAATGGTGCAACCCAATCCCTAATTATAAGAATATTAATTGGCTGGACTATCAGGAAAAAATCGATGAGCACCTCAGTGAAGAAGATATATTCAAGAACTATAATAATATTGACCAGATAGTAAAATCATAATGTAATATTATATCTAATTCTGGTTACTCAATAACATAAAAGCAACTAGGCCCATTTAAGTTCAAAAGCGTTCCCTGGTGGAATTCTGAATGCAAAGTCGCTATTAGAAACGCTAAACAAGCATTTAACATAAAAAGAACAGATAATGATAATCGAATTAATTATAAGAGAACTAGAGCTATTGCCCGTAGAACTGTAAAAATAAACAAAGCTAGATCATGGACTGAATATATTTCCTCAATCATCAGCCAATCGAATTCAACTGAAAGTTGACAAAAAATCAAATCCATACGTGGTATGAAGATGAACAATTCTATATATTTCTTGCGTTGCAATGACCAGATAATTAGCGACCCCAAAATTATTGCTGAGGAATTTGCCGAAACCTCCATGAAAAATTCCAGCATTGCCAATTATCATACGGAATTCATCACATATAAATAAAAAGCTGAATGACACCTGTTCATGTCAGCCTATGACACCTATTGATGTCATCAACTATGATAATGTCTTGAATTCTTCAATTTTCATGCGCGAATACTTCAAGTTTTAAAAAAGATCAACTCAGCTCCTGGCTCAGACAATATTCCAAATTGGATTATTAAAAATCTCCCAAAGAGTATTATTGTTATTATTATTATTATTATTATTATTATTATTTTTTCTTCGTTAATCGGCCGACTAGGACCACGCATGCAAGCATCCTGCATTTACCGTGGCTCAGTTTTTTATTTATTATCACGGTGGCAGGTGCTTGCGACAACTTTTTTTGGGGGGGACCAGCATTTTAGCTGGATCCGATTTTTTTATCCCCCACGGTTGTTAGCCCTGGGGGTATGGAAGATGAAATGATGGAGGAAGGAAGGTCGCAGAATGGCGACCGAAACGTCGGCACCTTCGCCATGGACGCGGCGTCACCCGGATAGCCTAGTAAGTACTGACTCCGGCCGCGGAAGCCTACGCTCTCACCTAAATTTCCATTTTTACCATTGCAGTTATATTCCACATTTTAACTAATTTTTCGAATTTATTTATTCATCTTTATAGGTGAAAACATCCTAAATCCACATACTCTTTACACAGTTAAATCCACGAAAAACCACAGAAAATAGTTACAAAGTACCGAAGATATGCATTTTTTAAGTATATACATAGAATGTCAGAAAATACAATTTTTCAACTTTCAAAATTCATTTAAAAATCAAAACGAATTGATCCAGCCAAACTGCTTGCGGGGCTTGGTAGGGGGAAAAATCTAGTATACCGATCATATGTTCTTGCTCATGTGTGAAGACCAAGTGGGAAATTTGTTGCACGGTGTAATCCACGAAGCCTTTCTTCACAGTCATCGTGTTATCTTAGTAAATCTAGACATCGAAAAAGCATGCGATATGGTATGGACACACCGAATTGCTGCTAAATTACTTAGTATTGGTATCAAAGACAATACGTTTAAGTTCCTTACCAACTTTATTAGCAACAAGTATTCAAGTATGTAAAATTAATAATTTATCAAAAATTAAGTAACTTAATAATGGGCTACCATAAGGATCAGTTCTGTATGACTATTTTTAATCGCCATAAATGACGCTGATGATGATATTGTAAGCCCAGTTGTACGGAAATACGACGATGATATGGTGTTAAAGAACTTCGATTCAACCAATTAATTAATGCAAACTGCTGTAAACTGTTTTACAAGTGGTCAATGAAAACTGGTTTCAGATCCTCGTTAGGTAAATCTGAATGTATGATTTTTTCGAAACAATTAAGCCCCTTCTACCCGAAATTATTCCTGGGCAACAAAGCCATTAAGACTGTCACATAAACAAAACTCTTGGGCCTCATATTTGACCACAGGCTCACATGGCAAGAACATATTTCTAAAATTAAATACGCAATTAAAGCCAAAAGAACCCTAAACAAGATAATACGTAATAATGTATCTCCTGGAATTAGAAGTGTAAATCGACAGTGTATACACCTTTCTATCATGAAGTAGCTACGCTATTCAGCTCCCTCAACATTTCGAGACTCCTATAGAAAGTCAGAGGATCCCTGGACTATCAACATCATTAAGTTGACAAATCTCTGGTTGAAGTTCAGCAGAACAACCTTTACTCAGACGAATGGAAACTCAAATACCGCGAAACCTATGATAAAAAAACAAACTACAATATCTTCATTGACGGACGCAATAATACAACATTCTCCGATGCCAGAGTGAAGGATCCCAAGTCTTTGGTGAAATTCCGGTTTATGAACATTGCTAGTCAAGAAAACATGTTCAACCATGCAATTCTGGAAGCGCTTAAAAAGATAATGCCTAACTGCACCGATGCCGCTATCATCACTAATAAAATTCCAAAAGATAACTTCAAAATATATGGTGATACATAATCCAAAACGATGGCTCGAATTAAAGAACCACTTCATATGATTAAACTTCAAGGCTTATTAGTAATTTTTCTTCGTTTACCTAATCAGCTGTATCCAATTATTATGACCGAAATACATAGTAATTACACTATTACAAAGTGTAGTAATTGATTCGAAAGGAAAGAATGTAAGACCTAGTCCTGGATATTCCAAGTAAGATGTTGTAAGATACGTGGGAAGATGATCCAGTATTGGGAACCGATATGGCGATGTCATAAAACTAGTAATACCAATAAATCAATTGATTTATTCATATCACTCAACTCGGATCCCAAGATGACTAGACGCAAACAAGTTTTAATTACACAAATTAAAACTGATAATTCTAAAATTGCACACAGGTACTTGCTGGAGAATACCTCACCTCCACTATGTGACATGTGTCAATTAAGACTATCATTCGAACATATTATCAGTCGAACGTCTTGTCGCAAATATGAACACATTTGTATAGAGAAGGGGGAAGAATACCTTGAAGAGGGGGCGTGCTAACGGACTGAAAGGCCCTTCTCAATACAAAGTATTTTATACGCCGCACCGGGCCGGGGGGTGCCCGGGGGGTAGGAGAGGGATGGCGCTGGTTAAGAAGGGAGGCGGAGGATGACAAAATTACACGAATATCATTGCACATACGATTTATTGTTATTAGATTTCTAGTCTACGTGGATGGGATGATATGACAAATGAAATGTTAATTTAAGAAGAAATTTAGAAATGAAATTGAATGAATGGTATAAAATGGAGGTTCGTTGTTACGTCTTTGTTAATTATCACCGTGAAGGTGGCGTCGTGAACTTTGTCGCACTACACGTCCATGGGCACACGGCGTTGCCTAATACCTGCTGCTGGGTGGCTGCGGCATGCGTGGACTTCAGAGCTGCTCCTCTCCCGGGTGAATGCAGGCGTCCCACACAGTTCGCTGGTCGGAGAGTCTGTCCAGCAGCTTGTCCACGGACCTGGCCCTATGTGGGCCTTGACAGCAGAAGTATATGTTTGCGGCACACACAGTCTCTCGCCAGCAGGTGACTGACGGTGTGAGTCGGGTCTGTCCGTACTGCTCTGTAAAACCCGCCGATGGCAGGTTCACAAGTACTTTCCACACGTGCCGAAGGCAGCGGTTTCACGTGCGCGAAGCGCATTGAGTTATACTGTGAACGAAAAGGCCCCAGGCCGGCGGTGTGCCCGGTGCCCCTCGCGGTGGTATTCGCCCGTCAGACCTGGCCCAAGTGAACGTGGCGTTACAAGCGAGAAGGCTGCAGCCCTCCGGGAAAGGGGGGTGGAGCCGCCGTTCGGGGGAGGCGCCGGCGGCGCGGGTGCGGTGAGGGTGCGGCGGGCGCACCCTGCGGGAGCGGCCGCCTGCGGAGGGAGGGAGCGACCACCCGCCTTTGCGCGAGGGCTTTGTGTAGTGGACGGAACAACATTAGAACTATGTATTTTAATCCAAATGAAATAGAGAAATTCCTGTACTCTGTCCCCTTTGAAATCCAGATTGTCAAATTTTGCAAAAACACAAATGTCATGCTTGAAATATAATATTATGGTAAGCCCGCTCGTATCTCGCGAGCTCATGTTTTATGATCCTACCCCGATGATATTGTATGATTATGTTCCGAGTATGTAAGATAAATACTATTATGTTATAATCTATACGTTCAGATGCTTATCTTTGTATGTAACCCTCGAAAATATATGTTATGACCCTCTCCTGATGTATGTTGATGGTATGTAAGATAAATAATATGTGATACTGTGTGACCTATGCATTACGATACTTATGTTAATGTAATGACGGATGAAGTCATAATTGTCTGTGAACACCTGTTATACAAAATGTAGTTGCTAATAACCTTAATCGTTGATGCGACTAAAAATAAAGAAAAAAACAATGTCAATACTTACATTCGGTAAAGGAACGCTCACACTATACATGTAAAAAGCAATCTTCATTGCATATGTGCATGGATTCAAATTATGCTTTTTTTTCGAAAACTCTATACTCTATGTAAACGCCATTTTATTAAAAACAGCTCCAAAGTTTTCAAACAAAAATTACCATTTAAGACGAGGTTTCCTGTTCTTTAATATTCTTAAAATAATATTTCCATTCCAGTATTAGGACCAAACAATTTGGAAAATCTTTAAAAAATACTTTAGGCCACGATATATGGAGACTGGCTTCCTAACTGATCATTTCTCTGAACCACAGTGCACTGCTCTGCATGTAATTACATTTACATTTCTTATTCTAATACCAAATACAAACTAAATAATATTGTTAATATAAACTAAATTCATAAAAACTAAACTCATTAGCCGTGATTCCCTACGTCCGATGTGTCACCGATCGTGTGGGTAAATTACTACGGAAGAACAACATCCGTACGGTGTTCACGGCGCCCGACAAGCTGCACAACGCCTTGGTACGCATTAAAGATGCGTTACCTCCTCTCCAGTCGGCAGGAGTTTATGAAGTTCCCTGCAGCTGCGGCAGGACATATATTGGCGAGACCGGACGTTCTGTGTCCGAGCGACTCAAAGAACACATCGCACACTACAACAAGAACAACACCAACCGTTCTGCTATTGCGCACCACTCGGAGGTTACGGGACATGCCATTGACTTCGACAAGACTCGGCTCCTGCACAAGGAAAACCTATACTTGACGCATAAAAGAGGCATTAGAAATACACAGACGTCCGCAAAACATCAACGCGGACGCAGGCCTCGCTCTTAGACCGGCTTCCCACGGCGCGGCCGCAGCGCGCTTCCTTCAAGGAGCAGAGCTCTTCCGACGCCGCCACCGCCGGAGCACGGCATCACCGCTGCCCGCCGGGGAAGGGGGTGGGGGTCTGGAGGGGTAGGTTTCGCCGACCCTCCGGCGACGACGAACAAAGGAACCGGAGAAGGTAGAACGCTGCGGCCGCGGCGCAGTGGGAACGCTCCCATTTAAAGCTGTGTTCTGCTAGCGGTGGCGCGTGGCCCCTCCTCCGCTTCTCGTAGCTGGAGTTCGGCGTCGGCTGCCGCAGCAGCCGCCACCCGCTACAAGTGGGAAGGCCTCCATTCAAACCAATGCTCTGCTACGCGCCGCGCTGCGGCGAAGCGCGCTGCGGCCGCGCCGTGGGAAGGAGCCCTTAACCACGCCTGGAAATCCCTCACACACACACACACACACACACACACACACACGAGGTCGTTTTTTGAAGTTCCTGCGGTCTACTCCCCTGGGGGAGCTCTACCGCTGTGTGTATTATTTTGGTGATTATTCATTTGGTATACCTCTATCGGTTAGCCGGTGAGATATAGCTTATTGTTGATTTTTCGCTCGTGTGCTTTGTGCACTTTGTTGTATTCGTTTTGGTTTATTGCGTTCGGTCTCTTGAAGTGGTGATTTGGCGTGTCATTCCCGTTTTGCACTCACTGATGTTGAGTGAGTTTCTTTATTTTCAAATTATACAGTTTTGTATTATAATATTTACAGAGTTTTACATTGTTTGTTTATCTTATTACTAACTTACGAACTATTTTGATTGAACTGTACTTAAGACCTAAAGTATTTACAGAATATACAAAAACTTATTACTAACTTACGAACTATCCTGATTGAACTGTGCTTGAGATCTAAAGATTTACAGAAATATACAAAATCTTATTACTAACATATGAACTATCATGATTGGACTGTGCTTAAAACCTAAAAATTTACAGAAATATACAAAATCTTAATTACTAACTTACGAACTATGCTAATTGACTGTACTTAAGACCTAAAATTTACAGAATTATACAAATTTGTTCAAGATTGTTTAGTGTGTTAGTTGGTGGAATAATAAGTGATTAGTGTGAGTTTGTGATAATGATTAGTAGTAGTGTAGCAGGTTTGGTGAATAATAGATTGGTTTGTTAGTATTTGTTAGATTTGTTAGTTTTGTTAGTATTTGTTAGTGATTTCTTTGTAGCGGCCTGGGATGCATGGTGTTCGTCTAAGATAGTCTTTGGAAGTTGGAGGTAAGTTTTCGGCGTCGCTTTGCTCTTTAATGCACTCTGAGATTGTGTGAATTTATATTTTATATTGGGGTGTTGTTGATAGATGTGTGTTTGTTGATATGTGTAGAGTGTTGTGTGTTTAAGTGGGATTTTATTTATTTAGTGTCGGTGTTTCAAGGTGGTTTCAAAAAGATGACGTCTGAAGGCAGTTTTTTCTTTTTGTGTCGTGATGGCTTCGTATAGTATTGTAAGTAGGGCTGGAAGAGAGGGTGAGTGTCAATGTTAGTGAAAATGTCCTGGATTCTTTCCGTGGCGAGCTCGTGTATTGCGGTTGTAATTGGTTTGATGTTTCTAGTCGTGAGTTCGTAAGCGAGGATAGAGCCGGGGGGTGGGTGAAAAGCTAGTCGTATAAAGTAATTTTCAGCTCGTGACAGATAATTTAGCGATGTTTCGGGAGCTGTGGCCCATGTCTCGCAAGCGTATAAGCCCGCGCTGCGTATGCATGCCAGATATAAGTGGAGTTTTAATTTTTCTTTAAGGGCTCGGCTCTTAAAAAGGGGAAGAAGTGATGAGATACGTCGAGTCATATTGTTTCGTGCGTTAGATATGTGTGTCTTCCAGGTCAGTCTGCTGTCAAAAGTAACTCCCAAGTATTTGATGTTGTCCCGCCACGGAATGGTGTAACCGTTTAGGCGGATGGGAGCGACAGTGTGAGTGTTGTGTGTGAGTTTATGAGAGAAAATTATAGCTTGGCATTTCTGCGCGTTTAGTGTGAGACCATTTTCCGCACTCCACTTTATGAGCGCGTTTGCGGCACGTTGTAGGCGCTTAACCGCGATGTTTATTCGGCTGTCTTTGACTGTGAACGCTATGTCATCTGCATAGATGAAATCTTGCACTCCGGTGATGGTAGGGGCGTCGTTAAAAATAGAGAGAAAAGGAAGGGTGATAGCACGGCGCCCTGAGGGACGCCGGCAAGAATAGGGCGGGTTGAAGATGAGAAATTTTGGTAGCGGACGGAGAAATTTCGAGAAGTTAAATAGCAGATGAGAAGGTTAAGAGTGAAGGGAGGAACATAGGGGCGAAGTTTTGTGGATTAGTAAGGGGTGATGGACAGTGTCAAAGGCGAATGAATAGTCGAAGAATAGAGCAGGGATAAAGCAGCGGTGTGCTATTGAAGAAGACACGCAGAAGGTAAATCGAAGGGCTTGAAGTGCAGAAGAACGATTTTTTGCAGAAGAACGAGCAGAAGAACGAGCAGAATTGAGATTCTCGGATGATACCCCTATTCTCGAGAACGGTCCTTATTCTATTAAGAATAAGGCGTTCGAGTAATTTCCCTAAGATGGGTAAGAGAGAAATGGGTCTGTAATTTTCCTCGAAACGCAAGTTCTTTCCCGGTTTTGGAATAAGCGTCACGGTCGCCGATTTCCACACAGTAGGGAAATATTGCACAGAAATGCAAGCAGAGAATATCGAGGCAAGAAGAGTGGCGGCCCTACGAGGAAGTTGCTTTAGCATTGCTGCAGAAAGCTTGTCGGCTCCGCCTGATCGATTTGTGTTAATGTTTGACAGTAGGTCGCTCACGTCATCCGTATCCATTTTCCAGTCACGCGGTATATCTGTGAGTGGCGTGGGCGAGATGGGGATTTCGGCGGCGGTGGCAGGAAGATTAAATGAGAGAGGGGGTGGCGTGAAGCGCTTTTCAAGCAGGGTGGCGAAGATTTCAGATTTGATTGCCGGATCGTAAGTGGGTGGAAGATTGTTTGGGCGATTTAGCGCTATGGTGGCAGGCTGTGGGTTGCGTAGCACCCGTTGCAATTTCCACAGATCGCTAGCATATTCTATTTGGCTATTTTCGACATACTTTTCCCACATCGCGTTCCTATGCTCCCGCAGAAGCCTGGAGGTTTTCCGCCGAATGGTCTGGTACGCTGCCTTCGCATCTGGGTCATGAGTTCGTTGGTAAATTCGCTGGGCTTTGCGACGTTCTTGTATAAGGCGAATCAGCTCGACGGGTGTTTGGGATGTGGGATGGTGAGGTCCGAGTCGTTTAGAATTTTCATTGAAAGCACTTAAGATCTGGTAATTTAAATGTTCGATAGCTCTGTCAATATTAGTCTGATTGTCTAGGTCTCGGTTACGTAGGAGTTTGTTGTTAAGTTTAGTCTTAAAATTTGTCCAGTTTGTTTCGTAGGTTGTTTTTGTCGGAGTGGGTGACGGAAATTGGTCTCTATGGAAGGTGAAGAGGATAGGGAGGTGGTCCGAAGTCAGGTCGTGAAGGGGCTTGGGGGTTGTGATTTGGATGGCAGGAGAATGTTGTACAATGTCAAGAATGTCGCCTTTAATCTGTCTGGTGAACATGTCAGTGCGTAGGTGGGTGATGGAAGAAGGAGGGGAAATGAAGAGCCGATCGCTTCTATTTAAATACGGAAGCAGGCGCTCTCCCGCCGAGTTCCGCACACGGCAGCCACAGTCCCTGTGCTTGGCGTTCAAGTCACCTGCTATAATAATATTCTCCCCTAGCGTTAGCAGCGCGTCAAGGTCGGCTTCCTCGAGTTGAATCTGAGGCCGCTTGTACCCGGATACAACAGTGATTGCACCGTGCGGCGTTCCGATTTCAACCGATGTTGCCTCTATTGCGGCGAGAGGCGGATTTACCAGGGGCGTATGAGGGATAGTACGTCTTACTGCAGTTAATGTGCCACCGCCGTGGTGGGGGCCTGAACGATTTTGCCTGTAAATATGAAAATTAGGAAGAGTGAAGTTATCGCTTGGTGGCAGGTGGGTTTCTTGAATGAGGAATACATCTGGGGAATAATCTTTAATAAATTGAATAATTTCGGGTTTCTTTTTATTCAGGCCCCCGTTTGCGTTCCATGAAACAATTTTGAAGAGATGAGATCGAAATTTATGTGGACCATTGTTCATGGGAACGCTGTAGAGAGGAGGGGGATAATGGCTATTGCTTTAGATAGCAAGTTTCCTGGACCTTTAAGAATTGCAATTGCATCTTTAGCGAGGGTGATGAGGGCCCGCAGGTCTACTCCCTGCAGAAGATGCAGTAATTCGCCCAATTCGCCGAGGCCAGAGAGAGAGAGAGAGGCGTGGAGGGTGACTGGGCGATGATTGGTCGCCCAGCTGCCGCATCAGCGAATCCGGTACCAGCGGTGGTGGGGGTTTCGGTGGCCAATCCTGGGAGAGCAGGGGAAAATGTTCCTCAGATTGGACGTCTAGGGGACGTCCGACCGGCTGACTAACTGCTGCAACGCGAGACGGGAGCAAGAGAGTTCATTCTCTTTGCCAGTTGTGCGGCTGCTCGCGGCTGGCGTGCTCCACCAAGCTGACGTGCTCTCGCTTCTTTGTACGTCAGCAGGGCGGGACATTCTTGGAAGCTCGCCACGTGATTTCCACCGCAGTTAGCGCACCTCGGATTTTCCCGCTTACTGCAATTTTCTAGGGAGTGAGCGCCGGCGCAGTAGAGACATACTGCGTTCCTGCGACATCCGTTGTGAGAATTACCCCAAAGTTGACATCTTTTTCAATGTGGCACACGGTCCCTACCTCGATATTCCTCCCATCGGATGATTTGATTTGAAATGGTGGAAATTGTTTTTGCTAGAGAGATTTGTCGGTGGTTAATTTCAATAATGTAAAGGCCTAAAGAAGTAAAGGATTTCGCTTCTGTTTCTGTGTAACAGGCGCGTTTCATTTCACGGAAATCCCTCGCTCCATCTATTCGGGACCGGCAGGGGACTGTTCAACACCGTCCGAACACGGGGTCGTCTGGCGCAAGGCCCTGGTTGGCCCTTTTTTTTTGTTTCCCCTCTCCAGTTACCCTGGAGGGGCGGGAATTTATTTGCATCAGGAATACATAATACCTGCAGCCGATGAGGCTTTTGCAGGTTGTAAGGGCAGTATTTAAACAAACTAATTTATGCTAACATAAAAACTAATTACATTTCCTCTTTGGGAATTGTTTGTTTTTTATTTAGTTATAATGTTTTTCAGGTTAGTTCTCTATAATGTTCTTGTTTCTTCTTTTTTTGTATATTTTCACACGCATTCATTCTTGGCTATTTACAATCACATTCATTCATTCATTTATACCCACAGCACTATTTACACTATTTACACTGCATTTCGAGCGCCACGGCGCCGACTTTACTCAAGCGTCCGTGGCGCCGCGACTTCTTCATTATCAGGCGACGCTGGCCTGGCGGAGCGCGTTTCCGCGCCGCCCGCGTGGCTTCCGGCATCCGTAAACGGCGACCGCCTCCCACGCACTTGCTGCTGCATCCCCGCGTCGCAGAGCTCAGAGAGCTTGTGCGGGGGCAGTGCGCGGAAGGTGAAGGCGACGTGCTGTGGGCCCTTTCTTCTGTGAAAGGCCCTGTGCACGCCGCTGTTCGTCGCCTTGCCGGTCTCGCGCAGGATGCGCGGAGCGGACGGCCTCAGCGCCCTTGCGAGCGCCGTCTCCGCCCTCTTTTGTAGCTCCGCCGGGAACTGGTTGCGAACGCCTAAGATTCTGAAGACGTCAGCGTTTTTGGGTTGTCGGTCAGGTCTGGTAAAAGGCAAGTGCGGGCGCGACGCGAGGCGCGCCGCTCTGTTCTCTGCTACCCGGATGGGGTGCAGAGTGGAGGGAGAAGCTGCCGCGAATACCTCGCAAGCGTACGTCCACAAGGGACGCACGCAAGCTGTGAATAAGCGGCGCTTTAGAGGAATTGCTAAGTCGGGAGAACGGAGAAGAGGTTTCAAAAGGAGGGTGCGTGTTTTAATTTTGGCAGCGAGATACCGAGCGTGCGCATGCCAGCGAAGGCCGCTGTCAAGTAGCACGCACAAATATCTCGCTTCGCTCCGCCAAGGTAGATGCGTGCCAGCCAAGCTCACCGTTTCATTGGGGTTAGCCCTCTTACGAGTGAAGTGACGGCGACGCATTTCTCGAGGTTGAGAGCGAGGCGTTTCCGACTTAGCCATTCAGGAAAGGCGGCGAGACAATCACTTAAGTATTTAACTGACTGCCTTCCGTTCGCCGATTTTGCGTAGTACGCGAAATCATCCACGAACATCAGGAGCCCGCAGCGTTGAATACCAGTTCTTGTTTCAGCAGGAAGCGGCGCGTCATTCACGTATAAGCCGAAGAGGGTAGGAGAAAGAACACTCCCCTGAGTCACGCCTGCCTCGGCTCGTCTGAGGGACGAGTATACGTTATTGACGCGCACTTTGAACTGCCTGTCAGAGAGAAAACTCGCGATCAGTCTGACGTAGCAATAGCTCACTCCCGCCACCGCAAGGCACTCGAGCAAACCCGCATGCCACACAGAGTCGAAAGCCGATCGCATATCCAGAAAGACCACTGGCAGGTTCTGCCGTCTCTCGAGGGCGAGGCCGATCTCCGTGCAAAGCCGCGTAAGTTGCTGCGCGGAGCTGTGACCAGCTCGAAAGCCAAATTGTTCATCTCTGAGAAGATTGAGACGACGTATTTCCTGTTGCAAACGTGACAGGATCAGTTTCTCAAGCGTTTTCCCTAGGATGGAGAGTAGACTAATAGGTCTATAGCTGCTCGGGAATAGTTTATTTTTGCCAGGTTTTGGTATTAGTGCAATGGTCGCAATCCTCCACGCCTTGGGAAAATAGCCACACGCCAGGCACGCATTCAGGAGCTCGAGTAAAAACTCGTCTCCGCGCCCGCCCAGAGCGCGCAGCTGTGCTGCGGTGAAACTGTCCGGGCCACCTGCCTTCCTCGCATTGAGGTGTTTTAGCTCAGCTCGAAGCTCCTCTCCCGTTACTCGGCGTGCAGATGTGGGAGAGGGCAACAGGCCAATGGTATTGCTGCTGACCGCACGCACACCGGCGCACCACCAACAGCGGTGGCAGCCAATGGCAGCGTGGCGGCGCCCGTTTCGAACGCGCGGAACTGCAACGCAAGCGAATTCGCAAAGATTTCGCTTTTTGTCGCGTCGTCCCACGCGTAAACGGGCCGAGGTGGTGGAGCGCCGAGCGCCCCCGTCCCGGCGTTGCTCTGAATCGGGCAGTTTACTCCCGGTTTGCGGCCTAGCGCACGAGAAAGATCCCAAATGTGCCTCTCGTGGAGATTGCATTTCGAAATAGTATCAGACCATTGAGCAGCTCTCTCATCCCGTAGAGATGAACGGAATTCTCTGCTTAGATTGCGCGCCCGCTCTCCGTCAACGGGATCGCCATAGCGGCGATGATCTTTGACAGTTCTGCGCAAATCTCTTAAGATCCTTCTTTGCTCATCTGTGAGCTCAGGGCGAGAATTCTCTACACGCGTGACAATTGTATTTTGCTTGAAAGCCGATTTCAATGTTACAGTGAAGTGATTCACTGCTTCGTCGATCTCGTCTTTCGTATTTACTGGTTTCTGCTCAAGCTGAGAATTCAACTGTGTTGCGAAGCCTGCCCAGTTCGTGTCACGGGTAGTTCGAAAACTAACTTAGCGTTTCGCTGCAAGGGACGCCACAACGCATGTTACTGGGTTATGATCGGAATCCAGTACGGCAATTGAGCGGGGAACCACACACTCAACGCCTTTCACAATCATAAAAGCAATAACGCCCGGGTTCCTGTTTCGTACTTCCGGGAAATGCGTGGGGCTATTCGGTGCGCAGATCTGTACGCCCCGCCTTGTCGCTACAAGATTGGCAATTTTGTTGCCGTTTCTGTTTGCTCCGAGGCCGCCCCAAGTTCTATGTCTGGCGTTATAGTCACCCAGAAGGATAACTTTGGAATTTAGTGCGAGAAGCCCATCAATTCCAGCCGGATCTAAGGTTTGTCTGGGCAGTAGACGGATACGACTAGTAGTCGGCCGTTTCCTACCCAGACGTACGCCCCGACCGCCTCTAGATACACCAGAGCAATAGCAGGGATTTCGGCTTCAAGCTGCGGCAGTTCTCGGCGCAGCGCGATTGCTACTCCGCCGCCTGGCCTGTCGGCGCGGTCTCGGCGATAAACAGCAAATCCCCGGAGTTTGAATTCGTGTTCATCACTGAGCCACGTTCCTTGTAAAGCCAAGTTATCGAGTTGCAGTTCTTCTGCAAAATGTTCAATTTGCTGAGCTTGGAAGATTGCACTTCGCGCGTTCCAAGTGCAAGCGCGGAGAGGTGCTATTCGCTTGTCTACGTTCTGGTTTTGTCTAGACATTGTCGGGTATCATATTCACGATTCGCTCAAACATCGCTAAGAACTGGCTCTTAGTGACCGTTTGGGCGGCAGCTGCGGGTGCAGTGGACCGCGCTCCGGCCGCACCGGAGGGCGGTGCGTTGACCTCTGGGGGGCGTGCTGCGCCGAGGCGCTGCGCGACCTCGTTCCAGGCCGGCCGGCCGCTAGCTGCCGACCGAGGCGCCGAGTTTCTATTAGGAACTACTTGGCGTGAGGGTCCCTCGGTTCCTATTGCACGCGCGTCTGACGGACGCGGTGGCAACGTGCAATGGCTGCATTCTGTGAAGGATGCAGCGTGATGCTGCTTACAATTGCAGCAGACGGGCTTTAAATTAAAATTTCCACGTTTTGGGCAATGCGCCTGTTGGCCCAGACCGCCGGCCAATCAGGGAGACCTCTCCGCCAATCACAGCGCACCGGCCCCTGCCGAGAGCCCAGGCAGGATAGTATAAATCACCGGGCGCGTAACGCCTCGCGACAGGGTTGCCAGATTTGGCGATTTCTCGCCAAACTGGCGACTATTCTCAATTATTGGCGACAAAAATTTACATTTGGCGACTTGGCGATTTTTTGGCTACTTCATTTTTTTAATTAAACAATTCATATTTATATGCCTGCGATAATAAAAAGCAAAGCTTTTGAATGTAACCAATGATGTAGTAATTCTATTCTAGTTATGTTGGTACTACTGTTCTTGAATACTGTTATGTTGGACACTGCCACTATTGGTATTAAACAATGAATGGGTTTAATAACACTCATAGTGTATTATTGAGCTATTTCATCAGTAGAGGATGGTAATCGTGCTATGAGTTTGAGTTTGATTTGATTAACTTAACTTGGCTGATTCCCATTCAAAGATGCCGAAAGTTAGTGGTAGCAGGGGATATCGGATGCACTTTTACGCATTCGCCTCACTTTACAAGTTAAAGACAACTGTTGTGCGAAATTTTCGCCCTCGAAAGATATGCTCGCAAAATTCACCTCGAAAATCATGTACGCGAAAAAAGAGACGGACCAAAACAACGAAGATGATGAATCCGTATTTTCGATACTCAACGAAGTTTAATGCATGACTGTTATCTACTGCAGGGGTATAATTGTGATTTCGATGCTAATCATATAAGAAAGTTTGTTTTGTTTTAGAGTTTTATAGATTAATGTTTAAAATATAATACATTTCATCCATTTTTTCAATAAAATATAGCATTTTTAATGAGATGTGTTTTTTATTAACAGCTTATACCGTTTTGAACTTTGGCCGTTTAATGGCGACACCTGTCGAATGCTTGGCGACTTTTGGCGACATGTGGCATTGTAAATGGCGACAAGGCGTGATAGTATTCTGGCAACCCTGCCTCGCGAGGAGTAAACTGCCCGATTCAGAGCAACGCCGGGACGGGAGCGCTCGGCGCTCCACCACCTCGGCCCGTTTACGCGTGGGACGACGCGACAAAAAGCGAAATCTTTGCGAATTCGCTTGCGTTGCAGTTCCGCGCGTTCGAAACGGGCGCCGCCTCGCTGCCATTGTCTGCCACCGCTGTTGGTGGTGCGCCAGTGGCGCGTGCGGTCAGCAGCAATATCATTGGCCTGTTGCTCTCTCCCACCTCTGCACGCCGAGTAACGGGAGAGGAGCTTCGAGCTGAGCTAAAACACCTCAATGCGAGGAAGGCAGGTGGCCCGGACGGTCTCACCGCAGCACAGCTGCGCGCTCTGGGCGGACGCGGAGTCGAGTTTTTACTCGAGCTCCTGAATGCGTGCCTGGCGTGTGGCTATTTTCCCAAGGCGTGGAGGATTGCGACCATTGCACTAATACCAAAACCTGGCAAAAATAAACTATTCCCGAGCAGCTATAGACCTATTAGTCTACTCTCCATCCTAGGGAAAACCGCCGCCGCGGCCCACGCCGCCAGCTGCGCACGTACGCGCGCGCAGTGGCCGACGACGCCTCCGCCTCTCCACCCGCCACCCCCTCCCGCCCCTCCCAACCCACGCAACAAGGGCCTCCATCGCCACCCCCGGAAAGGCCGCCCGCGAGACGACGCGGGTACAGAAGAGACGAGGAGCTGAACTTCCCGTCTTCCTACACCTTGGAAGACCAGAAGAAGTTTCTGCACGACGTCGCCGAGGATCTGGCCCTTAACAACGTGGATCCCTTCATGACGATCCGCGCCATAACCCGCACCATCACCGGACGCTCCCCGAGCGACTGGCTGAGACTGATGCTGCAGGTGGTCATGGAGCTGCTGCTTCAGCACGCGCATGATCACGCAGGTCGGTCCGGCGCAGCGATCGAAGGAGCGGCCGCTTCCGCTCCCGCCTCCTCCGCCCCGTGATGGCTGACACGGCCATCATAAACAATAATATTACCAACTCTCTTTCAGCAGCTCCAGCTCGCTTCACGCTCGCCTTTTGGAACTGCAACAGTATCGTAAGCAGGAACAAACAGGCGGAGCTAGCCGCATTCGCCGCAAAGCACCACTTATCAATTCTGATGCTAGGCGAAACTCACCTTCAACCTAAGCATCGCCTCTCTCTCCCTGGCTACGTTTGTTACAGGTCAGATAGATCAGCACGGCTCCCGAATGCAAACCCGGGCGGCGGAACAGCAGTCTTAGTACGGCGCGACATCGCGCATTACGAATTAGCTCTGCCGCAGTTTCAACACATCGAGGCCACGGCGGTTGCGGTCCGGACGAAGAAGGGCCCGCTGCGCATCATCTCGGCCTACCTCCCACCCGCGAAAAGCGCGAAAAACGCGACTCTAGAACAGAGCGATCTCGACGCTCTTCTGGAGCCGCTCGCCCGCATCCCTACCCTCCTGGCGGGTGATTTAAACGCGAAACACCCATCGTGGAATACCCGCATCACCACGCCTCGTGGCCGACAGCTGAAAAAGTATGCGGAAACGCACGGCTACTAGGTGATAGGCCCGATGCAACCCACGCACTTCCCCGCCAACGCAGGACGGCCGGACGTCTCGGACATCGCCGTCATCCGCGATCTTGGCGCCCCAATTCACCTCACCACAGCCTGCGAGCTCTCCTCTGACCACCTCCCAGTCATTGCCGAGATAGGGCGCAGCGATTCGCAAACTTTTTCTGCGCTTCCTCCCGCCCGCAAACGCACTAATTGGTCTCTATTTCAGAAGGAACTGGAGAAACGTCTCCCGGAAGCAGAGCCCATCTCAGACCCGCAGCAGATCGAGCCAGGGGCAAAACAGCTGGCGGAGGCAATCACAGATAGCCTGAATGCGGCCGCCTTCGCCGGGCGAAACGAGCAGCGAGCAGCGGAGCTACCACCTCGAATAATAGCGCTGATCCAGCGCAAAAACATGGCGCGACGGGAATGGCAGCGCACGCGGCACCCGGCAGACAAGCTTGCTCTGAATCAGTTAAAGCGGCGTGTAGACGACGCCTTAACTGAATACAGAAACTCGAAGTGGGGAAACCTACTGAGAAAGTTAAAGCCGGAGGATAGTTCATTATGGCAGCTAACGCGAACTTTGACAAAATCTTCTGTTTCAGTCCCGCCGCTGCGCAACGCGAACGGCGACAAAGTGGAGGCGAACGAGGAGAAAGCGGAGATTTTCGCTGACTCCCTCGAATCGCAATTCCAGCCGGTTGAGGAGCAGCCGCCTGCGGAGCACGCCGAGAGCGTGCATTGCACGGTCGCGGCGGCCCTGCACGCCCCCGCCGACGAGCCGGAGCTAACGGACGTCGCCGAAGTAACCGACGCCATCGCAGCACTACGGAGCGGAAAAGCTCCGGGACCGGACGGGATCAGAAACGAAGTTCTGAAAAGGCTCCCGCAAAGTGCCATAAACTATATTGTGTGTTTGTTTAACGCAATTTTCATCTTCAGCTATTTCCGGCGCAATGGAAACAGGCTCACGTGCTAAACTTTCCTAAACCTGGAAGGAATAAGAGTTTGCCGCAGTCGTACAGACCAATTAGTCTTCTTAACACGCTCGGCAAACTCTTTGAGAAAATTCTCCTTAAGAGAATTTCAAAATTTACCGAAAAGCACGGCCTTAATAATGAACAATTTGGTTTTAGGGCGCACCACAGCACCACCCATCAGCTAGTGCTCATAGATGACAGAATTCGACGCAACTTTAACGAGCGGCGATTCACTGGCGGAGTTTTCCTGGACGTCGCCAGCGCTTTTGATAAGGTTTGGCACGACGGCCTCCTCGCCAAGCTCATAGAAGCCAACTTCCCTTCCTATATTGTACGCTTAGTGCACTCCTTCCTCGCGAACAGATCGTTTCAAGTGACGGTTCTGCACGCGAAATCTACCACCCGCCGCATACGGGCGGGCGTGCCTCAGGGGAGCATCATCTCCCCTGTGCTCTACTGCCTGTATGTGCGCGATATACCTACCTCGATCCAAACAGAACTCGCCATGTACGCAGACGACACGGCAGTACTTGCCACGTCCAAAAGAATCGATTTGCTCGTTAAATATTTGGATTTACATTTGTTACAGATCCAGGAGTGGCTGCAGCGCTGGCGTATCAAAGTCAACGTGGAAAAGAGCACGGCAGTGCTCTTCACACGCAGATACAAATACGACCTGCCGCGGCCGCTCGCGCTATGCAATTCGAACATTGAATGGCGCTCCAGCACAAAGTACCTCGGCATCACGCTGGATCGCGCTTTAACTTTCCGCGAGCACGCGGACGCGGTCGCTAGCAAAGCCTGGCAACCCCTGGGCATGTTGCGAAGCTTATTACATAAGCGAAGCAAACTATCCACAGCGAATGCTCTGCATTTATATAAAGCCATGATTAAGCCCATTATGGACTACGCCTGCCCAAGTTGGGGAATAGCGGCGCATGCGCACTTAAATAAGTTGCAAATAGTTCAAAATGCGTGCCTCCGTAGAATACTGTGCGCGCCAATGTATATTAGAATCGCAGAATAACATGCTGCGTTAAAATTACCGCTCCTCGAAGAACACTTTAAAAACTTAGCTCAAAATTTCTTTTCAAAAATAAATACGTCAAATAATGACATAATATTAAATTTAAATTTGTACGAGCCGGACCCCACGGCTACGTACAAGCGCCCGAGAGATATGCTACAATAGGCGATACGCCAATACTTGCATGAAAATTGCGGTAAACAACGCCAAAAGCGCGCCGAAAGGCTATTGTCATTTCTGACCTATGCTTTTCTTTCTATTTTCAGATTAGCCATAGATGTCCGAAAGGATAGGGATGGCTCCACAGCAGGGAAGTGTGGCAGCATTGCACGTTTGCTGCCACACGGAACTGCGCTGCAAAGCGATGAGACGCCGCGCGTGGGTCTGTGATGAAATGAAACACGGTCAGGTCGCAGAGCAGCGCCCGTGCAGTGAAGATATACGTTCGTTACTTTCGTCACGACTTCCTCCTGCGACTTGGTCTCTGCTGCGGCGCGACAAGTACCTGGCGCGCGTGGTTGAGCCCTGCTCCCACGTTGTGTTACGTGGAAAGTACGCGCAGTCTTCCCTTCACGGCAAGTACCTGGCGCTCTTGTGATTGAACTACGCTCTCACGAGACGTTTAGTGGAAAACCGCGGGGGAAAGCAGCGGAGGTCGAGGATTTTCCCTCGATTGAGCGCTGCTCTCGCGCTTGAGCAAAAATGCACCGCTAGCCCATGTCTACCATTGAGACATGCGCCACCCCTCGGCGCTCGTCGTTGGGGGATGAACAACCACAACGTGAGCACAGGCGCTCCCTAAGTGACAGCGTCACCTGCCGACGCTGCGACGACACTGCCCCCAGCACGGAAATGCAGCACCGAGCTGGTGTACCTCCACGGGATGGAGCTGGTGAAGCAAGCCATTCCGGATATGGAGGTCATCGCAGTTGGTGCTGAAGACATCCCGGCAGGAGCCAATGAGAAGTTTATTTTACCAACGCCGCCCACACCGCCACCACCTCCCAAACCGCCGCGGGTGCGGAAACTACAGCCGCTGCTGCCCAAGCAGCAGCCAAACCAGCGATCCACAACTGCCGCAGACGTCTCCGGGATGCTTGCCGATATCCCGGCAGGCGTGATCTGTGCCTTCGCCGCCCTCAATATAGAAGCCCTTCTGACCTACTGGGGAACGTTCCGGGAAGCCGGAGCGGGAGCAATCCCGCAACTGGCGCCCCGCAGCGAGCTCCTCGCTGGGATGAACGCGGTCTTGCAGGCGCCACCACGGCCCGTGGGGTCAGCGCTATCTCTCCCGATCGGCACACCTGTGAGGCAGCACTCGGTGCGCAAGCGCGTTTACTCTTTCGAGCAGCGCCTCTCGCCACCCGCTGCCTCTTCTATCTCTCTCTCCGGGAAGCGACGCCGTAGCGACGGGGCCACCGAGAGCAGCACTGAGCCCAAGGGCGCCCCTGGTGGCGCTACAAATGGAGCGGCTACTAGCGGCCCCTGTGGAGGCGAAATCAACCCGTTCCCCAGCGAGCTGCCCGGATTGGTCAGCGATGCTTCGCCAGGTTGGGCCGGTGCGTTCCCCACCGCCCAGCATCGCTCCAACTCTCCGCTGGCTGAGGAGGAGGGCAACATTGCGGCGCTGAAAGCCGTAGAGCAAACGCCACAGCGCGCGAGCTCCGGATCAGCACCGGCCCCCAACCCGGGAAACGCGGCGGGCACCTCGCCCGCCACCGTCTCCCCACCGGCAAAGCGCCCTTGCCAGCGCAAAGGCTCCTCGGAGCTGGAGGAAATGCAGCCGGCAGAGCTGCAAAGCCCCAACAGCGCCTCCAGCGGGGCGAGAAAGCGGAAGAAGCGAAAACGCGCGGGAAGGACGACGAGAGGGCCAAATCAGGCTCCCGACGCGCCCGCTACGCTACCAGCTCCTCCGCAGAAACAAGAAAGCTCCGTCGGTGCGGTGAGTGCGCCTACAGATTCTGGGCGTCGGCAATCCTCCGCCAACCCTTCCTTAGGTGACGAGCAATTTGACGGCTGGCAACTCGTCACCGGTAGCCAGCGCAGTCGGCCCGCAGCCGGAAACACTGGGACGGGAACCTCCGCGCAGGTTCCGTCCTCGGATGCCCTCCAGGTGGACGCCTCACGTCCACCGGCCGCTTCACGGCCACCAAAGAGACCGTACAAAATACGTCTGAGCATCACCTCAGACAAGGTCTTAAAGCACGGCAGAGAACTTGGGCCCAGAACGGGGTACAAGGCGACCATTGCGAAGGTCACCAGCCGAAACGGACGACCAGTGTATGAAATACACACCTTTGACCGTGTAGCATACGCTGAGGCGGAGCGATACGCTCGCAGATATTTTGTTATTCGCACCCGCCTCCGTCCGAGAACTCTGAAAAGCTCCTCAGAGTATTGGTCAGAGGGCTACCGCAAGGCTACACCGCTGAGAACGTGGAAAACGAGCTGAAGAAGCTCGGCTACGCTCTCAAAGCAGTCAGACAAATCTGCCTGCTGAAGGAAATCGTGGTCGCCAGAAACCACGATTCCGATGTAGCCAATGGTGCAACAGGCACTGAAACGCGGCGGGTGGAAGTGCCCACAGGAACGTTCGCTGTCACCCTCAGTGACAGCGCCGCGTCGCGTAAAATCTACCTCTTAAAGCAACTAGAATCTTTCGCAATCGAGGTCCAAAGGGAAAAGTGGGCCAGACCTCGATTTTGTATGCGATGCTGCCGATGGGGCCACGTCGCTCGTAATTGCGAGTACGATGTGCGCTGTCGCCTCTGCACGGGCGAGGGTCACCCTACAGGAGACGACAAACGCGGAACGGCGCATTGCCCAAAACGCGGAAATTTTAATTTAAAGTCCGTCTGCTGCAATTGTAAGCAGCATCACGCTGCATCCTTCACAGAATGAGGCCATTGCACGTTGCCACCGCGTCCGTCAGACGCGCGTGCAATAGGAACCGAGGGCCCCTCACGCCAAGTAGTTCCTAATAGAAACTCGGCGCCTCGGTCGGCCGCTAGCGGCGGGCCGGCCTGGAACGAGGTCGCGCAGCGCCTCGGCGCAGCGCGCCCCCCAGAGGCCAACGCACCGCCCTCCGGGGCGGCCGGAGCGCGGCCCACTGCACCCGCAGCTGCCGCCCAAACGGTCACTAAGAGCCAGTTCTTAGCGATGTTTGAGCGAATCCTAAATATGATACCCGACAATGTCTAGACAAAACCAGAACGTAGACAAGCGAATAGCACCTCTCCGCGCTTGCACTCTTCGTGCGAAGTGCAATCTTCAAAGCTCAGCAAATTGAACATTTTGCAGAAGAACTGCAACTCGATATCTTGGCTTTACATGAAACGTGGCTCAGTGATGAACACGAATTCAAACTCCGGGGATTTGCTGTTTATCGCCGAAACCGCGCTGGCAGGCCAGGCGGCGGAGTAGCAATCGCGCTGCGCCGAGAACTGCCGCAGCTTGAAGCCGAAATCCCTGCTATTGCTCTGGTGTATCTAGAGGCGGTCGGGGCGTACGTCTGGGTAGGAAACGGCCGACTACTAGTCCACAGGAGGCACATTTGGGATCTTTCTCGTGCGCTAGGCGCAAACCGGGAGTAAACTGCCCGATTCAGAGCAACGCCGGGACGGGGGCGCTCGGCGCTCCACCACCTCGGCCCGTTTATGCATGGGACGACGCGACAAAAAGCGAAATCTTTGCGAATTTGCTTGCGTTGCAGTTCCGCGCGTTCGAAACGGGCGCCGCCTCGCTGCCATTGGCTGCTATCGCTATTGGTGGTGCGCCGATGGCGCGTGCGGTAAGCAGCAATACCATTGGCCTGTTGCCCTCTCCCACATCTGCACGCCGAGTAACGGGAGAGGAGCTTCGAGCTGAACTAAAACACCTCAATGCGAGGAAGGCAGGTGGCCCGGACGGTCTCACCGCAGCACAGCTGCGCGCTCTGGGCGGGCGCGGAGTCGAGTTTTTACTCGAGCTCCTGAATGCGTGCCTGGCGTGTGGCTATTTTCCCAAGGCGTGGAGGATTGCAACCATTGCACTAATACCAAAACCTGGCAAAAATAAACTATTCCCGAGCAGCTATAGACCTATTAGTCTACTCTCCATCCTAGGGAAAACGTTTGAGAAACTGATCCTGTCACGTTTGCAACAGGAAATACGTCGTCTCAATCTTCTCAGAGATGAACAATTTGGCTTTCGAGCTGGTCACAGCTCCTCGCAGCAGCTTACGCGGCTTTGCACGGAGATCGGCCTCGCCCTCGAGAGACGGCAGAACCTGCCAGTGGTCTTTCTGGATATGCGATCGGCTTTCGACTCTGTGTGGCATGCGTGTTTGCTCGAGTGCCTTGCGGTGGCGGGAGTGAGCGATTGCTACGTCAGACTGATCGCGAGTTTTCTCTCTGACAGGCAGTTCAAAGTGCGCGTCAATAACGTATACTCGTCCCTCAGACGAGCCGAGGCAGGCGTGCCTCAGGGGAGTGTTCTTTCTCCTACCCTCTTCGGCTTATACGTGAATGACGCGCCGCTTCCTGCTGAAACAAGAACTGGTATTCAACGCTGCGGGCTCCTGATGTTCGCGGATGATTTCGCGTACTACGCGAAATCGGCGAACGGAAGGTAGTCAGTTAAATACTTAAGTGATTGTCTCGCCGCCTTTCCTGAATGGCTAAATCAGAAACGTCGAGCTCTCAACCTC
Source organism: Gryllus longicercus (assembly GCA_038098605.1). NCBI lineage: Eukaryota > Metazoa > Arthropoda > Insecta > Orthoptera > Gryllidae > Gryllus > Gryllus longicercus. The sequence continues at coordinate 1,584,839 of JAZDUA010000071.1, read as the reverse complement.
GAGAAATGCGTCGCCGTCAACTTCACTCGTAAGAGGGCTAACCCCAATGAAACGGTGAGCTTGGCTGGAACGCATCTACCTTGGCGGAGCGAAGCGAGATATTTGGGCGTGCTACTTGACAGCGGACTTCGCTGGCATGCGCACGCTCGGTATCTCGCTGCCAAAATTAAAACACGCACCCTCCTTTTGAAACCTCTTCTACGTTCTCCCGACTTAGCAATTCCTCTAAAGCGCCGCTTATTCACTGCTTGCATGCGTCCCTTGTGGGCGTACGCTTGTGAGGTATTCGCGGCAGCTTTTCCCTCCACTCTGCACCCCATCCGGGTAGCAGAGAACAGAGCGGCGCGACTCGCGGCGCGCTCGCACTTGCCTTTTACCAGACCTGACCGACAACCCAAAAACGCTGACGTCTTCAGAATCTTAGGCTTCGCAACCAGTTCCCGGCGGAGCTACAAAAGAGGGCGGAGACGGCGCTCGCAAGGGCGCTGAGGCCGTCCGCCCCACGCATCCTGCGCGAGACCGGCAAGGCGACGAACAGCGGCGTGCACAGGGCCTTTCACAGAAGAAAGGGCCCACAGCACGTCGCCTTCACCTTCCGCGCACTGCCCCCGCACAAGCTCTCTGAGCTCTGCGACGCGGGGCAGCAGCAAGTTCGTGGGAGGCGGTCGCCGTTTACGGATGCCGGCGCGGATGCGCGCTCTGCTGGGCCAGCGTCGCTGGAGACCGAAGACGTCGCGGCGCCACGGACGCTTGAGTGAAGTCGGCGCCGTGGCGTGCTTTTAAATGTGTATATAGTGTTGTGAAGTGTTGTGTGTTTGTATGAATGAATGGATGGATGGATGCGTTTGTAAATATAATTAATATAAGTGTGAATGCGAGTGAGAGAAAAATAAAATAAAATAAAAGAAGAAAATAGAACAATTTAAAGATCTTCCAATTAAAAATTTTTAAAAAAAAGTCTAAAAACTAACAAACCCCAAAGTGGGAATGTATATAGTTATAGTAATAAGATAGTTCTAGTTTGTAAGCAATAAAGCCTTCCCCAACTGCACAAGCCAAATCGGTTGCAGTTATTCAAAATTGTACCCCAAAGACAAATAAATTACTGCCTCTCCAGGGTAACTGGAGGGGGGGAAACATTAAATCGAAGGCAGGTGGCCCGGACGGTCTCACCGCAGCACAGCTGCGCGCTCTGGGCGGGCGCGGAGACGAGTTTTTACTCGAGCTCCTGAATGCGTGCCTGGCGTGTGGCTATTTTCCCAAGGCGTGGAGGATTGCAACCATTGCACTAATACCAAAACCTGGCAAAAATAAACTATTCCCGAGCAGCTATAGACCTATTAGTCTACTCTCCATCCTAGGGAAAACGTTTGAGAGACTGATCCTGTCACGTTTGCAACAGGAAATACGTCGTCTCAATCTTTTCAGAGATGAACACTTTGACTTTCGAGCTGGTCACAGCTCCGCGCAGCAGCTTACGCGGCTTTGCACGGAGATCGGCCTCGCCCTCGAGAGACGGCAGAACCTGCCAGTGGTCTTTCTGGATATGCGGTCGGCTTTCGACTCTGTGTGGCATGCGTGTTTGCTCGAGTGCCTTGCGGTGGCGGGAGTGAGCGATTGCTACGTCAGACTGATCGCGAGTTTTCTCTCTGACAGGCAGTTCAAAGTGCGCGTCAATAACGTATACTCGTCCCTCAGACGAGCCGAGGCAGGCGTGCCTCAGGGGAGTGTTCTTTCTCCTACCCTCTTCGGCTTATACGTGAATGACGCGCCGCTTATTGCTGAAACAAGAACTGGTATGCAACGCTGCGGGCTCCTGATGTTCGCGGATGATTTCGCGTACTACACGAAATCGGCGAACGGAAGGCAGTCAGTTAAATACTTAAGTGATTGTCTCGCCGCCTTTCCTGAATGGCTGGGTCGGGAACGCCTCGCTCTCAATCTCGAGAAATGCGTCGCCGTCAACTTCACTCGTAAGAGGGCTAACCCCAATGAAACGGTGAGCTTGGCTGGCACGCATCTACCTTGGCGGAGCGAAGCGAGATATTTGGGCGTGCTACTTGACAGCGGACTTCGCTGGCATGCGCACGCTCGGTATCTCGCTGCCAAAATTAAAACACGCACCCTCCTTTTGAAACCTCTTCTACGTTCTCCCGACTTAGCAATTCCTCTAAAGCGCCGCTTATTCACTGCTTGCATGCGTCCCTTGTGGGCGTACGCTTGTGAGGTATTCGCGGCAGCTTTTCCCTCCACTCTGCACCCCATCCGGGTAGCAGAGAACAGAGCGGCGCCCCTCGCGGCGCGCCCGCACTTGCCTTTTACTAGACCTGACCGACAACCCAAAAACGCTGACGTCTTCAGAATCTTAGGCGTTCGCAACCAGTTCCCGGCGGAGCTACAAAAGAGGGCGGAGACGGCCCTCGCAAGGGCGCTGAGGCCGTCCGCTCCGCGCATCCTGCGCGAGACCGGCAAGGCGACGAACAGCGGCGTGCACAGGGCCTTTCACAGAAGAAAGGGCCCACAGCACGTCGCCTTCACCTTCCGCGCACTGCCCCCGCACAAGCTCTCTGAGCTCTGCGACGCGGGGCAGCAGCAAGTTCGTGGGAGGCGGTCGCCGTTTACGGATGCCGGAAGCCGCGCGGGCGGCGCGGATGCGCGCTCTGCTGGGCCAGTGTTGCTGGAAACCGAAGACGTCGCGGCGCCACGGATGCTTGAGTGAAGTCGGCGCCGTGGCGTGCTTTAAATGTGTATAGTGTTGTGAAGAGTTGTGTGTTTGTATGAATAAATGGATGGATGGATGCGTTTGTAAATATAATTAATATAAGTGTGAATGCGAGTGAGAGAAAAAAATAAAGAAGAAAATATAACAATTTAAAGATCTTCCAATTAAAAATTTAAAAAAAAGTCTAAAAACTAACAAACCCCAAAGTGGGAATGTATATAGATATAGTTATAAGATAGTTCTAGTCTGTAAGCAATAAAGCCTTCCCCAACTGCACAAGCCAAATCGGCTGCAGTTATACAAAATGACAAATAAATTCCTGCCTCTCCAGGGTAACTGGAGGGGGGAAAACTGAAAAAACATCTGGCAGCAGTACGCTCTGAAGAAGGCCACAATACGCTGGCCGAAACGTTAGCCACCATGACTTTGACGCGGCTCGTCCCGGATAGCCCAGCCAACATAAACTCCGCTCGCGGAAGCCTACGCAACCATAATATTGTATATTGTAATTATTGTTAATAGTATTCGGGTGTGGGAGCATATTTCAAATAAATACTCAATAAATTTCAAACCGTTCACGTCTGTGATTTATTGCCCCGGTAAAGACGCCACAAGAGGATCTTGTAATAAACTATAAATAATTTATTTCAGGTACATCCCACGCGGACGACTTGGGTTACCTTTTCCAAACGCACGTGAGCCCCAACGTGTCCTCCGACAGCCTGGCCTTCATCATCCGCCAGAAGATGGTGCGAATGTGGGCGAACTTCGCTAAATGGGGGTGCGTATTCACCAGCGACGCCTCGTAATTGTATCTCTTGGGTGAGGCTACCGCCACCCCTACATTTTCCCATCACGTTTGAATGAGTTATTTCGATCAGGCCACATTTCCATCACATGTTCGTAGCACGTTGGTAAAGAACACATCTCGGAAGTGACGTATTTAATGAGAACGGAGAACAATGCCTGCTGTTTTTCTAATAGCTAACAGGGGATTTGTGACCTTCAAACATTTAAGGGAGGAAAATCCATAATATTTTGAATGAGGACTAGTTACAGTATAAAGCGATGACTAGATGGCTGAAGGCAGTAGAAAACATCAGTATTATCTTAACAAATCTTGGAGTGGATAAACGCTAAAATCTGAACTAAACAATAAATGTTATCAAATTAGTTGCCGGTGTAACAGTAGACTTGCGGTCAGTCGTTGAATTAGAGGTAGACCTGTACGTTTGATCTAGCAGAGAGCCAAGATCCCTGGTCTGCGATAAATATCAGCGCAATAACTTTGTTAAATACTTGAATGAAGTTTGAAAGTGATACAAGACTTCCCTTCTATAGATTGAACCAGTTACGAAATACAAAAAAAAATAAAATAAATAGTTACAACTAGACTTCTTTAGTAAGCAGTCAATTACATATAGATAAAATAAATACAATAGAAGTCTATGTGTATAAGAAAGTTTGTTGATTAATACAAGTGGATTATAATAATGTTTTATATTTTAATGTGTTATAGCCTGAAGATGGAGTAAACTGTACTCCGAATCGTCGTGTAAAAATGACATTCATGTGTTTTTAATACATGAACAAAGATGTATGTTGTTTATAATAATCAATGAAGCTTTGTTCAAACTAATCAAATGTATGAAAAGACAACAGTTGCATATTTAATGTTATAATTTATATTAACTTGTCGATCTGGCTGATATCTTGATCTCTTGAATTTGAAATTGATATTTTAATTAGGACCTTCTATTTTCCGTTGTACATCAGTTAGGATAATCTATTTATTTAATTTGCGTTTCAATCGTACTCCTATTCTTAGACTTGATATTACATTTTTGTGCAGGAATCCAACACCGCATAACGATCCTCTGATTGGAAAGAAATGGAGGCCTTACACTTCCAAGAAGCGAAACTACCTGGAGATTGGAGATGAACTCAAGACCAGGGTGGACCTCAATAAGAAGCGCGTGCAATTCTGGGAGAAATTCTACAAGAAATACGGCGCTAAGCGAGAGGCCAAATGGAGCCTGCCAACATGTCCCATCCATTCACTTTTTTCATTCCTCTTAAAGCGCTGAAAAATTATAAACATACTTTGTGCATGAAGATACCCGTTGTAACTAAGGTCCAATCTTTTTAATAAACAGCAAACCTTTACATTTGATACACTGCATACATTTGAATGTCTCAACATCTTAATTGAAGGCCAATAATCTAAATGATTTCAATAATATGCCAGTCTCTGATCTTTCAGAATTCATATGTGAATCATTCCGCATCAAATCACACTCACAAAAAGACGGCTATTTTTTTTGCGAGTCGAAACTTTTTATGAGGTCTATGGTTGATAATAGATGACACGTATTTTTTTCGATTTTTAACCCCACTCCTTTCAAAAATATGACTAATATGTTTGGGACCCTAAGCACGCTAATGTTGAAACATTTTCCCGCACATACTTTTTCCCACAGAGAAAAAAAACGATTAAATTAACCCTAAAGAGGTATATTGGTACTGGGGTGAGTTTTCGTTGGTATTCACAATAAAATAATTATATGTGTCGTAATTTCCAACAACATTGTTTATTACTCAACTTACATTTTCATGTTTTCTGTTTCAAAAATTTGACATGTTCAAATACAATTTCATTCACTTTTCTTGTAGTATTAAATGATTTAACACCCCCTTTCTTTCTTTCCAGTTCTTAATATGTTCAATATATTTTCTAAAAATTGTAAATTATTAGTAATCTTTTTATTATAATTTTGTTGGCAAACAAAATATACTCACGTTTTAATGATTTTTTCTTGTACTACAAAACTGATGATGACGGCTAAGCCACCGAAAGCTGCTATTGTAATAAACAATATTGTTGGCAATGCCGACTCAGGAAGTGAGATTCGTTCATGAATCGCACAAACATATCAGTGACGGTAATGAACAAACGAGCACAGCTGGTCCTGTTAGGGCATGCTCACCCTAATGTATCACATGATAATAGGCATTATAATAGACGTGATAACTGGCCAAGTTAGTCTTATGTTCCAGGCAGTGTCACGGAAATAATAGACATTTAAAACTGAAGTCGAGTTTGTTATCTCTCGGGAAAACCGATTAGCAAAACAAAACTAAACCAGAAATAGTATCTCCGGCAGAAACTGCAGAAAATGAAAATTATCCTTGAAGAGAGGGTAATGTATTGTGCATCCAAACATTTGATTGCAGTACGGAGCCTTATAGAGTATTGCCCTCTCTTTCTATCCAATACAATTTCACATAAGACTCTCTCTTTCAACCGCAAGCTGTGATGCGAATTCACGAAGAAGTTTGGGGTTATTCGGTTAAAGGCAAATATTAAACATGTTTCTTCAAAGATAGCTTCAATTGTGTTGATATTACATAAATGAGTTTTTTACCAGTTATTCCCAGAACTTATATAAATGTGATGGTTATTTTGTAAGTGAGTTTCATATTTTAATTACGAAGGAATTTATTCAAAATTATTGCCAAGTCTTCACTTCCACATTTTGACGTTCTAAAATTGTCACCATGCGAGAATCTTTATTATTGAAGAAAAACACAAACATCCAGAGAATGAAATGACACGGAAAGTCCAGATTTTGAAATGGGGCCAACCACGTGCCTGTATTCTATATGGTTCTTGAATTAGACGGTGATAAAAACAATATTTAGTGCGCTCGGAACGAACGTTGTGTGTCGTTCGGTGATATTTTAATATGTCTAAGCAATGCCACTTAAAACATAAGGCCTATTGGCAGGCGGTCGTCTTGCTGACGTCACTACTTGTAGTCATAACATTACATTTGGAGGAAAGTGTGGTCTGCGTGTGAACCAGTGTGAACTGCTAATGTCGTGAATATAATTACATTAGAACAGTGTATTTATCCATTTTATGTTGTAATAATATCTATGCTTTATATTTGTGCAAGCAGAACATATTTGTAGCAGAGCAATTTTGATACAAGGTACTTGTAACAATTTGTAAAAACATTACAAGTTCGGGTTACGTGAAATTGCCGTGCACTTCTAAAGTATTGAAATAGCTTTCGACAAAATTCAACACCCCGAAAGTGGAGAAAAATTCAGAGTATGTATATATATATATATATATATATATATATATATATATATATATATATATATATATATATGTTCAGAGTATACATAGGAAAGAAATTCAGACAGTCGATTGAAAAGAACAAGACTGTGGTACACTTGTTGGATGAAATATTCTTGAAGTTAAATTTATACTATAAAGTATAGTCGGAACTCCCATTAACGAAGAAGAAAATTCATCAATAGCTTGTGTGTTCATGGTAACTAGTATGATTTCATCATATAAAGATGTAGTTCATTTTCAGTCAGAATATTGACAGGTGAGTTGCTAAACCGTTATATCAAAACCATAATTGTAGAGCTTCAGAAGATAGGTTTTGAAGTGATTGCAGTGATTTCTGAGAACAATCCTGAGAACTTAAAAGCCGTGTCATTGTTTTCCGATCCTTCAAAACTAGAAATAGTTTATGAATGTCCATGAGAATTCCACAGAGAATTACTTTTTTCTTTTGACACTGAGTGTACCTCTTGAGATGCTTTAAAGCAACTGGTTAAATCAAGATAACCAAGAAATTAATGTTCCTAATATGGAAATTGGTGTTACGCATACAGGATCATTTAGTGCGACTCTGCGATGCACAATAATTTTAAATATGTCGATATTATAAATTTAAAATCGTTCATTTCTTTTTAGTTGAAAATTAACTTTTAAATGAATGAAATACAATAAAATGCTGTCAAAATTCCTTGCTTTTAAGTATCGTTATTAAGGAGGCCAAGAAGGAAAGTAAACGTTAATTGACAGTGAGCTGCCGGGGAATGATTCTTTTGCAGCGATGACTACCCATGTGACGTCACAGCGTAAGTCGAAAGGCCTTATATTAGTGACTATGTGACATTGGTCTAAGCAATTCTAAAGCGGCGATGGGGGGAGCAAATTGTGTTTATTTTTGAATTCCATTTATTACAAACAGGTGATTCCAGAGGGCCATATTAAAAAGGAGACTTTATATTTGTAAGTAATGTGGAAATATTGGCTTATTGTCCAATTACGTTTTCGCTTTTGAGTTTATTACATACCAAACACTTTATTTTGATCCCTTATTACTAGTAAACTTTATTTCTTCCCTCTGGGGAGGTTGTATAAAACATTGTAGAAGTTTCATAACTACAATACCATGCAGAATGGCAATTGTCAAAATTATAATGAAGTTGCTACACCAGGAATCAACGTTCACTCTCAAAAAATATGGATTTTCAAGATCTAATAAATTCTTCCCACCATTCAACTTCCAAAGATACCTCAAGATACTCTAATCGTGGAAGAGTTCTGGAAACAAAAAGTAACCGGGCCGTCTGCGGCTAGGTTCAGCCTTTCCATGGAATGGGTAGCCCTTGCCATAACAAAACGTTGCAGGCGGAGCCTCACAAACAGCCGCAGCCTATCTCAAAGGGGGAGAAGAAGCTTAGCAAAATTACATCGTAGAAAATGGCTGAAGTTGCTAGTTCAGATGTGGAAATATTTCCAAATAAAAATACATAGGATGAAATACTATTATAAACATGAAAGTAAATACATTGAAATATGTAGGAATATATACTTTAACCACTGTTAACGCAATTTTTGATGAAATTACGCTCATATGAGAGAAAATAACGCTAATTTTAGAGCATTTAGATTCTCATACACGTTTGCTTCCAATATTATTGTTTATAAATAATCCAGAACCATTATCAAATACCTAGTTTACTACAGATTTATCGATATAAAAACTATTGTAATTCAATATTTGCAATTGTTCATATGCTTATAAAATTTGCAAATATTGCAAAATTGTGTATTTTTAGAATCGATTGATGACTTCTAAGGAACCATTTAAAGCAAATCAGCAAAATTCAAAGATTATATGGTATTTTAGCAACAAATAAAGTAATTATTAGGAATAATTTTGCATCTCTTGTAAAAATTATTTTACAATATTCACCTCAAAGACACTTTGGGAACATTGCCCGGCAGGGATTGCACGGATTTCGGAATTGCTTAAAAAGTGTTAATTTGCGGTTTTCTGTTTTGGGACGTCAGGGAGCCTTTCCTAGTTTAGAATTTAAAACATTGGAAATTGTTTTAAATATTAGAAAAAATGAATGCTTTTTCTAATTTGCTTTTAAACGAGATGCAAAATCCTGCAATCCGATCGGCGCTATTGTCTTCCGATTTCGAGATACGTAATTGTTTATCAGAAATCAGCATCTTATAACAACTCCGCCAAATACGTTTCTCCTCCAAATAGGGTTGAAGTTCTTAGCGGAGTGGAACAGGCATGCGGCCACAACGCTAGCATACTTGTATATTGCCATCAACGTTGTTTATAGATATTTCTGTTTTTCAGCTCTCTAATGTTTCATTTTATACATTTAGAATCTATAACTTTAAGTTGGCTTTGTTTAACAATTACTGCATAAATTTACAAATACTACATGAGTCGACTAACGACCAATCCTGACGTTGGGAGCAAGAATGAGTCAGCAATTGGCCTCCAGAAATACCTGCCCCGGAAAATTGTCTCCTTCCTCCATGCGTTTGAAAGCGAAATAGGCGGAGCTTGTTGTAAGCACGAATCGAAACCATTAATTAGTGACGCTACGGAGAAAACTGCCACTGAGCTATCATAACATTGGCAAAGTGCACATAAAAACATTGTACTCAAGTATTATTTTCATTACAAAGTTTTAATTTTTGAGCATTACAAATATTCAACTTTTTCATAGTGTTTGTGCGCATAGTAAACATAACCAGGGCGTTCCCTGCTTCACAAATCCCGAAAATTATATAATTGTTGCAAAAATAGGTTAAAAAGTGGTATAGTTTCAAAAACCATTAGAGTTAATGACAATTTTTCAAAAGGTGTTTAACAAATTTTATAAAAATAGGCTCTCATTTCTTCTACTTTCTCGCAGAGGAAGTTATGTAATGCTGCACGAAAAAACTGTGACGTTTCGTCAGAAAAACTCATATTACAGTGCTCTGACAACAAAAAAGTGGATAAATCCAATGTCAAATTTAGAAAAAAAACCTCATACCCGCGATGCAGTTAGAACCAATGTTCTGAAGCTCCTTGATACCTAAAAGACGATTGACGGCATTACGTCTGTCCATCCGCCCGTGCGTCTGTCCGACCGTCCATCCATCTGCCCGTCCGTCAGTCTGTTTGAATAACACTAGCGGCTAAACCGTTCAGCCATTTTCTCCAAAAGTGATATTCCTCAATCGATCAGGCTGATGTCACAGTCTCTTCAATTTCAAAGCGATATTTTAACTTTAGGTGATACTTTACATGAAGCCACTGGCATGTATTTAAATTTTTCAAAAAGTGTCATATAGTTTTCGATTAATCTTTGTAATTGGATAGTCCAAAGGGTGTTTAAGAGAATGACAGAAGTCTTCTATTCGTTGAGTAATCTAATATTTTGAAAATTAAACTAATAAAAAAATGTCCGCGTCTTCCTACAAATACAATTATGAAGATAATTTTTTACTTTCCTGCATACATACGGAGTAATATGCGTAGTATGGGGAAAGTTACTTAATACTGGGCGAAAAAACGGCGGATTTTCGGCAGAAAAAATTCAATGCCGAGACCTGATAACGAAAAAATAAATAAATCCATTTGTTAAATTTTAAAAAATACTTTAACACGTGGTATAGCCACAATCCGTTTTGGGGGTCATCGATACCGAAAAATCAATTGACGGCAAACCGTCAGTCTATCCGTCCGTCTAGTGTCTGTGAACAGCACTAGCTCCTAAACATGCGTAGGAATGTTTCCAAATTGGAGAAATTCGTGCCGATCTGGCTCGAGTCTAATCTTTGAGATTTTGAAAAAAATCTTTAAAATTGGGGGGTACTTTTCATGAAGCCTCCCTGACATTTTCAAACTTGTCTCATAAGCGGCTTCGAATTTTTTCTTTAAATTTCTAGTAAGAATAGAGTAATATGGACTTATAAAGGTGGCATATGTACGATTTTCACGGTTAACTCTGAATTTACGAAAATTTCAAAAGTATGATAATAAACATACATATATTTTTTATTCATTTGGTGGATATCCTTCATCATAATTAGTTAATGAATTTGGATCTTTTCAATTATATTACAATGCTGTGAGAGTTCAAAATTTCAATGCATTTATTTGTGGTCATTTGGGAATATTTCTATTAAAAATGATATGTATGAAATATACATGGTCGGAAATTTTAATTATAATAAATGCCACATGATATATATGGTCTAACTAATGGTAATATAGAATAATTAGGACACATGAGAAAACATATTGAAGCAACTGGAACATCCATGACATCATTACCTATAATTGGTACATGAGGAAATTATAATTTTCACAATAAATGATTACGTAAAGTGGGGAAATCCAGCTCTACATTTACCGATATCTTAAATGGTTAACACCATCAAAAACGTATTTTTTTCATTTCAACCCTTTTGATGACACTAATAAGTACATCGAGTTGCTGACCTGAGCTAAAGGTTGCTGCTTTGAGTCCTGTGTAAGGTATCTTGAAACTGCGTTGTAGAAGACAATTACATTCCACTATGTATCTCGCATAATAAAAGACAATATAAATAATTTTCGAATAAGTGATCATTCGAATAACCGAATAAATAGGTAAATCATTTGTTTAGGAGCAAAAGTCAAAAAGCATACATACGGCACAATGCCAAATAATACTGTATTGAAGATATAAAGTCTATAAACTAAAAATCACCCATTTACTTAGAGATTAGTATCAACGTGATTCATTTCAAATTTTAATTGAATTGAGTTTTTCATCCAAATTGTACAATTTATTATTTCTATCACATTTCAGCTTTGCTGAACATCTAGTTAATAGCAAATGTAAGATTTTCTAGGAGTGAGGCTCTTTCCTTTGCTCCCAGTCCACCGAGGGAAGTGTAAGTGCTCTTGGTAAGAAACCTGTCGCTAGATTTGAATTAATACCAAAGGAAAGATTTTCTAGGAGTGAGGCTCTTTCCATTGCTCCCAAGTCCACCGAGGGAAGTGTAAGTGCTCTTGGTAAGAAACCTGTCGCTCGATTTGAATTAATACCAAAGGAAAGATTTTCTAGAAGTGAGGCTCTTTCCATTGCTCCCAGTCCACCGAGGGAAGTGTAAGTGCTCTTGGTAAGAAACCTGTCGCTAGATTTGAATTAATACCAAAGGAAAGATTTTCTAGGAGTGAGGCTCTTTCCATTGCTCCCAAGTCCACCGAGGGAAGTGTAAGAGCTCTAGGTAAGAAACCTGTCGCTCGATTTGAATTAATACCAAAGGAAAGATTTTCTAGAAGTGAGGCTCTTTCCATTGCTCCCAGTCCACCGAGGGAAGTGTAAGTGCTCTTGGTAAGAAACCTGTCGCTAGATTTGAATTAATACCAAAGGAAAGATTTTCTAGAAGTGAGGCTCTTTCCATTGCTCCCAAGTCCACCGAGGGAAGTGTAAGTGCTCTTGGTAAGAAACCTGTCGCTCGATTTGAATTAATACCAAAGGAAAGATTTTCTAGGAGTGAGGCTCTTTCCATTGCTCCCAAGTCCACCGAGGGAAGTGTAAGTGCTCTTGGTAAGAAACCTGTCGCTCGATTTGAATTAATACCAAAGGAAAGATTTTCTAGGAGTGAGGCTCTTTCCATTGCTCCCAGTCCACCGAGGGAAGTGTAAGTGCTCTTGGTAAGAAACCTGTCGCTAGATTTGAATTAATACCAAAGGAAAGATTTTCTAGGAGTGAGGCTCTTTCCATTGCTCCCAAGTCCACCGAGGGAAGTGTAAGTGCTCTTGGTAAGAAACCTGTCGCTCGATTTGAATTAATACCAAAGGAAAGATTTTCTAGAAGTGAGGCTCTTTCCATTGCTCCCAGTCCACCGAGGGAAGTGTAAGTGCTCTTGGTAAGAAACCTGTCGCTAGATTTGAATTAATACCAAAGGAAAGATTTTCTAGGAGTGAGGCTCTTTCCATTGCTCCCAAGTCCACCGAGGGAAGTGTAAGAGCTCTAGGTAAGAAACCTGTCGCTCGATTTGAATTAATATCAAAGGAAAGATTTTCTAGAAGTGAGGCTCTTTCCATTGCTCCCAGTCCACCGAGGGAAGTGTAAGTGCTCTTGGTAAGAAACCTGTCGCTAGATTTGAATTAATACCAAAGGAAAGATTTTCTAGGAGTGAGGCTCTTTCCATTGCTCCCAAGTCCACCGAGGGAAGTGTAAGTGCTCTTGGTAAGAAACCTGTCGCTCGATTTGAATTAATACCAAAGGAAAGATTTTCTAGGAGTGAGGCTCTTTCCATTGCTCCCAGTCCACCGAGGGAAGTGTAAGTGCTCTTGGTAAGAAACCTGTCGCTCGATTTGAATTAATACCAAAGGAAAGATTTTCTAGGAGTGAGGCTCTTTCCATTGCTCCCAGTCCACCGTGGGAAGTGTAAGTGCTCTTGGTAAGGAACATGTCGCTCGATTTGAATTAATAACAAAGAAAAGATTTTCTAGGAGTGAGGCTCTTTCCATTGCTCCCAGTCCACCGAGGGAAGTGTAAGAGCTCTTGGTAAGAAACCTGTCGCTCGATTTGAATTAATAACAAAGGAAAGATTTTCTAGGAGTGAGGCTCTTTCCATTGCTCCCAGTCCACCGTGGGAAGTGTAAGTGCTCTTGGTAAGAAACCTGTCGCTCGAATTGAATTAATAACAAAGAAAAGATTTTCTAGGAGTGAGGCTCTTTCCATTGCTCCCATTCCACCGTGGGAAGTGTAAGTGCTCTTGGTAAGAAACCTGTCGCTCGATTTGAATTAATACCAAAGGAAAGATTTTCTAGGAGTGAGGCTCTTTCCATTGCTCCCATTCCACCGTGGGAAGTGTAAGTGCTCTTGGTAAGAAACCTGTCGCTCGATTTGAATTAATAACAAAGGAAAGATTTTCTAGGAGTGAGGCTCTTTCCATTGCTCCCAGTCCACCGTGGGAAGTGTAAGTGCTCTTGGTAAGAAACCTGTCGCTCGATTTGAATGTAGCCCGCAACGCTTCAGCCGACTTGCGCTTTTCCGTCGCGATCCTCTAAAAAGAATGCGAACGTCTGCCTTTGGACAGATTTAGCCTTATAATTTTGCAAAATTTTCCCATTTGAAACAGTAGATGATCCTCAATCAGCGCATATTGGTTCTTTGAGATGCTAGCTACCTAAGGAAGAGTTTTTAAAAACATTTTCAACAGTTAGTTTTCTCACAACTTTAAAATTTCAGGTCAGGTCAGTCAACTCACCATAAGAGCCTGTGATGAAATGACAAAATTTATGCTCCCATTATGCAAAAACTAGAGGATGAAATCCACTCAAACTCCATCAGAACATAGAACAATATCGCGTTTTTTGATTAATACAATAAAAGAAGCATGTTAAACGTAAGAAACATAAACATGTTTAACGTCTCGCTTTAACCATCTTAAAAACAGAATTTGATGTTATAAGAACAAAAACCCAACAGGGATCACATTTACAAAAATCACTTTTACACTCAACAGGCTTGTTCTTTGTAACAGTGGCACTCACTGAAAAAACAATTTCTAATTATAATTTTCTATAACAATTTATAAACTAATTGTAATTTTCTAGTATAAATATTGTTTTGCAATTTGTTTACAGGTTATACTACATTGGTTGTTTATATTTCACAATATTTATTGTGTATGATATTACAGTGCTGTATATTTTTATAATTAACTGAGAGTGTAAGGTGACTTATTACACTATACTTACCTCATAACAGCATTTCGTTGTTGAAATACTAGACGCATATATAATAATTGTCTTTTAATTCTCTCTTTTTCTGAGGAAAACTTCAACCTACTTCTTTTTACTAACTTATCACTTCGATATGAAAAACAAAGCTATTTGATGTGATACTCGTATCTATCACTACTACTATCTCAAGATTTAACGAAGCATTTTCGACGCACTTTGGAAACTTCTAAATTTACTTCACACTGGAATAAAGTTTTTACTACGAAGAGCTCAGGTGCTCATCGTGCTGTCAATAGTCATCTTGCCCTAAAAACACCCACTTAGATCGCAGGTTAATACACACGTATAAGCCAGAGGTGTGAGAACTAGCCTCACATAAGTTTCAGTTTTAGACTCGGAGAGTATACACCTATATTTCTTATACCGTGGTTAAGGTACGCCGTAAACCGTGAATCAGACCAAAAAGGATTCGTTTTGTAAACATCGTAAGGAGAAAAACTCTTGCCCTTATCCCTCTCTCTTGCCCGAATCAAACTTTCCTATGTGATAGATTCTTATTCAATTGTAGTGGCAAGCTTCCGAGGATATGTCGCGATGGTGTCTTCTCAGTAGTACAAACCTTAGCGTATTTACGGAGAGGAGAGATTTGTTTTGATGCTTGCCTTTTGTCTTGTTTGCTAAGGATACTAAACATGAACATTCAATAATGATATTGCTGGTAACAAAATACTATACACTAAAATCTGCACGAGGTTATACCAGACGTAGCAATCGTAGATTTGTAGCAACGTGTGAGTTCATGCATGACATCAAGGCATCCGTAAATAGGATAGAATTTTATTTTAAGGCGAATACTATCTAGCAACTCGCCGAAGTTAAGATGTCAGACTCGAATCTGAAGTCTAAGTTCACAAAGCACCATTGCTCTCTTCCTTTCAAAGGGCGTCTGGACCCTTTTCGAAACGTACAAGGTGGTTCAAATATGACCGGGACTGATTTTTTTTACGAAATACTTTATTAGCAAAAAATTATTTGTACATGTCATTCTTCAAAGTACTCCCCTCCAGATTCTATACATTTTTTCCAACGTCCTGGGAGCATCCTAATGCCCTTTTCATAAAAGTCTTTTGGTTGTCGGCATATCCACTCCCGAACACTGTGGATGACTGCGTCATTATCCGCAAATCGCATGCCTTGCAAATGTGATTTAAGCTGTCCAAAAAGGTAAAAATCACTTGGGGCCAAATCTGGACTGTACGGCGGATGTGGTAGAAGGTCCCACTTCAATTTGCTGATGGTTGCCATGGTTGTTTTAGCAGTATGAGGCCGTGCATTGTCTTGAAGGAATGCTACCCGTTTCCCACCTCTCTTCCGTTTGGATCGGATCTTTTCTTTGATTTCTGTTTCAAAAAGTGCTGAATAAGTGCTGAAAGTGCGAAGCTGCATTGATGGTGTTAGCTTCTGTAAGAAAGTCTACATGGATAACACCCATCCAGTCCCAAAAAAATGTTGCCATCACTTTTCCCGCCGAACGGATCTTCCGCGCTCTCTTGGGTTTTGGAGAAGAGGCGTGTCGCCATTCACGTGATGCCTGCTGGGACTCAGGAATAAAATAGTGAACCCACGTTTCATCAGTGGTTACAATGGACTTCAAAAATGCATCTCCTTCATTTTCAAACCGCATTAGAAGAACACTGGCAGCTTGCATGCGCATCAATTTGTTCTCGTCCGTCAAAGTGCGTGGAACCCACCTAGCATTCACTTTTCTATATTTTAGGTGTTTTTTTATCATGTCTTCTACACTACCCACACTGATGCCAATTACTGATGCAACTTCTTTGATAGTGATGCGCCTGTTCTCACAAATAACCGCATTAACACGATGAATGTTTGTTGGGGTTATGGATGTTCGCGGCCGACGATTATGAGGTTCATTCTCAACGCGCTCTCGTCTCTCTCTGAAACACTTACACCATTCAAACACACGGGTCCATGAGAAGCACTCTTCCCTGAACTGTTTTTTGAGTCTCTGCAAAATTTCCGACGGTTGAACGTTTTCTCCAACGAGAAATTTGATGATAATGCGTTGTTCCACGCACCGCGGCACCTTTTGTTCACTCATCGTTCTAGCAAGACCCAGACGCGACTGAACAGGTTCTAACCTGCAAGGAAGGAGGTGGGGGGTTGTGGCTAGATTCTCTCCAGGCGGCGCAGTTAATGCGTATGTCGGGGTATTTGAAAAAAAATCAGTCCCGGTCATATTTGAACCACCTTGTAAAAATAAACTTTGTGAAGAAATGGTACCTGAAAGCTATCATCGTGTCGGAAAGGCACGCTCTCCAACACTACTACCTACAAAGCAGAGGCGCAGTGGCGTTCGAAAAACGACGACATATTCTCTCGCGCTTTTGGTACGTTATTCATCCTAATAGTATTTTTGCTGCTATTTGGCAGATATTATTAGGAGGTGTTACATTATTAACAACGTGCAATTTACCGTGGTGCCATCAAATGGTATTTTACTTTGTGTTTGGTCGCTTCATAATATTCTTAGACTTTCTCAATCTTGTCAACATAGTTGTTCTTTTTTTACTGGTTATAATGATAAAGAAACGATGGAAATCGTGCTGAATCATAAACTAATTATTCAAAACTATTTAAGTGGGTACTTCTACATGGACATTTTGGGAGCTTTACCTATTATTGAGTTATGGCAAACAGTGACGCCTTATGACTCAAACAATGACTTTAATATAAAAATTAGCGCATTAGGATATTTTCGCCTACTACAAGTCCGAATATTTTTTCGCTATATTCATACAACGTTTGCGTTGTTCAAGGCCAATGAGTATTACATACACGTATTTCGTGTCTTCTGGGTGTTTTTTCTTGTAATACACACTCTGACTTGCTTAGTATCTTATATAGTATTCTTCATTCACGGAACTAATTTGATCTTCGAAAAGGATTCGTGGGTAAACCAGCCTCCAAGCACTGGAGATGAAACTCCATTCAGCTACATCGTCTTAAATCACACCTACACACGTGAAAATGGGGAAAATTTACCATTATATTGAAGGCACAGAAAATGACCCATTTCGGTACTATATTATTTGCAATACTCGAGTTATGTGTATGCTATATCCTCTTGGATTCGGAAGAAATTACGCTAAGAATCCGGAAGATGAATATGTAGCTATTGTTATTTTACTTACTGGAAGAGTGTTAGCCCTTTATATAATGGAAAAATTACTGAAGTTCCGTGGTTGGATAAAATCGCCGGGCGTCAAGTATCACATGCTGATGAAACAAGTGAATCAGTACATGCGCCGGAAGCAACTGTCCCCAAACCTCCAACGTAAGGTAATAATCTAATGCAGAATGTCTTGTAACAAACTTCTAAGGCAAATGGATCAGTTTTTTCAAATAACTTATGGCGGGAAATCTCAATTAATGTGGAATAGGCGTTCTTGCCTAAGAACCTCAGAGAGAGTTCTGAACAGCATAATATCATGAATTAATATATTTCAGTATTTAAACCACTGTTACGTCCGTAACTATATTAATCGATTACTTTTTACATAACATTAGGGAAAAAAGTATTTTTTCATACGCACTAAATGAAAGTAGATGATTTCAGAGGAAACGATCACGGTGATTTCTAAATGATTATAAATAGTTTCTTTCACGCAGTGTTCAAAAGGTATGAACGTATTTGGTATTTGAAATAAACAAAATCTTATACTAATTTCCGCATTGTCGCTACGAATATAATACGACAAACTTTTTAAGAGCAAGATTCATATGATGTAGGATCAACTTAACAATGAAATACAAATATTCATGCAATAATATTGAAGTATCTTGGAGGGATAAATTGCGTTTGTATTGCTTAAAATGCTTTACTCCTGGCACTTGCTCTTGTATTCCTGTTTACTCTCTTACAAGAAACCGACAATAATCTTATCGCAGAATCCTTACACTCTTGGTATTCCATCACCATTGTAGCAATATCTTGATGAAATCGTTCACCTTAGTCATCACTAACACTAACATCATTAACATCCAAATGTTGTCAAAAAAACTGACATGGGAGTGAAGAAAGTGAATTTTCAGAGACATTCTACACGCCACAGTTTTGTAGATTTCTAAAAATTTTGGGATTAATGTTTTATAATTGTCTTGTTTCGTTTTCTCAAGAAATTCATACACAGTATCTCTTAAAGGATTGCCAAGCTGCTAACTCAATGTTTCGCCACGTTTCTTCAAATATTTCTTCTAACATGCGTTTTTTGATATGCCGGCCAATGAAAATTTCTTCCTTCAATTTTGTATTCCTTTCCTTGGTTCAGTCAAATAAATAAAGGCATCTCCATCATTGTCAAAGGTTCTTCATTATCCTTACTTGGATGCGCCAGGGAGATAGGAAAATTTTGTGAGATGGGACTAGTGGCGTTGCTTTTATTTTACTTTTCCCTGAAACAAAGTCTCCCTTGTGTCCAAAGTTGCACCATATATTTCTGCAAAATATTTCTCTCAACCATGATAAAAACAAGAAGCAACAATCTTTCGTAAAATTTGCAAACTTAGCAGTAAGACAATTACTTTTAAACCACCACAAATTCGAAATTTATGGTGATTTGACTCTATGATCCTAATATTTTAAAACACTCCAAGTTTTGGACTTATTTTCATAATTTTATCATGCTCTACAGAATTGAACAAAGAAATTGACGGTGATATATTTCCATTATAAAGCCACCCTGCTTTGAAATTAGATTTAGAAAAATCTATAAATAATCGCCATTCATTTGGATTATACATAACATACAATTTTCTACAATTTTTGTATACGTACGTATATACGAATTAATACGACACGTAACGTACTGGGTAATGTAATGTGTAATGCTGCTGAAAATTGATTACGAGATTTAAACAGAAATACACGTTTTGGGCTCCTCTTATACCGAAAAGGTTGTTTCTTTTTCAAAACGTCCGTCCGCCCGCGTGTCTGCCCGTTCACCTGTCCGACTGGTGTGTGGACAACACTAGCATCTAAACTGTGCGCACGATTTTTTCCAAACTAAATCGCCCTATTGATCTGGTCTGAGTCGAAGCTCATCGTGTTTGAAAAACATTAATTAATCTTTGAGTTCTTAACAGGAAGCAATTGGGACATTTTCAAAATTTTCTTACAAATGATTCCAAATTTTGACTTACTTGTGTTCGTACGTATATACGGAGTAATATACATATTATAGACAAAGTTATGTAATTTTGCGCGAAAAAAACGCGTATTTTTGGCAGAAAAAGTTCATTGCCAGGCCCTGATAACGAAAAAAAGGATAAATCCAGATGCTAAATTCAGGCCAAATTCCTCTAGTACGTGTTGAATCCAGAATCCCTGTTTTGTGGGTACATGATACCGCAACATCAATTGGCGGCAAAACGTTCGTCCGTCCGTCTGTCCGTCTGTGACCACCATTAACGCCCAAACCATGTGTAGGGTTTTTAACAAATTGAAGGAACTCCTCTCCATCTGGTTCCAGTCGAAAGTTTCAGGTTTTTGAAAAACATTCTATAAAATTTGGAGGTACTTAAATCCCATAGGAGATTTTCAAAATTTTCTCTAAAATGGCTACAAATTGTTTTCTTTAAATTTCTTGTAACAATAGACACTTATAAATGTAGCATACATCCGTTTTTCACTGTTAATTCTGAATTTTCGAAAATTGGAAAAGTTTGAATTTTTTCGGCGTTTTCCCGCAACAAAAAATTAAAGATAGTGTGACGTCGTCAGGTTCCAGTGAAACGCAGACACGGATCTTTTATGTACAGAATTATTTACAAGTTTTTGTATACAATAATTACACTCCTGAGGATCTAGCACTGCATATCCCTAAGGCATATCCGCCTCAGGCTGTCATAGCCCCAGCGAGGGCGTACCGCCGCTCCTGGTCTCTCGACCCGTGGCGAACAGCCACACCTTGCAGCCGAAGCTAGTGATAACCACTGGCGGGTGACAGTGCCTTCCGCACCACGATCCGGTTCAAACTAATGCTCCCGGCTATTTTACTCCGCAGCGCCTCGCGAGGGATCACGTGGCAGACCTCCCATGCCGGCGGCGTCATCTCATTACCGAACCCTGGGCCTGGTTGCAATTTGGAGCGCAGCTGCCCAGCAGCTGTTGTCACCCATCATCTCCCTCTGCGCCAGTTGACACCCGTGTTCCGAGACACGCCCACCCCGGCGCCTCGGGGAAGCTCCGTCTTTAGAGGCCTTGCGTCTAGGACTGCCCCGTCCCCTCGCGGGCCTTCCCACATGTGGAGTCCAGGGGGCACCACGTTACGACGTTACAATAGACATTTTTTTCTTCAAATGAAATCTGTTGTGCATATTTAGTTCTTTCATAGAGAACATGTACATTTTTTAATACGTTTGGTAGTTAATACGCGCAATATTGGGTGCAAAATGTGCAATATTAAAAAAATAACAAAAACAAGATTTTCTCGAAATCGGCTCTAAATATTTTCTTTAAACTTTTCATAAGTATAGTGCAAAATGTACTCTATGAGATGACAGACACACCACTTTGCTGTATTCTTTTGTTTTTTCAAAAATAAAAATAAAATTGTTGACTAGACCCTCACGTTGTTAATATTTACCGTATTGGCGATTATTTCACATTATACGCGTACATGTGCATTGAATTATGTTGAATAAAGTTTCTTGAAAACCCAATAGTTTTCTGTGAAAACGAGCTCAAAATGCCGCATTTTAAGAAACGCTCAAATGTCGTTTTCTCAAAAACGGCTACAATTTTTTTCTTCAAACGTTTCCAAGGGATAGTACTTATTGCACTATTTAAGATGATATAGAATTGATATTTCTGTACTGTTTTGTTTTTTCAGAAATTACACAAAGGTAATTTTTTTAATAATCCTTACACCGATAATATTGACATTTCCAGCAATTTGTATACATAATTTTGTTTGTAAGTGAAAGTTCTTTAAATTACTTTAAATGCAGTTTTTCATAACTCAAAAGAAATGTCTGTGAAAAAGCTGAAAATTTTACATTTACACAAGCGCCTAAACGTTTTTTCTTACAAATGGCTCCAAATTTTTCAACGAAAATTTCCATATAGAACGAAGTTTTTCTATTCTTTAATATTTTGTAAGTAATATTTCGTATCATCAATTAGGATACCAAAATATTGAGAAAATTTCAAAAAAATTATTTAGGCCGGCAATAGATTGATATTTTAATATCTGGGGTACTTTACATGAAACCTCTGGGACATTTTCAATTTTTTTTAAAAAAATGACGAAATCGAATTTAATTAAATTTTGCTGGTGGATAGTCTGAAGGACGTTTCAGAGGATGGTGCAGGTCTCATGCTGGTTGAAAACTCTGACTTTTCGAAAATTCAATTTTTTTGGCGTCTTCTTAAATCTAAAATATTAAAGATATATATTTTCCCTTAATAAAATCTGTTGTTATTGGCAGATTTTGAAATACGGTTAAATACAATATTTTAAAAATTTAAGTAGTTTTCGCGTTATTTTGTTTGAAATCTAGGCAATTTGTAACGGCTACATCGTTGTTGATGAAATTTCGTTAGTGGATTGTCTGAAGAACCTTTAAGAGAATGATGTAGGTTGGTTGAAAGACCTGATTTTTTGAAAATTAAAAAAAATTGAAAATGTTTTCGGCGTCTTCCTACAACTACAAATTTTAAGATGCAGTTTTTTCTTAGTGATATGAGTTCATCAATAACAGATCTTTAAATAAGGCCATGTTAAATTTTTCAAAAAATGAGTATTTTTTCACAATTTTGTGTCAAACATAGGCACTTTTTATTTTTATAACCACTTTCTCTTAAAAACCAAACATCTTTTTATCAAATTGGGAACTTAAGTAGCGCAAAGGACGCTCAAGAGAATGGTGGAGGTCTGATGTTCGTTGAAATGCCTGATTTTGTGAAAATTAAAAAAACAAATTCGGTGTGTTCGTACAACTAGAACTGTGAAGATACAATTTCTATCTTAATGAAATGTGTTCAAAGAAAGCAGTTCTTCAAAGAAGGTAATGTTGATTTTTATGAAAATATTAGTATTTTGGGGTTATTTTGCGACAAATTTAATAGCTCGCACGAATTGACTGCGCTTTCTCTTGTGGACGTCTTCTTATAAGTATAATTGTGAAAATTTATTTTCTTAATGAAATGTGTTTATCAAAAATAGATATTTAATTTACGTATTCAGTGCTAGAACTAAACAGTTTTAAGTGGACGGAAATGCGTGATTAGTGTTAGTGCAAGATATTTATGTCTAACAATGATCTTCTCAGCATAGGGCAGTCAGTTTCTCAAGCCCTAGAATCAGTTTACAATCCAGAATATCCAAGCAACACGGCAGTCGCAGAAGTCAGCCTGAACTTCACGGGCAGCAGCATATACTCTCTGACGGGCAGCAGCATGGATTACTTCGAGGACAGCACGTCGCAGCCTCAACAACACTCATTCGACAGTTCTTATACGAATGGATCATCATCGGCGCTTATCGAATCTGGGCAAGTGCCATCGCAACAACAAACAACCGGATCAACCCATTCAGAGAAGCACCAAAGCAAGGTAATGCAAGGGAAGCAAAACCGTGAGGGCGGAGGTGACGTCAGTGATAGAGACCTCGACAGACCTTTCTTCAGAACTGAATACCGACAACTTGTAAAAATAAATATAATGTAGATGTGTCAAATAGATTCAGTTTTTTAAATGAAGAGTTACCTTAGGTACCAGTAAAAGTATAAAAAAAGAATCCTCACAAACCATTTAACAGGAATTACCAATGTTTAACCATGATGTTTGCTTCTTTTCTTTTCATTTCCTCCCGAAGTTCATCTCATTTGTAGGTAAGGCCTCTAACATTCCATGTTCATATAAGAGTTGCACCATTTTCTTTCCTATTTTATCATCATGGCGGTCCGGCTTATTACAACTTTTCGTGTCAGTGAGTTTAATATGTGCCCTGGCCACGTTACGGGCGCTGCCCAGGGTGGTAGGGGCTGCCCACCTCGCTGCCTGCGGCCTGCAGGATTTCTTTAGGGTTTTCTCCCCTAGAAGAACTGGCTATGCCTGAAGAGCCCTTAGCCCAGTGCTCCCGTGTTAAGGCGCCAGAGACCCGCCCTCGCCCTTCTCTCGTTAGGTACTCTCCGACTTTTAGCTCAGAGAGCACCCATGGGCCACCAAAAGGAGTAAGGCTGGGCTTGCTATCTGTACGCCGCTCTTGGCCGCTGTTCTCAGAGCTCTTCTGTCGGAGTACTCCATTACAAGGGGGCATATCTGTCATTTAGTGGACAACCCGTTTACTTGCTAAATATAAAAACAAAATCCTTCTAACATGTGGTCTAGCCAGAATCTACTATATATGCGCCCTTCTAACCAAAAAATTTATTGTCGTCAAAACGTCTATTTGTGTCTGTCTGTCCGTTCGTCCATCCGTGCACAACGCTAGTGCATAAACTGTTCAGTCGATTTTCTCCATAACTGATATTCCCCAATCGATCTGACTGATGTCGCGGCTCGTGGAATTTAAAACCTATTTTTTTTTTAAATTTTGGTTAGTACTTTATATGAAAACCTGGGGACATTTTCAACATTTTTTAAAGAAATGGCTATAAAATGTTTTAACTAAATTTTGTTTTTGAATAGTGCAAGGGACGTTTAAGAGAATGTTGCAGGTGTAATTTTCGCTAATATCCCCGACTTTTCGAAAATTGCAAAAATATTTCTAAAACTAACAAATTGAAAATAAAGACTGTGACTCACTGAATGTTAATCAAAATTAGCTTTTTAGAAACGGTCATGAACAATTCGCTTCAATTTTCCCATTTTTTTTCTCTCCAAATTTTTTCTCTCCAAATTTTTAATTAAATTTTTTCTACATATGTAATAAGAGACGGTCAAAAATATGGTGCTAATTCCATTTTCTTGCATTTAT
The DNA here is from genome assembly GCA_038098605.1 of Gryllus longicercus. Lineage (NCBI taxonomy): Eukaryota > Metazoa > Arthropoda > Insecta > Orthoptera > Gryllidae > Gryllus > Gryllus longicercus. Next base: position 1,560,246 of record JAZDUA010000071.1, on the reverse strand, counting down.
CGCTGAATTCTAAAATTGCAAAAAAACTTCAAAATTAAAAATAGAAATGTTTACCTCAGACAAAGTCTATTGTACAAAAGTAGCTCTTTAAAAAAGGTCCTGTCAACTTTTTGTAAAAATTAGTAGTTTTCGCCTATTTTCAGTTTGATTTAATAAAGCATTTTAGAGCGTCCCACCGTACTTAACGATAATATTGCAATATTGGGAGAAAGTGTGTGCTGTTGTAACAGCACTAGTTCTTTCAAAACAAAGGTCCTATTTGAATAAGATGGTAAAAAGTGCTTCCGCTTGAAACTGAAAATACAAATTTCCTTAGGATTGCGACTACGATAAACATTTTTTCGTGAAGTTTTAGATTCCTCTCCCTGCATATCCTTTGTAAAACCGAAATATTTTTCATTGAATTGGCCGTATGAATTTCCTCTTAAAATATTAATTCTTTATGTGAAATTAACTAGAATTTTCAAAAATAATTTTAAAAATTTGATTTGCTGTGAAATTCAAACTTTTAAAGGGATTTAAAAATTTTGAATTGTTTAAAAGCAAGTTTTAATTTCTCCGGGTGAACGAGAAAATACTCAAATGTAGCCCTGAAAAGCAGCTGTCTTCTAGAATGTTTCACATTTTTCTGACTGGTGCGCCATGTTCAAAACAATTAAAATATATATTTTTGTCCCAGTATTTTCATGTATATAGCATTGTATAGAAGTATGTACTTACAATATTATTTTCTAGCGGCAATATTTGAAATATTAGAAGGCTAACATGAATATAGTACTTTACGTAACAAAGGCGCGAACCAGGTGATTCACGCACGAGTCGAGTGCGGGAATCACATCGCGCCCGTGTTGCGTATACTATTTTTTAACTCGCTGAGAACGAAACGCAATGCGTCAAGTAAAGGAATATAAATTAAACATCAAATAACTCGAAATACCATACTTATACAAAAGTAAATCGATTACAATCAGCGTCATAACGCTATTGTTTGTAAATAATAAAAAGACGTCGTCACGACGAAAGACAATTGCGAATCGTTTCGGATGTTTCGCACACGCTTCGCTATGCTTCGCACGCGATTCGCAATGTTTCACACACCCCACCTAGGGCCAGGTGCGTGGAGACTCTCCGACCAGCGACCTGTGTGGGATGCCTGCATTCCCGCTTCGCCCGGGAGAGGAGCAGCTCTTGAGGTCCACGCATGCCGCAGCCACCCAGGTACCATGTATTCAGCAATGCCGTATACCCATTTAAGTGTGGTGCATAGCTCGACTAATGAACCTTCACGATGACAAATTACATTCAATAATTGACGTTTCTGTAAACTGCACCGTCAGTCATTTGTATCTCATTTTGTATATTCAGTGTATCTCATCTTGGTTCATTCACATTTCATCTCCTCATTTCACCTTGTATAGCATTTCATATTAATAAAACGTATGTGCAATGAAATTCTTGTAAATTTGTCATCCTCCGCCTCCCTTCTTAACCAGCGCCATCCCTCTCCCCCCGGGCACCTCACGGCCCGGTGCGGTGTAAAAATACTTTGTATAGAGAAGGGCCTTTCAGTCTGCTAGCGCCCCCCTCCCCGTTCCAGGTATTCTTCCCATTCTCTGTATAATCCCCTTTGTCAAAATTCAAATTTTTTACTCCTCACCCTGGCAAATGTGATAGGCTGAGGCTGGAGATGTTAATAGTAGGTTGTGAATTTTTTCTAAAAGGACTTAGGAAACTCATTTTTATTTTGTATAGTTTGACTTTAACCCGCCGTTGCTCACAATGTGAGAAAAAATCTCACATTTCATTTACTTCAGTAGCAACGACATTTTTCAGCACAGGGAGACACGCTGTAGCAATGCTTTCTCCCATGACTCAGTTCACCATCCGATCGTCGTTCCTATGTTCTGCGAAAGGAATCGATCTGTCATGGCGCTGATTAACGCAGCGCGTCCTGTGAGATTATTTCTCACACGCGAGCAACCGCGTTATATTGCGACATCATTATCGAAGCGACTGTTTAGAATTCTCTCCTGGTGTTTCTTTCTGGCTTGCTCGTTTCGTACTTGCGTGAAGACGAAAAAACTCATCTTTGTTGTGTTCTTTTTTATAGTACTCCTTATATCAAAGGTATGATTCATAGATTTGGCAACTATGTCTTTCTGTACACTTTCGCTCTAGTTTCCGTTAGTTACATTTTGTTTTTTACAGAAAAGCATATGGCGGAAGCGAAAATATTAATGAGTCTAGAAGAAGAGGAAGATCAACATGTTTTGACTGACACAGACGGTGAAGCCGAGCAGGAAGATCTTGATACTGAAACAGAGCAGTCAGATGACAGCGATTCTGAGAGCGTTTTTGGAGCTGCAACTCAACGATTAAATCGCGAAACGTACGTGGGTGAAGGTGGCTCAACATTTTGGTTGAAACACACAATGCATTCGACAAAGACGACACGACAGAATATGGTAACGCAGCTGCCAGGTGTGAAAAGTGAGTGCAAAAACTTGAAAACTGTTCTACATTGTTGGAAAGTGTTATTTACTGATACTACTATTTCTAATATTGTTACGTACACTAACGTAGAATTAGATCGTATGGGATATTCATATTCACGAAGTTTACGGGACTGTGCCGAACATCTTTTGAAGAAATTTCGACTTTTCTCGGAGTTCTGTATCTTGCTGCGGTAAAAAAGGCGCAACACCTAAATGCAGATGCACTGTGGGCCACTGACGGAACTGCACCTGGCGTTTTTATTGTAGCAATAAATAAACGAAGATTTTACACTCTTTAGCAATCAATTAGATTCGAAAAAACACTAACAAGGGCGCAAAGAAAGAACGAAGAGAATTTGGCCCCAATAAGATACATTTTGGACCGGTTTGAAAATGCTTGTGTAAGTAGCTATAGTCCATGTACATACACAACTGTAGACGAAATGCTAGAAGCATTTAGAGGACGATGCAAATTCAGGTAGTACACCCCAAAAAAGCCTGCTACGTACGTGATAAAGATTTATGCACTTTGTGATGCAAGAACATTTTACACGGTCAATATGGAAATATATTCCGGAAAACAACCTGAAGGACCATATCAGATTTCCAATGATGCCACCAGTGTAGTTTTGAGATTGATACGTCCAATTGACCACACAGGAAGACATGTGACAATGGACATTTATTTCTCTTCGATATTGCTTGCTAATACTTGACATATGAATAATCGACTGTCAGTTGTAGTAACTCTTCGAAAGAATAAAAGAGGAATTCCTCCAGAACTTGCATCAGTGAAAGGTAGGCCAGTGCACAGTAGTATGTTGGCTTTTGAACACAAACGGGGAAATCGGAGTCTTCTTTGCTCGTATGTTCCTAAGAAGAACAGAAATGTATTGATGATTTCTACCATGTATGATGAAGATGTGATTGATCCCAAATCTGGAAACCAAATTAAACCTTCTTGCAACTTTGAAAAGGATAAATCTCCAGATCGTTGTGTTCTTTGATTTTTCTCTTCGTTTTGGCCCAGGCTAACTCTATTGGGTTCAGATCACACAAATAAGGCCGCGGCATCGTTCGAGCAACGATTCTCGTGTGCGAAACACCAGTTCCAAAATCGAGCCATTGCTATTCACGATGCCGTTAAACTGAAAGAAATTCAACACAGAGAACGTGTTCACGAACCAGACCATTTGCTAAAGTCGGCATCGATGACGTGGAGCCAATTAAAACGCGGTCCCGCGAAGCACTAGACAAATTGTAGACCCCCATAATAATTAAGTCAGCAGTGTGATGAAGATCAGCAATACGAGCCACCTCTTCGATGGCATGGGGTCATATCAGCAGAAGAGAGGGGGTGGAAATTGTGTAGACAGCACCAACCAGTGTTCAAAGCGTCCAATCTCACAAAAACCCAGCTCCACACTGTTGACGGTCGTTATGATAGGTGTCATTGAATTTCATTGTAGACCGCAACCAGAACAGCACCTCCTCTCAAAAATGAACTCGCATCATGGTTTCTATTTAGCCTATATAATCTAGAATTTCTCTTGTGGAATTTCTCGTTAGAAAAATTGCCATTCAACCAAGCTTCTGCAAAAACTATTACATCAATTGGTAGTAGTGCTTCCCAAAATACTGTTCCTCAATTGCAAACGTTTGGTGCATAATCTTCGCGTCTTTTGGTAATAAATGTTAATATTCCTACGATTACCAGAATATCCCTTATTTACTTTTTTCTGTAATAGTACCATTTTGGGCACTCCACTGAATTTTATTGCAATATCCTTTTCGACATTGACCTGACGAGTTTTTAGCCCCTCGATCAATGCCTTATGGTGGGTTTATTTTATCTTCGTGGTTACCCACACTAAATTTGATTCTCAAAACAAATAAAGACACATCTTCATTCCAAAAGGAGACCCTCAAGGGCGTAAAGGAACCTTCATGTGCCTCACAAAATGTTTTGCAGCCACATCTTTGGGGAAGCAGGGATAATGTTAAAAAATGTCGGTAATAAGGTCATTGTGTCTCTGGTGTCTTTTTGAAGGTAATAAACACTGGAATTCTTGTCTTTAAGGCGCCTCAGCGAAAGCTGTTCAGTAACACTGTCTTGTCACAACAGATGATTGAGCAGAGACAGATCTGTCCTCAAGCGTTGAGATGCTGGCTTCCAACCTATCCAAATGAGCTTCCTGGTCATGCAAGGGCCTCACTATAGTATCAGTTATGGACTTAAGCTAGCCAGTAATTCCGATTTTAGGTCAGATAACATTCCTTTGAAATCGAAATCCAACTTCAAAAGACGAGAAGTCGTCATTTCAAGATTACGGATCGGTCACCTTAATCCGAATTACTGTCATCTATTAAAAACATCCAACCCTGAAACCTGTCATAAATGCGGCGCTACCGTATCTATTCCTCATATTATCTTCGAATGCCAAGGACTCAATGTTGACACATTGCCGGCCAAATTACTTCGAATTTGGCGCCTTGTCTTCTTTAACAGGGCGTTTGATGTTCTTTGAAGGCGTTTCAAAGGAAAAGACTATGCATTTTAAACTTGGCCCCTAAACCTGACCACAAGTCAATTTATAGCGGCTCTGAAAAGATTAGGTTGCACTAAGGCTACCTAAGAATCATTTATCGAAATAACGTGTGAGAGGTAACGTACAATTGATACCTCTCTCACATACTTTTCTTACTACCTCTTATGCTAAGGAGGAATCTTATCATACCAGAACTTATCAAAAAGTTCAATTCTTATCATAAGCTAATGCAGATCATCTCTAATAAGGTCAGTCACTAGTAGATGCAGTGCACGTTGTAAATCTTGGGTCGTGGTATTCGTCTGCCATACCACTCGCTAGGGATCTCCACTTAATCATAGTGGAAAACCTGACCACATGTCAATTTATAGCGGCTCTGAAAGGATTCGGTCCTACTGGACCTACCTGAAATTATCACACCGGACGCTCTCTCATACAAACTTGTATTTTACTTTCTGAATTGCTGTATAAACTTGCAGAGATCTATGAGATCCCTCAGGGGACAATATCGATTCTTAGATATTGCCACGGGCCTTGGCGCTCCCGGGGACCTGAGACCACCCGAGCCACCCACGATTCTATTTGTCATTTCCTTTGTTGTTTCATGTGATTAAAACAGGATTAGCTAAAACACTGTTTGCAGTGCCAACTTAAATCTCACCACTCACCCCCACAGGAGCGTTTATGACTCTTCTCTTCCGGACTTAAAATGACACGCCCAATCATTTTAATGAAAATTAGGTCTATCGTTATTTGCTGGTAGGATTCTTAAATATCCAGCCAAGAAAACGTCTGAATTGGGAAACCTTTGAAAATAACATGCTCTAGACGCCCTGGTCTGTGGACAAGAGTGGTGACGACAGAAGTTGCATTGTAATAAAACGCACACATACAAAATTGCATCGATTACAGCACTAGGTAGTGAGTTCGTCCTTTCTCTTTGACCATTCCTTCGTATTGTCAACACACATCACCCAGAAAATCGACCCGTTTTTAATTTTGTTTATGGTGCATTGAAGCATCGATCAATACATTTGTTTTATCTACTCTTAATCTTAATAATTTGTTCTCTTGTGCGTTTTGAAAGTTCACAGCGCCAAACGATGTTTATTTTGTTTTTAATTTCAGGCTCGTGAATCCGCTCAGTGATACGAGCCGTAATAATTTATCTTAACTCGTTGTTGTGTTGTTTTTTTTTACATTCTCTTATTTGTCTTTGAATTGGCACCGTCAATTTGGCACAGCACGCGGGAAGATGGTATTCGTGCCATTCGTTCGCACGAAAACCGTGTTTTGTTTCGTTCATTCTTAGTCTTTTTGCTTTGTTTGTTGTTGTTGTTTTTCTCTATCGAATTACCAAGGCACCGCCCGGTACCCCATTCATTTATTACTAATTGCACTCGGTCATGGGAACACCGACTCTTTATATCGCAGTTTCTCTAATCTCGCCTTTCGAAAACAAGCATTTCACACAAACGCATTCGACGCCCTCGTTCAGACATTACTTGCATATTCCATTTCGGCCGACCGTGTGAATACTCATCGGAGTCAAGGCTAGCAACTATTAACACCCTGCAACTCGCGGCTTATTCAAGTATATTCGAAGCAGGATGGCATAATTCGCTGCTCGTCGAAAGTGACAGTCAGTTCTACAGCGTCCTGGCCCTACGACTCGTAACCGGGTTCGATGCCTTTCGGGGGCGGGAATAATGTTGACACATTGCCGGCCAAATTACTTCGAATTTGGCGCCTTGTCTTCTTTAACAGGGCGTTTGATGTTCTTTGAAGGCGTTTCGAAGAAAAAGACTATGCATTTTAAACTTGGCGCCTTCGAGATTAGAGTCTTAGAGTCTTAATTTTCTCCAAAAAGCCGCGCGAATTTCTTCTCTGGTGTCCAAACATTCATTTCTTCGTGCAAGTTCCTTGAAGTCGATTTCAAACTTCGTTCTATTAGTGCGGAGCGTCACCGAAAGATCGCACCAGCTCCTGGGGAAGATCCTCCAAACACTCCCGCGTGAACTTGGCATCGGCGAAATACTGGGAATTCTATCGCAGACGACTGATCGCCTTGTCACGACAAGGTAATGCGGAAAGCTGAGTAAAGGCGCTTTGAACGTCTTCAAGGTTCGACCCAGAGTGTGCCAGGCACTGGATGTAATAGAAACACGTAGCTAAAGGCCCCGGAATTCGTAAGGAAAGGGTCAGTTTTCGTTTGGACAGAGGTAACTGTGACAACTTCAATACTCGTTATTTCATTCGCCAAGTAACAATACTTGTAAATTGTGTGTCATTTATTTTCCAGAACATTCTTGTCTGACGAAAAAACTACTGCGATAGAAGAGGCGATGTTCCATTGTCATCAACAATGCTCTCCCAACCTCTTTTCGACTATTTCGCCGCCTGAACACTCTATAATGTTAGGAAATCTTTGAAAATAGACGGCAGCTTATACATACATCAGAAGAAGGGTTTAGAAAGATTTAGATTTATTTAGTAAAAAAAACATTAAAACTATATATAACTTATGGGGGAGAAGATCATCTGTGCAAGTTTCGTGAATTCCAGAATCCTTTCACATCATTTTAACTATAAATAATTGAAAGATGTGTAAAAGTTAAAAATAAATAAATAAAAATAAAACTTAAAAAAGTGCGATATTAGCAACATTTGAAAACATATTACATATTTTCGTTCCTGAGTTATAGAAAACTTATTTGTTACGGTAAATGAACTACAGATGTGATTTACCTGCATTGCTAACAAAATAGTAACTTGATCTTACCTCTACTCTTACCACTTCAAGGAAAAAGAGATTTTAACAAAACGTGCGCATAGTGAAGCTACATTTACGTCCAGAAGCAAAACAAGGGGCCATCTCAACATTTGTTCAATGGATTAGGGGAACTGGAAAAAAAAACCGATCGAAATGGGGGTCATTGACCGGGAAGCTGAAGGACATTATTTGTTATAAGCAAATTAATTCTTTTAAAAATATACAATGCATACGTAAACTAATTCATTATAAAACACTGATCATCTCAGTCATAATTTACAGTAAAACATATTACAGTAGAACATTAGGTGCGAAAACTACGTTATTTCAAAACCTATCGATAAGAAACGCATTTCATTATTTGAACAGATATCTATCTTTAATATTTGGGTTGTAGGAAGATGTTGAAAACATTTTAAACTCCAAAAATTTGGATTTTCGTCGAACATGAAACCTGCACTAATATCTTAAATGTCCTTCACTCAATCTAACAAAATCTAATCAAAAACGATGGAGCCATTTGTTTGAAAATTTGAAACATGTTGCGGGGGCGTAATATAAAGTACCCCAAAAATTAAAATATGGTTTTTAAATTGAAGAGCACGCGTCATCAGCCAGGTCGATTGGGAAATATCAGTTTTGGAGAAAATCGGCTGAACGGTTTCGTCGCCAGCGTTGTTCACAGATGGACGGACGGTGGTTTTGCGGTCATTCAATTTTTCGTTACCAGGACCCACGATGTAAGGATTCTAGCTACACCACGTGTAAGAGGATTTTTTCTAAATTTACCAACTAGGTTTATCCACTTTTTCATTACCAGGACCCTGTTAGAAGTTTATTTCTGGCGAAATTTGCCGTTTTTTCGAAGCATTATAAAATTTCTCTTCTTAAGAAGTTCTTTCTTAATCGAAAGTAAAAATCGATTATCGTCAGTCTGTGCGCACAAGGGCCTAATGCGTTCAGTCGATTTTCCCCAGAATCGATTTCTCTGATGAATCTTAAAAATTTCCATTTTTTGTGAGTTTGAAACATATAATTTAATTTTTGGATTTTTTTGGATTTTTGGATTTGATGGATTTTTTTGGATTTGGATTGGATTTTTTATCATAAAAACTCAACACTTTCTAAGTTTTCTCAAAAGTGACTCAAATATTTTTATTACCCTATGCCCTCTGATAGCTTAAAAAATTCTTTAAAAATGAGTCAGCTCTCAATTTCATTTATATCTTGAAAATTTTGAAATTTTGCAAAATTTTAAATTTTTTTGGCAAGTTCCTAAAACTACAATATTGAAAATAGAGATTGTTTCCTTTATAAAATGTGGTTCAATGGCAGCTCCTGAAATAAAATCTTGTACAAATTTTTGAAAGTTTTTTTATTTTTTTCTCGTGGGCGGTAAAGAAATTGTTTGTCCCATTTTTGGCGACCCTCAATATTTGAAAACTGCAAAAAAGTTATTATTGCAAAAGTACAAAATTGAAATGAATATTATTGTCTTAAATGAAATCTATTTTAAAAAACAACTTTTTTATACAACTGTTCATGAACGTTTTTAAGGATCTGATTTTTAAAACAAAAGAATTTTCCCCAAAACTGATTCAATCTTTTTTCTTAACTTATATGGCGTAGATCCAATTTTCATGAAATATCTAAAATTTCGAAAATTGCAAAGAGTCATTTTGAAGCTTCGGGAACGGTGGTAGGTCAATTAGGTTGGTTTTTGGTTAGCAGTGGCTAGGGTTATTGCTTGCGAATTTGAAGCTATACCTGTTATACCGGCCCGTTAGTGTAGTGCATGGTACTGGATGGTGAGATTCGGAAACGACCTACACTTGGAAAGGTTTTTCCCATCTACGTATCTTCTATCAGTAAGGCAGAGCAGAGTGCGAATAGCGGGGTGGGCAAACTCCTTAAAACCTCCAAAAGTGATTTTAACAGAGTTGGAAATACGTTTGCGCGTTCAATTAATAATATATTTTTACATCAGATTTACTAATAATATGAGAAATAATGTGCTGTTGAACCACTTCATACGATTTGCTACTACTACTTCCCTCATTCCTCTAGTGTGATATTGTTGTGGATTTAATTTCTGTGCAAGTAAAGGGGGTGAGGATAGGACACGGAAGGGCAATGAAAGATAGTGCGCGATTCGTGGCCCGCTTCTTAGGGTACTGCTCCAGCATTCGTCTGGTATTGATCGGAGAAACCACGGAAAACTGCCTATCTGAACAGCCGGCTACTACTTCTCCTTAGCTGCTGAATTCGATCCAGCTCTCTAGAAGGGTTCTCCCGGTTGGATGCACAGCAGTGACAAATTGATGCCGCGAGCCGCGTCAGCCGAAATTAAAAACAAAATTCTGTGATATATATATATATATATATATATATATATATATATATATATATGTATATATATATATATATGTATATAAATTAAAACGCGGAAGCGTTTCCCATACGTAATTAAAGACAAGAAGTACAGGAGTATAATTACTACTCATTTTGAACCGCGCGGCATAGCGGCAGGTGCGAGGACAAACCGGTGGGGGAAGAGTGAACGTTGACGCCGCCGTGGCCTAGCGAGAGAGGGGGGGATTTCGGCCGTTACAAGTCGAGTGCGACGGTTGAATCAGTTGCCGGGTGGCGGCCGAGGAGAGTGGCCGGGAGACAGCCGTTGAGGACAGTTGCTGAGAGCGTGTGTAAGAAAGTGGCCGGAAAAAGACGGTTAACTGTAAGCAAAGCAGGACATTATCAAAGACGGAAGGCGTTCAACAGTGTTAGATTTGTCTAATCGCTGATTAGAAGCCGTTAATTTGTAGAACAGTGCATGGCGTAATGAACGCCGGTACGAAGTGTGATCACGTATACAGCGGTTGCGAGAGGGAAGCCGAACAGAACCGAGAAAAGGGGGCAGTAATATAATTCGAGTGCATGGTATGAACGCGATGGACATCCACGAGATGCTGTGATTGCGTGTGTGAGAGCGAATGCGGAAACATCCGGGATTGCGGCCGAGAAATTCTCGTCGCCGCTTCTGCAGACCAGCGAGGCACGTGTCTGCGTCATCAACCGCCTGGGGACGCCGAGCTGCGGTGAAGGTCAACGGTCGCCGTCGCCGTGGGTGAGCAGCTGCGACAGTCGAATTATTAATGGGGCCCCAGATATGATAAGATTATATGGTAACTAGAATCTTGGTACCAAGGCATCGAGGTTTTATGCATGTAATCAGGTGTATTAGACGTTAATTCATGAATAAATTGTATTTGTGTTTATACTAATTTACTACTTTGATTTACCAATGTATTATCGAGTCCCTCAGAAGACCCATTCACGAGTAAGACACCCGTCCTTTATAACCTTGATATTTGCAGTGGAAAGTACCGACAATCAGGTACGTCACAATATATATCTATCTATATATATATATATATATATATATATATATATATTGTGGCGTTATGGGATAGTGCGACCCCATAACACCACCGTTTCGTCTACATTAACACCCACAGGCAGCGAGGAGAGCAGGCGTAAACCAAGTATCTAAACGCGCAGCCTGGTATCCGTTGCTCGTACTAATCAAAGACGTACTATCAAGCAACGTTTTCCCTGGTGAAGGGTTGAAGGAGGAGAATTACCCCCGCCACGGAGAATTTCCCCAGGCTTCGAACCATAAATACCCGAGATCGCAAGCGGAAGCTCTTTTCTTGCCAGCACGCGTCGGGTAAGCAGCTCTTCTGGTTGTCGCCGTTCGTCGAGTAAGTAGCATTTAATCACCGCTCGTCAACTTAGATAGTATTTGCCGCCGCAACGACTGCTAGGTAGGAGTTTTCGGCGTCGTACAGACGTGCTAGCTAGTCGTCCGCGAAGTGTTGAAGAATTAGTAAATTGTTCTTCTATTAACCAATACGGGAAGTAAAAAGTTACCCGTTGTGAGAAAAGATCTGAAAGTTCTTGATTAACGGAGTAAAAGTAGGAACGAGCGAGGCACTTGCACTAGCATTCAGGGAAGTGCAAGGGACATTTTTCCACAACGTGTGCGTAATCAAAGGCGCCGGTAGCAGCCGAGGGAGAAGAAGAGGCCGATTAGGGAGGAGGGAAGAAGACGCGAGTCGACCGGAGAAGAGGACGCCGTCTAGGAAGACAGAAGAGGACGCAAGAGGACAGCGCAGACGACGCAGAGGCTGGAATCGAGCAACGTGGTGCAGAAGCCATCACGCGACATCAAGGTTGGAAATTGGACAGTTTTCGAGGTAACATTAGAACTGCGAAAAGTAGGTCAAGTTCACGTCGGCAGGGAAAAGACTAGTACAAGAAGTGTTAGGAAACTGAGGACACGGGTGGTAATAATTTGCAGCATTGTAGTGGGAGATTTTTGATGCGCTATTGCCTGCCTTAAATCATTCTATTTGGAACATTCATTATTCTGCTATTAGCAGTTACAATTAAATTATAAATTGAGAGTAGTGCACTTGCCCACATTTTGTTCTTGTATGTAATATTTTTTTTTAAAAAAAAGGCAAGAGATTGTAAACTAAGTTTGGTTTCATGTACAAATGTAACTAGGATAGCTTAAATTTAGACATAATTAATTTTCAAAGGGAATTCCTAGTGTAGGTTAGAGAAATTGTTTTAGAGAATTAGTTTGAAGAGAATTAAGTGTTCATTCATTTTATGGGCTGTAAAGGTTTCTATTTGTGTTTTTTGTGATTATTTTGTAAAGTGTGATTCTATTCTTGATTTTGTTTTTCTTTGTCATTAACTTATGCCACAGAGTTTTGGGTAAATTATACGCTCGTTTATGTGCAATTTGTGTGATTTTTATTGTGTCAAGGGTTCAAACCTTTCTCGTACCCTAAAGATCCTGCTCCCGAGATTTTAAGCTCGCTTCACGAGCATAATATCTTATCAACCCGCTTACAGTTCATGCGGCTGTGTTAAGAAGGTACCAGTTGTGTGATAGGTCGGGGTGTTAGAATATATATATATATATATATATGTATATATATATATACATATATATATATATATATATATATATATATATATATATATATATATATATATATATGAGCTATACATGACACATACTTAATCATTCTTGAGGTAATGAAATTTTTCGTTTTGTTTTAAAACGTACATTAAACGATTTAGAGATCTAATACTCAGAAACGTTTTGCAGTAACAACACAATATTTAGCTTCAATATATCAATAGTTTTGCTTCGACAGGAAATATTTTCTGGCATTATTTTTATGTGCTTCTCTAAATTATATTGCTACAGAAACATGGTAAAGCCATCAAAAATTCCCGAACCCCGAACTCAAGTTCACCGAATTAACTCGCCGTCAACCATACCACTAAGCTATTAAGTGTCGTCTTTGAGCAATGTTAGCTTAAATTAATCGTAGTTTTTTTCAAACTGAATAAACCCCCGTCAATGTGATCTGAGTCAAATCACTGCGATTTTGAGAAACATTAATTTTTGGGAGTAATTTACGAGAAACTCCTGCGACATTTTCAAAAATAAAAAATAAAAAAAACATTTTTCTCTAAAATAGCTCCAAATTTTTACTTTAAAATTATTGTAAGAATGAAGTAAAATACACTTATAAATGTTGTATAGGGCCTATTTTAATTGTTAGCTCTGATTTTTTGAAAATTGCAAAGTTTTAAATCTTTTCGGCATTATCCTACAATTACAAAATTGAAGATTTTTCCATCAAGTGAAATTTGTTTTCCTTGATTAGTTCTTTCATTGTGATATACCTTTTCTTTAAAACAGTTTAGTAGTTTTCGCGCAATATTGTGAGAAATATGTGCAATATTAAAAAAATAATAAAAACAAGAAACGGCTCCAAATTTTTTCTTAAACTTTTGGAAGGGATAGTTTTCATTGTCTTGTGACTTAAATACCATTTTGCTGCATTCTAAAAATGTATTTTTTTATTTGTCTCTCTCGTTCTTAATAATTATATTAGCGGCGATACGTACACACTATGCATTTATTAGTACATGTACGTCATATCCGTGCGTCTAATAAAGTTTCTCGAAAACTGAAAAGTTTCCTGTCAAAATGAGCTCAACATTGAATGTGTTCAAATAATCTGTTTTGGATGTCATTATCTGCAAACGTGTATACTTTTCTAAAATATGATGGATGTAAGTCTGAGGTGAAATTCTTTACCGCACGCTTTTTGTGTTTATCGTTTCTTATGAACTACCAAAACCTATCATCATTACTTAGCTCTCTTTGAATTAGACCAAATAATGTTAAGCTAACGAAAAAAATTGAAATTGAAAAAACACAGAGTTGACGTTTTTGACTGTAGAGAGATAGTGGTAGGAGTAGGGCTAAGATGCTTTTTCAATCTATTATTATGTTAGAATTAAAGTTTAACTAAATACTGATATGTCATTTGATTCTAGAGAACTTTTTACCTTCTTCCGGGGGTATTCTTTACGTGTATGTGTTATGATCTCGTCCACATTATTAAAATCCTTTGAAATACTTACTTTCAAATACTTACTGTATAAACTTTTCATAACGAGTGGACTTTAACAAAGTGCAAGTCCGGCTACCAACGAGTGATGTACGAGATTCTCGGTTGATATTTAGCCTTGACAAGAACCGAGTGTTAGTGAGCGATCACTTAGTGTGAAACCTTTCTGTTCACTGCACGGATATCTCTTGTGTGGCTCTCCGAGTGCCCTATAATGACACGTGAGCTACTTAATTGTCGTAATGCCCTCGCTCCTGCGTGCCAACTGCTACGTCCTTCGTGCTGTTATTTTTCTCTCTCAATCTCCACGAGAATATTATCGTCCGAGAGAGTGTCCCCGTATCTGCCATACAATTAGCAACCACGAAGATACACACACGTCTGGCTGCACTTGCTTTTCCACCAGTTGATTGTTTTTACATTTCTCATTAGCTGCTTTGAATCTCCCGTTGAGCAACCATAAAATGCAATCTTCGAGTGGAAGAGATAATACTGCAAACGGCTCTGAAACACGTTTTGGACGTTCTTTGAAATATATTATCGTTTAAAGAGCTCGTTTACGAAATTCTTATATTAACTACCATGGACAAGGCAAGGGAAACGCGCGATGACTATCTACATACGACCGGTATCAGACATTTAGGGCAAGGTTGCCAATATTACAAATACAAAGATTATTTATTTCTTTTGTTCATTTGGGAACAGTTCTTGTAGAAGGTTTGTTACGAATGAACTCACACCAACAGAGAGGGTTATGTTGTATGATTTGATAGTCCTCGCCACCTTGTTGGTATGTATTAGCCTCAAACTCTGTGTCGAATACGATCCTAGCATCATGTTTGGGTAGTTGGTTGGATATCTTTAAAAAAATGGGATGCTTTTTACTTTCCCGTATATATACTATATATGTAGTAATATACGTAGTATAGGGTAAGTTATGTAATGCCGCCGAAAATCGATTTCGGGATTTCAACGTAAATGTACGATTTTGGTCCCTGTAAAACCGAAAAAGTGTTTTTTTTAACGCACGAACGTCCGTCAGTGAGTCTGTCCGTCCGTCTCTGTGGTGTATGTGAACAACATTACCGTCTAAACCATGCGTAGGATTATTTCCAAATTGAAGAAACCCCTGTTCGTTTGATCTGAGTTCGTTTGGCCAAAGCACTGCATTTTTGAAAATCACTCATTGGCTTTTTTACATGAAGCCCGTGGGACATTTTCAAAATTTTCTCAAAAATGGCACCAAATGGTTTCTCTAAATTTTTCTTAGAATAGAGTAAAATACACTTATAAAAGTGGCATAGGTCCGATTATCAGAGTTAACTCTGAATTTTCGATAACTGCAAATGTTTGAGTTTTTCGGCGTGTTCCTACAACTATAAAATTAAAGATAAAGATTTTTCCTTCAAATAAAATTTGTAGTCTACAGTGAGTTCTTTCATGAACATCATGTACATTTTTTAGTGTTAGTAGTTTTCGCGCAATATTTCGTGCAATATGTACAAATTTAAAAAAATAATATTAATAAAGTGGTAGAGGGTGTTAACAACACCAGTGAACCTGTGCAAGCCCTTTGTTCCCTCATCGTTGATATGCCGACCCAGCCAATCCGGTACCACCTTTGGGCGGTCCCAAGAGCCAGGCGGTTCTGACACCCTAAGCAGAGGAGATCAATAGATCTCCACTTCGGCCGGGACTATGCCCTTCCACATTCTGATGATTTCCGACAGTTTCATTTTTCTCAGCTGAGAAGGATCAAAGGTGGAGGCACCACTGACCCCACGCCTTCGCTCACTCAGACCAGAACAAAGGCATAGGACATGTAGCGCCTCCTCCGGATGAGCATCGCATCTTCGACACGAGGGCGATGCCACCAGGCCCATCTTAGACAGGTGAAAGTTCAGGCGCGCATGGCCAGTCAGCAGACTCACGATCAGCCTTGCATCTCGCCTGGACATAAGTTCGAATTCCTTCGCCCATTCAGGGTGTAGTTCGCTACCCAAGGCCATTTTGGCCTGTCTATTTCCATCTTGTTCACGCCGTCTCTTCAAGTGTTCTTTGTCCAACCAATCTCGAATCGTGCACTTGATAACACCTTTAGAGGGTCCGCGGTTTTCGATCACATTGCGTGATCTAGTGCCCATTTTAGCTAGCTTGTCAGTCATAATGTTACCCTTAACATTAGAATGGCCAGGAACCCACCATAAATGGAGGTTACAATATCCTCCCAGATGGTTCAATGCCTCAATACATTCCTTAGTCACTCGTGATTTCACTCTCATATTGTCAAGTGCTAGTAGTGCGGCTTTGCTATCAGTGCATATGTACACATCTGAGCATCTGCCACAGTCCACTATCTCCTCCAAGGCCATCCTGGCGCACCTCAAGATGGCGGTCAGTTCGGCTTGGAAGATTGTGGTATGTTCCTTCATAGCATAGAATTTCTTCGCACCTCCTCTCTTGCGATAAATTCCTATGCCAACTTTGTCCTCCTTTTTTGATGCATCCGTATACCATATGCCGCCTTTTGGCGGGAGTTCAGCCAGGTTCGCATCATAGCTTACCTGACCCGTAGACAAGCTAATCCTAAACCTCTTAAAACAGAGGTGTCGGATAGTGTCCGCTGGGCCAAGTGGTTTAAGACTACACATTGTCCTCAACCCTTTAGCATGATTGCCTTTATGAGACCAAGTGTCGTTGGAGAACAGCCTATGGGCTGTGACATAGGTCCTTCCCATAATCAGAAGATCGAAGGGGGCAACCCCGGTCAGTACTCCCATCGCCGCCGTGGGAGTGGTCCTCATAGCACTAGCAATGACCCTGAGGACATTACTACGTAGTCTCTCCAGTTTGGACTTAACATTGCCTTTCTTTATCGCGTTCCACCATACAACCGATCCATAAGTAAGTCTGGGGAGAAGGATCGCTTTCAGAATCCATAATATAGTCTTGGGGCTAAGCCCCCATGTGCAGCCGACCGCATGCCAGCAGAGCCAGAGTGCGGACCAAAAGTTGGTGCAAATTCTCTGCACCTGGATATTCCAATTTAGTCTGCTATCCAATATGATACCAAGGTATTTCACTTCCTTGGTTACCGTCAGTTCCACGCCAAACATACGTAAGGGCCTTATTTCCATTATTTTATATTTTCTGGTGAAAAGTATGCATTTCGTTTTTGTCGCATTCACGGACAAGTTTGTTTTGCCGCACCATTCTTCAACCACACTGATGGCCTTCCGTGCTCGGTCCCTCAATGTGTCCAAAAATGGTCCCCTGACCAAAATCAAGATGTCATCAGCGTAGCCAGTCACCGAAAACTTGAGACCTTTAAGCTTTACAAGTAGGCTGTCGACCACCAAAAGCCATAGGAGGGGTGACAACACTCCTCCTTGGGGACAGCCTCTGTATACTTTCATTTCCACCTTAGTGAGGTCTTTTTCGACGACAAGTCGTCTGTCATGAAGCATACTTCTGATCCATTGTGTGCACAGCGGATGTATGCCACGTTTTTCCGCTTCCGCACATATTATATCCGTGCTTGTGTGATTGAACGCTCCCTCATATCAAGCAGTAGTCCAATCACATATCCGCCTTGTTCGATCTGATCTTCTATCAGTGACACTGCACCGTGCAGTGCAGAGTCCGTAGATCGTCCTTGAATGTACGCGTGTTGATCTTTAGAGAGTGGGGAAGACCTTTCCAGCTTCTATACTATGTGTCTTTGTATCAATCGTTCTAACGTTTTCAGCAAGTACGACGTAAGGCTGATTGGCCTGAAATCCTTAGCTGTAACGTAGCTGGGTTTGCCCGGTTTTGGGATAAAGGTGACTCTGGCCACCTTCCAGCATTCCGGAACGTGCCCTAGGACTAGGCTAGCTCTGTAGATAGCCAGTAAGGGTTTCATAAGTAGTGTTTTGCCTTTTGTCAGTAGTGGCGGAAATATCCCGTCTAGGCCCGGTGACTTGTAGGTTTCAAGACAATCCAGTGCCCATTCGAGCTTATTCCAATTTACTATCTCATTTGCGAATTTATAATCACTGTTTCTGCCCATCTGAGGGTAGTTCCCCTTCTCCTCAGTTGTGGACTCCTCATTAGCACTTCTCCCGTCCGGGAAGTTGGCCATAATAAGATGAGTCAATGTGTCTTCATCGTTTGTTGTATATGTACCATCAGGTAGTTTTATAGCTCCAATCCACGCACTTGGGTTAGAGGCTAACACCTTGCCCAGTCTAGCCGCTTCTCTTCCCGTTTCGATTTTTTCACAATAGTTCTTCCAACTTGCCTTTTTGGCAGAACGGACTTCCATTCTATAGTCATTCCTTTCCTTCCTCCACTTGGAGAAGAGTTCCTCTTTTCGTTCACCTCGGGCGGATCTTGCCTTTTGGTAGGCTAATCTCACCTTGTTCTTCATTGTTTCGAGCCTTCCATTCCACCATGGACCCTCGACTTTCGATCTACCACTCTTGCTTTGCTGCTCCTCAGGTAGGCACCAGTGACAATCCCTGACAGGAGCACCGTGGCGTCGTCTAACCCGGAAACCGTTCCGATTCTCTTGGGAAAAACCCTCAGATCACGTTCCAGCTCCTGCAAATATCCAACCCAGTCAGTGCTCTGCGGAATGTGGATGTCCCGCAACCCATTTTCCGTAGAACAGCGCAGCCAAAACACAATGGTGGCATGATCAGAAAGGGAAGGCTCGTCTGAGACATTCCATCCATGTATCATTTGACGTATGTTGAGACTGACTAGAGTCAGGTCCAGCACTTCGCCTCTACATATATTTCTGAATATGGGTTCACTGCCCACGTTTGCCACGTCCATGTCAGAGCCCGCCAGATATGTAATCAAGTTCTCGCCTCGGACATTGGTGTCCGTGCTACCCCACACACAATGTTGTGAGCATTCGCGTCACAGCCTATGATGAGAGGTAGTCCTTCTAGTTTGCAGTGTTCAACTAGGCGTTGAACTCCTACTGGTGGAACCTCCGAGTCTTCGTGTGGAAAGTAGGCCGACGCAAAGACGATAGTGATCTCTCCTTGGTCCGAGTTTACCTTGCAGGATACAGCTGCCAGATCCCTGTAACAGAACTGTAAGAGGGGTACCCCATTGACGCCTTTCAGGGCTATGCACGCTCTCGGTCTCTCCGCAGAAGCATCCGCGATCATACAACAGCCCTGTCCGACCTCCTTTACAGACCCACGCATAGTCCAAGGTTCTTGGATCAAGGAGATTCATGTGTGCCCCGTAGCCATACGCTTGGCCAGATAGGCTGCCGCGTCTTTGCTACGGTGCAAGTTAATCTGTGATATTGGAATCATGGTGTTCGTCATAATGGCGGCACCATTAGCTTTCCTCCGTCGCATCAGGATGATGATCCTGTGCCGTAGTGTCCGGTGGGGGGGGACCGCCTTTCTGGTCACTGGTGTTCGGACCATCCACTCGCACGGTGACCCTGCCCATGTCGAGGTAGGACTTGTTATCGATAGCCCTGAGAGACGACAGGTGAGACTCTGGTATCCCCAATACCAGAGTCCTCCCTTCCACCCCTTCCTCCCCCTCCTTGTTCCCATCCCGTTTGAGGGCCGCATAAATTCTCCATCCCCCCGTTTTAATGGTGGGGTTGAAGAGCTCCAAGCGCTTCAGGACTGCGACCGCCGGATCCTCTCTATCAGAAGACTGAGGGATCCAAACGGTCGCCCTCCGATATCGCCGATCCGATATCAGAGGGTTTGTTCTCTGAGCAGCCGTCAGTCCGTCCTCAACCTCCTTGTGTCTCTTTTGAGGTCTGGAGTCCGTCGGCGAAGTCTCGCTCGAGTTTAGTTGCCGTTGTCGTTTCAGGGTTGACTGACCAGGAGTGGCTGGTTCGGGCCCCTTCACGGGGTCCGACCCAGTATTCCTAGCCTTGGCTAAAGCACGTCTCTGTGCCTGCCCCATACGTTTAGATTTCGATTTTAGTTTAACAGTCTCCGTGGAGTCCGTGACCGTATTGTCCGTTTCTTTTGTTTTTGTCGTTTCAGTGAGCTGTCCCGGTACTAACTTTTCACCCGACCCACTGACCCCACCGGTCTCTGGTTCGGTCAATGCGATCGACCTTAAAGCCCTAGTGAGGCCCGGTTCGAGATTCGAGCTCGTCCCATAGACAGCCGTTTCCGTGTCTTTTTTGTTGGTTTAGTTGTCATGTTCATCCATTTTTGGTCCCATGAGTAGCTAGGGGAAAAAAGGTCAGCCTGTGCAGAGCCCCGCATGCCAGGTAAGGCTATATACTTTGTAAGGTCGCCAGGTATTACAAAGGAACCGTTAGCGGCACGGCTCCCTCCGTACCACGCATCCCTCGGCACGGTATCTCACACCTTGGATTAGGGCGGAAGTGCCCGTCCCAGAACGGGACAATGTGGGCTACCAGGTGCGATTGCTCGCGCCACAGTCACACCTGGGGACCGCTTGTTGGTCGTATCGAGAGGTCGGTGTTGCCCATTCGCGCCCCATTCATACGCAGAGCTCGTCTATAAAGATGCCCCGTTCATAAGCAGAGCTCGTTTATAGAGATGCCAGTCATACTCCCAACCATACTGCTCCACCTATTCTTTCAACTCAGCCCCCGTACCCGACAGAAGGTCTTCGGCAAGGTCCTGCGGTCCCTAACGGGGGAATAAAAAAAAACAATAAAAAAACAATACTGAAACAAAATTTTCTCAAAACTGGCACAAATTTTTGCTTAAAATTTGTACAACAGGTAGTGCTTATTGCACTGTTTAAGATGACTGAATTATTATTCTGTATTCTTTTTTATATTTATACAAATGTAATTCTTTTTAAATATCTTTCACCCCATTAATATGCACATTTCCGGCGATTTATAAACACTATTGCATTTGTGACTGGAAGTCCTTGAAATTACTTTATATGAAGATTTTTGAAAACTCAAAAATAGTGTGTGAAAACAGGTTTAAATTTCGAATTTACAGTTGTGCGTAAACGCCATTTTCTTGAAAACGGATCAAATTGTTTCTAAGGAAATTGCCATTTAGGACGAAGTTTTACTGTTCTTATATATTCGTAAAATAATATTACCGCTCTATAATTAGGAATTATTATGAAAATAAGAACAAAATTTAAAAAAGTACTTTAGGCGGCGATAGATGTCAGCTGGCAAGAGTATATGGCTATTCCAAATAGCTAGCCGAGACCAATTTTAAACACTATTGTATTTGTGAGTTACAGTGCTTGAAATGACTTTAAATGAAGTTTTTCGAAAACTCAAAGTTTCTGAGAAAAAGAGCTTAAATTTCGAATTTACAGTAGCGCTTCAGCGCCATTTTCTTAATAACGGCTCCAAATGAGAATTGCCTTTTATGACGAGGTTTTACTGTTTATTTAATAGTCTTAAAATAACATTTCTGTTTTATTATTCTGTAACCGTTAAATTAAGAAAAGTTCAAAAAACTGTACTTTGGGCAGAGATAGAATGCAGCAGGCAAGAGAGTGGGGAAAGTTCAAATAGCTAGCCAAGACCAAAGGAGTTAACCGTAAAAATTGGACCTATGCCACCTTTATAAGTGAATTTTACAACACATTTAAAAAAATTAAAGAAAAAATTTGGAGCCACTTTTGAAAAAAAATGTCCCAGTTGCTTTATGTTAAGTATGCCCAAAGACTAATGAATTTTTATCAAAAATCGCAGACCTTCGACTCAAGCCAAATGGACAGGGGTTTCTTCAATTTGGAAAACATCCTACGCCTAGTTTAGGTGCTAGTATTGTTCATGTACACCAAACGGACGGACAGGCAGACGGACGGACGTTTTGAAAAAAATCTTTATCGGTATCAGGGGAACTCAAAACGTGTATTTTCGTTGAAATCTCGAAATCGTTTTTCGCAGTATTAGATAACTTTCTTTATACTACTACGTATTACGTAAAATTATATTACTCTGTATATACGTATGTATACGGGAAGGTAAAATTGTGGAGTCGTTTTCGAAAAAAAGTGGTGTTTTTTTAATGTTTCAATATTTTACATATTCCAAGGTATATTCCGCGAAAACTATTAACATTTGAAAAATATTTCATTACCTTAATGAAAGAAGTATGGAAAAACGAAGTTATTTGAAGGAGTTCTCTTTCTTCACTAATCGTGGGGAGCAAATTTCATTTAATGAAAAATCTGCCTTCAATAATGTAGTTTTAGTAATTCGACAAAGAATATGAAACTTTTAAAACTTTCGAAAATTCAGAGTGAACAGTGAAAATAGAACCGAAGGTACCTTTATAAGTGTATTTCATTCTATTCTTACAAAACAAATATTGTAGACAAATTTGGAGCCATTTTAGGAAAATTCTGAAAATGTCCCAGAGGTGTGGTGTAAAGTACCATCGAATATCAATGAATGTTTTTCAAAATCGCAAAGCTTTGAGTGAATGCTAGGTTGAGGATCAACAGATGTTTATTTCATTTAGAGAAAATTATTCCTATAGTTTAGGCGCTAGCGTTGACATACACTTGACAGAGGAACTGATGGACGTTTTAAAAAACAAAACAAAAAACAATACTTTTTCGGTATCAGTGACCCACAATTTCAGAAACCTGACAACTACATTTTACTTACTACATTTTAGAACAGGATTTTCGATTCTTAATCGGAGCCTCACAATATTAGTTTTCCTGCCGAAAACAGCCGGCTTTACCACCGCATTTCATAACTTTCCTTGTACTGCGCGTATCCCTCCCTATACGTACAGTATTTGACTATCTGCGAGTGAGGTTCCGCCACTCATGGCTAGACCACGTGCCATACACCAATCGAGACATGAGGTGTCACGCGACGCGTCTCGGTCTCCTGTTGGACAACAAATAATTTGTTTTCGAATCCGGTCATCATATTAAAGGAAATTCCTCCAAAACGTGTTTTTCGTATTTCGGCGCTGCGATCGTAGTGAGTATGCCGGTAAATAAATCGTAATATAATCGTAACCTAAATAGATCTATGTAGGTCGAGTTGTTTAAACGCCATTTCACCATGGTTATTTTCAGTCCACGACACCATAATTTTCTTCCATGAGGACGGCAACTGACTTTTGATATACGAGCAATATACATAATGATATCGGCCGGCTGAATTTGCTGTGAAGAAGTAAGAGTGAAGTATTTTATGAGTATTTTTATAAAAAAAAATTTGCAAATTACCTTGCAATAATAAATTTGAAGAACATAAAGTAAATATGAAGAAAATAAGAACTGTGTACACAGCTGCCTTTGAAGTCGGCACGCGCTCTATATTAAAATGCGCAAGGCAGCGAGACGCTAACCGCTTCAACAAGCTGCGGGAACGAGTCGGGGACAGCCCCAGTCACGGGCATATAACGGGCGGCCCAGCGCCCGGGCACACGGGCAGTAGGAAAGTTGTAACGCTATTACGATCAGTCATTCAGGTCGCATAGTCGGTCGGGTAACTTAGTTTAACATAGTGACGAGAGTTTCGAGTCTTATCGAGTTGAGTAGTGAACAGTGAGTTAGGAGACGGAAGTAAGTTCAATGACAGTGACACTCGGAGTTTATGCAAAGTCAGTGTGGGAGTTGAGTTATCAGACCTTCGCTTATCACAACCGAGAAAATATACTACAGTCAACATTCATCCAAACAGTGAGTACAATATATACCCAAAGGCAAGTTGTCCTCTCTGGAACCAACATACTGCCATTGCTGCTCCGATTCAGCGGAGCAGCACTTGAAAGATATAGTAAATGAAAATGCAGCGCACAGAAAACCTATTTCATTCAGAAAAACTTCTATTACAATCAATAGGAAAGTATTGAGAAAATCGTACACCATCGCTGATCAGTCTCCCTCAAGAAAAAAAAAGAAAAGAAAAACATCGCTCAAAGAGATACCAAGAAAAGTAGAAGAGTTATTCGGACATCCATTAGAAACACAACACAGATTAAGTAAGGATTTGTCCAAAACATGATACAGAAAGTCCAGTAACAAAGAAGAAGGGATACAAATGCCTCCCCCATAACTATAAGTGATTTCTCGTCACACCAGTCATCTTCACCCCAAATCGTATTAGAGTATTCTTCATCTGTTCAATCTTTAACAGAAGTGATTAAACCAATTCCGCAACATAATCAAAGAATTGAGAAATCCACTGTCAATTATCTAGTTAATATCGCAGATGGAAGCATGGAGTTACCAAAAGTACAAATAATCAATCGCGGAAATGAGTGATTTGCCTCTCAAAAAACATATTCAAGCGTAAACCGCCAATACCCACTCAAAACCGTTTTTATCCCCTTACCCACGTAAAGACAGTTTTTAACATAGTAAACCTAGTCAAAGTAAGCCAAAAATTATCATCTAATAAAACACAATCCTCATTGAAACATCTGCAAGCAATACTTTACAAACACGGAAACCGCCATCCAGAAAATGTGTAGGAGATATTCAAGTAGAGCTCAATACCCCCCTTTTCATGCAGCGGTTGCAGCTCATCACTAAGGGTCCCATTCACGGGGTACAAAGTGGAAACTATTTTATTTTTAAACCTAGCAACATGGAAGACTATAAAGCAGTCGTTACCGAGCTTGCAGAAATCAAGAAAAGGACAACCAGACTTTTACTTTCTTTTCATTGTTTTTCCACAGAGCAACAGAATAACGAAGACACATGATTAAAATCGAAGGAATAACCACAGAACGGACGCTTTCTGACATAAAACAAGATGTATAAAAGTTCATCTCTGAGATTTAAAAAAACAATTGGCCGAACTGACCACAGTGTTAGAAAAACTTACATCCCATTAGGACTATACCTAATTGAAATAAATTTTGCTGATATAGCAAAATTTCACTCAATTAGTCGCCGTATAATTATAGCAAATTAGAAGGTCGGAGCCAGATTCCCACAAAGCACCAACAGTCGAATGTGGAATCTCACCAGCCCCAGGTTACAGATCCCCCAGATGTCCAATGAGCGCAGATCATCACATTTCTCCATTGACACTCTTTCTCATACCGGGTACAAACCAGTGAAATGTGCAAATTGCCAGAAGGGTGTCATCTTGCAAATTTTAGCGGGTGCCCCATCTTGGAAGGTCTCAAACAAAATCACCAGGCACAAAAAGCACAATTGCAACAAAAACACAACTCAAAAACAAAGTACCTTACAGTGCTTCGTTCTTATATGGTTTCCTGAACTTCCTCGTGTTTTTAATTCTAGACTTACCGATCCATTCACTTCCTTCACTGAAATCCTTCAAGGATCTTTACAATCAAATTCTACTTTCAACAATTCACCGCCATTAGGTTCAGACCAACAAGAACTATACAAGCTTATCAATTCAGTCATAAACCGCCAAGTGAGGAAACGAGAGAAATTGATATTACCAAACTATTCCATTTAAGTAAATCCCATATAATCAAAGGGTTAATCAAAACAGTAAAACAATTTAAGAAATTCTGAGAAGTAAAGAAAATAGAATGAATAATTGTTTAGCAATTGCAGAAATATAATTAAATTTTGGGCTCTAATGGATCAATATTCAAAAGAAGAAAATCAAAATAATTCCATGGAATATGGGTGGAGGTACGCAAGAGAAAAGAGCGGAACTCATTGTTTGTAAATGACTACTCCCCACAAACTTTACTACTGCATGCTAAAAGCCAAAAAAAGATTTGCTTTACTTTATTTTCATATTTACAGAGACGACCGACCAACCCATGGGGGTCGAACTGAAATAGCCATTAAAAAAACCCTTCCTCATACCAGGTTACAAACTTCACAACCAGAGACCTTCCAAGCCACTGTTGTGGAACTAGGCACTGCACAAAGATCGATTACCTTTTATCAGTACATAAACCGCCAAGTGAGGAAACGAGAGAAATTGATATTACCAAACTATTCCAATTGGGTAAATCCCATATAATAGCAGGAGGTTTTAACAGCAAGAGACTGGAATGGATCAGTGATATTGATTATATGACAGGAATCTGTTATCCGTACATTATCCGTATCGATTGCACTAACGGGAATAATGATCGCTGATTGAAGTGTCTGGAGACGCTAATAAATGAAACAGATCCATACATGTCTATCTGTGGGTGTTCGTAACTCTGTTCTGGCTGGTCATCTGCAGTAACTTCTTACTTGATTAATCTACGTAAGGTCGTTTTGTTTGCCAGAGCCCTCAGCTATTCTCATCTCCCGTATCACATGTACTTTTTATATTGCCACACTCACCTGTCATCTTTCTACAATTCAATCAATCATTCACATATCCTCTCGAGCACGTTTTTCTCTTCTCACTGTTCGGCCTGTGGGTAGACATATCCTCCAGCGCGTAAGCACAGAATGCAGGTTTTCACTTTTTAGGAACTACTTCCATCAGTGTTTACTGTCATTAAATAACCTATATTGCAAAATAGAAAATACGCTTATTAATGTTTGACATTTAGCGGCTATATAAATATCAGAAATTGCCGAACGACTAAACAGTTTAAATGGTTGTCAATAAATGCAGAACAAGGCGTTTATGATTGAAAGAGGATGTTTTCAAAACATTTTTTTTATAAAACGTTTGATGTACTAAAGACAATGCTTTCAACATAGATGTTTTGAGCTCGATATCTTTATATTTTGAAGGTTTTTTTTGTGAATGAAAAATTCCCATAATCACAATTTTGTAAAAGTAAAAAGCAAAACTAGTGATACCACATTATGATTTCCAACAAAAAGATCGTAGTTTCTACTATATTCCCCAAGGGATCTTTGTTTCCAATTAAATTTTAAATCGTTGATTAAATAGCAGAAATGGTTTTGATTAACGTATTATTAACATGTAGGGTTTTATTTTGAAAATCAATGTTTAGTAACATCCATTTTTTGTTGTCGATGTTTCATCACCTCTAGGTAGTGATCACAACTCATACGAGGTAAAGTACTACAAGATATGCACTATAAAGGAAGAATCTGTAGTAATTGTAACCATGACTTGTAATATCTGCAAACCGCGAAGTCACGACATTTACTAAAATTCTACATGCTAGGTTATGAGTTACACAGCTTTTGAAATTGCCCATGTACAAGGTTTTCCCGTAAACTCGCGAAACTACATTTCGCATGAGGCAGACGTCCGCCATCTATTACGAATTCACGTGCTTGACAGCATTCGGAAATCCGCCTCTTCCTCGCAAGGTGCGCGAGGGAAATGAAAAAAAGAACATTTGGAGATGAATAAGAGACGTTTCCAAAAAAAGATCGTCAACAAACAAGATGGGAAGTCCGGCATTCTATGTACGCTTTTCTACCGCAATCCTTTTTTTCGCTACTCTACTAGCAGACCGTTGCAGACGTTTTCCTGTCCTCTTTCTCCCTCCCCCACTTTGTCTTTCTCCCTTTGTCTGTCTGTCTTCCACTCTCTCGCTCCGCCCATCCCATTCTCGTTGCCCTCGTCCCGTGTCACAAGGCAACGCCCGCGTGGATTGGGAAATGCATTTAACTGAAGAGACATCTTGTGCTGCAGCGTCATCTAGTGAAGTTGCAACAAAATTAACAGCATAAAATCCTTCTCCATGAAAAACACATAAGTATGTTAAGCTTCATGGAGATTGGTCAAACGGTGTCGAAGTCTATCGATCTTCAACAACCCAACATCAATTTAGTAGTAACTGTAAAGTGTAAATAAAACCCGGGCCAAGTGGCAAAATGTGAAAATTTGCATTTTGTCCTGAAAAGCGTGGGGTCTAGTGCAAAGCGTGGTGTAAAATGGACTACTTGGACTTCTCATTCTTCTCAATTGTCGCCACTAGACATCAGTTAAGTCCCGCGAGCTTTTGAAAAGTTTTTCTTAATTATCTCGGTACTCCATTTTTGGCACTTGGCACGGTTTTAACTTAGTCTACAATTGTGAACAAAGGTAACGAGAGGCTTTGGCATAATTTGTAAACAAGATATATGTTCAACTGTGTTGTAAAACATGTATTTGCAAAATGACTACATATTTTGGGTTTAGTTTCTTATAGTGCCTCAAATATGGATAGATCTAATCCATTTAAACGGCTCAATTAGTTATGAAGGTGCTGTTTGTTAAACATGCCGGTAAGCTTGCCTCCGCTGTAAAGTAGGTTGTGCGTTATCCTTTCTACAGAATGTGATTAAACGGCGAGATGATACTACTAGAAAGTTGTTTAAACAATGAAAGGAACCAAGATATATAAGAGAAAATGGAAGGCGAAGAGCACGTGCCGAGGAACCATCCGCCCGTTTCCCCCTTTTCGCCGTATTTGTCGTAGAATTTCTCCCAGAACTCGACGCGTTCCTTGTTGGGGTCCTTTTCGGCCTTCACATCACTGCCGATCTCCAGGTAGTTCTTCTCGTCCGTTGTGTAGGGTTTCCATTTCTCACCGATGAGGGAGTCGTCTTCCGGAGTTGGTTCCCTGCAAGACATTTGATGTTACAACATAGATTGTATGTATTTAACCAAAACAAATAGTTAAAAACAGTGGCATATTTTTAGGCAGAAGTGATGTGAGAGAGATGTGATGGGGAAACAGAATTGCTTTTCCTTTCCTTATTTGTATTCTTATTTTATTTTATTTCTTTATTCTTTTTCTGTGTTTATCTTTAACACTGCTGACACGGCATTTGCCTGGAAGTGGTCACCGAAACGTCACAAAACACTGGTCAAATCAGACGGATTACGAATTTCAAATTCGGCAAATACCATGCATTCACCGAAGATCAAAACATAAACATTTCTGGTACCTTGCTGTAGCCTCCCTATTACTAGTTCGCTTTATCTGTAAGGTGTTATCTTTTACATTCGACGATGCATATGTCGGTTCATTTTTTGCACTTTGAAATAACTTGTACACTGGCGCTGTCTACTTAATTAAATTCATTTAAACTATGTATTTTTCGGTGATGTTTTCCGGTTGCAAGCAAATTCCTTGTACCTTCCACGTGGCGTAGATTGAACCATGCATTAAAACGCTACTCTATTTGGAGCGACACTCATATGAAAGAAAAGGGGTAAACGTCCATGTACATTTGGGAGTCCCGTAATAGACACAGTGAGACAAAGAGCCCTCTTTGCATTCTCTGCCGTCCCAATGGGCACAAAGGAGAGAAGGACCTTGTTGAAATTATTCCATAACAGATGCAGGGTGAGGCCGCATCTTTCGACGAACTACGGTAGAAGATTTATGATTAGAAATCGTAAACAAATGGTCTCATTGTTCCCTTTACGAGGAGCTCAATTGTCATAAACTAGTGTTCTAAAAACCCTTGAATCCTATACCCGAAAGTATTATGTGTCCCTCCAAATATTGGCAGATGGCCTTGACCCCTACTTTAGTATGAAGCCGCTGAAATCGAGTATTTAGAGGAAACAGGCCGTTATTGAATTGACTTAACCCTGTGGTCGAGGCAATGAAGGCAAATGCTCATCCGACGAGATTATGTACCATTCTCTGAAAAGCGCAGCATTACGCATCAATATTTTCCATTGGTTTTTGAAAGAGCAATACAAAATACGGAGGGCATTCAGAAAGTTCCCGGAATTGCCTTGCCGTCGCCAGACTAGCCATAAGACAGCATTCTCATTCTTCTGGTAGGTGGCTAGGAATATTCGCAAGCGGGCAAAAGGGGTCTGGACACGTTTCAGCGCACTGTGATGCCAATGATTCGTTTCACGTGGAGATGAGTGATGTTCCGTCGATGAAATACAGTTCGAACAACGCGCAAAGATGGGAAAATCGGCTTTGCAAACAAGGAAAATCGGCTTCAGAGACACTATCGGCTCTACCGTGGCCTGGACAATCTGTTACTGAAAATTTCTATGGGCAAGTTTTTTAGAGTTTGGGTGATGCGGATCGAAGGACGTCATGGGTCGAGTGGCAAGGAAAAGTGATGTTTGCATCACGGTAACGTGGCCAGCCACACATCGCTTGTTGTCAAGAAATTCCTCGCCGATAACATTCCTGTCTTCTCTCGACCAGCATACTGTTTGGTCTCGCTCCCAGAGACAATTGGCTGTTTCATAACCTTGAAATGAGCCTGAAAGTGGATAATTTTGAAACCGTGGAGAACATGAAATCTAGTGCGCGACTCAGCTCCGACCAGTGCCGAAAGAATTCTTCTACGGTTCCTTGTAAGAACGGCAACGCAAGGATCCCACTTCGAAGGTGATTAAGTTACTATTGCCATAGGTTTAAGCATTAACACGCTGAACCACCATTCCGAGGACATTTTGAACGTCCCTCGTAAAACATAATGAAATCATGCTTGGCAGAATGTTAATCCCACATGCAAGAACTGAAGCTTCCACAAATGTTTTTGACAGACACATTTTCTTTAGTGTCGCCAGGTTATTGTTCCTGATAGAAGGGCAGAGACGATGCGTTCTAATTGATCAAGATTAAAAATTTTTTGTTCAGGTTCCTTAAATGTAGGATCAGATAAGACAATCATTCATTTAACTGCGCTGGTATCGTAATTGTGGATAAGTTTTCTTCTCACATCTTCATTTATCATAGGTAATACCAGGGTGTGTATGCTCTGGAAATTGTCGCCAAATTATCGACTCGCGAAGTGAAGAGTAGATTTATCTGAGAATTTCCAAAGTACGACTGGTACTTAATAGGACAATTTCTCAAGTAAAATTATGTCCAACACAGTTCCAAAATGCGCCAAAACCTAACGGAACACGGCAGACGTTCTGTCCTTCATCTCCCTCTTTCTCCTTCCCTTCGCCTTTCTATCTCCGTCTCTCTCACCGTCCCTCCCTCTTTCTTCGTCTCTCCCTCTGTCTCCCACTCTCTTCGTTTCTCCCTCTCTATGTCTCTTCCTCGCTCTTCGTCCCTCCCTCTCCCTTCGCCTCTCCCTCATTCTTCGTCTTTCCCTCTTTCTTTGTCTCTCTCTTTCTCTGTCTCTCCCTCTCTCTGTCTCTGTCTCTCTTCGTCTTTCCTTTCTCTTCGTCTCTCCGCCTCTCTCGCTCTCCCTATGTCTCTCTCTACTCTTCTCTCTCTCTCTCTCTCTCTCTCTCTCTCTCTCTCTCTCAGTGTCCCTCTCTAAATGCAACACCTCATTTCTGCCCATCTCAACATTTAGTTGCTGATTCTGCTCGTCTCTGAGCAGGTGTAAGAAGTCACGTCGAGAAGCAACGAATCTGCAAAATGTAATAGAATGTTCAAGAAGATCTCATCCTGTAGATTACGGTAGGTGTAGATTTTAATGCCATAGAACGCTTCGTTTAGTTATTTAACGATATACAGTCAAAAATTCTTGCCGTGAGTTGCGTGTTGCTTTTGTCGTAAATATTTAGTTTTGTTATTATTTTCGCTAAGTTTTCCAATATTTTAATAGTTATTCTGCTATTCGGGAGGAAGGTGAATCCAAATCATAGATAATAAAAATTGGTCAAACTAATCTTGAGTTATAATTGGGGTACCTAACCCGACTTTGTTAACTGAAAGTTATGAACATCTACATAGCTATTGATGCACCCCGCATCTTAAGATAGATGAGTCAGAATTTTTGATTCGCCAGTAGGCAGAAGTGGTGAGAAAAATCGGTTAGAAAAAAGGTATAAATGTTTTGAGATGCACCGCTCAGACGGGGGTATTTTGTATTTATAGTTAAACACTAATGGTTTTAATTTCACAATAGGAATAGTCTATTGTAATCTGGCACTACACACCTAGATATCGCTACTAAGGATGCTAAGGATATATTTCAAATTCTCCACAGTTATCATAATTTCTTTTTTTCAGTTGAAATACTTTGATACCTAATAGTTAAAACAGAATGGTTATGTCAATATGATTATCTGTTTGTTAAATAGTATTCGCCGTCCAAGGTCTTTTCATAAATGTTTGTTTCAGAAAATATTAGCTTCAACTAAAACTCATATTCTTCTCTAGACTGTTGAATCAAGGTGTTTAGCTATACTGCGATTTTCCTAACTCTGCCGTATGTATCAGTTGCAGCAGGTATCAGTTGTTGACTGTTTCATCCAATCAGGAGCTTCAAAGTCATAGTGCCATCACTCGTCTCGATGGGATGATACTGTCAACAGTTGATACCTGCCAGGGGCAGAGTTGGGAAAATCGCAGTATAGTATCGAAATCCGGCACCGTCGGAACTCTAAGCCGCGGGCCTTTCTCCCAACGATGCTGCGGGGGGGGGGGGGGGAGGCGTAGCCGCTGAGGCCCTTCCGCTGGCCGTGAGCTCTCTGCTACGCACCCGTATTTGGCGAAGTTAGTCCACAGGCGCACCATCCGCTTGCGCGTGAGGTTTGCCGGGTTCTCCGAAGTCACGTTGGGCAGAAAGGACACGTGGAAGAGGTATCCCTTTTCATCGGCATGTGACGCACCTGGATCATAAAGGTACAAGACAGGTTGGAAAGATCCTAATTGCTAACGGAAACACCTTTACAAATTACTTTCATAGAGCACAGATCAAAAGAAAGTCAAGAGGTCTCACAAATACAATTGTAGGTCTTGTAGTCGTAATCGCACCATCCAAAGCTCCCGCCAGCCTCCCGCTATTCCTGAATGTTAATATCTCGATAAAGACCTGTGCACTTCATAAATGTGAGCCAAAGCCGTATAGAAACCATGTTAAGTCACACTTTGACCAAACTATAGAGACTTACATTTAAGAATAATGGAAATTTGCAGTGACTGGAGTGGATTATCGTGTTACTGCCCCAAGACCTACAATTTACTTTGCAACTTCTGTAACTGATTCGTTTTTAGGAAGCCATTTCAGTTCAGTAAGGGTACAATTGACTTTGACATTTCTCTGGCTCGGGCTGCCCTACGTCTTGAGTCCTACTCTTAACCAATCGGCTTGCGAAGACTTTTTACTTTATCGGCGTTGCCGCCCATTTTTTGCACAAGACGTCGCCCGGGAAGAACTGTTTTCACTGGATTTCCGTGCCATACTTGCTTGCGTCGTCCGCCGTGTCTCATGAAAAACTAATGTTAGCTCAGGATGAGCTGAAATATTGAAAGTTATTCCTAACAAAACCCAGTGATTTGCATCTCTTGAGTTATTTAAGAAGGTCTTGGGGGGTAGGCGATTCAAAACGCTTAAGGAAATTCAGTAAGTGTCTTAGACGGGACCTTACAGATTTTATCCAGATCGCTTTCCTGCCGGCAACCCTGTCTGGAAGAACGTTTTGAACACGCGTGGTTACTGTCGATAAATCATGACTTCTGGTGCCATACGAATAGTTATGATCTAGGGTATGAGTGTGGGCTTGATTGGCAGTTTTCAATCACCCTGGTTAAACCATGGTTTGCTGCCAATTGCCAGAGTGCGAGTCAAGCGCTCCTCTGCAGATTCCCGTATGTCACTTGCTTTTCACTAGACTAGAACAGATCACCTCAGATCCTCCTCTCCCGACTCTTTGCTTCATCGACTTTCAAGTAAGCGCTGAGCCACGGCACGCCGAGAGCAGCCCTTGTTTACACCATATACTTTCAAATCGCGAATGTTTTTGTAGATTAATCATTAAAGTTAAAAACATGAATAATTTGGTATTTTCCAATGTTTCATTGTCTTTCTTTAGGTGAACCAAACCCTACTTATGACATAAACAACATTTTTCAAACAAAAATTTAATTTAACAACAAACATTTTTTCACCAATTATCTCTGTTTTAACTAACAACAACACAAAACATGTAATTATAAAAATTATTTTCAATGCTTAGTGTAAACAAAAAAATCGTTTAACAGAAATATTTAAAACTTAATTCCAACATACAATATTATTTTATCAAAAGACATGATTTAAACGAAATTCTGTCGAACAACTGGTCCAACTTACTTTCGATTGATTTTTTTTAAACAATTCTTATTAATTATGAAGGTCAGTTATGATGAAGAAAACTGTTAACCTTGCTCTTTTATTTATCCTTCCATTTGGTTTGTTGTATTTATACTAGTAATTTATAATGAAATTTAGTTAGGTAGTAAATTTATCAACTTGTTGATCTTACCTGGATACTTCAAATCAAAATCAACTTTGAGATAATTAAGATCTTGATCTGCTATAAATTTGTAAACATACATGTCTCCCTTTTTGGCTTTGGACATGTATTCAAGACCATAATACACGCTAAATCCAATCTGCAAATCTGAGAGCATCTGCAAAATATAATTATCTCCCAATTAGTAATTACATTCTTGATATAATATAATATAACAGTAATGTGAATCCCCATTTTTTACGATGAAACGGTGGGTAACGTTCTATGTCTTACAAATTTCAGGTCTGATCCTTAAACATACTCATAAGTTTCTGGGATGATGAATCGACTAATTCCGCAAGAGCGAAGATCAGTTACAAAAGACTCGAACGAACAAGGACAACATTTTGCAGATTTGGATGTTGAATTAATGTCAATTGCAATCTTGAATTCATGGCTGTCCGGGAGAACCCGCGTCGTTGGCTGAGGCCGACGTTTCGCCTTGCATATGACTGCGATATGACAGGCGAAACGTCGGCCTCTCTGCCAACGACGCGGCGTCACCCGGACAGCGAAGAAGTCATAAACTCGAGCAGCGGAAGCTTACGTGTCCAATGCAATCTTTCAGTTTCATACGTTACATTTCTGTAAGTAAGGATTTGTGATTTATAGACACAGAGTTGTTTATGTTAATTGCCGATTTTTTCTTCATTAATGGATTAATTAATTATAGGAAGATGCCGATTTTTTTAACTTTTGCAATTTTCAAATAATTATGGATTTCAGAATAAATGAGACCTACGATATTTCTTTAACGGAAAATTAGCTTAAAAGCAGGTTTCCTGAAACGCTCTACCGATGTTTTCTTCAAAACGCCTCGAAATTGTCCTTTGAAATGTGCATACAAGATCATATTTCACCCTTCTACAATATTCTTCAAGTTTATTACACTATTAGCTATCCCCAAAATTGAGAAAACGTGAAAAAATACTTCTAGGCGCCATGACATCTCAGAAGAAGGAGAAAAAGTAAATACAGCACAGACTGAAGAATAAGGGAACCAACTAGTTCGAGAAAATCAATCGAGTGCCCATCTGTAGTAACACTAGTTACTTTCTCCGCTACTTAAATTTTGTAACAAAACTCTAGGAAAAATTGGTTGCGTAGGCTTCCGCGGCCGGCGTTTGTGTTGTCTACGCTATCCGGAACGAGCCACGCACTGACTTGTAGCTGACGTTGCAGCCAGCGAATTGTGGCCTTCGTCAGAGCGTACTGCTCTGCTCTGGGAAAAATTGTCAATTCGCAAACTGTTGAGGAAAGACTACAGATGTAAGATAATAGCAAACTTTTTATGGTCTTTCCGACAGAGAATTTATATACTAAATTTCAGAATTGTTTCAATACTCGATTTCACCGCAGTTGTCTAGAGCCCAGATTCAATTCTAGAACCCAGCTCATTACTTTTTAAGTGGGTGATGTTTGTGATGCTCGGACGGTATGTTGGGTCTTACAGAAAGAATGTGTGGCATCTACTTTATCACATCGTACTAAGAGTTAAGCAATCTGTCCTAAAAGCTACGAACTGCAAAGATAACAAATGGAATTATTGTTTAGGCTAAGTTAAATAGGAGAAATGAGACAAATAAACATATGACACAATAACTAATTAATTTTTCATTATACAAGTGATTGATAATGTATCCATATTAATTACATTACGTTACGAAAGTGCACGTTCGAATGTTTCGTTTCAGATTAGTTCATATAGATTTTTTAATCTTAATTTTTGGTGAAAACATAAAAGGTTAGAACGAATTTTTTTTTGGATCAAAATCTAAAACGAGTTTACCGGTCGCCTTGATTTTCTCAATACCAACAACAGATCACCGTGTACGTGACTAATTTCTCTGAATCATCACAATTAAAGTAATTCTGAACTAAAATATTTAAGATGTGCCGACATTGGTTTACCAGTATGTGAAGAGAAGAGCAAAAATTATAATTTGCGACGTTACAATTGTTAATATTTATTCTAATTCTCAATTTTTTTATAATGCTAAAATTATTTCTGTAGAAATTGCGTCACAACTTACATCTTGGTATCCTCCAAGGTTTTCGAAAGTCAACGGTTTTCCGTGGAGGAAGAATTCCTTAAGGTCATCCATGGCTTCGGGGACCTCCTTGCTGTCGTCTGGAATACGGGTCTCCGGGAATATGTACTTCCTCCAGTCCGAATCCAATTGTCGCAGTTTGTCTTCACTTTCAAAGAGAGTCTTATTCACTGGAGAGGAAACATCAAACAAGCAAATATCAGAGATAATGTAATTAAATGAAGAGTAATATAAAAGAGTGGCTTTTAAATCCTTATTGGCAGTCATGACCAAGCGAATGGATATTATTTACGAGTGTAATGTTTAATAAATAAGCGACCCAGGGAGGAGCCTCGAACTTTTTAAGTGCAAATAAACGAGAAAATGGACACATTTGCCGCAGTCGTTAACTTCGGTCCCGACGGACCCATTGGCAGGATAGTCTCGCGCACCAATGCGACCTCAGCTGTAGTTATTCACTTCCAATTGCAAACAATTCTCTTCCCACCTTCATTCGTTTGCATCCGAAGCAGAAGTTTTTACTGTTTTTTGACTAAATAAATCTATATCTAAATCTAAATAGTAGAAAAAATATTATTTTAAGAATATTAAAGAACAGTAAAATCTCGTACTAAATGGCGATTTTCCTTGAAA
Organism: Gryllus longicercus; assembly: GCA_038098605.1. Lineage (NCBI taxonomy): Eukaryota > Metazoa > Arthropoda > Insecta > Orthoptera > Gryllidae > Gryllus > Gryllus longicercus. Next base: position 1,523,207 of record JAZDUA010000071.1, on the reverse strand, counting down.
ATTTTGGAGCCATTTTCAAGAAAATAGCGTATAAGCGCTACTGTAAATCCGAATGTTGAAGTTCTTTTAAACAGAAAATATTTGAGTTTTCGAAAAACTTAATTAGAAGTCATTTAAAGTGCTTTTACTCACAAATACAATGGTGTTTACAATTGCTTCAAATGTGCATTTTAACGACATGTGAAATCCTTAAACAAATTACTTTTGAGTAATTAAAAAAATACCCTGAAACGAAATTTACGTCATATGAAAGAGCGCAATTAGCACTATCCGTTTGAAATGTTTGAAGAAAAATTTGGAGACGTTACCGATGGCGTTTGAGCATTTTTGAAATGATGGAATTTTAGACAGTTTTCAAAAAAGCGGTTTAGTTTTCGAGAAGCTTTACATGACATTATTTAAAGCACATATACTCATAGATATAAAAATGTGAACAAATTGTTGCTCATATAAATATTAACGACGAGAAAAGCAAGTGAAAAAACTACATTTTTGTATTTTTTGAAAAAACAAAAGAGTAGAGCAATTTGGCGTTGATATAATATTGTAGAATGCATTTAGTACGCTCCTATCAAAATTTTAGGGAAAAAATTTGGAGCCGTTTTTGAGAAAATCTTGTTTTTGTAATTTTTTTAAAAATACGTACGTATACGGAAAGTAAAAATGTAAATTATCTGTTATCATTCATTCATAGAGATGTTTTATATATATATATATATATATATATATATATATATATATATATAATAAAGGTGTATCAAATTTTTTTCGCTTTCTGGGTGCTTAATTAAAGTTTTCGGTGAGAAAACATGTTCTGTGAAATATAACGATTTTTATCATGTTTCTAGAGGGCACACCGATCGCTTAAACATGGCGTTTTTTGGTACTTTTTTGACATTTGGTCTTGTAGATGCATCGGGAATGTCTGGATTTTTATAATATTTTTCCTAAATTCATACCAAATAACTCTAGTACAAATATACAATTTTTTGGATGGCATTGTTAACTTCCTTGAGTTAATACCTACTATGTCACATTAGTTAGTAATATAATCTAGTTATGCAATAATTTTTATAAAAATGAAATTATAAAAATGAATGAATTTGAAATCATTTGAAATTTTAGCTATTTATATTCCTTTACTTGAAGCCCCATGAGATTTTCAAAACAAAAAAATTAGCTTCAACATTTTTCATTAAATTGTAAAGTTCGATTGTATGAAGGACATTATTGCGAGTGGTGCACGTCTCACTTTCGTTCAAAACCCTGATTTTTCGAAAGTTGCAAAAATTCAAATCCCTCCTACATTCTAATTTCTATCCAGCCAGATTTATATTTGTATTATATCCATCAAATTTCAGTCCTGCTGAAAATCTAGGTAATCAAAGGAAAGATTTTTTAGGAGTGAGGCTCTTTCCATTGCTCCCAGTCCACCGAGGGAAGTGTTAGAACTCTTGTTAAATAACTTGTCGCTCGATTTGAATGAAGCGTGCTACGCGCACAGAGTTGCCGATTTGAGCGTTTCCGAACCGATCCTCTAAAGAGCGTGCGAACGTCTGTCTTCGGGATAGTGGCTTGTTATTTTGCAAAGTTGCAGTGTCATACAAATTTCTGAACAATAAATATTGTAATGTATTGTAACCAAATGTATAAACATTTTCAAATAGAAAATTATATTAACAATATGTCTAACGCAAAGAAATGGAATTTCTTTAAAAAAAATTAAACTAATCAGCAGCTAATAAACCCCTAGTTTGCGAATATATAATACCCGCAAAGGAAACAGTTATTCAAGTGGCGTGAACGATCATGGGAATTATTTCAAATACATATTTCATGTACAAGTATTCAAATAATGCCCAACCATAGTCATTACAAATCGAACAACATTTGCTGGAAAAATTAAATATTTTTTAACAAATATGGACACAAATTTGAAGTTTATAACTGATTTTCATGCAGGAAAATCATATCCCAACAATAGACATAAATCACAAAAATGAGCTTCCAAGTCATTGTATCATCTGATCTGATATTCCCTGAAAGCTAGCAGTATTTCAAATAGGTTTTAAATAATTTATAAAAGATTAATGTGTAAATGTATAACAAAAGTCGAATGTCAGAAACGAACAAAGATATATGAAATATTCAAACACACCGAGAAATACAAATACATTGAAATACATACAAATGCATTGATATGCACATCAATATTTTGAGAATTCAATTGTAAAATGAAGTAAAGTAAAAGTGCGAGAAAAGAAAAATAGAATTAATATTCAAAATATTTGAGTAATGTTTCAAGGAACGAAATACTAAGATAAGTTTCATGATCCAATTTGAGTGTTATATTTTTGATAATTGCGCTGTTTGTTTGCTTTGAGTTGTGTATGTCTGTGTATGAGTTGACTTCCAGACACGACTTATAATACTTTAAGTTTTTATTTTACTACGAGTATTATATGTGGATGTGCGACTTGGTCACAATTCCTGGAAGTTCCGCTGTATTAGCCTGTTATTGAAAATCAGATGGCAACTACTATTATTAATCAGCCTTTTTACTTTGTTTGACGTATAATGAGTTACCATTTATTCACATTTTTGTGATGGAGCTCCTTAAAGACTTGGATTATCTTTACTTTTTACATTCAGAAATTCCGTAGATATTTCTTTTCCATAAATGTTCATAATCTTACGGAAATATTTTTTACGCTGGTCTTGAAGATGCGTCTGTTAGATGTCCTCGCGGTACTCTTGCTATCGTCGAAAATTCTGGCACCGGGAGAATTTCTGTAATGTTCCTAACTGTTTGATAATAATGTTCTACAATCCGATCTGTTCAATTAATGAAGTCCGCGAACGTGACTTTCTGTTCCTGCGTCTCGAATGAAGAGCCTACTCGCGACGGCCTGTCATTTTACTTAACTGAAAACTATTTATAATGTCCAGTTACGAATTTATTCTACACTAACTCCCCACGTACGAAGTCTATTTTACATGAATCTACAAAATTACAAATTACAACACAAGCTAAATATGACACCCTTAAATTACAAATTATATATCACACATAGAACAAATCGCTCAATTAATGTAAGTTTTATGTTTCCTAACATCAAAATGTTATCCAGTCTAAAGGCTTAAAAATTTGTGTCGTCCACATAGGTTGCTGCAGAGAGAGAGAAAGAGAGAGAGAGAGAGAGAGAGAGAGAGAAAATGAGAGAGGGAGAGAAAGAGAGAGGGAGAGAAAGAGAGAGAGGGAGAGAGAGGGATGGAGGAGGGAGAGGGAAAACGAGGGAAAGGGAGGAAGAGGGAGAGGGAGGGAGGGAGGGTTGGTGAGAGAGAGAAGGATGGAAAGGGAGGGAGAGGGAGAGGGAAGGAGGGAGAGAGAGAGAGAGAGTCGGAGAGACACTCATTTATTCTAAATAATTGCGGAACCTCGATATTCAACGCCGTCTTGACAGTTATTCAAACTTATTTCCCTTAGCCATGCTTCACCCACAAATATCACGTTTAGCCCTTAAGCACCAAACGCAATGTTTGTTGACTAGTTGTCCTGAAACATATTCGTTGCTCTAGAACGTTTTGTATGCATCCAATTCTAACGTAATCATACGTTCAATGCATAGGCGAGTTCGAAATATCGTAATCAAACGATATTTCCCTTTATCAAATGCCTTGGGGGTTATAGTATGTCACAATATAGTATATAATATTCGTCTGCTCAATTGTTTATCTTCACTAGTCTTTGCATTATCCCCAACAATTAAATTTATTTCAAATAATCCTTGGTGGTCTAGGAGCGTCTAGGAAAGGTTTTTTACGTTCAAACTTACCAACAACTGTAAACATCCACTCTTCTCCGTTAAAGCCAGTCATGTAGGGCACGTCATGTTGGCAGCCGTGGCGCATCAGCTCCTCTGGCGTCGCCGTGGCGAACGTCTCTACCCCAAACACTCGCTTCTCCACAATCGGATTGAAGGTATATAGCATCATGCGGGCACGATCCTGAAACACACGAGAGGAGCCGTGCATTTTTGAAAACAATGTTTCAAACCTTTATTCGACATCGAACGCGGGAAATTGTCCTTGAACGTAGTCATTTTGCTTTTCTGTCATTCGGCAGGGAGCTCGGCCCAATTAATATCCAGGATTCCCAAACGGTCACTCAACCCAAAGAGCTGCCTAACCTCCGTGACTTCACGGACTGTGGTAACGCAATTCGGGGACTGCAACGCCTGCTGTCCAGCTGGGAGTGATCGCGCTTTCGTTGTACCATTGTTATCCAAGATTCTCCCCTTAAATATATCCAAAGCCGTTGCAGATATTGCCTTGCTCTCCCTCCGCCCCTAATATCTTGTAATTTCTTTGCTTTTTGGTATAAGAGAGGCATGCCAGGTCCCTGGCAAGATAACAGCATACTGAGTTCGCGAGCAGTACATCAAGCGCAACTGGCTTGAGATTTAAAAGTAAGATTTGTTCACTTGCTCTAGAATGTCTGTACATCACTGGATACCTAGCTCATGACAGCCTTTTGGAGAAGTCAAGTTTAGTTACAATAATTCCGATTTTATGTAATCAAGCAAAAATTGTCCATTCAATTCATTAAAACGTACTAGTCAGATTTCAAATTGTCAATTGCGAATAAAATTAAACATTTTGAATTGAAATTATTTTCATTTTGTAGTCGGGCTTGCTCTTTAGTAATCTCAATAAATTCATAACTTCCTACAATCATGCCAACAGGTTTAACAAATACCATTGTCTGTTAAATTGGCTCTGAGACCCAAAAGTGAGTAGTGTTAACTTACAGGAGACTTGTTAATTTATTTCACATTATTGCTGATTACAACATATTACTGAATGATTTAATAAACTTTCCGATAGACTTACGGATATTAAAAGGCAAGAGATATGGGCAACAACGGCTGAAAAACGTTCGCTAGTAGCTCAAATCCATGCGAGTCCGGAAAGGACGCAAGAGGGGGATACGCTTGGTTCAGGGTTGGGGGGTGGGTGCAGCGTAGACTAAAGGACGCAAGTGGTAATGGCATCTGTGTGCTTTGCGGTGATAGAGAAGACTTGATCCACATCCTCTTAATTTGCTGTGCAACCGAATCATGGAGAAGAAAATGGATGGGAATGGGAAATTACTACTTCCTAAAAAGGAACGTAACGCTCACCCAAAACATTTTAGGTGATAAAAGGTCTAAATTTATGAAAGAATTAGGAACATTTTTAGGAAAGGTTCGGACCATTAGGGAAACTGAAATTAGGGAGTGGGAAAACAGCACAGTTTAGCTTGAGCGGAGCCTAGACTGGAGAGAAATAAATAAGTCAATAAGCTAACAATAAGTAAGTTAATCAGTAATGTTATGTTAAGTTAGTAAACAGTTAAGAAATAAGTTATAAGCCGTAGTCAATTGGTAAGTAAGAGGTCAATATAATAAATAATATAAAACTGACATAGTAATAAGCACATTAGGGGGTGAAGGTAAGGGGGGATCGAAAATATAAGGGCAGAGGCGTTGGTGCGGACGATCTTCGGTGGCGCTGTTTGATTTCAGGTGCTGAGGAGGCCAAGCACTGGAAGGAGACGGCGGGACGCCCGCGCCAGAAAATAAATAGTTAAAATAAACGTCGGATAGATTAGTATGTACTCGGCTTCTGACGGCAGGTTTTTCCCCCTTCAGGGGTTTTTTCCTGAGCCGTACCTTATGGTCTCTTTTCCGCGGCTTTGATGCGATGGAGAGTCTATTTGGGGTGAATACCAGAATTCGAAAAATTAGAACGCCAAAGGACGTAGGTATTGTAATGGCTTAAAGGCCTTCGGCCTAGCCACATATGATCAAGTAAGTTAATTTGTTTGTAATAATTACCTATTAAATAAATAAAATATTAATAAACTATAACACGAAACTAAAACAAGGAGAAAATTCGATATTAAAACATATTCCTACCCCTTGGCAAAAAAAAGTTTATATAGTTATATATAATTAGTTATATATAATGTATATATACAAAATTTTTTGTGAGTTTGAAAGAGAGGTTGAAAAGTTGTAAAGAAGACAAGTTTAAATAATAGAATGTACTAAGGAATATAAACACAATTGAAATCCTAGTTGTTGGATAGACCACATAGGACAAATATATTTTCATTTTATGTTTTCATATTCTCCGCCTCCCGACGCTTCAGCTTTCGCGTGTAGATAAGATGATTTTTATTACAATTAAGATCGTTCTCTAATTAATAAATAAATAAAATTTAGAACATTCCGGTTACATTGCATTTACCCACCCTTGGAAGAGCTGCTTTTGTCTCCGCCGCCTTCACCAACTCAATGTTGTCTATAGTGCGTAAGCACTCGACGATTTCCTCGTCGCTGCCCTCGCCGCAACCCACTGCTTTCGCCAGGTTCTTCGAAGTCTCGTAAGGCTTCCATTGCAGTTCCCACAGGATGGCACCGCTCTCACAAATGGCGCCGGAGAAGAGGCCTGAGGAAATCAGCACCAAATGCATCTACAATTTCAGTGACGAAAGTTACGTCGCGTAGTTATATAATGGAATTTTATAGACCATTATGTTCAATTTAACGAATTATTCACGAGCGCATTAGTACGAGTGTATAATTACTAAAGAGCATTTAATGGTCTTTCAGCCACGTGTAATATTCAATATTTTATCTTAACTGATCGCCTTTGCAACATGTTAAATGTATTCTCGTGTACAAGTAGACGAAATGATGAATGGTATTGTGTTGATTTTGGTGGTACTTTGGCGGCATTGATGAGTACATTTGAATTGACAATCCTGTCTGGAGATATTCCGGAATGTTTGAAAGTGAAGCTGTGAAAGCTGTGAAAGATTTTCTACTTAGTAAATTTAAGGATGAATATCGTAAAAAATTTAAAATTTACAAGGAGTGGAGGAGAGAAAGAAATATTAACGACGTTTGCCAGGAAGTTATAACAGCTTATTTTGGTTACGTAGGCTTCCGCGGCCGGAATTTACGAATGTTGTCTAGGCTATCCGGGACGAGCCGCGTCACTGTCATGGTGGCTAACGTTTCGGCCAGCGTATTGTGGCCTTCTTCAGAGCGTACGGCAGTGCCATAATACGCTGGCCGAAACGTTAGCCACCATGACAGTGACGCGATTCGTCCCGGATAGCCTAGACAACAGCTTATTTTGCAGTGAAAATAAGTACCAATACTTAGTGCAGGTTTGTCGGAATGTATATGAACACGTGTATTATACTTTATTACTGGATATGAGTTAGTATGTTCTTTTTATTTACAAATTATTAAGCATAAGTGGGTTTCTATGTTTATTTCTTCATTTTTCAATAAAATGTTTTTTGTGACCATCGTATTGTTCAGATCCGGCAGCAGTTTCGCTGTGGCTTATCGTGACAAATGATGGCAACTTTATTACAGGTATGTAATAAAGAATAATTTCACCAGCTCTAGATACGTAAGTACACCTACAAAGGCGATTGGATAAGATAAAATATTTTTTTAGGATAAATTGTTTATAATTTAATTAATTATGGGGGATTCAAGTTCATTATAAGCTACTAGTAGAACCCGGTAGACTTTGTCCTACTCTTGATATCTATCTCGGTCTCTCTCTCTCTCTCTCTCTCTCTCTCTCTCTCTCTCTCTCTCTCTCTCTCTCTCTCTCTCTCTCTCTCTCTCTCTTCCGCGCTGCCCGCTTGCCCTGTCCTGCTCAGTCTCGCCAAACGCGACCTAGAGTACCTGGTTGGTGTGGACCCGCCCCGCGCCATAGGGCAACGCCTAGCAACAATAAGGCTCACATGGATTGGTATTTGCTTATACCTGAAGCGCCATTTAGGGGCGACTTACAACAACAAAAACATTAAAAAAACTGAATAAAATTAGTGGTACTAAAACAGAACGTACTTTCTCGCCCGTACTTTCATGCATAATTACGCGAAGTACTCATTTTCGAAAAAAATGCATATATCTTTATTTCAAATTCTAACTTTAAGGAATAAATTTCATTAAGGGGAAAACTCTCTATCTTCGTAATTGTAGTTGTAGGATACGACAAAAAATATGAATTTTTGCAATTTTCGAAAAATCAGAGTTTTTAAGCAACATGAAACCTTCACCATTCTTTTAAACGTCCTTCATACTATCCAACACCAAAATTAAATCAAAACCGTACCACTCAAAATGAAAATATCGGTTTTGAATTCAAAAGGCAATCAGCTAGATTGATTGGGCGATATCAATTTTTGAAAAATTCGACTGAATGGATTAGCCTCTATAGTTGTTCACAGACGGACAGACGTATAGACACGTTTTGCCGTCATTCAAATTTACCGAATCAAGGACCCACAAATTATAGATTTTGGCTGGAGCACGTGTTAGAGAATTTTCTAAATGTAACAACTGTTAGTTCCAGGCCGGCAGCGGCGCAAGTCGGACGTGCCAGCTGCTCCGCTCCGCGCGTTACCAGTGAGACCCCGTTCTCCCTGAGTGAAACAGTTACTATAAACGGTGATAGTGTGTGTCCAGTGTGTGCAGTGAAAGTCTCGCATTCGATCAGGGCAGCGACTACGGCCCCGGCCTCGGTTACGGGGCCACCAGGCTGACGGAAGAAAACTACATCAACACCAGTGGCCCTGAAATACAGCTGGCTGAATACCCCTAGCAACAGAGACAACTGCTGATCGAACAATATCAGTGCCAAATCCATCAACTGCAACAAGACGTCCAAGAAGCACAGCTTAAGGTTCAACGCTATGAACAATCGACGCAACTTTACAATACTCAGTTATCGCAAACAGAAGTCACCGAGATGCTACAGCCACGTTCCTCGGAGAACAGTGTAATTCCATCGTCGACAACAAATAAGGTACAGTGCAATTCTAGTTTCCTACCTGAATGGCAAGTTGTTCGCTCTGCTAAGCGTAAACGACGTGACAGCGGTGGTATAGTAACCCCACAGCAAGAGCCAAATACGAGTGAAATAAAAATAAGCAACAGGTTCGAAGCACTGCAAAGCATTGGAAACAACTCCAACAACACGGAAAAGACACCACAAGCAAACGATATGAATGAAGATACAGCTCCAGCAAAACCTCCGCCTATATTTATTCCTAATGTCATAAAAGTGTCCTCGTTTACACTGTCACTACGTGAATCTATCGGGCAAAATAAATTTACATATAAAATGTACAACAATGAAGTAAAAGTCAACCCAGAGACAATAGAAAACTACAGAGCAGTTATAAAATTCCTAAATGACAAAAGGCAATGTACCACACGTACCAGCTAAAAAAAAAGATAGAGCATTTCTTGTTGTCATCAGGCACGTACACCCATTTGTTGAAACAGAGAGTATTCAAAGTGAACTTGAGGAACTAGGTCACAAAGCCAGCAACAATCACAACATTCGTCATAGAGTGACAAAAGACCCAACATGCCTTTTCTACGTCGACCTAGAACCACGACGGAATAACGCACATATCTACAAAATTACTACATTAATGCACGCCCAAGTCAAGTTCGAACCGCCGCGGCTTTTTATACGGCGCGCCGTATAAAAAGAAAGAAATAGTGCAATGCTATAGATGCCAACAGTACAACCATAGTCGTGCGTGCTGCAAACGAAGTCGTAGATGTGTGAAGTGCGGAGAAGCACACCTTACCGAAATGTGTGAGATAAACAAACAAAACCAACATGTGCACTTTGCGGCAAGTGTTATCCAGCAAACTACAAAGGCTGCACAGTATACAAAGAACTTATCAAAAGAACGTACCCAACAAGTAGGCAACAAAAAAACTACGACGAAAGAAACACTACCCAAGAACAATACAAACCAGCTGTGGAGGAGTTTCCAGGATTAAACTCTTACTCAGAGTGCCCGTCGGATCCCTTGCATAGTACTCACACCCAAATAATTCTCGAAAACTCAAAACTTTAATCTGAAAACAAGCTAAAATTTCCGCTTACTCAGAAATATTTAAATGCCATTTTTTTTAAAAGTCTCCAAATTTTGTCTTCAAACTTTTCGGATAATGATAATTGCCCTACTTATATGATGACTTTAAATTAAAGTCTCATTTGCTTTTTCAAATACACCAATGAATTGTTTTAACCTCTCACGCCGTTAATATTCACAATTCGAGCGATTCGTGAATGAAACATGAGTGAAACACACTTGTGAGTGAAAATGCTTCAACTGACTTAAAATGAAGTCGAAAATTAAGACAATTTCTGTGTAAAAGAGCTTTAAATGCCATATTACAGTAAAGCTTAAACGTCACTTTCTTAGAAACAATTCCAAATCTTTCAATGAAAATTGCCATTTAGGACGAGGTTTTTTTCTTGTTTAATAATATTGTTGATGTAATATTTCAGTTCCACTATTCGGAAACCGAAAAAATGAGAAAATTAAAAAAATGTACTTTTGGCAAGTTTAGGTGGCATCAGGCAAGACTAGGTAGCAAGTCTGAATATCCCAGACCGAAGAAAGTAGAGAACTACTACCTGAAAGTCTGTGCGATTCTGTAGCACCACTACACTTCCCGTTTATGTACGTATATATGAAGTAGTATATGCTGCAGAAAAACGACTTCCAGATTTCGACGAAAACACATGTTTTGGGGTTCCCTGATATCGAAAAAGTGCTTTTTCTTAAAACGTCTCTTCGTCCGTCTGTGAATACTAGCACCTAAACCGTACGTACGATTTCATCAAAAATATATATTCCCCGGTCGATCTGGCTCGACTAAAGGCTCTGCGATTTTGACACTCTTCAAAATGTAGGGGTATTTTGCATAAAGACCCCCGGACATTTTCAAAATATTCTCAAAAACAGCTTCAAATTTTTTCTTTAAATTTCTTGTAAAAATATGCTAAAATACACATAAATGTGGCATATGTCCTATTCTCAAAGTTAACCCTGAATTTTCGGAAATTTCAAAATTTCGAAAATTTTCGGGCGTTTTCCAACAACTACAAACTTGAAGATAGAGATTTTTCCTTCAACTAGAACTTGCTCTATATAGTCGGGTTTTTCCTGAAGGTCAAGCACATTTTTTGAACTTTTTAGTATTTTTCGCTCATATGTGCAATTTTAAAAAAAGAACTTAAACAAGATTTCCTTAAAAATGGCTCCAAATTTTTATTTTCTCGTCTAACATATTCTTCGCAAGAAGAAATAGTTATGTAATCGTGCACTAGGAAACGCCGAAATTCCGCCAGAAAAAAACATATTGCCGGGTTCTGGTAACGAAAAAGTGGATAAACCATCTTGCCGAATTTAGAAAGAAAATCATCTAACTCGTAGAATAACCAGGATCCATGATGTGTTACTTGTAGATACCGAAAAATGGACTGACGGCAATACGTGCGTCTGGCCGTCTGTGGTCAATGCTAGCGCCTAAACCGTTAGGCCGATTTTCTTCAAAATTGATTTTCCCCAAGCGATCTCAATGAAATTGTGGCTTTGAGAGTTTTAAAGGAATATTTTGATTTTTGTGGGTACTTCATGTGAAGCCTCAAGATCATTTCCAAAATGTTTTCAAAAACGGCACCAAATGTTTATTTAAATTTTGTTTTTGGATAGTTCGTGTAAGAGAATGGGGTGAGATCTCATTTTGGTTAACATCCTCAATTTTTCGAAAATTGCAAAGGCATAACTACCAAATAAAATTACTATTAAAACTATCAAATTGCCCCAAGCAAAGTTTTGTACAAAATTAGCACTTAAAAAAAGACGTGTACTTGTTTATGAGAAAATGAGTAGCCACAATCCCAGTTTTGTGGGTCCTTGATTCTGAAAAATCAATTGATGGCAAAACGTCCGTCAGTCTGTCTGTTTCTGAGCGTATGTGAACAACACTACCATCTAAACTATTACTACGATTTTTTCCAAACTGAATAAACCGCTGACGATTTGGCCTTATTCGAACCTCTGCGGTTTTTGAAAATATTGATTAAATTTTGAGGATGCTGTACATGACGCTCCTGCGACATTTTAAAAATTTTCTCAAAAATTGCTCCAAAGTTTTGTTGAAATTTCTCGCGAAAAAAGTGTAAAAACACATATAACGATAATATAAAATATTTTAATTTTTTTTTCAAAATTTAGTATTAATAGTGAAAAACGTACCTACGCCACCTTCAGTAGTGCATTTCACTCCATTCTTAAAATAAGTTTAAAGAAAAAATTTGGAGACATTTTTGAGAAAATTTTAAAAATGTCGGGGGGCGGGGCTTTACATAAAATATCCCCAAATATTAATGAATGTTTTTCAAAATGTCAAATCTTCGACTCGAATCAGATGAACAGGAGTTTCTTCAAATTGGAAAAAATTCTATTGATGGTTTTGGTGCTAGTGTTCTACACGAACACCTCACAGACGTGTGGACTAACAGAGGGACGGACGGACTTACGTTTTGAAACAAAACAGTTTTTCAGTATCAGGGACCCCAAAACGTTCCGTTGAATTTTCGAAATCGATTTTTCGCAGCCTTATATAACTTTCTCTACACTGCCTATATATCTACGTATACAAGAAAGAAGTAGTTTTCGAGTAATTTCTCCTTGACGTTTATGGAACTAATAAAAAAATTCACAGAAATGGATCCAATTTTTTTCTATAAATTTTTTCGATGCTTAAGAAATGGCGCAGGTGCCAATTTTGTTGCACTCGCTGAGTTTTCAAAAATTAGAAAAGTTAGAAATAATTCCAGAAAGTGTGCACTGTTGTATCATTAGTTTCAATTACTCGCACTATTTTCTGTGGCACAACATAAAACAACACAATACCTTTTGACATGGGCGACAGCATGTGCCAGTTGACAGATGATCCTCCAGCGCTTTCACCAAAAATGGTGACCTTGTTGGGGTCACCGTTGAAGGCAGCGATGTTCTTCTTCACCCAACGCAAAGCTCTCACCTGGTCCTTCAACCCAGCATTTCCAGGAGCCGCGTCTTCCATAAACAAAAAACCTGCACGAATCAAATTTCCACATTCCTACATTTCAATAAATTGCTCACAAAAGGAAAACTGCAACCTCTCTGGCAATCTCCACAGATGAATTTCAAAGGAGTAAAATTCATAATTGTTGATTTCCAGGTTGTCCTCGTAACTCCTTCAATGATTTCTCTAATTCTGGGAGTGACGAGAACAACAACACGTAATTGAAGTAATTAATATATTATGATTTACACAAAACATACAATCGGTATTTTAAAATGGCGCTACTGAACCACTCTACGAAGAATTATTTACCCAATTATTTACCAGGCCAATGGGATTGAATCAGTGATGACTTATACCTATATGACCAGGCGATTTGAGAACCGGACATAAGGCCTACTCTTCTACCTGTTTCGCAGATTTCGCCACTCCCCCTTCAGCATCTAGCAGTAAAAGAAAGTAACACTCTGGTGTCGAAACGCAACTAGAATTTTGCCAGGTATGTATATTGCAGCGCAGGGTCCTGTCAAATGTCCTATGCCGCTTTGCCATTCCTCCCGCTAAATCTGGCCAAAAATAATATGTATATACTACTTTAATTTCCTCGTGAATATATCTAAAACAACAAATGTAGAAGAAATGTTGAACAATTTTTAAAGAAATAATTATTTAACTTTCTATATATTTAGAATAAAATACTATTTATTACCTTAATAGATACCATTAATAGATATTTTTTAGAAGGATCAAAGTAAAAAAAAAATTATAAAAGTAAAGTATCATTGTGTTTCGTAAAATAAAAAAGTACTTGTGATTAAATGATTCCACTATGAACTTTCAATTAACAACATTCTAATGAAAGTTGTAAGTTCCCAGTGTAATCATGAGGAAAAACAATTATTCCTTGTAACCAAACACGGGCTGAGCTTCGCAATTCAAGATTCGTATTCTGTTATTTAGCTTAGAGGCTTCATTTCCTATTTAGTGTACCTAGTTAGTAGTACCTTGCCATACATTTTTTGCTGCGTCTTATGACGATGCAACGCTTCTGTAGCATCTACGTGAGCATTATGAATATGACTAGGAGGTAATCCCTTCAGTTAAGCTTTTGTCAAGTCTTGTCTTGACGCAGACAGTTAGTGCCTTTTACCCATTCGACCAGGGGCTCGGCGCTATTTGTAACCGGGTTTCCTAGACGTCACCTAGAGGTTTCCCAACCAGGAACACTCGAATGTGCTTAACCTCCGGGAATTCACAGAGCTTAGTTAAGGAATTCGGCTAGCGCCGCTGACAGACTACACAGGTCAACATGGATTTTCATTTTTTGATTTTGACCCCTTTTTTATACGAAAGTTGGTCTAATAATGTCTTTACTTTTGTTGTATCACATCACAATTTTTAATAATTTCAGTTACTGTGATCAAATATACATTGCAAATATACACATTATCATCAATGAGTTAGAATCGCAAATATATAATATTTGTAACTATATGTGTCAGTTAAGTAGTCAGTGTTATGTGTTGTAATAGTATGTATTTGTCAGTCGGTAATGTCAGTTCATTTTGCATGATTTTGTAACGGAACACAGTCAGATGGCAGCACGTTACAGTATTATATTCATAGGCCTACGACTACATGTATACATAGCTCCTTGCTTATAATAGCAGACACTGTTCAAAAGTTAAATCAACTAGTGTTGACTAAGATATTCGAATACATCTCAAGCAGAGTGTTTCGAAGAACTAGTTCGTTTGTTTAATTATTTATTGTGCTCCAGCCACGGAAAGAAAGTGTGTGAATGATTCAAATACATTTTATTATATTTGTGGACGGTTTACGAACAGTCAGAATATAACATCATTCGTTATAAGTGTTTATAACGCTTATTTTGGAATGAATTTGTGGGATCAGGATTGGCCGTGGGCCCCTGAGTAAAGAAGGGACGGAAGGAGAAGGGAAGATAAAGGCACTTAGTTTTGGAGTTCCTATGGTGTGGCCCGAGCCAAAGAACCATCTAGATTGTTATTTTTATATTTGCAAAGTAAAAGGATTCAATGCAAAAAACAGACACGGAATGGTGTATTCTGGTTTGGAGTCTATTAGAAGTCCTGTAGCAAGTGGCACTGACGTTCCTATACCAGAACCTCCTTCGAACCTCGACGTACTGCGTTCTGATTCAAGTTCAACGTCAGGCGAGTCAGCTGAAGAATCTGATTGGACAAACACCGATCACAAACCCAAACCTTTAACACAAACAGAACTGAACGATTTGTTCAGAAATTTAAATCTTTCAACAGATGCTTCTGAAGTTTTAGCTTCACCTCTGAAAGAAAACTATCTTCTAGCTTCAGGATCGTATGTGACAGTTCAAAGACATAGAAAGATTTTTTAATCAGGAAAACTCCTTAGAATATTCACTCTTTCCAAACTTCATAAATAAGTTAGGAGGAGAGTAAAAAACTGATTAACGGACGCTTTTCATTGATTCAAATGAAGTTTAAAGGTGTCTATACATGCAACGCGTCTTCTGGCTCCTACGAGCGTTAAGCACACTTTGGAGTAATCCTCCTTTATTACATAGCCAGCACCCTCTAGGGACTACTAGATAGTTAAGTCACGTCAGTCACAAAGTCAGGGAATCGCCGATAGGTAGCGTCTTCGTGCTCGCGTCTCGCACGCGCCCTGCGACATCTACCTATCGGCCAGAATTGAAAAGGAATAAGGATAGGGGTAAGGTTTAGGACGCTTCACATTGGTTTGGACTAGCCCCTGTGAAGCATGATAACTCGTTTTGTCGTATCAAATTTCTCATGAGGTTCTACGGGAATCGAACCGGAACGTCAGTGGTGAAAAAAAAGCAAGCGACTTCACCATTGAGCCACGAGAGCATGTGTGTTGTTCCACATTGGTAACACTTTAACAACTGCACCAAACAAACATTCCGTCCATCTTGAGGGGACATATGACAATTTTATATTGCTACTCGAAAAGGTAAATTGTGAGGAATATAAGTGGATGATTTGCCACTATTTAAAGATTTTGGGTACATTGTTATGACAACAAGGTTACACCAACTATCCATGTATTTGTGAATGAGACAGATAAAATTGAAAGAATCATTGGACCGAGAATGGCCGTGAAGAAATACACTGATTCCAGATTCCAAGAACATTAAAAAAACACATTCAATTGGGATTAATGAAGCAATTTACTAAGGCACTGGATAAAAATGAAACTTGTTTTAAGTACCTAACCAACAAATTTCCCACCCTCTCAGAAGGAAAAGTCAAAGAAGTATCTTTGTAGGGCAGATCAGAGAACAAGCTAAAGATGAACATTTGGAAGCATGTATGACACCTCTGGAAAAGGAAGATTGGATTGGTTTCAAAGAAGTAGTTCATAAGTTCTTGGGAAATTATAAAATTCAAACTATGAGTATGAGTAAATAATATGCTGAACAAATATGAAGACTTAGGATTTAACATGAGTCTGAGTGTGCATTTCCTTCACATTCATTTAAACTGCTTTCCAGGAATCCTGAGAGCAGTGAGTGACAAACAGGTTAGAAGGTTTCACCAAGATATTAAAAGACATTGAAAGAGGCTACCAAGAGCGATGGAATACATCAATGATGGCTGACTACTGTTGGTAACTGCAACGAAATAATCCTACTAGACTGCACAAGAGAACAAGTGGAACAAGAAGCATTTTGTCTAATCAACAAGGGTTCGGTTGACTGCTCATACGTATAAAATACTGACATTTTTAAAATTTTCTCAAAACCGGATCCAAATTTTTTCTTTGAATTTCTTGCAAGAATGGAGTAAAATACACTTATAGAGGTGCAGAAGTCCGATTTTCAGGTACAACTCTAAAGTTTCGAAAAGTTCAAAATATCATTTTTTTCAGGCGTGATTCTACACCCATAAAATTGGAAATATAAATTTTTTTTCTTCAAATAAAATTTGTTCTTTATCGTAACTTATTTCATTATGGTCAGGTACATTTTTTGGAAACGTTGGTAGTTTTCGAGCAATATTTGCAAATTTTTTCTTTATACTTTTGGTAGGGATTATACTAAATTTACTCTATAAGACGACATAAATGTCATATTGCTCTTTTCTTACGTTTTTTGAAAAATTACAAAAAAATTAAACGTTTTTCTCACGTTACTTACCGGCAGTTTCTTTACATTAAAATATTTATGAGTACATGTGTTTTAAATAATGTCAAATAAAGTTTCTCCAAACCTCATCAGTTTTCCATGAAAATGAGCTCAACATTCCACATTTTCAGAAACGCTCAAACGACATTTTCTCGAAAAAGGCCGCAATTTTTTTCTTTAAACTTTACCAACAGATTGCAGTAAGATGATATCAAATTAATTTTGCTGTATTCATTTGTTTTGCAAATGAATAAATCAATGAAATTATACAAATTCAATTTTTTGAAAGATCTTTCAGGCCTTTAATATGGACATTTATAGCGATTTGTAGACACTATTGCATTTATGACTGGAAGAGATGGAAATGACATCAAATGAAGTATTTCGAAAACTCAATAGTTTTATGAGAAAAGAGGTTCAAATTTCCATTTTGCAGTAGGCCTTAAATGACATTTTCTTCAAAACGGGTCTAATTTTTTCAAAGGAAATTGCCATTTACGACGAAGTTTAACTGTTCTTTATTATTCTTAAAATAATATTGCCTTTCTACAACTAGGAAGAAAGAAATTAAGAAAGTTCCAAAGTATGTAATTTTCGCGGCGATAGATAGCAGCTTGCAAGAGTATGTGGCAAGTCCAAATAGCTAGCAGATACCAATGAAAATAGAAAACTAATACGGGTAAGTCTGGGACATTCTGTGGCACCACTAGTTTGAAAATGGCAAATGTGCAAATTTTTGTGCATTATCCATCGACTATAATATTGAGGAGAAGTTTTCTTTAATGAAATTTATTTCTTAAAGACAGTTTTTCAAATACGTTCCTGGTCAGTTCTTAGAAAATATGAATAGTTTTGTGTAATTTTGCGCGAAATATAAGCTAATTTTAACAAATTTAACATTTTTCTCGAAAACATTGCAATTTTCAAAAAAATTATCCTCATAAGTAGGGCGCTGAATCATATGCACTAACAATCTCGAAAATATGCGTGCAAATATGTTTTAAAAATAGGAAAATATTCTTTTAAAAATAAAAAAATATATACAGACAAAAGTGCGTGTTTAGATTTATGAATAGTTTGATTTATGTGTTGAGTGATACACGGTGGGTTAACTTCTATCGCAAAAACCATATTTTTTTCAATTTTTCTAGGGCGAATCATGATCAATTATCCGCAAAAATGTTTTTATGGACAGAAAACATTATTTTAACTTCGCATGAGTTTAGGAGTCAAAAAGTGTAAGACTCGTTCTGCTAGTCTTGGCAAATTGTTGAATGTCCTTCGTACAGAATGCAATAATCGTATTGCAGTAGTTAGCTCTACGTAGGTCATATTCTTCAAGCTTGGTATTGGTTTTAGGCAAAGTAATGAAGTATGGACTAATATTTTTTAATTCCTTTATTTGCAGCCATTATTACAAAATCAATACACATCCCATCTGCATTCAGTAAAGGAGGTACCTTCTTAATAGCTTTAATGTATGACCAATTATCAAGAGCGGCCATGAGCCATGTTGCCCGTGTAGAACTATGACAAGCTCTGGCAGAAGGGCAATTTCTGGTAGTTGCTCTTTCAATATCTGGGTTCTCGAGGGAGCTTTGACAAAAACTCTTCTACCTGAAGAAATCAAATTATTGATTTAAGAGTGCTGCGAACGATTCTGTTCAGCAGCACGATAAAGGAAGGCTATGAACAAAGCACATGTGGATCATTCTGGTGTAGAACTAGGGCTAGAAGAGCTACCACTGCTTTCAGTATGTACACTGAAGAACCCTTAAATACAGCTACAGCCATGCGTATTAAATAGATCTTGAACCAACCAGAATACAACGCTCTCGTCGTCAACCATGTAAGACAATTAGAGTCTGACATATTTGTTAGATCAGTTATTGCTGCTACAATGGCAGGTTATCATGAGTTAAGTGAGTGTGAACGTGGTGATATAGTCGGCACAAGAGAGATGGGGAATAGCATTATTTAAATTTGTATTTTCCCGTACGACCATTTCACAAGTGAACCGTGAATACCGGGAATCCGGTAAAACATCCAACCTTCGGCATCGCTGCGGCCGCAAAAAGATCGTGCAAGAACGGGACCGACGACGACTGAGGAGAATCATTTCCCGTGACAGAAGTGCAACCCTTCGCAAATTGCTTCAGATTTCAATGCTGGGCCATCAACAAGGGTCAGCATGCAAACCATTTAACGAGACATTGTCGATTTGGAGTTTCGGAACCGAATGCCCACTCATGTCCCCTCTCGGTGAACAGTCACGTTTCACATTGTTTCGAGCAGATGGACGTCTACGAGTATGGCTACAATCTCATGAATCCATGGGCCATGTAATGACAACAGGGGACTGATCAAGCTGGTAGTTCTGAGGCTCTGTGATGGCATGGGGGGGTTATGGGGAGTATGCCGTTGGAGTGATATGAAACCCCTGATACGTCCAGTTACGACTCTGACAGGTGACACGTACATAAGCATCCTGTCTGGTCACCTGCTCTCATTTATGTGCATTTTGCATCACGACGGAAGCAATTCTTGTATTTCTTCTTCCTTTTTGCCCACAAGAATGCGATCATCAATATAAAATCCAATTTCTAAAATATTTATTTCATCTTCTTTTACAAACAAGCATGGATCGCTTCTAATAGGCTCCATTTCGAACATTTTTAATATGCAACATAATTTTTCGAATCAGCACCTACATGTCTCAGGTAACCCGAAGAAACATTCCTTTAATTTCAAACCTTTTCCTTCTTCTATTTTAACATCTTCTGGACGAGGCATATAAATATCTTTATCTACACTTCCATTCAAAAGTGCTGTTTCGACATCAATAAATATTACTTCATAATTTTTAATTCCAGCAACAGACCAAATCAGTCTAAAAGTTTCATGTTTCATCATAGGACTGTAAGAATTATAATAATCTATTCCTAGTTTTTTTATTAAAACCATTAGCCACTCTTACAATCTTGCTTTGTATTTAACAGTAACTCCGTTTCTATAACACCTCGGTTCATTCTCTCTTGTCATCTATGTTGTATGTCTAACAACTGGTTTCCTTTGTCTAGAAGATCATCTAAGATGTAATTCATTATCGTAGATTCCAGTTAATGTACCTTTTGGCATACACAATTCATCTTTCACAACCTTTAAATCATCAACTTGTAATTGTTCACATTAATCCTTGTTCTTTTCTTCTATATGTTAATCAGAAACATAATTAATTGTTACAAATATTCGTTATCTCTAGTTATGTTTTTCCTAGTTAATTCTTATATTGATTTTCATTTGATAACAGAATATATCCAATATCATTTGATACGCTCTCTTTAGATGAATTTCTATATGTTTTTATTTTCTAAGAAAACAAAATATCTCTAGCTTCTAATATTTTCTGATTAAGCTGATCAAAAACAAATACGCACGTTTATTCCTTGAATATCGAACAAATATTTCAAGTATTGTTGTATTATCAAATATGTTTTGGTTTCCATTTTCATTTCTGTGAAATTCCTTGCATCCAAAAACTTTAAAATATTTTACTGGCGGATTTTCCATATTTCCATAGGTACCTTTTCACTCTTCTTAGTAGAAGTAACATTATATATGTGGGTCCCGTTGCTTCCGCTGGAAAACTCTTAAGAAGTTTTGCATCTATTTACAAAGTTCTTGACATTTCAATAATTGTCCTGTTTGCTCTTTCGGCAATTTCATTTCTTTGAGGCGAATCTATAGTAGTTTGTTTCACATTTTATTCCTTTACTTTTATACCATTCTAACAATGATTTATTTATAAATCTAGAATCATTATCGGAATGAACTCAATAGACTCGTTGAGATGTTTCATTTTCTCTTTTTTCTACAAATCCGTTGATTTTAGCAGCACAACCATATTTTGTACTTAAAAACAAAAACAAAATATCTTCTACTAAATTCATCAACGATCATTAACATGTAACTGCTTCCTCTTAATGACTTTTCTGACATGGGTCCTCACAAATCTACACGAAATTGCGAATTTACCTCATACACACGATTGACAAAAACATCACTTTTCAGATCAATATTAGCGCCATCTAATACTTTCATCATATTATCTTTATTTATTTTCAACAAATATTTGTGGTTGATATGTCCTAATCGTGTATGCCATAAGTTGTTTATTGATTAAAACACGTCTCATTTTGACAATTTTCTCTTTCATTACCTATGTTCATTTTAAAAATAACCAAAAACTTTTCATAATAGCCTCTAGCTATCATATTTCTACTTATTTTGTCATAAATATTAACTCCACTATCATTAACACAATTTTCTTACTTTTTTAACGAAACTTGCAACTGTTAATAAATTTCTATTAATTTCAGGCACTTATAATACTTTTTCAACTTCAACTACATTACTTTCACTGATTCATCTTCTTCACCCAGATGACTGGTTCGGTTTATTTTTTCTTTGAACTTCGAATAAATACTTTTTCCCTTCTCAGCACTTGTAATTTCTTATCTTTCGGAAAGAATGTCAACCACGAAATGTATTTCTGAAGTCGTGTGTGAAGTACATGCAGAATCCAGTATTCACTCCATTTCTTCATTTCTTGAAACATTGTAGCCTTCTACAATTTTCATTGCATGAGCACTTCCGTTATTTTTATATGTAAATGTGTTATATCTATTCCAATTTCTTTGATTACTATTATAAATTTTATGAGAAGGTTTTCCAGTTCTAAAAGTTTTTTTTTATTTTTATCTTTATATAAGCAGGCTTTAGCTTGGTGACTAATTTTACTTCAATTGTAACAACTAATTCCCTATTTTGTTTAGCTTTAAGAGCAGCTACTTTTTTATAAATTATTATATTATACGTATCTTTTTTCACATCGTAAAAGGCTCTCTTCCATTGTCTCAAAATCAACATGGGGATTGGAGTATTGCGACTTCACGCCAATCTATTATGTAATAAGTGAGTTCTTCTTTCACACTTGACCCTAATTCAGAAATTTAACATGCCAAACCTCTCGCTCGCATCAGGAAGTTCCCAATAGTTTCTCTTTCCATCTTTATTCTTGCAAACTTCATATTTAACATAGTCATCTTGCAGTTCCTTCGCGTCTTTTCCTTGAAGTTCTTTCGCACATTTACTTCCTCTACACTCCAAAGCGTGTTCTGACAATGTTAAAATGTTCATTCACATTACTTCATCATTTTTACATTACCAGTCACTCAATTTCTTAATACTTACTTCATTTGTTTCGTCTAATGATGGTTCTCCATCCACAATAACATCTTTATATCCATATTATGACTTGATGAGTACACTTATTCTAAGACTCCATAAGTTGTAATTGAAATTCGTTAACATGTTAATTTTTGCGTATGTTCCTTCAGCCATTGTTTTAATGCACTTCTGTATTTTCTTGCAATTAAATAATTCAAAACACTTTAAACTTCACTAAACACACTCTGAAACATTGTATTTTCTTCTACTTTAAGGCGTATTACATTTTCTTTAAGACTCTGAACATAATTAAATGAGAAAATTCTGCATATTTGGAATTCAGTTTACCGACAACTATATGTATCATACACTATCAATATTATCATTTAATAAATGTTTCTATTAACTTTTATTCTATATTTAGTGAACATTTGACATTCAAAGGCTTGAAAAAATTTTAAAATTTTAATTTTACTATTATTTTCTAAAATATTCTTATAATTGATTTTAATTCGAAGTCTGTGCAAAAATGGAGTGTTCCGGAAATATTTGGCGTTTTTCTTCATTTACCACGGTTAATAAATTTCGATTGAGAATAACAAACACATTCATTTAATAGTATGTAGTGTGTTCCATTATTTTTAATTTGATCATGTTAATAAATGTGAGAAAAATGGAGGTGAGGTTTTCTATCTTACAACAGTGCCACTTCTACTCAAAATGTTTGAGATTTCCAGAGTAATTTGTAGAGAATCCGTTAGTATATCCGTTTATTCATATCAATCATTTTAAGAGGACACTGTTGTGTTTCATCTGATTAACTATGAACCTACGTGTTTTACTTGAAATAAGAAGTAATGTAGTTCTAAAAATTTTCAGTTGACGTGTTGGTTATTGAAGATTTAAAAGTATGCATCAAAAAGTTTTTTAAATTCAGTTTCTTCTGTTAGGTAGAGCGATGTATTTTATGGCAAGCTAAACGTGTTTTTGTTTAATTATGGAAGTCAAATTTGGCTCACAGCTCATTAAATGTGTTAACAACGATAAATTACATTTTCTTTGGCATTATAATTCTTTTCTTTGCATTGAACGTGGAAAAAATTATGCACTGTAAGAACTTGTGTATCGATCCCAAACAACAAGAAATGAATTTGTGTGCTTTATTTATGTCATTATGTTTAAGGAAAAAACATCCAAAAATGCAAAATCCGCAAGACTAGTAATAATGGGCGGTAAATCATACGGGTTTAGTCCCATTTTCAGCAAATTTTTGAAAATTGGAAAAATTTAACATTTTAAAACTACAAAATTAAAGATAAAGATTTTGCCTCAAAAACCGGTGGAAAAATCAGCTCTTTAAAAAATATCGTATACCATTCTTTTAAACAGTCGATTTTGTGAAATTTGTGTCTCAAACTTGTGCAAACAAATATTTTTTTTTAAAAAAACGAATCAATTTTTTCATGTAAGTTTTTCCCCGTATATAACAACGAATGGTAAACTAGTGGTGGTACAACAGCACACTTCCTGGCATAACGTCTGTTTCTGTATATTATACTAGTACATAAACAAGCTTAAGTGTTTTCAACCATCAAAAATTATTTTCTCCACCCAGACGCGAACAGGTCCTACGAATTAAATCGCCGTCGGCCAAAGAGCTTCAGAAGCGCCATAAAGTACCAATTTGGACCGACGCTTAAAAATATAATTGTCTCAACTCAACAACTTTTCCAACAGTTATTTTTAAAAATATTGGAAATAAGGGGACTCCACATGAGACTAATGCCATATTTACGAAGGTACCCCATAGGAAGATAACGTTAAGATCGCAAAATGGCGAATTTTTGAGTTTGCCATCAAATTTTCTCAATTTTCCAGTTCCATTACAATTTAACAGATATGAGACTTTGAAAATATCGGAGGGAAGTGAAACTTCTTTTTCTATAAAAAAATCGGTAGAAAATTTTGGGACATTTGGAATTTCATGAAAGTCACTCTGGAAATCTTCCATTATGAGCCCATTTACACCCCAAAGCTTTTCGGCTTCGAAAAACTACATCCGATTCTTTTATGTTTATTTTATTTTCCATTAACGTGACCACTGATATTATCTCCAGAATCAAATGCAGTGAGAAATGAAGCAGTATAATTTCAGAAACGTTGACAATTTTGCATTGGATGCGGCCAAGTTAATCAAAAACGAGTATTTCCATCAAAATCGTGACATGATATGTTTTGCAGCATTAAGTAACTTTCGCTAGGTATACGTCAGTTTGAGACTGCAAGAAGTTATTCTAACATTTAAAAAATGACACTTAATTTTGTTTTAAGAATTTATTTGTTGCACTGAATAATTTGTAGATTTTAATTCAGTTCATCAAATATACATAATCAGCTGCTCAATTTCCTTTGGGAAAAAACGTTGCGCCAAGTTATGTTATTTATACTTACCCAAAGCGGACAAACGATAATTTATGGTAACTAACACCACATCTTCAGCGATAAGAAAGTCTGGACCGTAATCGTTTTGGTTTCCAGAACCAGAAGTAAATCCACCCCCATGAATCCAGAACATGACGGGCATGGGTTCGGAGCCTTTCTGGGGCAGCTCCGGGGTGTACACATTGAGGAAAAGGCAGTCATCGCAGCCCACGTACTCCGATTTCTTTCCATCTAACTGAGTGCAGACGCAGCCTTCTTGAGTAGCATCGCGAACGCCGCTCCAACCTTCCGGCGGCTCGGCGTCCTGAAAGTAAATTCGGTGACAAAATCCCCTCACAACCATCAACCCAACTTCCCTTTCCTTCCTTACATCACACCTTCCCGCCCCAAAACATGCCACTTGCATCAAACGCGCCTTGCGCCGCGCCGCAAGGTGTGTGTACAGTCCAGTTTGCTTGCGCATCTGGCATAGTACTATACATTATAGCTGGTAATTTTAAACTCACACACACAAACACACACACATATATACTGACTACTCCCGCGCTTATCT
This sequence comes from Gryllus longicercus, assembly GCA_038098605.1. NCBI lineage: Eukaryota > Metazoa > Arthropoda > Insecta > Orthoptera > Gryllidae > Gryllus > Gryllus longicercus. The sequence continues at coordinate 1,497,853 of JAZDUA010000071.1, read as the reverse complement.
TCATAAGACCTCAGATAGGACAGAGGGGATGGCAGAATGAATGCTCGTACTGAGCTTTGTGATCACAGGGGTAGGATTTTTAGTGTGTGAGAAAGATGTTTTTCAAGACACAGAAATAGGCAAAATCAGTGCAAATATTCTTTAAATTAGAAATGAATTTACAACGGGCTCTGAATAAACACAAAATCAAAAAGACAAACAACAGAAATAACAAACTTTGAAATTACAAACACTCCTTTTAATATTTTTAAATGATGAATTAACTGCATTCTATGAAAACCCGTGCACGGTAATTATTTGCTTGACCAGCAACATTTGTAAAATATCAATTTACTTTACTCCATCACCACAGCACAAATGAAATTGTTTCTTATACGCTATTAAATTTTCTCAGTTCAGAATGCTTATGACAACATAACATCAACATAATGCAAACTAAAATCTGAATCAATTAAAAACTCTAATTAATAGGACTAATTACCTCCCATACACAACAGCAATAATATTATACGAAACAATAATCACACCGACTCTTCTCTACACCAGCCCAGGATTAATGCTGCAAAAAGAAACATCAACAAAATTCAAATAGTTCAAAACCAATACCTTCGCACCATCATTAATGCTTCCTGGTTCGTATCTAATCACCAATTACACAATGCATTCAACCTCGATGCCATCATTCGCCACATCTCCTACCTATCCCGCAACTTCTCTAATGTACATATGAATACCATATCCAAACTTAATCTTCATTCGAACTCTGCAAAACCCCATTCATTCTACTCGCATCGAAAACAAATTTCCATACCATTTATTCTGTAAATAGTTTTCAGATCTAGAATAGATCCTATGAGGTGTCGTCATGATTTCCTTAACCCTTGTAGTAGTGTTAAGTAAGGTTAGGTGTTATTTAATAAGCCATAAACACATATGTATCGTTGTCAAAATAGTCTATATACAAGACAATCAAATAAATAAATAATAAATCAGGGAACGGAGGGGTAGAAAGAACCTCGCACCTCGTTATACCTTCCCCGCTCTCTTTTCCCTTTGCTTCGCGGTGGTGTACACCTCGCAACAACTATTGCTGTTCGTGATATAAACTGGCGAACTGGAACTCGGAGCAAGACGTGTTAGATTTAGAAAGAATTCACTAAGGTAAATATAAAACTTATTTCAAGAACATTATGCGGAGAAGAAGAAAACTCTAATATTATTGTTGTCTAACCAATTTTTTACTATGATCTGCACTTAATCAGGGGAGTGTTTGGTGACTAATGCACCACACCCCACGGCCGGGGCGTTTGAGTTTTTCCAAAAGTAAAAATGGGTTGACGGTCGCAGTATATACGGGATAACACTCGTAGTATAAAGTTACGTAATGCTGCGCCAAAAAAAACGGCGATTTTTCGACAGAAAATCTCGTATTGTAGGGCCCTGTTACATAAAAGTAGATATAACCTCTTCTAAATGCTAGTTTCACCAACAGGCGAGTAAAGTTGAGAGTAGTTACCCGAGAGTATGCATTTACTCTAAGATAGTAACTCTCGAGTAGAATATAAGCGTTTCACCATGCTTCTAGAGGGTTATTTTACTCTAGAGTACATACTCTCCTATTTACGCGAATCCGCTGAACGCGCAATATTTGAGAGCGATTCAAGAGGCTGTGAGCGAGAGTGACGGTGGAAACCACTGCGCCGAGAGTATAAATCGGACCAACGCGAAACTTTGAGTAATTTCTTATATTCTATCTTTCATTTAAGTTTTGGAGTTCTTGGCGGTGTCTTGGCGTTATCATGTATGGTGCTATGGTGATTTGAGTTAACATAATTTATTTGTTAGTTTTTGTATTTTTATTTCTTTTAAATATTCATTCTTTGTCTCTGGGGATGAGTTACTATTTTGTTGCAGAAAAATCAAATTTGCAGTTCGTTTACCGATGGTGGTGCAAATACATTTTCTATAATTCGTGAACAAAAATTTTTGGTTTTTGAAATGTGGATCTCGCGTTTTTCTAAATTTTATTATTATTATTATTATTATTATTATTATTATTATTATTATTATTAGTAGTAGTAGTAGTAGTAGTAGTAGTAGTAGTAGTAGTGGTAGTAGTAGTAGTAGTAGTAGTAGTAGTGGTGGTGGTGGTAGTCGTCGTCGTAGTAGTAGTAGTGGTAGTAGTGGTAGTAGTAGTGGTAGTAGTAGTAGTGGTAGTGGTAGTAGTGGTAGTGGTAGTAGCGGTAGTGGTAGTAGTTGTAGTGGTAGTAGTGGTAGTGGTAGTAGTGGTAGTGGTAGTAGTGGTAGTAGTAGTAGTGGTAGTGGTAGTAGTGGTAGTAGTAGTAGTGGTAGTAGTAGTAGTGGTAGTAGTAGTAGTGGTGGTAGTAATGGTAGTAGTGGTAATGGTGGTAGTGGTGGTGGTAGTGGTGGTAGTGGTAGTGGTAGTAGTGGTAGTGGTAGGGGTAGTGGTAGTAGTGGTAGTGGTAGTGGTAGTAGTGGTAGTATTATTATTTTTGTTTGTTTTATTTTTTAAATTTTATTCATCTTTCAACTATTTGTAGTTAAAATGATGGAAAGAGATTCTGGAACTGAAGAAAACGAGCGCAAATGATCCCCCATGCGTCACATAGAGTTTTTACCAAGTAAGTACATATTTCTTAGGACTTGTAGTCCCTGTAGTTATTATTTTTGCTTTTGTTATCATATACGGTATGTACTACATTTATTTCGTATCTACATGGGTGAAAGAGAAATTTACAAATTCTCTACAGTTTACAATGTATCTGATCTAGTTAACAGCTTATTTGGTCAAACATAACCACGTGACAAAATATCGATCGTCATAATTAAAACCAATCCATTCTCTCTCGCACCCTTTGTCTTCGCACTAGTGGATAATATTCCGAATTGTCTTCAAATACTATCATTCGTAATCGTCGAGCCATAACAACACTTCGGAGGTACATGCACGTTGAAAACTGAGCTTACTCCGTACTTTACCCGACGGACAGGATAAAGTTACTCGAATTTACTCTGGTGTAAGCGATTTACACTCGAGTAAAGTGTTGGTGAAACATTCCATGAAGTTACTCTTGCGTAAACACGATTTACTTCAGAGTAAACTCTTACTTTTTGTTTGGAGAAACCGGCCCTATATGTAGTAGATTACTCCCTCTACCGCATTACGTAGTCAGATTGCAGACATTGTAAGACCTTGATGCCGAAAAAGTGTTTTTTTATCTTTCAAAACGTCCGTCCGTCTGTAAACACCACTGGCGATATACGAAACTATATGAAGAATTTTTTCGAAAATAGATATTCCCCAGTCGATTTAGTTCAACTCAAAGCGCTGAGATTTTGAGAACATTCTTGGAGGCACTTTACATGCAGCCCATTGGACATTTTCACAATTTTCTCAAAAATGACACCTATTTGTTTTTTTAAATTTATTCTTATAATTGAGTAAAGTACTCATCTTTATAAATGTATTTTATCCTATTCTTACTATAAATGTAAAGAAAATTTTGCTTTTATGAATTTTTTTAGAAAATTTTGAACATGTCTTAGGTGATTCATGTAAAGTACCCCAAAAATTAAAGAATTTAAAAGTTTTGAGCCAGGCTAAATCGACCTGGGTATATTCAATTTGAAAAAAAATCCTACGTATAGTTGGCGCTTTGTGTTGTTCACAAACGACAGTAAGACAGATGGACAGACGTACGTAAAGAAATCTTTTCCGGTGTCACGGAATCACAATTTCTGGAATATGATTATATAACGTGCTAGAGGGAGTAATTTACTACATTTTAGAACAGAATGTATCCACATTTCTAGGATCAGGGACCCACAATACGGGTTTTCTATCGAAATATCGCAATTTTTTGCCTCATCATGACATAATTGTTTCTACATTACGTATATTATTCCGTATATACTGTGACCAACCGTTATACACAACACGAATACTACTCACAATTTCTAGCCGCGAGAAGCACGCATTAACTTAGATTGAAATGCGCGTTTCACACAGGCAGAGAAAGTAATGAAATTTGCGGGTAAATCTCGCTAGTGTCGGGACGCAGGTGTGACGGTTCCAAGGAAGTACAGAAACGAAAGTGATTTCCAGTGAAGACGGGTGAAACGGATGGTTGAACAGTTACGAAACATTGCTTAATAAGCCAAAGGCTCATAGACTAACATATCCAGGAAATCGTAACTCTTCACTGCAGGTATAAGAAAAGGTAACTAGAATCCTGTTTTATGTGCTTAAATTAATTGTGAAAAATTGTATTATGAGAAGCATCTGGGTAACGTTCAGACTTTGCAAAACGAAAGGGTGGGTGCGTGCAGGCATCGTTAAGTGGGGGAATATACTTCGATTTTTATAACGTAGCCCGCCAGGGACTGTTTTCAAAGACAAAAGACTAAAGACTGGCCCAGACCCGCAACATTATAAGAACCGAAGTGTAGGAACTGATACTTGTTTCTTCCATTTTTTCAGTTTTATTGTCTAGCGTATTTACTTAGTATATGAGTACGTATGAGGCAGTTGGCTTCGTCTCGACATATCACACGAGGTCTAATGTGATCGGAATAACGGTGACCTGGACTTTTAAGAGCAAACGTGAGGAAGGCTGTTGAATCTGTTATAAATTGAATACTTTAGATTTCTCCTTCCGCTGTTGGTTTGCTAGTAAAATCATTCCTTAGCAAAATTGAGTGAGTCATAACTCTCGCCAGTAATGTTGATATATTCAATTGTTTAACGAGATAAGATATTGCTTAAAAACTGAAATTAAAAGATATTATCTATTTATCATGAATTTGTAGGATGTGATATGAAATTAGATGAATTTAAAAATGTATGTCAATTATGTCGGGACGAACCATTTGGATTTATCACAATTGATATGACACGAAAATAAATTATGGTAAATATAGAAATAAATTACAATCGTTTTTAAAAACAGTTGAAACAATTGACAAACATAATATCCTGTCTGTCTGATTTAATACAAACGTAGTGTACATAAACCCCAAAATAGACGCATTATAAAATCCTGTCTGTTTACATAGATGCTTTTTTTGCTTTATAAATATTTACAAATTATAAACTGAAACAAATAAGAGAACAGAAGGCGAAAATAAAAGATACATTGCGAGTATGGAAGCAACATAATCGTAATCAATTTGAAAAGTATAAATAGAAGATCAACCTGTTATAGATAAATTAGATAATTTAGTTGGTAAAGTAGAACATGTTGGTAAACAAGTTTTTCAATCTATTGAACATGAACATGATGTACAAATAGTACTTAAAACATGATTTTGATTATGATAATTTATTTCCAATACCATCAACACCATCAGAATCATCGTTTGAAAACAATTATATGAGTCACCAGATACTTCAAAAATGTTAGAATTAGAAAAAAATGAAAGCAATAGAAGATTGAGTAAAACAATTGTACATTTAGAACCAAAATAACTGAATATCTCAACGAGTTAGAGATCATAGAGTGGCAATAGCACCGCCATCTTTGAAATAGTAGAGTCACTGTCCGCCATGTTTCAAGGTGTCAACCTTTGCGCGGGATTTCAAAATTTCTTCACATGCAAAGTACTGACGAGTACAATCTTGCACCGTGCGTTCATTGAAATTGAATATAATTTAAATTGTTAATTAAATTATTTTATTTTCAAAATTAAACGTATACAAAATTGAATTTATAAATCGATTAGAATAAAATATAATTATATCATAAACAAAGGACGTTCAAAACTCAATGGTCATGCACAAGTGAAAAAAAGTGAACACTCATTAATTTAATTTCTCTACATTTTTAATGAATAATTTCAGGTTCCTATTTGATTGGAGGAATTTGTGCTGTAGCAATTAACACACTGGAAACTACTCTTCTCACAGAAATAAAAATTGTAATTGGGGAATTATTTACATGGAAAGGTTTCACAAAAAAATTACAGGATATTATTAAAAAATTGGTCTAATAAAAGATAACCATTATAGTAAGTAAGGTAAAGTATGTTCAGAATGAAAATACACAAGTTTTCCATTGGTCTACATTAGGGTACTTTTATTGACCTTTAAATAAAATTAATTTTGTAAACATCTGTCTCACATTCTTTCCTTTTATCTCTGCAGATCTCTTTCTACAAACATAATAAATTCTGCATGTAAAATAATCCTTCAAAATTAATTTTACAAGAGATGCAAAATGAGAGATTTCATCTGCCCCCGTAGCTGTAAACATATGATCACAATCAAATAATGAGCAATCCGATAACATTGACATCACTTCAGTCTGAAATTTTAGCACTCTGTTCTTCTTATTTCTTTCTAAGATTACTTCATTTCTTCTGAAAACTTGTTCAGCAATCTTACAGAGTTTTACCACTCCCTGTGAAGGATTCACAAGGGAATTATTGACATCTTTCAATGCAATTAACTCTGATTTGCTCTCCCTTTTGTTTTGAAACAGAGCATCCAAACATTCAGCACATTTAATTTTTTTTGAAATGCCATGCACTATACTCCCTGCAATATATTCGACAACATTTTCAACATAAAGACTGAGTGTCTGATACCCTGGATTGCAATAGTCGTGGTCATCTACTTGTTTGCAAGTGCTTACATTTTCAGAAGTCTGATCCTCCTGAGTAAGCAAACAGACGCCACAGATCGCCACAATTAAGCAACTAAACTCACCGAAGAAAGGTAATCCAGTAGCAAGTAGATAAATACAGTTCAAAACACTCTGACACCTTAAAACATGGCGGCCATATTTCACGAATATGACGCTAGGAGCGCTGAAATAAGGCTGTTTGCCTCTCTATGTATCTCAAACTCGTTGGATATCTTAATAATGCTAATGATCCAGCTTTTGGTTTAAGATCTGAGGGTAAATATAAATACATTGGTGACACGAGAGTAGAATTTAATATCGATGATATTATTATACAAGGAAAAAATATGAATGTACTGATGGATTGTTAGGTCTACTAACAAATTATATAACAAATATAACAAATTAACATCATTATAAAAATTAAATTTACATATGAAAGTTCTGTTATTTTTCTCAAATAATAAAACATATAGCTTAACAACAGAGAATCTAATTTTAACTATATATCGTGATAACCTCCAAAACGATTACATTTAAAATGGTGCGTATACTTCGCATATTTCGTCACTTACTTTTAAAATGCTTCGTTTTACAAATTTCATATCTACACGTTTCTTATTTAAAATTGATATCCAATCTACCTCTTGTAAAATCTTGTTAAAATTTATCATAATTATCAACACATTCGTAAGGATAATATTATTTTTGTAATATTAAATGTATATTTTAATTTTTGAATATGTTACACAGATTATTATTTTTTTTATAATCAATTGGTTTAGACATATGATTATGCATCAACTCTAATGTATCATTTTCGTAAATAGGTTGAAATTTTACATGTTTTATGGGTGGTTTAGGTTTCAAATAAGCGCAATATGCATTATTCACTTCAAATGAATTTTTAACAGCTTCATTTAAATTCGTATTTAAAAATCGTATCAATAAATCTAAATTCAATATTTTCAGGTATAGAAGATCCTTTCGGTATTATTTGGTTTTCCTGATCACAGCATTTTGTTTCCCACAAGTTATAATATCGTTTTTTACATTTATTACATATCCACAGAAGACATGGAGTAGGCGATTGACATACAATTAAATTTTTTGAGAATGTTAAATATTTTTTCATGTATTTGTTGTAATCTTTAATTGCGAATAATCTTCGCTAATTTGTTATAATTTTCATAAAAAATAATATAGAATCATATTTTAAATTATGAAATAGAATGATAATAAAGTTTAAATTATATACATTATACCCTGCACCTCTTAGTTCACCAGTAATATAATCATGATCAACTATCTCCTGAAATTCATATTCTTTAAAATTTCTATTACAAATATGACCCAATGTAGCATTTTCATATTCATATTTATTAATTTCTGTTGTCCATCGTAATTTAATCATTCGATGCAAATACCCATTAGCATAATATTGAAACATTCTCTTAAGTTCTTCATTAAATGCTCAGTTTATATCATCAATATTTTAAGTTCGTTTTACATATTGATTAACCAATTCATAATAATCATATTCATCCTCATATTCAGATATATAGTTAGACAAATTTTGTATAACACAAACTAGTAGGTTGATGATCGTGAATATAACTGAACTAATGAAGGATCGTGAATATCATACTACTGTTATAAGTGAAGTAAATACAAAATATGGAAGTAATAAAGTGGCATTGGATCTAAAAATTAATACACAAGGACAAATGCTTAGTGTAATTTCACATAATCTATATACTAATTGTTTAAAAGAAAAATATATAGAAGATCTTTTAATAATAAGAATTTGAGAGTAGTATATGGATTTATGGAAGAGAATATTAAATAAAGTTTTTTACATGATTGAATAAAAATCTACGCTAGACATTTCAACGCCTTAAAACATATTAAAAACTTTGAGTATTTTAATACGATTTTAATAAATGATTAAATATCAAAAAATTGCTGTTTCAAAAACCTGAGCCACACATTTCAATAAGATTCAATGCGTTCCATTGCGGCAGCCGACCGAGACACATCGTGCTCCGATCGCGTGCAGTGAAACAGTTGTTATCACATTGCCATTTAGTTTGTGAACTTAATAACATTTACTTACTGGTAATCTCTTGTCCCACGAGTTGTGAGTGTCTGAAATCAACTGTATGGTCAGCCGGTGCAGCGGCTAACCTGCAAGGATGGAGCCTCCGGACATCAGGGCTCCTATAACCTCAACATCGTCACCTCAGATATCTACTCACTCAAATATGAAAACTTACGCAAATGTTATGTCAACTGAAGTGTTTCCCACCAAGGACCAGGCCATAATTATCGACTCGCATGAAGGTCTCACTATTAAAGATTACATAAACAGTCTATCCGATATTATTGACACCAGTGAAATAAGGTTCATATCAAGAATTTGCTAATAACAGAGTGTGTATCTTTCTAAGCTCTCAAGCTATAGCTGACAGCCTTACAAACAACCATAAAGTTATTAAAATAAAAAACTATGAACTGAAGTTGAGACCACTTGTAACAAAGGCCAAAAGAATTATTATATCTAACGTTTGTCCCATAATCCCACATTCAGTAATAGAGAATGTACTCACCACAAAGAATATCAAATTGGCATCTAAAATTTCATTTGTAAAAGCTGGTATTCCTGGACAGGGTTTCTCCCATATTATGAGTTTCCGTAGACAAGTGTATATTGCCCCTGAAGATGTGAGTCTACTAACAGATTCTACTACTGTATATTATGATGGCTCAACATATAGGATATTTTTTACAACAGATGAAATGTCTTGCTTTAACTGTCACCAAACAGGGCACTTGGCTGGACAGTGCCCTTCACATAACACCTCCAATCAACACAAGACCACTAACTTAGGCAGTGCTCCCATGGAATCTGAACAATTCAAGGGAAAATCCTGTGTCATACCAGACCCTGCCATCAATGGAGAAAACACTGGAGCTGTTGATATTCAAAGTCACAATGATCTTACAAAAGAAATACCCACAACTGGTCCCTCACCACCTTCCAAATCTGTATTTCCTACTAATGAAGCTAAAAACAATGAAGAAATCCCAACTAAAGACAACATAGCTTCCCTTAATAATAATAAAAGATGCCTCCAGACTGACTCCTCCTTACCCTCCACTGTAAGCAACACAACTGAAACCAAGAATATGGAAGAAGTCTCAAAACAACCAAAAAAGAAAAAAAAAGAAGAAAGAGAAGGAAGAGATGGAAGAGTTGATTACCCCTATCAAACACATCATTGAAGACACTCAAAATAACTTCCCCCTTACTTACATCCAGTTTAAATCCTTTTTTAGAGAACTCTTTCAGTGCTAATGATCCTATACTTATAGCTGCTGATTACTCACAGGACATATCATCCATCACCAAAATGATGCATAATTTGTATCCTCATCTCACCAACAAAACCATAAAAAGCAGATTCACCAGAATTATCAAGAAAATCAACTCAGTTATTAATACTGCAGATGAATCAAGTACTGAAACAAATTCCAGTATAGAAATCAACACCAGTTAATGTAATCACCCCATAGAATTTAAACCATGCTGACACATCTGAAAGTAGAGTATAATATAAAGAAGAAGTAATGATAGTCCTGCAATGGAATTTAAATGGCTTTTATAGCAGGCTAGAAAACTTACAATATTTATGCAAACTACATAGCCCTGATATAATATGTATACAAGAAACAAACTTTAAAGGAAAATCACATGGGAATATAACTGGATATACTTGTACCTTTAAAAATAGAAGTAATCCTGAATATGCATGTGGTGGTGTGGCAATATATTCCAAAAAATCGATTCCCATCGAAATTCTAAAAATTCAAACTGACATGGAATTCGTGGCAATTAAAATTAATTCAACTAACCCCATATGTATCGGAAATGTCTATATCCCTAATAGGTACCCACTACAAGAAATCGAAATGCATGATATTATAAACCAGATAAAAGAGCCCTTCATAATTCTTGGAGACTTTAACTGCCATCACTCCTTATGGGGATCGTACAAAATTGATAAAAGAGGCCGATTATTGGAAAAAGTAATTGACGATCATGACAGCATCATCCTCAACTCTGGTGATCCCACACATATTAATATCAGTAACAGCAGGCTAAGTGCGATTGATCTTTCAATAGCTTCTCCCACAATAGCACAGAAATGTACCTGGAATGTTATGGACTTCCCTTACGATAGTGATCATTTTCCAATACTGATTGATATCCACGAACCAAGTGTGTCCATTAGTCACGAATGGCGCAACCCAATCCCCAATTATAAGAACAATAATTGGCTGGATTATCAGAAAAAAATTGATGAGCACCTGAACGAAGAATATATTTTCAAGGACGATAATAACATTGACCAGATAGTAGAATCATTCTGTAATATTATATCCAATTCTGCTAACTCAATGACACGAATGCACCATGGCCCGTTTAAGTTCAAAAGCGTTCCCTGGTGGAATTCTGAATGCAATGTCGCTATTAGAAACGCTAAAAGAGCATTTAACCGGTATAAAAAAAGAAGAGATAATGATAGCCGAATCAACTATAAGAGAACTAGAGCTATTGCCCGCAGAACTGTAAAAATAAACAAAGCTAGATCATGGACTGAATATATCTCCTCAATAAACTGCCAATCGAACTCAAGAGAGAGCTGGAAGAAAATCAAATCCATACGTGGTATGAAGACTAATAGTACTATAAATTTCTTGCGTTGCAATGACCAGATAATTAGCGACCCCAAAATTATTGCTGAGGAATTTGCCGAAACCTTCATGAAAAATTCCAGCACTTCCAATTACCATACGGAATTCATCACTTATAAAGAAAAAGCTGAAAGTGAACCAAATATGACACCTATTGATGACAGCGTCTATGATAATGACATGAATTCTCCAATTTTCATGCACGAACTACAAGAAGTTTTAAAAAAGATCAACAACTCAGCTCCTGGCCCAGACAAAATTCCAAACTGCCTAATAAAAAATCTCCCAAAGAGAGGTATTAACATTTTATTAAAAATATATAACCATATATGGCTAAATAATGTTCTTCCTGAACTCTGGAAGACTGCCACAGTCATTCCGATTCCCAAACCTGGCAAGGACCAGTCAAATAGCTATAATTACCGACCAATCTCACTGACCTGAAACCTATGCAAAATATTAGAAAAAAATCGTTAACAAAAGAATAAGGTGGTTCCTTGAATCTCAACATTTAGACAACCAATTTGGATTCAGAACTGGACACTCCACCACCTCACATCTTATCAGCACGACAACGATAATCCAAGAAGCCTTCCTTCAAGGACAGCATGTTATCTTAGTAAATCTAGACATCGAAAAAGCATACGATATGATATGGACACACCGCTAGCTGCTAAATTACTTAGTATTGGTATCAAGGGCAATATGTTTAAGTTCCTTACCAACTTTATTAGCAACAAATGTATTCAAGTACGTATAGGTAATAATTTATCAACAATTAAGAAACTTAATAATGGGCTACCGCAAGGATCAGTGCTCAGTGTGACTCTATTTTTAATCGCCATAAACGATGCTGATGATATTGTAAGCCCAGTTGTCGTGCGGAAATACGCCGATGATATGGTGTTACTATGCAAAGGAAGGAACTTCGATTCAACCAATGAATTAATGCAAACTGCTGTAAACTGTATTTACAAATGGTCAATGAAAACCGGTTTCAAATTCTCGACTGATAAATCTGAATGTATAATTTTTTCTAAAAAATTAAGCCCCGTCTACCCGAAACTATTCCTGGGCAACAAAGCCATTAAGACTGTCACACATACAAAAATCTTGGGCCTTATATTTGACCACAGGCTCACATGGCAAGAACATATCTCTAAAACATACGCAGAATGTAAAAATCGACTTAACATCCTGAAGTGTCTAAATCACAACAACTGGGGATCAGACAAAAATACCTTACTACTTACATACAAAGTCTTAATAAGAAGTAAGATAGATTACGGATCTATTGTATATAATTCAGCGTGCAACTCAACTCCCAAGAAACTGGACACACTGCACATTTGCGGACTCAGAATAAGCACTGGTTGCTTTCACACAAGTCCAACTGGTAGTATTCTCATCGAAGCGGCTGAAACTAACCTCACATATCGAAGACAAACCCTGTCAATCACATACGCAATTAAAGCCAAAACATCCTTAAATAAGATAATACGTAATGATGTATCTCCTGGAATTAGAAGTGGAAATCCACAGTGTTCTACACCTTTCTATAATAAAGTAGCTATGCTATTCAGCTCCCTCAACATTTCGAGGCTTCCTATAGAAAGTCAAAAGATCCCCGCTGTAAATCCCTGGACCGTCAACATCATTGAAGTCGATAAATCCCTGGTTGAAGTTCAGCAGAACAACCTTGACTTAGACGAATGGAAACTCAAATACTGCGAAGCGTATGATAAATACAAAAATAACTACAATATCTTCATTGACGGACGCAATAATACATCATTTTCTGAGGCCATTGTGAAGGATCCCAAATCTTTGGTAAAATTCCGGTTTATGAACATTGCTAGTCAGGAAAACATGTTCAACCATGCAATTCTGGAAGCGCTTAAAAAGATAACCCATAACAGTACCGATGCCACTATCATCACTAATAAAATTCCTAAAGATATCTTCAAAATATATGATGAAACACAATCCAAAACGACGGCTCGAATTAAAGAACTCCTTCATTTGATTAAACTTCAAGGCTTATCAGTAATTTTTCTTCTTTTACCTAATCAGCTGTATCCAATTATTATGACCGAAATACATAACAATGAAACTAACACAAAGATAATAATTGATCTCCAAGGAAACAATGTAAGACCTAACCCTGGATACTCCAAGCAAGATGTCATAAGATTCGTACATAGGAAGATGCTCCAGCAATGGGAACCGATATGGCGATGTCATAAGTCTAGTGATACCCATAAATCAATCGATTTATTCCTATCACTACAATCGGACCCCAAGATGACTAGACGCGAACAAGTTTTAATTACACGAATCAGAACTGGTCATTCTAAAATTACACACAGGTACTTGCTGGAGAATACCTCACCACCACTATGTGATATGTGTCAAGTAAGACTATCAATCGAACATATTATTATGTCCTGTCGTAAATATGATCACATTAGAACTATGTATTTTAATCCAAATGAAATGGAGAAAATCCTGTACTCTGCCCCCTTTCAAAACCAGATTGTCAAATTTTGCAAAAACACAAATGTCATGCTTGAAATATAACGTTATGGTAAGCCCGCCCGTATCTCTAGAGTTGATGTGTTATGATCCTACCCCGATGATATTGTATGATTGTGTTACAAGGATGAAAGATAATAGTATGTTATAACTTATATGTCATTATGTTATGTTATTATGTTATATTATGTTATGTTATTATGTTATATTATGTTATGTTATTATGTTATATTATGTAAATGTAATGATGTGTAACCCTCGAAAAGATGTTATGACCATGCCCTGATTGTTCTGTATGATGATGGTATGTAAGATACGTAATATGTGATACTGTATTTTGTTATGGCCAATACATTCTGATACTTTTGTTTATGTAATGACAGATGAAGTCATAATTGTCTGTAAACACCTGTAATTAAAAATGTTGTCGCTAATAACCTTAGTCGTTGATGCGACAATTTTTTTTTCAATTCTGCTAATTTACAATCTGTTCACTTGGAACAATTAGTAAATGGTATACATGATATAAGTTGCTATGAAGAGAATCTAAAAGGTAAGTCTAGAATATGTTCACGCTTTAGCCTATACACATGTTCACTATTGTCCAACATGTTCACTGAGTGTTGATTCGGGTGGCTTTCCAGTCTCATCTGATACCTCTTGCTTCTCTCCGAGATAGTCTCTGACATTGTTGAGATGTTCAAATCTTTGTACAAATTTTTGTTGGTGACGAACCATGGGGCGTTGCATATATATCTCAATGTTTTTGTTTCGAACCTTCTCAGGATCTCCAGGTTTGACTTGCTGGCAGTTCCCCAGAGTTCGATTCCATAAGTCCATATTGGCTTGATTATTGTCTTGTACACTAAAATTTTGTTGTATAAGGAGAGCTTAGACCTTCGGTTAAGTAGCCATGATAATTTGCTTAATTTCAGTTGTGATTCTTTCCTCTTTTTCAAGATGTGAGGTTTCCAGGTTAGGTGACTGTCTAGATGTAAGCCAAGATACCTCACAACAGTTGTTACTGAGAGTTCTGATGAGTTTAATTTCACTTTGGGACACTGTTCTTTTCGAAGTGAGAAGGTGATCTGTTGTGATTTTGCTGTGTTTATATTTACTATATTTATTTATTATATTTATTATATTTATTATATTTATTTACTATATTTATTATAAAGAGAAAAAAGATTCAATGCCTGAAAAACATGTAAAAATTTGCAAATTTTGGAATAAAATGATGAAAATATTAATAAAGTTAAGAATTTTAATAAGATTTTAAAGCACAAATTGCTATACTGAAATATCAAAAAATGAGGGGTCTTAAGAATTTGAGCCAGCAGGCTTGTTTTATATACTATTTAGTATACTATGCAATATTACGAAGATTAAAAATTCCATTGCAAAATGGCTACTACCATGTAATTGAAACTACTAATAATTGACACTATTTGCCGTGTAATTGACACTATTTGCCGACAAAATACCTCCCCCCCATTCCTCTTGCATCTAGGGAAATGAAAGCTCCAGAAAACGTGCGCGGATTATACATAATAGAACCTGATGTTTTAGTTACAATTAAAGAAAATAAGAATAAAGATCAACAACTGTGTGGCCATAGTAACAACAAATGATCGAATATTAACTACACTACATTTCTTGTTAGTTACATTATTAAACTACGGGAAAACGTGAAAAAAGTCACGAATAAAATATTGTACACCACATGGCAAAATTCCCTTTTCTTGACTCTACAGGATTCTTCGCGTGAGTCTACCGGCCTTGGCGGGTCAACTCTTCTGTCTCGTCAAGGAAACGTCGACGTTTTTGCCTCACGATGTAAATTATTGTTTTCTGCTTACATAATTCTTTAACGTACGTACGAGTTCTATAGAATATTAACGAAAATGCACCGCTCGCATTAAACTGGCTCAATATTCTTCCGGACAATTTCTCATTCAAAACTGTTTTCATGATGTTAAATGCATTAAAAATCAGGTCTGATGTATACATTTGAAATAATTGTAGAAAATTTCAGGCTGATTCCTGACTGTAGTAATTTGGCGATAAGTGAAATTACAAACTTTCCATAATAAACCGTTGAATTCTTTTCCCTCACAAAATAATTATTTATATATTTATACCGAACTAACATCGCGTTGCAGAGAAGACTGGATTCGTTCGCCGATAAGAGCACACATAAAGGAAGATAGAGGGGAGACCTCAGCCCCTTTCACTCAGCCTGCGATGGCATAGCGCGGGGACTGTTATTATTGCCTAAGAGAGTTGGTGGAGCACGAGAGAAATGACTTAAAACATGTATTCTGGAATAAAAAATGGATATAATCCCAGCTACGTGAATTCTCCTTAGGACAATACATCTGTGCCCAGCCAGGGAGTACAGGTAAATGATGCACGCCACCCTGCAGTGATTTCGAGGTTACCTCGACTTGTGTTTGGCGCAGGGGTCGGGCAAAGTAAACGCGTGTATAAATAGAGAGCAGTTGGTCGCGCGACTTCTGAGGAAGTGTTTGGTGCCAAGTAGCCACGTTGAGCCAGCGCTGAGCGGGCTCTAGGGGCGCACGAGGTTTTAATTGATTGATTCGTGATTGCGGGCGCGTCAACGAATAGGGTCATTAGTGTCGTCCCATCCCGGCTCGAGCCGCCGAGGCAGCTCGTATCTTACGTTGAGGCAGTGTTGTCAGCGCTCTCTCGACCTGCGCAGGCCGCCGCGCTCCAGTGCATTAAGAACTTAGATTAGTAGTTACTTATCATAGTGCAACGATTTATCTGACAAAATGAGTGTGGATAGGGCCCCCTCCGGGGGGGGGGCTACTTGAAACCTCAGGGTTAATTGTGCAGTCAATGGAAGTGACTAACGAAAATCCAAACGGCGGTGAATTCTACGGACAGGGATTCCCATCATCATCCTCATCATCAGTGGGCGCCTGTACACCGCCTCCGCAACCGCTATCATCAGTGGGTGAACATCAGGAAAACTTCAGGAGTTTCAACGGCAAAGTGTGCTCCGATTCAAACAAGAGGAAAAGGTGTGGCTTTGACCACGGAACAGAAGAATATATCAGTTACAACATACCAGTAAGTTCACGCTATGAATTGCTTCGAAATTTAGACAATCGTACTAATTCTGAAAGTGTTAAATCTGTAAAAATTTCACCAATATTCATTCATAATGTTAATGGCTACGGATATCTACTTCTAGTTAGTGACATTAAAAAAGTAGAAAAAAACGATTTTACTATTAAACAACAATAAGATTTTCATCTAGTGAACTTTGTAACAATTGAAGACTACAGAGGTTACAGAAAATGTTGCGATGAAAATAATATACAATATCATTCCTTCAGAGATCCCTATCATTCCAAGCTCTCAGTTAGAATTTATGGTTTACCTGTAGTGTACTCTCAGAAAGAACTCTTAGCAAGACTTACGAACGCAGTAACCGGCGTAACAAGGCTATATAACAAAAATAGAGAACCTCTGTGGTCCTGTGCTGTAGATTCATGGAAACAGAAAATGCTAAATCAATATTTAATGAAACTAAATTATTTTATTCTGTAATTAAAGTGCGGATACGAAGTGCTCCAAACAAAGTAATTCAACGTAAGTGTTGCCAGAGATTCAAACACACCCAAGCAAACTGTAAATTAAGTCCAAGGTGTGTTCGTTGTGATGAATCCCATCATTATTCACAATGTAATAGATCAAAAAGAGAACAATCTGTGTTAACTGTGGGTTAAGTCACACAGCAAATTATTGTGCTGCTAAACATTTAAAGAGGAAGAAAATGGACGAAAGCAATGGCAAGGCCTTTACAGTGCTCAAGCTTCCAATACAACCATTCGAAGTATGCAACCTCCAAGGGGTCCTACAAGGAGGCCAGCTGATAACATTCAAAACTTTCCTCCTCTGCTTGAAGTAAACATGCCTTTGCGTCCTCCAAATTACGAAAATCCAAATTCAATATGGAGAACCCAAAGCCCTAATAATGCAAACAATTTAAATTTAATTAGCACAATAGCAAACCAAATATTCGCAATAATAGCTCCTCAGTTACAAACAATGATTCAATCGGTAGTTCCTGCTCTTATTAATGGCATTAAATAATAATGATGGAATGAGGATATTAACCTGGAATGCCAATGGCATAAAACGACAAACTATTTCACTCACTTTTTAAACGATAATAAAATTAAAATTGCTGGCATAACTGAAACCCATTTCCTGAAAAATTTAAAATTAATGGATAAGCAATATATAGAAACGATAGATTAATGCATTGTGCCCAAGGAGTAGTTGCAATCTTAATTCACAAAAGTATTACACATTTCCAAAAAGATATTTCTTCCGACAAAAGCCTAGAAACGGTAGCAATTTTAACTTACGTGAATAATGAGGAAATCGTGATTGTATCAGCATATAAACCACCAAACTACCCTTTCCCACAATATATTTATAAAAATATACTCCAGAAGCATTCGAAAGTTCTTATAATAGGAGACCTAAATATTAAGGACACAGCTTGGGGTTACAATTCAACCTCATCACTAGGCAGAAAGCTATTACAACTAATAATTAACAACAATTTAGGTATCCAAGCACCCGGTGAACCAACTCTCTATCATTACAATAGAATCATCCCTGATATTCTAAATATAACAATCTCCCAAGGAAACAATTTTCAAATTTATCAAACGGTTGTTCCGGATCTAGATTCGGATCATAATCCGATTTTTGGCTTCTTCAAAGGCAAAGACAAAAGGCAAAACAATCATAAAACAAAAAGTATCACAATGTAATAGATCAAAAAGAGAACAATCTGTGTTAACTGTGGGTTAAGTCACACAGCAAATTATTGTGCTGCTAAACATTTAAAGAGGAAGAAAATGGACGAAAGCAATGGCAAGGCCTTTACAGTGCTCAAGCTTCCAATACAACCATTCGAAGTATGCAACCTCCAAGGGGTCCTACAAGGAGGCCAGCTGATAACATTCAAAACTTTCCTCCTCTGCTTGAAGTAAACATGCCTTTGCGTCCTCCAAATTACGAAAATCCAAATTCAATATGGAGAACCCAAAGCCCTAATAATGCAAACAATTTAAATTTAATTAGCACAATAGCAAACCAAATATTCGCAATAATAGCTCCTCAGTTACAAACAATGATTCAATCGGTAGTTCCTGCTCTTATTAATGGCATTAAATAATAATGATGGAATGAGGATATTAACCTGGAATGCCAATGGCATAAAACGACAAACTATTTCACTCACTTTTTAAACGATAATAAAATTAAAATTGCTGGCATAACTGAAACCCATTTCCTGAAAAATTTAAAATTAATGGATAAGCAATATATAGAAACGATAGATTAATGCATTGTGCCCAAGGAGTAGTTGCAATCTTAATTCACAAAAGTATTACACATTTCCAAAAAGATATTTCTTCCGACAAAAGCCTAGAAACGGTAGCAATTTTAACTTACGTGAATAATGAGGAAATCGTGATTGTATCAGCATATAAACCACCAAACTACCCTTTCCCACAATATATTTATAAAAATATACTCCAGAAGCATTCGAATGTTCTTATAATAGGAGACCTAAATATTAAGGACACAGCTTGGGGTTACAATTCAACCTCATCACTAGGCAGAAAGCTATTACAACTAATAATTAACAACAATTTAGGTATCCAAGCACCCGGTGAACCAACTCTCTATCATTACAATAGAATCATCCCTGATATTCTAAATATAACAATCTCCCAAGGAAACAATTTTCAAATTTATCAAACGGTTGTTCCGGATCTAGATTCGGATCATAATCCGATTTTTGGCTTCTTCAAAGGCAAAGACAAAAGGCAAAACAATCATAAAACAAAAAGCAAAAACATCAACTGGAATAAATTTAGCTATCTAATGTCACAAAATATAGAATTTCCAAATTCAATAAAAAACGTATACCCAACTTGAATCACAGATAACCAGAATAAATAATGCAATACATAAAAATTTAGATGAAAGTACTGTATCATCCCCTTCAACCCACACACTCTATAGGAATTTACCTAAACATCTATTGAATCTAATTCATGAAAAACGAAAACTGATTAGAGAATGGCAAATAAATAGAAACATTAATTACAAAGAAAAATAAACTAGAGAGGATAATTAAAATCGAATAAGATAATTTAAGATATTCTAACTTCCAAACACATCAAAATTCAAAACGGCTGTGGATAACAATAAAAAATATAACAGGAGAAAAAACAAATATTCCTTCTCTAAGCACTCAAAAAGGAGATTGGGTACATACGGACCAAGATAAGGCTGATTACATTGCCGAAAATTTTGAAAATACTTTCACCCCCAACCCAATGACTGATGTGAATCATAACAAAATAATTGAAGAGTATAAGACACACACGTATTAAAGAGTCCCCACCCCAATTATGTTTATTAGCCCTTACGACATTACCACTATTATAAATAATCTTAAAATTAGGAAGGCCCAGGCCACGACCGAATGACAAATAGTGTTGAAAGAGCTAACAAGAAGCTCGATTGCAGTCCTAGCAGCAGTATATAACTCAACACTTAGAATTGGATATTATCCTAAATCATGGAAACAGGCCATTGTCCTTCCAATCAGTAAACCAGGCAAAAATCCTAAAGAAGTAACGAGCTATAGACCAATTAGCTCATTATCCTCATCAAAAATATTTGAGAAACTAATACAAGCAAGGCTTTCCAAATGCCTCATAGAAATAAGGGCATTACCAGATGAACAGTTCGGGTTTAGGCAAAATTATTGTACAACTCATCAACTCATCGCCTCGTAGAACATATTGTAAATGGTTTCCATAACAGCATACAATTGGACTGTTTTTAGACGTAGAAAAAGCTTTCGATAAAGTTTGGCATACTGGACTACTATTCAAACTCAAACAGCTGGGAGTACCATTCTATTTGCAGGATATTATTAATAGTATTATTACAGACCCAACGTTCAGATTTAAAATAAACTGTGCACTCTCACAAACTAGAACAATAAGAGCAGGGGTACCTCAAGGTTCTGAACTATCACCACTCCTCTTCAATGTTTATTTTTCAGACATTCCCACATTAGAAGACTCAAATTTTGCGCTATTTGCAGACGATACTGCAATATACACAACGCATGCAGATACAAATGTAGCAAAAGATAACATCAAGGCAGATATTTCATGCTTTCTAAAGTGGGCTTAACAATGGAGAATATAAATAAACCCAACCAAAACCCAGGCAAACATTTTTACTCTTTGTAAACCAAAGTTACCTCGCCCACTAGTATTAAATAATACTCCCATCCCGTGGCTAGCATCTGATATACCAGTGAAATATCTTGGGGTCCACATTGATAGCAGGTTAACCTGGAAAAAGCACATAGAACAAACAACCAACGCAACACATGCCAAAATATCAAAACTATATCCATTAATCAATTTCCTTTGGGCCTTGAATTTGGAATTTGCGATTTTTTTATTTAAATATATTATTAGACCATCACTCACTTTGTTTGTCCTGAATAACACATCTAAAACCAACATTCAAAAACGTCAAATCATACAAAACAATTTTTTAAGAAAATGTGCAAAGGCTCCTTGGTTTATTTCTAATACACACATTCAAAGAGAACTTTAAATAGAGCCCCTAAACGAGTATATAAGAAATAACTGTGACAAATTTTTTACACTTCTTCCATCTTCTCCTTGCAGCACAAAATTTACAATGGGAAAAACATTAAACAATCCCAAGAGAATACACTTATGACATCCGAAAGATATGTTAAAACCCTTATGAACATAAATATCAACTATAAGAATACATGTTAAAAATTAAAATGTATTTTTCGCTTCAATATCAAGAAAATTTTTGAATGTATTGATTGTGAATTATTTAGATATGTTAAAAAATATAAGTATGAATGATGTAAATAGGCTGGTAACGATATACAAGAGTGAGAGGTTGTATGCCGAAATGCTATCTACTAAAAAATATGAACAAACCCCTAAAAGGCAAAACTGCCGAACAGGAAGAAAATAAATTTAAATAAATAGTGTCGTAAATGTAGTACATGTTTCTTCAAAGCGATATTTTAAAAATATATTAATGTAATTTGTTAAAAAAACAAAAAATACCCCGAAATGAACTTTACGTCATATTATTGAGTGCAATTGCACTATCCGTTCGAAAAGTTTGAAGAAAAACAATTGGAGCTGTTGTTAAGAAAGTCACGTTTGAGCGTTTCTGAAATTGAAAAATTTTGAACTATATTGTTAGAAAACGGTTGAGTTTCCGAAAAGCTCTGACATTATTTAAAGCACTCATAAATGCAAAAATGTTAGCAAATTGCTACTAATGCAAAAATGAAAGAGTGAGAGATTAGTCAAAAAATTACATTGAAATTCTTGAAAACAAAGAAAAGAAAAATGCGGCGTTAATGTCATCTTATAGAGGACATTTAGCACAATCCCTGCTAAATGCTTAAAGAAAAGATTTGGAGCCGTTTGAGAATATCTGTTTTTTGTATTATTTTTAAAAAATTGCACAAATTTCACGCAATTTTGCGCGAAATTGTCATAAAAATGTACCTGGCCTTAATAAAAGGACAAACTATGGGCAACAAATTTTATTTGAAGAAAAAATTTCTATCTTTAATGTTGTTGTAAGAAGACCTTGAAAAAAATCAAATTTTTCAGAATTTTGAGTTAACAATGAAAAGCGGACCTATACCCATTTATAAGAGCATTTTACTCTATTCTGAAAAGAAATTTAAAGCCAATTATAATTTAGGAGCCAATTTTAAAAAGAATTGAAAATGTCCCAGGGGCTTTATGTATAATCACTCCAAAAACTAATGAATGATTTTCAGAATCTCAGAGCTTTAACTTAGCCCAAATGGACAATGGTTTCTTAAATTTGAAAAAATCTTTCGCATGGTTAGGCGCTAGTATTGTTCACATACAGCGGGCAAACAGACGGACATTTTGGAAAAAAACAATAACAGTTTTTAGGTATCAGGGTACCCCAAAACGTGTATTCCCGTTGAAATCTTGAAATCGATTTTCAACAGCATTACTTATCTTTTACTACAATGCGTATATTACCAAATATATGGAAAAGTAAAAAAGCACCCAATTTACAAAATATATTAACTGATTTTTTTTTATTTCTGTGATAAATGTTATTGGTAAATATATATTAATTTCCTATAAAAATAATAAACAAATTACATGTTTCTGAAATGAAAATTTTTGTACAGAAAATTCTTTTTCAAAGCAACTTCTGAGTGCATATTTCGGCTCAACCGTTTGAAATATCGAAGAAGTTTATTAGAAATTTGTTATTGGCTCAAGAGCTTATTTTCAATGTTTCATTGTTTCCTCCCTGAACATCCTGTATATACATACTAAAATATTTAGATTGTTAATATTATGTGAGACTTCCTCAATTAAACTCCACAAATGTCAATAAATAATTACCCCTACCTAAATTTACATGTACTACACATGAACTTTTTTTCTGAATGTGGAAATTAATTAATGTGGAATGTGGAAAAAATTCTAAGAAATGTAAATATAAAATTCTAATAATAAGAAAATAGGAAGCTGATTGATGGGCAAGAAGAGAATTGGTCTACAATTATATAAATTGCATTGAGTTTTTGCCTCCGCTCCAAAAACAATAGGTCGCTGAGGTCTTTTAAAACGGGTAAACCCGGTCGCTTAATAATTGATGGTCTACCAGCGAGGTTTTGCTGTACGCGGGAAACACAAACGGGCGTCGACATGACGTACCAGATACCTACCGAGAATGAAAGAATGTACCAGAATGTACGTGTACCAGATACCTACCGAGAACAAAAAATGTAAACATAAAATTTGATCAAAATCAGTATCCCGAAAGCCTTTACGTCTTTCTAGCGAGTTGAAGTAGAGGCTCTAATCCTTCATTCCCCGAAAATTCATGGGCGAAATGGGCTGTTGATTTTAAAAATGAGCCTTGAGCGTATCTTTGTATCATTTCGTTGCTTGAGAACATTAATTAAAGCACTTCCGATGGCTACAACCTTATTTCTGACTTCTGATGCCTCACCTTGAAGCGGAGCGCTCCCAGAGGCGGCTTGGCGTACGGGATGCCCTGGAAGCTGTAGTAGGTCTCTCCCAGCACAGAGGTCGCTTCTCTCCCTCGCAGCTGCCCTTGCTCCACCTTCACTATGGGCTCTTCAGCCTCCGCACTGTTCCATCCCCACACCTGCACACGAACGATGTTAAACAAGTTTTTGCATCAAGCTACGCATTAATGTAAAAAAAGCTCATTCAATATGTACATAATGGCATTCCAACTAGTTGTGCTACAGAATGGCCCAGGCTCTCTCTCCCATATTAGTTTTTCTATTTCCTTTGATCTCGGCTTGCTATGCGAACTTGCCACATATTCTTGCCAGCTGTCATCTATCGCCACTCAAAGTACATGTTTTAAAATATTATTTTCTCAATTTTCCGGTTTTCTAATAGTAGAGCGGAAATATTATTTTAAGAATATTAAACAACAGTAAAACCTTGTCCTAATTTCTTTCTACAAATTTGGGGCCGTTTTTAAGAAAATGGCATATAAGCACTCCTGAAAATTCAAAATTTGAAGCTTTTTTCACAGAAAACTTTTCAGTTTTCGAAAACCTTTATATGAAATAATTTAAAGCACATTAACTCACAAATACTCAACAATTTATAAATTACTGAAAATGTGCATATCAATGGCTTGAGAGATCTTTAATTTTTTTTTACATTTTTGAAAAACAAAACAATACACGGAAATTAACTTAACGTCATTTTTAAGAGTGCACCTGTCACTATCCGTTGTAAATAGTTTTTAAAAGATTGAGCCTTTTTGAGAAAATGGCGGTTGAGCGTTTCTGAAAATGCGAAGTTTGAGCTAGTTTTCACAGAAAACGGAGTTTTTGAGAAACTGTATATGACATTATTTAAAGCACATGTACTCATAAAAACAATCATCTGAAGAAAATTGCCACTAATATAAATATTAACGATATGAGAGCAAGTAAAAAAATACGTTTTTGTAAATTTTGAAAAAACAAAAAAATATGGCGTTCACGTCATCTAATGTATGCAAGTAGCACTATTCTTAAATCCTTTAATCCAAAAGTTTAAAGAAAAAATTTTGGAGCCGTTTTTGGAGTCTCCTGATACCGAAAAAGTAATTTTTAAAAACGTTTGTCTTCTCTGTCTGCGAACACTACAAGTGCCTAAATCATAGGTAGGATTTTTTCCAAATTGAAGAAACCCGTGTCGATCATACTAGAGACGAATCTTTGAGATTTTGAAGAAAATATCTTAAACTTTTACTTTACATGAAACCCTCTGGACATTTTCAAAATGTTCTCAAAAATGGCTCCAAATTTCTTCTTTTAAATTCCTTGTAAGAATACACTTATAAAGGTAGCATAGGTCCAATTTTCAAGTTTAACTCTGAATTTTTGAAAATTTCAATATTTCAAAATTTATCAGGATTCTTCTTACAACTACAAAATTGAAGATAGACAATTTTTATTCAAATAAAATTTGTTTTCCATGTGAGGTATATAATTGTGGTCAGTTGATTTTTTGATAATATTAGTAATTTTCGCGCAAAATTGCGAGCAATATGTGCAATTTTAAAAAAATCACAAAAACACAATATTCTCAAACGGCTCCAAATTTTTTCTTTAAAGTTTTAGTAGGGATATTTATTTAATGTACTCTATAAGATGACGTAGACGCCATATTTCTCTATTATTTTGGTGTTTCACAAACTACGAAAATTTAATTTATTTCACTTGCCACTCAAGTCGTTAATATTTATATTAGCTGCAATTTGTTCACATTATTATTTTTTATGAGTACTTGTACTTTAAATAAAGTTTCTCAAATATTCAACAGTTTTCTGTGAAAACTAGCTTAAAATTCCGTATTTTCAGAAATGCTCAAACGCAATTTTCTCGGAGAAGGGTTCCAGATTTTTTCTTCAAACTCTTCGATGGGATTGTACTCTTTATTATGCAAATTTTACCCTTTAATTCGTCGTAAAGTACATTTCGGTGTTTTATTTTTATTTTTCTAAAATTACACAAAATGTAAATTTTGTGAAATATATCTCACGCCGTTATTAGGCGCATTTCCAGCAATTTGTAAACTCCATTGTATAAGTGAGTTAATGTGTTTCAAATGAAGTTTTTCTATTGTGATGCGTGGGTCAAGGACAACGCAATCGTCAAGCCTTCACGTGGCACTTCTCATTCATATTTTGATTTTCACTCGCCATTATTATGTACTGAGATGAATCAAACACTTTATTGAACGATTCCGTGTGTGAATTTGTTCTTAATGTTCGGGATAAATCTGAAAATAACGAAAAATCCCGGTTTTCAAATGAAATTCCCATTTTTCCGGTTTTTAAGAATTCTAGGTTCGCTGACCGTCGTTCATTGTTCAAGTCCAGTTGGTATAAATTGTTTACACATGTGTTGTTAATACATACCAACAAAATGATGAGGATGGTAAAATCATGCCACATACTCTCTATATTCCTGTGCGTACTTTTCATGTTCCCTTTTACTACTGTGTTCAAATGTGCGATAGAAAAAAGTGTTTGCAGTATTTGTAATCTCTCCCTCATTCTCTGACATCGTTTCCCGGTAGATAGACATCTTTTTTGCCGGTACCATGTTCAAGCTAGGCAATTAAGACTTTTTTAGTGGGTGTCTGAAACGATAAGACATTTCTAAGAACTTTCAAGGGTATTTTTGGGTAGTTTGCTTTATTATCTTCTGCATTTGGAAATTGTCTGCGATGGTTTCCAAACGAGAAATAATTTTTTGAAACGTTAATGGCATGTTTGAACCGATAAACGTGAAAAAACGCTGAGGATACAGTTCTTTATCATTTTCGTTTCTAATTGTAGGACACATTCTGCCGATTGTATTAGTGACGCAGTTTAGGTGACACGACCAGCTGACGTTTTGGGAAACAATAACTCAATGTCAATTTTGATCAAACAGCCTGTTACACCGAAATTAATGTGTTACGTCAATTATCTTGCAAGTGTGTCTGCAAGATGTATCTGTGTGTAAGATATTCGTGTTGAATAAGAAACGTTTCAAAACAAGTGAGTGTTAACCGAGACCTGGTTCGTGTCAGGGCGTCACACAGAGCGATAAGTTCGAACAGCTTTTCTGGCCGGGTTGTCAGTCAAACTTTTTTATGGATCATTCACTCTTAAAAGTTGAACGTGGACGCGAGGATATTATCATTAATTTGTACATGAACACGTACATGTAACGACGACGTACGTTTGAAAACGACCATGTCGTGAACAATGACCTGAGATCAGCTTTTCTTCAAATAAATAGAGATATCAATTGAATGATTTTAATTTGCATGTAAATTCGAGAACAAGCAAAGAACTGTGTGCAAAATTAATATTAACTTGGATGACAATTAGTTCTTTGTATTTGTCTACAACATATGAATACAGAAGTACACTAACTTCTTCATCGACGCTTAATATAAGTTTAGGTAACTCGAGGCATCGACTGATGTCACTGCAGTGCTTCAAACAGAAATATCCTAGGGATCGAGTTCAGTCGAAGGAAGGATATTCGATACTAATATCAGAGCTAGGTCGAATTCAGCCGGTGTCTGGATAAGAATTTTGTAGCATATAAAAGAGGGTTACTGAACCAGATATTTGAGACCCACAATTTTAGATTTTTTCATTAAAATCACATTAAAATTCTTAAATTGATTAATATTTTGATATTTGTATTCCAAAATAACCCCATTTCTTACAATTTTACGCGGTGAGGTCCATTTTAGAAGCCTAGACCACATAAATCAATATTAGTAAAATTTACCATTTCATACATAATTTTTTTAACATTTCGTACCTTATTTATCAATATATAACTAAATATAATTTTAACATATATTCAACAAAGTTTAACAGATAAGACTTTATCTCAATCATGTAAAAAACTTAATTCAATAATTTCTGTTACTATCTAATCCTTTATACACTGATTTCAAGTGCTCAATTTAAAAAAAAATATATCGTTTTCTTTTAAACAATTAGTGTATCGATTAGGCAAAATTACACTAAACATTTGAACTCATTTATAAGTTTTTAGATCCAATGAAATATTTACATATTTTATTTTCACATTTCTTATATCAGCAATAGGATATTCACTACCTTCTATTAATTCAGTTATATTTTTATAAATTGTAACATATGTTGAGTTGCGTTACAAATGTCCATTTAGGAAATTATAAAGAAATATCTCTTTAGAAATTGACATAGAATCGAAACTGACCCAAGCTACATATAAAGTTAAAATTCATAACAAATTAATCGAATTAATGGGAGATCGTGAATATCCTATTGCTGATTTAAGAAATGTGAAATTATTGATGTAAAATCTGGTCTTGCAATTATTAAAATATTGAATGAAATTCTGATCTAGAAAGTATTGGAATATTGAATGAAAATCTGGTCATGGAATTAAATTAACACCGAATTAAAATATTATAAAGGTGTTGTAACAATTATATCGAATAAGCGTAGTGAACATAAATGTCAACGTGATCAACATATGTGTTCCAATAAATTTGATGGAAAAGATTATATATTAGCATATGCAAAATTTCCTAATGCAAATAATTCTCTATTAGGAATCCTTATTGATGTAGATGAATATTAGTATTATAATAGAGATGCAAATACACTTCAAGGTCAAAATAATTTATTTTCTGTTTTACTTCATGATTTGGACATGCATCAGGTAAAGATTATACACATAATAAAAATGCGATAAAGAATGCTTATTATCACGGATTATTACATTTACATACAGACGATATTTTAGCTATTCAAAGTTTATATGGTTATAAATTATCTGTATTACCATTGTTGTATCAATAACAACAAACGATACTCAATCGGAATGGCGATTATTTAGAGAACTTTGGAATACACAGTACGAGTAGGAGACGGGCGTAATTCGTTCGTCACCGCGTGTTCGTCGTCCAGCGCCTGTGATTGGAGCGGCCTACAGTCAGGTCGACGCGGTAGTTTCTGGCGCGCTCACAAGATGCCGCCCTTTGTCTATCATACAACAACTATCATCACCCCGACACCACAAAATAACTATATTATGTGTTACTATAAATATAACAATTTTTTCGTTATACATAATATATTGTATGTATTACATTAAAAATGGATTTGGATCATAAAAATAAAAACGAATCAAGTTAGTTATACATAACTTATTCGAAATTCGTTATCGTTTCTACCAGTTGATTTTGGAAGAACTTCAGCTACTTTGCAACAACACCAATCTAGTGAAATTTTATTTTGTATTGAGAATATATAGAATATGATCAATGGTCCAAATCTCAACTTAGTGGATATCCAAAACATACTGATGAAATCGGTTTACCACATCAAACAAAAATACACACAATATTCAGGTTTAATTCAGGCAAGACGTACTAATTTTATAATGTTATCTATTATGATGAATGTACTCTCAAAAAGAAGAGTTTTCGTATGATATCAAGAGATTTTTCAGAGATACCATCATCAATGAAAACACCATTTAGATATATGAATATTCCAATTTTTTCTTTAAAGATAATATACATTATGCCTATAATTAAATTTATAATACTCTTTTAAAATCGAAAAATTTAATTTATCTCTTTTGAATATCGGTTGTAGCAAAACCATGTCTAGAATATCAGAAATTACTATAAAATTAAAATATACTTTAAAAATGTTCGAGTGTAAATAACTTCAATATAAATTACAGAGAATTATTTTCAAATGTTTTACATAAAAATAGAGAGAAACTTTTAGAAAAAGTAGTTTGTGTATATGGCTCAGTGCTCAAAAGCTATTTTCACGTGGCTCGTGCTATTTTCACGTCATCAAAAACAAATATACATAAAACGAGCTTAAATAAATTTAAAAAGTATTGTCTGTAAAATAGAAAAAGAATTAAATGAATTTCATAAAAATCATAGTACTGAATGTGATGGTCATACTTATGAATGTAAAGAATGCTTCGGCACAAATGTACAATGTCTCGGTGGATGTATAATTGATAAATATTTTTTGGATAATTATATAAAAATGTATATAGAAATTAATATCTATATGGTAAAGTATTAATATGATCGACTTAATGCCTTTATCTCATTATGTGATAATAGAGCGATAGTTTATATACCTTTAATGTTACATTGTACATATACGTCTGTACTTCATTGATTAATGTTTGTTTGTACTCTCCTGATTTAATTTTCTCAATGTTTTGTTTTCTAATTCCTTTACATCCTTTTTTCATTGTAATCTGATATACCTTATATTTTATTGTTTGTGGTATAGAATCCAAAAGATATCCAGAAGTAAAAAAAATGTTCAATATTTTCCATCATAATAATATTTATACAGTAGTAATTTTGATATTTTAATGACTACGATTATATTCATTTATTTAATACAATTTTATTCTTTCTTCTGTATAACAATACATGATCTTCATCGATAATGGTTCTCGTATCATATTCTTGATGATTTGAAATTGTTTATAGTTGGATAAAAGCTTTACATCACATTTTTGCGTACCTTTCCCATTTGTTTGCCATGTACTACATCTTTTTCAAAATGAACACCGGTAGTTTCAGTGTTGTGAGTATGGTTTTAACCAAGCTTTTTGATCAGGATATAACTTTTGATCAGGATATAATTTTATGAATTTTATTGACAATAATACTTTGCTGTATAACAAATTTTAATACAATATAACCAATTACATAATTCATTTTATCTTTTAAAGTATTCACTAGTTTTATATCTTTTGAATTATTTCCTATTCCTTTGTTTATAAGATCGTGTTGATAGTTTGATAATTCATTGATATTTGGAAGATAACGATAAGGATATGGCGGAAAATCTTATCATTTATCCTGAAAATGATCTCGATGGCTTATATCAACTGTATTATATATCCTTTACATTCATCATCAGATATATTTAATGTATGGCCGTAAAAAGTATTACATTCTGAATATATGATATAATGTTATTGTTTTTTACTGTTGTAGACACCTGTTTTCAACTTTCTATTTTTGTAATTTTATGTTTTTTGAGCGTTGTCGTTTTAGAAATAACAATTATGTGCAAATGCATATCTGTTTGGACCATATATATTACACCACGAATTCCTTTTTCATATAAATATTGATCAATAATATCTAGTTTTTGTCCTGTCAGTTTTAACGATACATTTACAGTCAATTGTGACGATGACAATAATACACTGGATATAAATCATAATGTTTATAACATATTTTTCTAACATTATTACACATATCGCTTAATAACCGGAAATCTAATTTGGGATATTAACCGTGATAATCTTAAAAACTTTTACGTTTAAAATGTTCGTATGTTTTACAAATTTCATTTCTACTCGTTTTATTTAAAACTGATATCCAATCTACCTAGTCAAATGTAAATTCTTGGTAAAATTTATCATAATTATCAACCCATTTATAAGGATAATATTATTTTTGTAATATTAAATGTTTATGTTAATTATTGAATATGTTACACATATTATTAAATTTTTATAATCAATTGGTTAAGAAACATGATGATTACACATTTAGCATGATGCATCAGGTTTAATATGGCATATTCGTCAATAGGGGGAAATTTTACATGATTTATGGCTTGTTTAAATTTCAAATGAGCGAAATGTGTATTATTCATTTCAGATAAATTTATAACAGCTTGATCTAAACTCGTATTTAAAAATATATATTTATTAATAAATCTAAATTCAGTAAAGTCATCCATAGAATGTCCTCGCAGCATTATTTGCATTTCTTGATCACAGCATTTTGTTTCCTACAAGTTATAATATGGTTTTTTACATATATTACATTTCCACATCCACCCTGCATTTCCACCATTTATGACATGGAGTAGGCGATAGACCTCCAATTATACTTTTAGAAATTGTTAAATATTCTTTTCCTGAATTTGGTGTAATCTTTAATTATAAATTATTTTCGCTAAGTTTTAATAATATTCGCAAAAATAATATAGAATCATATTCTAAATTATACAACAGAACGTTAATAAATTTTGAAAGCCGTAAATATAAATTATATACATTATATGCTGCACCTCTTACTTCACCAGTAATGTGATCATGATCAACCTCTTTCTTAAATTCGTATTCTTTTAAATTTCTGTTACAAATATTACCTAATGCACCATTTTCATAATCAGATTTAATCATTTCTGTTGTCAATCGTAATTTAATTTTTCGATGCAAATACTCTTTAGCATAATATTGACAATTTCTATAAGTTTCTTTTAAGTAATACACATTACATATTCAATATTTTCACTTCGTTTAAATATTGTTTAACCAATTCATAATAATCATATTCATTCTCATATTCTTTTATTAAGTTAGATGTAAAACAAAATCTAACAGGTTGATGATCGTGACTATATTCTGAATTCAAAAAATGTTGCTTAAGATTCTTTAATGCACATTCAAAATATCATGTTACAACGAAAGATGAAATTGCTCAGCACTAAGAGATTTATATTTTCTCATAGGAAATTTAGGCATCTAAATATTATTTTTTCATGAATGCATTGATCAATATGTTCATATAAAACCTTTTCGAAACCATAATTTTCATTTTAAGCAATGTGTTTTATTTTATTATGATGAATTTGACTTTAGTATAGTATATATTTTTTATACCTACACAACCTAAATACCTATACCTATATCTAAACATTAAGATATATACTTGGTTTTCTAATATTTTATTTTCTCTATAACAATTTAATTCAACACAAGAATCTTTAATTTGATAAACATTAATAGATACTTTCAAAGGTCCTTTATTCATTTTGATATTTGATTGTGTTATATCAACAGAATATATGTTTAAAGATTCATATGTCCTAATACATGTAGAATCTTGGGTTTAGGACGAACGGAATAAGACACGAATTAAACGAAACAAACAATACTATATTAAATAAATTGAAAAATACATTGAAATACAATGAACGACTTGAACACAACAACTTCCCACAACTAACTCACTGTCTCTCGCCACACTCGCTCACTTCTCATTCCCATTTCTCTCGCGACCCGGCGCCACTGTAGCCCGATACTACGTGATTCAAGTTTCGAATCCCACATTCGGCCATCCTCGAAAGCCTTCAGCCTCTGAAGGAAATACGTATGCCTTCATATAATCTGCTGATGTTGTGGTTATCATGGATCCATCTTCATCGAAGTTTCCTACTCGAATCACCTCATATCGATCATTACCTTTCACTTGACTGACCTTGTAAGGCCCCAGATACTTTTGTTTGATTTTCATACCTGGTCCAAACTGGGTTCTTCTGATCGCTACAATATCTCCTTCTTGATAATTTCGAGCTTCTTTCGAGTGTTTGTCATGGTACTTCTTATTTTCTTCTTGGATCTTCAGGATGGATTTTTTTGCTGCATTTCGAAGATCTTCTCTTTCACGATCAAACAATTCAACTGCTTCTTGTTCCAAGACTTCTAAAATGGCTACGTCATCTTGGTGTCTCATCTTCACACCAAATAGGACTTCAAACGGGCTTCTGCCAATACTTCGCTGAAAAGTACTGTTGATACATCTCTGTAATTTATTTACATGTCGATACCATTGTTCAGGTTTATCTTTGGAGAACTTCGTGAGAACTGGTACTATTATGCCATCGATTCGTTCCACTTGACCATTTCCACGTGGCACGCCAGTAGTAGTGAGAACGTGTTCGATCTTCTCTTTTGCACAGTACACTTGGAATGTTGTAGAAGTAAAAGCTGCTCCTCGGTCACTTATTATTTTGTATGGATTTCCAAACGATGCCTGCATAATGTCCATCTTGCTCAGAACTTCACTCGCGTTGGTTGTTTTGGTTGGAAAAATCCATGTAAATTTGGAGAAACTGTCAACAAAAACAAATAAATATTTGTAGAGTTTTGAAGTTGCAGTAATAGGTCCTATGTGATCCACATGGTAAGTATGTAGTGGAATGTCGCCTTTAGGTATAGGTCGAAGTAAACCCTCCTTTTTTCCTTTCTTCTTTTCTGCCATAATACAGGTTATACAACATTCGACTAGATGGTCCAGCTTTTCCCTCAATCTAGGAACATAGTAGTCTGTTTGAATAATCTCTTACATTTTCTTAGTGCCAAAATGACCATTGTCATGCACTTTCTTCAAAACTTCTTGTTGCATACTGGTAGGTAGTACTACGACGTTTCTTCCGTCTATTGTCTTCATAAGGATCTCGTTCTGCATCGAATAGTCTTCATAGGGTTCTTTGAATAAAAGTTGAATGATTACGTTCAGTCGTTCTTCTTTCTTCTGCTCCTTCTTAATTACTTCTAGCATTAGATCTTCAACCATCATAACCGGATTTCGACTCAACGCATCCACGTGTTTCATTCTATCGCCCATACGGTGTTCAATTTCATAATCGAACTCTTCAAGTTGAAGAGCCCATCTTGTGACTTTTGGTGGTAAATTGATCTTCCCCAACGTTTTCTGGAAAGTATCACTAGGTCGGATAATGTCCTTTTCAAACCACTCCTTGATCTGATCACTTAGTATCTTCTTCTCCTTCGGAGCTAATCGGCGGGTTGTAAACACACTGGGTCGTCGTCCTTCAGTTTTATCTTCGTCTCGATGTTAGTCTTCACTTGTTTCTGGGGCGAGTAATCTTCAAGTAATTGGCGAACCTTCGCTTCGTAGGGAGCAGGAACATCAATTTCGTCTACAGCAATACATTGAAGCACTTTCAAGTCTTCATGGAATTCGGTGTACGTTGCATTTAACAGTAGTCCATCGTTGTCTTTTCCTTGTTCACATCTAGCTGGAACTTGCCTCACTGAGATTTTGCCCTGACTAATGGTGATCTCCATGTCTTTAATCCACTCTTGTCCAAGGATAAAGTTATATTTCATCGAGTCTTTTGGAACTACATAAAATGGCGTGCTGTATACCTGGTTGTCGATTTCGATGTCCAGCTTGACTCTCCCAACAGGATTTGATGTCTTGTTCCCCAATCCGGTGAAGCATCGCGTCGTTGGACTCATTTCTGGACGGCCTATCTTCTCGTAGATATCAGTTGGTACTAAATTGACATCACTGCCTGTATCTAGTAACGCCCGGTAGTTTCTTCCTCTCACCTTCATTGATATAAGACCCTCGTCGTTTGAACTTATACATCCCACACTCTGACTCTCCTTAGTGCAATTTGGCGCAATGTGACCAAACATATTGCACTTAAAACATTTGGGTCCTTTATCTTTGTTCGTGCAGTTGACTCTTTCATGCTCCTTCGATCCACAACTGAAACACCGTTTCTGACCTGGCCGCTTCCCATCTGAATTTTTGTTGCCATGATCCTCTATTGTTGAACTAGTTTGATTTTTGTTTTCCTTATTTCGATGTTTGCTTTCTTCCTTCTGTGTAGTTGTCTGTCGTCCTTTTGATTTTTCCTTCATCCTCTCGTATGCCTCAAAACATTTCTTCAGTTCTTGAATATTTCTTGCACTATACAAAATGGCTTTGTTGCTCTCGTAATCTTGAATTCCATCGATGATATACTCGACGAGTGCTTCTTCATCTACTCTTCCTTGGTTGGCTATTTCAATCATCGAGTATATGTACTGCTTCGCCGTCTCGTCAGATAATCGTTTACGTTTCCGTAATTGGTTGTGTACTGTAGCACTGCTGTGTTTGGTGGTAAACTCTTTCGTCAGGTCTTTCTTGAATTTTTTCCATGTTGATATTTTTTTGGTCAACATAAATTTCTTCGCAGAGCCTTTAAGCATTCGTTTTGCATAAATAATCTTTTGCAAATCATGCCATTCTAACAAATTACTTATATCTTCAAATTCATTGAGCCATTGTTCGACTTGTATTTTATCATCGCCTGAAAACTCTGTCAAACTATTTTCAACATCACGAATTGTAAATTCATGTTTGGCTCTATTGCCTTCTCGTCTACTACGTTCACGCCGATCACGTTCACGTCTGTCACGTTCATGTTCATTGCGTTCACGTCTGTCGTGTTCACGCTCGTTGCATTCACGCCTGTCATGTTCGTAACGTGTCTCGCGCATGTCGCGCCACCTATGATCACGCCGTTTTGTTTTTGTGGGTTGTTTAAGCATCTCTTGATCAGAACTGTCATCACTTTCTGAATAATCGGACGTGTCAAAATTTAGCTTACCTTTTTTCATATTCAAACTCAATTTCTTGGAATTGCGTGAATCATAACCTAATTCTTCTTCTGACTCACTTTCACTTGACGTTGGTCTGGAACTTTTCTTATCGAGTACTTTCTTTTCTGTTTTCGATACCTTTTTCCTTTTATCCCCTATATTGTCACTGAAAAAATGTGCGTAATATTCGTCAGAGTCCATATCATTTTCTTTTTCCGCGTTCTTTGTTTTGATATCGTCTTCGTCTTTGTTCATAATGTCCTTCTTCTCAGGGTCATTAGTTTTCCCCAAAAATATTGCTGCTGTCTTCAATCGTTCGATTAGAATCAACTTCTTACCATCAGTCGGTAACTTCAATTTTTCCAATTCTTCTTGCAACTTGGCAACTGTAAATGTTTCGATTTCTTTGATGTTGATTACAGATCCTCCTTTCATGACTGTTTGCCGTATTTGTTTTGGCGTCTCTTGAATTTTTGTCTCCTTGTCATTCTGTTCGTCTATCTCTCCCTTCACTTTCTTGTCGTCCAAGTCGTTTTTCATGTTAATCTTTTTTTCATTATCTGCCATCTTTTCTCGACTTGCGGTGGAATCTGCGTCGAAACACGAACGAACTTAACTGAACTCGTAGTCGTCTTCTACTCGTTCCGTACAACTGGCTTCGTTCCGCGTATCCCCACAACAATCCCGCCCGGCTAACCTCTTTTCCTTCTGCAATGTTCCATCAATTCGCGCCGAACTTTTTCCGGAATTCGCCCGTATATCCCGGACGAGCCCCCAAATGTAGAATCTGGGGTTTAGGACGAACGGAATAAGACACGAATTAAACGAAACAAACAATACTATATTAAATAAATTAAAAAATACATTGAAATACAATGAACGACTTGAACACAACAACTTCCCACAACTAACTCACTGTCTCTCGCCACACTCGCTCACTTCTCATTCCCATTTCTCTCGCGACCCGGCGCCACTGTAGCCCGATACTACGTGATTCAAGTTTCGAATCCCACATACATTGATTACGTCTATCAACATGATGAGATGAAGGGATACTTTCAATAGCATATTCAAATAATCTATATTTTTCTAGTTTGGCCACTTTTGAACTTATTTGTTTTAATATTTTTACGTCTGTACAACATTGTTTAAGTTTATCCATGCTTGTAGAGGAATATAGTTGCCAACGTTTAAATTATCATATTCATCAGAACAAAATAACTCAATATATTTTATACTTCGCCATATAAATATTTTTTCAAATCGATATTTAGTGTTTTTTGCATTTATATTATTAAACTTAAATATAATCTCTTGAATCATTGTTTGTATCTTTTCAATACTAATTGTTCATCATGAATAACACGTTACTGAGATTGAAACTGGAAAACTTTGAAATGTTTTATTTCTCCAGATTATTCTAATTTTACATATTGTACTGATGTTACTAAAGTAACATGAACATGAGTATATTTGTTATCAATAATTTTTAATTTAACACCTGATGCTATTGTTTTTTAATATTTTTCTAAATCACAATGATTGTTGTTTAATCTAAATCTCCAACGACACTTCTTTTATTCCTGCTCCTCTAACTTTATAAACGTTTATTCAAGTTTCAGATATCTAATCAGATGAAAATATATCATCATGAAAATTAAATGTTTTGTATTAATGCTCGTTAAAAATTTCAAAATTATCTCCTTTCTATATTCTTGATTATCCTGTAATATTTTTACGGTTACAATACCATGCAACTGCATTCGATTTACCTCCATGTATTGTGACGAACGCGAGTGACTACTTTCGTCCCATACACCCACACATCAAGAAAACGCCTGTGGTAAACCGGGTGAGCGAATGCGGCACGATTTTAACAGCTCACAATACTGTTGCGCGCGATATCCGCGCCACGGCGCCGGTATATGACCGAAGCAGTCAGACTATAGAGGGGAGACGCCGCGCACTACCCCTACACGAAGGACGCATGCATAAATAGGCGAGCTCACGGTCAGTCACTCTTTCGTTCCTGATATAAGAACCAGCAGCACTCTCATCAGTTCTTGACGGCCGGTCCAGTAACAACTTTGCTGAGTTACTAGGAGTTAATCTAGTCTACCAGCAATTTGGGACTGTACGAGTGCAAGCAACGCGTACACCCGAAATACGCACGATTTCTTAATTGCAGTGGAATAACATTCGCGCGCGGGCATAAACGAAATATCCAGGAGGACGATGCTGACGAGGGGAAAAGGAACCGGAAGAAGCCCACGCGGAAGAGGACTCAGAAGGCGAAGTAGAAGGCGGCGTGGAAGACGACGCAAGAGGGCAGTGAGAAGTCACCGGCGACCCCGGGGCCAGGGATCGGCTGCGCGAATGCCGAGACGCCTTAAGGTCGAGCGTTAGAGCACGGATGAGGCAGCTGCGGGAGATAATGGCGCGCAAGCGCCTACATTTAAAGCAAAGTCACAGCGACCAGGGAGAACTTATTAATCAGGAAATTGTGTGAGAAATACGCATACAGGTGGCACAAGAGTATCATTCAGAGATTCTTGCTATTTTAAAAGCACTATTGCCTACGAAACTGTAAATAGATAAATATTCAATTATGTTGTTCGCGGCCTCAACGAAATTGTTGGAGAGACTGTGGCATCTGCACACTTTTTTGTAGGAATGTTATTTGAATGGATGTTAAATTGTATATTGTGTTATTGGTTAATGTAAATAGGAATTGTAGCAAATTTAATTAGTCAGTGTAACAAAGGGGATTCCCAGTGATCATTTACGCGAATAGTTTAACGATTAATTCTGCTTTATTGAAAGGGTTTCAGTTTTTGTGCTATTGTGTTTTATTTCGATTCTGGTGAGATATTGTAAGCAACGAAGAGAGTTTTAAAATTATTAAATCATGTTTAACAGATTTATGTGTTCTTGTTCTCGATTTTCTCTCAACCCACTAAAAGATCCCACTGCCCTGAGGTATAACAATCTCGTAAGAGCACGATATCTGCGAGGTCTCCAACAGGCGATTTTGGTAATTACAAGCTGGGGGCATTCGTCAAAGTATATAGAACATTTTTATGAAGACGATTTTTATCGACTAATTTATGGTGTTAAAATATACATTATTTTAAGTGATAATGATGTATCAAAAAGCGATTTTTTCACTTTATAAATAAAGATGGTTAAAAGATTTAGTAATGTAGGATTTGAATGTCTTATTCATTCACCAAACATTGAATAAGGTCAAAGTATTTGTTTATGTGGTAAATAGTATGAATTTTTAGTACAAGCAGAAAGGTTGAATTAAACTTCGTGCGTTGATGAATAGATGAATATAATCAAATTGATTATGGTACTAATGGACAAATTGATGCTATCGAAATAGACGATGATGAGAGAATTGCATTCTAGAATGATGTTGAGTAATATGTATTTCGTTTTTAATTTAAATATTTTGAATGAAATTGAATCGAATGATTTGTAACACTAGAATAACTTTCAATAACAATAAATGATAATTCTTTTTTATGCAATAAAATAACGAATTTATCTTAATTTTCTTCCTTAATTGATAACGATTTTTTCAATATAATTCTTTAATAATTTTTTATATTATCAAATTTGTTTTTGAATTCATAAATTCAATTGATATTCAGGATGCAATTATATATATATATATATATATATATATATATATATATATATATATATATATATATACATTAAACTGTATTTGATTTTTCTATCCATGAAATGTACGTTTGATCAAATCCTAACCATTTTACATATACTTTATTTCCTTTTGTTTTTAACACTATTAAATACATATCTGGAATTTGTTTATAATTCATATTCAGAAAACGATCCATGAATATCTTGAAGATGATAGACAATAGGGTTGGAATAAATGATTTTAACAATTTAAATATTTCCGTAGCCCAATTACCAATACATGAGTTCTCAAATACAGATTTTAATTCACTTACTCTTACTTTATCACCAATTTTTAATTACAGTAAAATAAATGTTTTATCTCTTTTATAAACAGTTTTCAATAATATTTTTACTATGTTTATTGATATTAATAGATTTCAATTTAATAGAATAGTGTATGGTATTATTATATTCATCTATTAATTTTGTAAGTATATACAATCATTTATAATTACCTTCTATGACAAACTAATCACATTTTTTCTTTAAATGTGAAATTTAATCGTTTATCAACAGGGGTTTTAATTTCTGAAAAACTAGAATAATAGTGAATATTATACTGTTTTATAAGATGTTGAAAATCTTTATTATAAAATTCTTTACCACTATCTGTTTGTAAATATATAGGTATGCTCCTAGAGAGTGTAATTCCTAATAACACAAGTTTACGTCGACGGATTTTTTTCCGAATAGGTTTATGTAATTCATCAATAATAGTTTTTCTATAATTTAGTTTTTTTACAAATATACTTTTTTCACAAAATGGATTTATACCAACTATTCCTGATTTTCCATTTTTATTGTTTTCTGTTTAATTTGAAACGTATGATTATTTTTTTACATTCAAGCTATATGTTTCCATTTACGAGAATATAACATATAATTGTAAATGAATTATTGCTTGAATGTATATTTCAAGAGAAATGGGTATATTCTTAACATATTTACTGCTTTGCAAAAATATTTTCTTTCCTTTTGAATCGTAATGGCTGCGTTAACTCATATCCATTTTTCACCAGCTTTCAATATAACCAAAACATACTACAAACAACTAGCCTAAAAGTATCTTCTTCTTATGAACTAATTTTGAACCAAAATAAAAAAATGTACTCAACTCTAAACAATTAAAAACCGGGTGCCAATATAGAACTTTTCACGTATATTTCCCGACTTTTTAAACACATTTTGTGTCAAATTTTAAAAATTATAATTCATAATGCAGTTTCACACTATAGTGAGCTTTTACATGTAATAATTGTAAATATTAATCTGGTCCCTGAACAGAGATATTACAATCTATAAACCCGAAAAATTGCGAGCGGTTGAAAACAAAAGAGACCGCCATCGCACCTCTTCTCATAAATTCAAAATCAACTAGTCTATATTCTTCTACTAAATATGTACTGATTTATTAATAAAATAAATAATTTGTACTCAACAATAAACGAATATAAAACATATGCCAAGGTCACTTTTTGTGTAAATTCCAGATTTTTTAACACATTTTGTGTCTAATTTCAAAGTTGAAATTAATCATACAGTTCAGCACCATAGTGAACTTTCGCATGTCATAATTACAAAATTTTATCGGGCCCTTTAAAATACTAGACTCTACAATCTAAAAAAACACAAAAAATTGCGAACGGTTCAAACAAAAGTGCCCAACATCGCACCCCCTTTCGTAAAAATTCCAATTTATCTAGCCTATAGTATTCTACTAATAATGTACTAATTTTGTAACAAAATACTAATTTTGTACTCAACTATAAACAATTAAAAAACGGATGCCACTGAAGCCCCTTCCGCATAAATTCCCGAATTTTAAAAACATATTTTGAATCAAATTTCGAAATAGAAATTCATAATTCAGTTTAACATCTTAGTGAACTTTTGCATGTAATAATTTCCAGATTTTATCTGGTGCCTCATCAGCGCTATTACCCTCTAACAACCCGAAAAATTGGGAGCGGCTCCAAACAAATGTCCGCCACCGCATCCCCCTTCTCAGAAATTCCTATTTAACTACCCTATAATGTTCTACTATATACTAATTT
Source organism: Gryllus longicercus (assembly GCA_038098605.1). Taxonomy (NCBI): domain Eukaryota; kingdom Metazoa; phylum Arthropoda; class Insecta; order Orthoptera; family Gryllidae; genus Gryllus; species Gryllus longicercus. Next base: position 1,455,713 of record JAZDUA010000071.1, on the reverse strand, counting down.
TGTAACACAATAAATAATTTTGTGCTCCACTATAAACAATTTAAAATCGGGTTCCACTGATGCACTTGAGGTAAACTCCCTATTTTTTAACACATTTTGTGTAAATTTCAAAGTTGAAATAAATTTCCAGTTTTTAAAAATCCATTTTCAGTCAAGATTCGAAGTGAAATATTTACTGCAGTTTGGTACTATAGTGTTGTTTTACGTACAATACAAGTTCAAGGAAACGATAGTTGAATATGATAGTTACATTATTTTAGTGATCACTGATATATCTCTTTGTGCACATAATTAATCACGTTATTTCTAACTTTTGCAAATTTCGAACATTGAGGGTGTCTATCAAAAATTGATCATGTTTCTATTTCACAAGTCTTCTGATCTGAAAAAGAAAGATTTTCAAGAAAATATTACGGGCCGTTATTGTGAAAAGATTTTCTTTAACGGCCATTATTGAAGTTAAATTACGCGAAATCTATTCATTTTAAAAAATTGTTAATGATCTGCCTTTGGAAAACAATTTTAATAAACAAATCTGTGTCATTGTATTGTATAATTGCAGAAAAACAAGGAACAAAATTTTAACTTCTGAATATTTGAAAATTAAATTCTCAACGATATTTCGTTGAGATATTATTATGTAATGTTGGGGAATGTTGTTGAGTGTTTATATAGTGTATCCCAAGATCTCAATATTTCGTTTCAAATTCGCAGATTCTTGATTTCTGCCAGATCAATCGAGGAATATCAATTTTGGAGAAGTTTCATCAGCAATTTTCGTACGTTAATGACTGTTATGACGGCATAAAGCACAAGCGTTCATCACTGCAATTGCTCGAAGATCAGGGAAACTGAACGAAAACCTGATCGAGATGGTGGTCATTGACCCGGAAGCTGAAGTACAATACTTGTTAAAGGTTCTTTAGAAATATAAATAAAATAGATATAAATTGGGGTCCGAAGCCAATGGGGGTCCGAAGCCTTAGAGTTTAACCTACTATGATTTCACGATTTAGAAACATGATCCAGACAAATATGCAATCTAAATGGTAAATAATCATGTAAATGTCATTGTTAAAATTAATATTACTCTCCTTCTGGATGCTCGGTATAGTTTCTAATTGAATAGAAACCGTTGTGCAGCAGAACAGGAACTTAAAGTTTTGTATCGAATTTAATCGTTTAATGTCATCTGGCAAGGTGTTGTAAAATAATATATATGTATTGTATGTGAATTGTTTGTAGTGAGCTGTTGATACTGTCACCTGATAAATATGATTACAATGTCAAGTATTGTAGTTATAGACATCTGCGTTTACTGAAAATATATTTCCGCCCTTACGTAAGTCATTTTTGACAAAAACCAAATGAGAGGCTAACCAGAATCACGTGGGTGGGATTTGTTTATTATTCGTACAATTCTTTTTTTGTAATCTAAAAGTCTGGGAGGAATAAGATGTATTTTCACAGAATATAATGCCATATCTCAGGTGGGAATGAACATTCAGGAAAAATATCGAGCATTGTGTAGGCTGAGTGAACTTAAAAATATTCTGAAAGCGTAGCTATCAATAACAATATCAACAAAGAATGTTTAAATTCGTTTGTGTTAGAAAAGTATGAGCATGTAAGTATCGACATCTAACGGAGAAATTGGTTAACTCAAGAGTGGCAGCACAAGTGTCTACATCTAGCGGCAAACGCGACTGTGACGGTAGTGCAGTGGCTACACAACAGGCATCTAGTGAAGAAACTGGTCTTCATCGAGCATGACGTCGGAAGAAGGCACCTCTTGAATATAAGAAGTCTCAAAAATAGCTGAAAGGTTTCACCAAAAAATAAACAAATGACGGAAGACGATCCAAAAAGATCACTGATAGACTTAATAAACTAAATGCCAAATGTCAGCGAAACAAGACAAACAGAAACCAAAGAATCTATCACTACAATTGAATCAATCTTTGCAGACAGGCTGTGGGTCAAAATTTTTATAAATATGATATTATTCTGCTTATGGTTACACTAGGATAGATGTAATAGTCCACGCAGAAAAGTTTTGATTCTGTTATCTAACATAATGTTGACTGTGTGTCGAATATTTGAGTTACTACAGAAAGGTCATGAGTCACTGACTGATACCCTTTCTGCACGGACTGCACTTAAAAGCAAGATGTTGGTGTTGTTGTCGCTCTATTACCCGCGCTTATTTCAAGAAGTTCTTGGCTAATTCTTTGTATTTGCATATTGTGATCGATTGTTGTATATCTCCACTTTGTAAGGACACAGTCAGGTTGTAAACATGTTAGATAGTGTTTCCTCACCTTCCGATAGTAAACAAGAAATCAGTAAAACAGCGAAAGGAAAAAAAGGACTAAAATATAGATGAATACAAAAGGAATGACATACGTAACTGCAAAGTGCAAGGACTGAGACACGAAATTGGCTAGGATAAATCTTGACATCGCGGAAAACGTGCTCAGATTCCAAGTAATTAATTATGACTTCCAATTATGCATATTAATAATATACTGTCACTAGTAATATTAATTTGGGTTTAAACTTTCCGAAAAAAACTGTCATTTTTTGCAGCGGCAGGAAAAGCTTTTTTCTGGTAAATGACAATCAACGGGTAGTTATCATTGTTCATCTTAATAAATTTAATGATAAAGATCAACAATACGTCTACCTTCTACGACTCATTGAAAACCCATCAGGTGAAAAATAGCAGACCAAAAAGGGTTTTCGAATGGCCAGAAATTTCAACTTTTCACACATTATTTTAATAGGAGAAGAAAGTGTAAATGTGCGCAAAAATGTGCGCAAAAAATCTGCATGATTTAACAGGAAAGGGAGTTTGTTGGTTGTGTTGCTACTCTTTCATGGCGAATGTCCACAACATTGAATGAGAAAAATCCTAAAGCTAACGCAAAACCAGGAGAAACATGTCGATCACATTAACACTTTTCCAAAGAAAGCAAGACACTACTCAGGAAGAGAGCTCTATTATTTAAATAAAAGACTAAATGTGAAGCAAATACATCAAATATTCTTAAAAATATTCTGATGACAATGTGAAATACAAATCCCATTTGAACTATTTCAATGATAATTTTAATCAAATATTTGGATAACCGTAAGTTGATCCATATTCTATATGTTAAGAATTGTCAGCACACACAGAATCCACAGTTCATATTTTTCTGAATCCGTCAAAAGAGCTGCATCTCAGAACTGCTGGTTCATCGCAGAAGATAAGTAGTTGTGCTACAGAATAGCACAGACTTTCTCGTATTAGTTTTCTATTTCCTTTGGTCTCGGGTAGCTATTTGAACTTGCCACAATATCTTGCCTCCTGCCATCTATCGCTGCCAAAATATTTTTTTTTTTTTATTTTCCGTTTTCCTAATAGAAGAACAATAATATTATTTTAAGAATATTAAATAACAGTAAAACCTCGTCCTAAACTGCAATTTTCTTTGAAACATTCCGAGCAGGTTTTAAGAAAATAGCGCATAAGCGCTACAGTAAATTCGAAATTTGCAGAACTTTTCACAGAAAAATGTAATTTGAAGTATATTAATGCAATTTACTCACAAATACTGTTTACAAATTGCTCAACAAATACTGAAAATACTCACAAATACAACACAAATACTGTTTACAAATTGCTTGAAATGTGCATATTACCGGGGTTAATCTCATATTAAAGAATGCATTTAGTACTATCTGCTCGAATAGTTTATAAAAAATTGGATTGCTTTTTGAGAAAAAAGCGTTTAAGCGTTTCTGAACTTGCAAAAATTTCAGCTAGTTTTGACAGAAAATAATTGAGTTTTCGGCAATGTTATTATGATAATGAAATTAAAGCACATGTACTCAAAAATATTATAACGTTTACAAAGTGGTGCTAATTTAAATATTAACAACATGAGATACAAATCAAAAAAAATAATGTTAGTATTTTTTGCAAAAACAAAATAATATAGCAATATGTCGTTTATGTCATCTTATAGAGTACATTTAGCACAAACCCTACTAAAAGTTTAAAGAAAAATTTTAGAGCCGCTTTTGAGAAGATCTGGTTTTTGCCATTTTTTAAAATTGCACAAATTGCACGCAATATTGCGCGAAAAATACTGAAATTTTGAAAAAGTGTATAAGACCTAAATGAAAGAACAAATTATTGACAACAAATTTTATTTGAAGGAAAAATTTCCATCTTCAATTTTGTAGACGTAGGAAAACCCCGAAAACGTCTGAGCTAATCGTCGGAAATTGAACCTATGCCACCTTCACACGTGTATTTTACTATATTCTTACAATAAATTTAAAGAAAAAAATTGAGTTATGTTTGAAAAGAAATTGAAAATGTTCCAAAGTCTGCATGTAAAGTACCGCCAAAAATTAATGAATGATTTTCAAAATTGCAGAAGATAGACTCAGGGCTCAATTTTTGCTGTTATGAATACATCTGGAAATATTCCTGTGCATAATGAAGCATTGAAATCTATACGCAATATATCTATACGCAGTATATCTATACGCAACCCTACTTATATTGTGATATTCAATTCTTATCATAAACTGCAATTGTGAAATACGGCCAATTTCAAGCAGATTCTTCAGAGAAATAGTTTTTAACGCGGGGTGAAACCGACGCCAAACAGCACACTACTTCACACAACATACCACAAGGTCTTATAAACAATTACGACTCTCTAGAACGAAAGATGATAGCACGCCTCGATGATAGAAAGATGATAGCCCCTCCCATGCCTCGAAGGGTGTCCACCTTCGTCTGCATAGTAGGGAAGATAGAATTTTAAACACAATTTTTTCTTTGAGCGAGAGCACTTAAAAAGGATATATTGTAAACCTGCAGGCTGAATGAACTATTTCTGAACAGAATTGTTGGATTTGGACATTTTTGTCGGATCCTGATAACAAACTAGTGATGAAACAGCTCAATCTTTTTCGCTCTTGGTAACGGTTACGTAATAATATTTTTACCGAACATTCTGTTTAAATTAACATATCTCAGTCATGATTAATTGATTATTGTTAGTTATTCCGGGCGCGTCAAATACTGAAGCCATTAGTCCCGTAAGTGTAGTACATGTTTTGCTCGGCTGGAGGCGGTGATTTCCCCCAACTGAATGCCGATATCCGGCACCGACCTACCGTCAGCCAGCGAGGGTTTCAACAAGGAAGAGGAAGGAAAGATCGCGCACGATCAATGGCCCGTTTATTAGAGTACTACTCCGGCATTCACCTGGTGTTGATCGGAGAAACCACAGAAAACTGCCGATCGGAGCAGCCGACTAGAATTCTCCTCCAGACAGTGATTGAATTCGACCTAGCTGAAAAACTAGTGTCAAAAATCCTGCCACCGTCGGGTCACAAACCTAGGACATCCCGGTCAGAGGGACTGCAGTTACATCAGTTGATGCCCTGAGCAATCTTTTCCGGTCATCTCAATCATAATTTACAGTAAAACATATTACAAATTGTAGAACATTAGGGGCAAAAACTAAATATTTTTAAACAAATATCAACATAAATTCGACAATTAAAACTGCGTATTCATACAGCTCAATCCTGCCCTTACTTGTGGTGCTAAAACAGCACGTACTTTCTCGCTCGTACTTTCACGCGAATTTTCTCGAAAAGTACCCAAATTTTCAAAAAAAAATCGTACGTGACATTATTTTGAAATCTATCGTTTAAGGAACGCATTTTATTAATGGAAAATATCTCTATCTTTAATATTTTGGTTGTAGGAAGATGTTAAAAAAATTTTGAACTTTTACAATTTTCGAAAAATTAGGATTTTCAACGAACATGATACCTGCACCAATCTCTTAAACGTCCTTCACACTATCCAACAAAATCTAATCAAAAACGATTTGTTTGAAAATTTGGAACGTGTTCCAAGGGCGTAATGTAAAGTACCCCAAAAATGAAAGTATCGTCTTCAAATTCAAGAGAACGCGTCATCATCAAGATCGATTGGGGAATATCAATTTTGGAAAAAATCGGCTGAAGGATTTAGCCAGTTGCGTTGATCACAGAGACGGACAGACAGACGCTTTGCTGACATTCGATTTTTCGGTATCAAGGGCCCACGAAACAGGGATTCTAGCTACAACACGTCTTAGGATTTTTTCTAAATTTATCTTCTAGGTTCATTCACTTTTTCGTTACCAAGCCCTTTTTTCTGGCTAAAATTCGCCGATTTTTCGTGCAGGGGCAAGGAATGATCGGGCTCGGTTCGTGGCCCGTTTGTTAGGTTACTGCTCTAGCACTCGTCTGGTATTGATCGGAGAAACCACGGAAAACTATCTATCAGAGCAGCCGGCCACTACTTCTCCTTAGCTGCTGAATTCGACGCAGCTCTCTAGAAGGACTTGCCGGTTGGATGCACTGCAGTGACAAATTGATGCCGCGAGCCGCCTCAGCCGAAACTAAAAACCAAATTCTGTGATATATATGTGAGCTATACATGAGACATACTTAAACATTCTTTGAGGTAATAAAGTTTTTATATTTTTTAAAACATGTACATTAAACGATTTATAGATCTAATACTGAGATAAGTTTTGCAGAAATAACACAATCTCTAACTTCAATATTAACTAGTTCTGCTACAACAGCAAAAAGTTTCTCGCATTATTTTTAAGTGCTCCGCTATATTATACTACTACACATGAAAAGACTTTTCAGCCAGCAAAAATTATTTTCCGCGCTGAAACTCACCGCACCTCAGCACTTCACCGAGTTAACTCGCCGTCAGCCATACCACTAAGCTATTGACCGTTGTCTCAGCTTAAGTAAAACGTAGGATTTTTTCTCAAACAAAGTCAGTCAAAGCTCTACGATTTTGAGAAACATTAATTTGTTGGAGTACTTTACGAAAAACCCCTGCGACATTTTCAAAATTTTAGAGAAAGGAATTTTTCTCAAAAATGGCTCCAAAATTTTACTTGAAAATTATTGTAGTAATAAAGTAAAATGCACTTATAAATGTAGTATAGGTAAATTAGGAATTTTCATTATTAACTCTGAGTTTCCGAAAATTTTTTGGCATCTTCCTACAAATACAAAATAGAAGATTTTTCCTTAACGTGAAATTTGTTCTCCTTAATTAGTTCTTTCATTGTGATGTACATTTTCTTTCAAACAATTTAGTAGTTTGTGGTTGTGTAAAATAATATAAAATAATAAAAACAAGAAACGGCTCCAATTTTTTTCTCAAACTTTTGTTAGGGATAGTGTTCATTGCCTTGTATAAGATTACTTTATTACCATTTTGCTGCATTCTAAAAATGTATATTTTTACTTGTCTCTCATGTTGTTAATAATTATATTAGCGGCTGTATGTTCACATTATGAATTTATTATCACATGTGCGTCATATGATGTCTAATAAAGTTTCTCGAAAACTGAAAAGTTTTCTGTGAAATTGAGCTCAAATGTTGAATATGATCAAATAATTTGTTTTGGATGTCATTATCTGCAAACTTCTATATTTTTTCTAAAATATGATGGATGTAAGTCTAAGGTGAAATTCTTTACCGCACACGTTTTGGGATTGTGGTTTCCTATAAACTACCAAAACCTATCATCATTCCTTAGCACTTTTTCAATTAGACAAAATAATGTTAAGCTGACGAAAAAAATTAAACCTAAAAAAATACGTTTTTGGCTGCAGAGAGGTAGAGGTGTGAGAAGAGCTAAGATGCTTTTTCAATATCTTATTTTTATGTTAGAAGCAAAGTTTAACTAGATACTGATATGTCATTTGATTTTAGGGAACTTTTTACCTTCTTTTCTGTATAAACTTTTCATAACGAGTGGACTTTAACAAAGTGCAAGTCCGGCTACCAACGAGTGATGTACGAGCTTCTCGGATGATATTTAGCCCTGACTAGAACCGCGATCACTTATTGTGAAACCTTTCTGTTCACAGCACGGATATCTCTTGTGTGGCTCTCCGAGTGCCCTATAATGACACGTGAGCTACAGAGTTGTCGTAATGCCCTCGCTCCTGCGTGCCAACTGCTACGTCGTTCGTGCTGTTATTTTTCTCTCTCAATCTCCACGATAATACTATCGTCCGAGAGAGTGTCCCCGTATGTGCCATACAATTAGCAACCACAAAGATACAAGTCTAGCTGCACCTTTTTTCCACCAGTTAATTGCTTTTACATTTCTCAGTAGCTGCTTTGAATGTGCTGTTGAGCAACCATAAAATGCAATCTTCGAATGGAACAGATAATACTGCAAACGACTCTCAAAAACGTTTTGGACTTCCTTTGAAATACATTATCGTTTAAAGAGCTCGTTTACGAAATTCTTATGTTAACTATCATGGTCAAGGCAAGGGAAACGCATGATGACTACATACGAACGGTATCAGACATTTAGGACAAGGTTGCCAAATACTACATATAGAAATATTATTTCTTTCTTTAGTTCATTTGGGAACAGTTGTGGTAGAAGGTTTGTAGCGAATGAACACACACCAATAGAAAGGGCCATGTTGCATGATTTGATAGTCTTCTCCATCTTCTTGCTGGTATGTATTAGCCTCAAACTCTGTGTCGAATACGATCTTTGCATCAAGCTTCGGTGATTGGACATCTTTAAAAAATGGAATACTTTTTACTTTCTCGTGTATATATATATATATATATATATATATATATATATATATATATATATACATATATACGGAGTAATATACGTAGTATAGAGAATGTTATGTAATGCTGCGTATTTTTTTAATTGCAAGGTCGCATCAACTTCTAGGTCATTAACGACCACTATGACGTGTAACGGTATAGTAACTATGAGAAAGGCACGATATGATGATGATAGGGGTGTGAAAGGACGAACACAATACAACTATGCCTGAGGAGGGACTCGAACCCGCGATCGCTACGGCACTACTGCCTTAGAGATCTCGGCTACCCGGACCGGGTGCTGAGGAGAATTGTTTTCGAAATTTCAATGGAAATGCAGGTTTGGGGCCCCCCTGATACCTAAAAATGTATTTTAACGTCCGAACGTCCATCAGTGTGTCTGTCAGTCAGTCCATCCGACCATCCGTCTGTCTGATTGTTTCTCTTGTTTATGTGAACAACACTAGCGCATAAAACAATAGTAGGATTATTTCCAAATTGAAGAAACCCCTGTTCATTTGGCCTGAGTCGAAGCTCTGCGATTTTGAAAAACACTCATTAGCTTTTTTACTCGAAGCCCCTGAGACATTTTCAAAATTTTCTCAAAAATGGCATCAAATGTTTTCTTTAAATTTCTTCTAAGAATAGAGTAAAATACACTTACTAATGTGGCATAGGTCCGATTTTCAGAGTTCACTCTGAATTTAATTTTCGATTTTTGAGTTTGATTTTTTCGCCGTCTTCTCACAACTATAAAATTAAAGATAAAGATTTTTCCTTTAAATGACATTTTTTGTTCATAGTGTTTTCTTTCATGAAAATCATATACATTTTTATACAAATTTTGGTCGTTTTCGAGCAATATGGGTGCAATGTGTGCACTTTTAAAAATTTACATAAACAAGATTTTTTTCAAAAGGGCGTCAACTTTTTGCTTCAAATTTTTACAACGGATAGTGCTTATTGCACTATTTAAGGTGAGAGAATTAATTATGCTGTATTCATTTTTAATTTATATAAATGTAATTCTTTTCAAATATATCTCACGCATTTAATATGCACATTTCCGGCGATTTGTGAACACTATTGCATTTGAGACCGGAAGTTCTTGAAATTATTTTATATGAAGATTTTGAAAACTCAACAATTTTCTGTGGAAAGACGATCGAATTTCGAATTTACAGTGCGTAAACATTTTTTTAAAAACAGCGCAAAATTTTTCAAAGAAAATTGCCATTTAAGACGGAGTTTTACTGTTCTTTTGGATTTGTAAAATAATATTCCTGTTATACTATTAGGAATTAATAAGAAATTAAGAAAAATTCCAAAAAGGTACTTTGGGCGGCGATAGATGGCAGCTGGCAAGAGTATATGGCAATTCCGAATAGATAGCCGAGACCAAAGGAAATAGAAAACTAATACGGGAAAGCCTGTATCATTCTTATACAATAATCGACTAACCTGCGTTCGTTGACTCGTCACTCACGGAAGGTCCCCTTCTGCTTCACCATCAAGACAAATCAGGTCATTCGACGCATCTCGGTCACTTGTTGCGGGAGTGATTTGTTTTTGAAGTTTCGTTCACAGCATTTTAGGACATTTCTCTAAAGTTGTGGTGGGTACTGTTTTTAAGGAATCAGTCACTCCTTTCTACCAGACAACGTGATTGAAACAATTCTTAGTTTTCTACCAGTAGGATATTGTGGAAAAATCTAGAAAATATATTATTGTACTTTATGAGAATATAGAACGTTCTGATGTACCATACCATTTTCCGACGTTTACATCAATCCTGGCGACTTGGTTCATGAAATTTGCGATAAAGAATCGTAATTTTGTAATTAGCAAATACTTAAATACGTAATTCATTCGATTATGTTTCACGTAACTTTATACCCCGGACAACTGTAATCTCTTTAAGATTTATTTCTGTTATAAGCTTGCAAACCACAAATAAAACTTTTCAACATGAAAATACTCGCCGGAGAAACCTCGCTAAAGTAATGAAAAGGTGGACCTTACTTTGGGCGGGGTTTCCCCAATGTGGTCAGGTTTCACTCACATCCGCGTCTCAGTTCATCCCTTTCAGTTTTGTTCACGCGAGGAAGCAACCGAAAAATCGACAGGTGTTTACAGAGGTCAACGAGGAAACAATGTAGCTCAGTTCCCACTAAAATTCATGATCATATCATTTGAGGGAAATCCTCTAACACTGGCGAATATAACACATTATTCTGAAGTGTATATGTTAAACCAGCAGAGGTAGATTATGCTGGCGATAGGAAGTTTAAAGTAATGATTTTATTTATTTATTTACGTCAAAAACAGTTAAAACGGTGTGTGACGTGCTATGGGGAGAAGTTAATTTGAAGTTACATTTATGCCCTGAAGTAAAACTAGTGGTCATCTCAGCATTTGCTCACGGATCAAGGAAACTGGACGAAAACCTGATCGAGATGGGGGTCATTGTCCCAGAAGCTGAAGTACAAGCTGAAGCTGAATTACGGTTTCCGCCGTTGGCAGTGCTTACGATGAACGTGCATATGCTTTTTGTAAACGTAGATCTTTTGCAGCAGACTAAACTCTAGAGGGAGCCGAAGCACCGAGCACATGGGCGCGCTAATTATGTTTCCAGTGACAGAAATCAAGTTTTTTAAAAGTATTTTATTACAATAAGTCGTACAGCAATTGTATACTTGTTGAAATATGAATTTAACGTTGATTCTGACATCGAGGAGCGTGAGCAGCGTCTGATGGAACAATGCTGGTGAGAGCTACTTGGCTCCCGTTTATATACAAATTTCCATTTTGTTTACTAGGTCACAAACAAGATTTCTCTTCGTATCGTTTCTAGTAAACATCCTGGTATGCATTGGTTGCCGTTAGCCAAAGGGATGTAACTCGCTCTTCCTTGAACGAGGAAAACAGAATGGTATGCAACCAGGATATATTTGTAGACGTAGATAAACAATTCAGAGAACGTTTACGGCAGGATTCAGTGGGGATACGTCCGCAATGTGAGTAGACATTTAACTTGTAACGGGGAAGGGATAGCAGTGACATTGCCAGGAGGACGAAGGGAGTGGGGCTGTGTAACGTCGCTTTGGGAGTAGATGTACGTATGCCCACTGCACTCTCCAAAAAGGTGTGAGCACTCTCCCCATTGCAACTCCTTTCGGTTTCCCTCTTGAGTATAAGGATGAGCTCGCGAGATATCATTGCTTCCAAGATAATCCTTTTTTTTTTAAATTTATTTCTACCTGCTCGGCATTTCTGCCTTTCAGGGGTGTTCATTGTACAATATTATACACATTAACTTTTAGGGATGGACATCCGCATGCGTTACCTCCTCTCTCAGGGGTCTGATAAAACGTTGTTCTTTGAGAAGAAACTGTGCATAACAGTTTTTGGAGTTATATGGGTTTATTTTGAGGAGAGGGTGTCAGTGGGTGGAATTTTGGAAAGTGGAAGATGGGTAGGTGATTTAAGGTGGACGAAGGGAGTCTTTAGGGAATCGTGATCTTATTCTTTTTGATGAACCATACGTTTTACCTAGCTTGAATATTGTTGTACTGCGCGATTGGGGAATGGATGAGAAGAATTTATGAGTCATAAGATTTATATATTCGTTAATGGATGATATATTTAGTTCATTTTGGATTTGTATGTTGCTTATGAACCAAGGAGCTTTAATGATCTTTCTGAGAAATATATTTTGTATTATTTCTATTTTGTTTAGGTTTGTTTTTGCGGAGTTATTCCAGATCGGGCAGGCATATGTGAGCGTTGGTCTTATTATTGTTTTATAGATGGTTAAGCCGCAGTCAGTGCTAAGTCCGGAATTTCTATTTATTATTGGGTACAGTTTGGATATTTTTGCATAAGTTTTATCTGCTATAGATTTGATATGTTGTTTCCAGTTTAGTTTGGTATCAAGTAGTACTCCTAAGTATTTTGCTGGTGTATTTCCACTCATCCATTCTATATTTGTGTTTTGGAGGCTGAGGAGGGGTGGTTGAGGAAGTTTGCGGAGTGTGAAAATTTTTGCTTGGGTTTTAGATGCGTTAATCTTTATTTTCCAGTTTGAAGCCCATTTAATGTAGTTATTTAGGTCAATCTGTATATTGTCGAAGGCGCAGCTAATGTCTGAATGAGAGGTAAAAAGTGCTGTGTCATCTGCGTAAAGGGCAATTTCTGTATAGTCTGACTGTGGTAAATCCGACATGTAAACAGTAAAGAGAAGTGGAGAGAGGCAAGAACCTTGAGGGACTCCTGCATTAATTTCAAATTTGTTTGAGAGACTTGAGTTAATACGGACGGAAAAATATCTATCTTTTAGAAAACTTCTGATTAGATGGAGTAGATATTTGGGAGTTCCTAGTTGGCGCAGTTTGTATAAAAGACCTTCATGCCAGAGTTTATCAAAGGCTTTCTCAATGTCTAGGAACACTGCAATTGTGTATTTTTTGCTGTGAAATGAATTTGCAATATATTCAGTTAAACGGAGCAATTGGTGGGTGGTGCTATGTTGAGATCTGAATCCGAACTGAAAGTCAGGGATAGCGCTAATTTTTGTTAGGTAAGTAGATAATCTGCTGATAATTAATTTTTCAAATATCTTTGCGATTGAGGGTAGGAGGCTTATTGGTCTGTAGCTTGTAGGAAAGCGGGGATCTTTGCCTGGTTTACAGAAGGGTAAGATTATAGATAATTTCCAATTTTTTGGAAAGTAGCCCAGTCTTAGACAGGAATTAAATAAGGCGGTTAAAATAGTTATAGCTCTTTTGGGTAATTCTTTAAGAGCTCTGTTGTTAATATGGTCGTGACCTGCTGATTTTCGGGTTTTCAATTGCTTAATAATTTTAGATGTTTCGGATGGGGATATAAATTTTATTTTATCTGGGACATTATAGTCTGGTAACAGGACGTTTTTTGTAATATAATTAGTAAAGGAAGAATTTGTATTTGGGTTTGGAGTAAAACTATTTTGCAGATATTTACCTAACATATTGGCTTTCATATGATCCGTATAAGCTACATTTGAGTTGTGTTTCAGGATAGGAATGTCAGTAGTTTCTTTACATAGTCTTTTATTGGTTGACCAGAGTGGTCTACTATTAGGGTGTATTTGAGCTATGGATCTTTGAAAATTGTTTATTCGAATTTGATTTAATTTGTTTTTGATTGTTCTCCCTAATTTGTTGATTTTTGCTTTAAGGTCATGTCTGCGGTTGATTTGCCAGAGCCGTCGAAGGTTACGTTTACTTTTAATTAGGTTTAGAATATTCCTTGGGATCGGATTTCTATTGTTAGTGAAAGGTCTTGCGAAAGGAGTTGTTGATTGTAGCAATGCAACGTAGATTTTCTGTGTGATATCAGTTACCTGATTGTCTATTTCATTTGTTGTTAGTATCTGTTCCGGGTAGTGAAGGTTTACTTCTAATAGGTCTCTAAATTTATTCCAGTTGACGTGCCCTTTCGTGCCCAAAACTGTGAAGGGATTATTAGACTGCAAGAGGTTTGAAGATTTTAGTTCAATGATGACTGGGCAATGATCTGAATCTAATTCAGGAAGTACGGTTTGAGATGTAGGTAAGTGGAAGTTTTTAGACACCATTATGTCTAAAATATCTGGGATAATATTACTATTGTACGGGTAGTGTGTTGGCTGCCAAGGTGCTATTACATCTAAGTTATTGTTTACTGCAAACGATTGCAATTTAGTGCCTTGCTGGGTTGTGCAATTGCATCCCCAGGCTTGGTTTTTACTGTTTAGGTCTCCTAGTAGAATAACGTTGGCGTTGTTATTAAATATTTCCTTGTATTCTTTTACTGGAAATTGTTTATTCGGAGGTTTATATGCTGTTATTATTGTGTAATCTTTATTATCTATGGTTACGGTGACTGACACAGTTTCCAGGTTAGAAGTGTTGGGGCTAAGTGACCGTTGATGTTTGACTCGGGTTGAAAGAGCAATCAAAACACCCCCTGCTGCAACATTTGAAATTCTGTCACTTCTATATATTTTATAACCAGAAATTTTGAATTTTTCATTTAGAACCAAGTGGGTTTCGGTTATGCATGCAATATCGATTTTGTGTTCGTGAAGAAAAATTTCTATTTCTGATTGTTGTCTTTTAATTCCGTTTGCATTCCAATTCAGTAAAGTGATTTTATTTGCCATTATGGAAATTTATTAGCACTGACTGTACAATATTTCGAATTTGCGGGATTATAGCTGAGATTACTTGTGATACTATTGTGGTTATTAGTTGGGATACATCAGTTGGCATTTGGGTTTGCAAAGATTGAGCCGGTGACCACGGGGTATTGGTTTTGGGAAGGGGAGGAAATTCGCGAGGGCTAAATGTTGGAGGGCTACGAGAGGGATTGTTGCGCGGCGGCGGTTGTTGCTCTGACCCTGACCTGCGTTCATTTAGGTTTGAACGTGCTTGCTGAGTTTCTTTGAAAATGCGACAGCCTTTGTAATTTGCCGTGTGCTCCAAGCCACAGTTAACGCAATTCGGTTTCTCACTTTTTGGTTTTGTGCATTGAGAATAGTGGTGTGACTCTTTATATCTAACGCACCTCGGAGTGAGTCGGCAGTTTGCTTGCGAGTGTCCATACCTTTGACAACGTTTACATTGTATTGGGTAGTTTCGATTTGTTCTAGGTTGAACTTGTATGACGCAATGCATCAGGCGATTTAAAGTTAATATTGACTTCCCGTCTCTATTGTCTTTTATTTCTAGAGCACAAATTTCAATTGGATTTTTCTTTTTGTCATATAATCTAGTCACTTTGGTAACAGGGTATTTGAGTTCAAGTTCTTTTAAAATGTCAGCTTCCGAGTAACATGTGGGGATGCCCTTCATCACAGCATTAAAGGTTTTAATAGAAGGGTCGCGGAAAGAATAGAATTGTCTGTTCTTCTCAACACAGTGATGTCTAAAATTACGGTAATCTTCTATTGTAGTGAGCATGATTTTTAGTTGATCACCGGCTGTCTTGGTTGTGAAATCACATTTGACGACTGATTTAATGTCGGAAATCATTTGGTTGTAGTCAAGTACATTGTGCATAATTATGGGCGGAATTTTTAATGTTTGTTCTGGAGTACTTAGATCACTCTCTTTAAGATTTTGAAGCACTTCGAAACGCGATGAAGTTTGAACATTGTATAATGGCATAGAGTTTTCATCATCATTTCTCTTTCGTTTACTTACGTTTGAAAGCGTTTCGTTGGAAGTTGTTGCGTGCATCTCCTCGCTTTGGTGTTCTTGGGGCAGGGTCGTTTGGGGCGGTTGCTGCTGCATTAACGGTTGCCCTTGCTGCGCTGTGGGTTGATTCTGTTGAAGTCGCAGTAGTTGCTGCTGTTGTTGCTGATGAAGGAGTTGCAGATGTTGCTGCTGTTGTTGTAAAAGTTGAAATTGTGCTGTTGGGAGAATGCACTGATCGTTGTTGCTTGCATATAAGGTATCCATAGCGTTCACAAACAAGATAATCCTTCAGCTTTAATATTTAAAGAACACGAAAGAGAATAATTAGTACTCTTAAATGCTGTTAATTTTTTATTACCCCTGTGTTCTTATCAACACATAGAGAAATGAAAATGTATTTTGGAATTATATCTGATTTCTTGACTGCAGGGGGCTGTTCCAATGAGGAGGAAAAGGAGGCCATGGTCTTCCTAGAAAATTAATTTAAGGCAGATTTAAAAATAGTATCATTCAGTTAGAGTGCATGCACAGTTCCAAAGATTCTGCCACGTTTATCTTTTTACCTGCATTCGAGTTTTTCTCTCGATTGACGCGAGAACTTCCATTTGCGTTACTCAGAATGGACACTGAACTAAATCGTTTCCTCCTTGCCAGTCTCAAAACAACGGCCGTGATGCAATCGGGCCGCGCCTCCTTAGGGAGCCAAAAGTGGAAGGGGATTAACCGGGAAGCAGACGGGGAACACAATCGCAGGACGCACTAGCGGAGTGGGTAGCCAGCCCTTCCGCAGAAGGGAAAACACTTGAATATTTTCAATAATTAACGCGATTCTTTGAATTACATTTATTAAGCAATTGTAGTAAGCTTACATTTGTACACATGATACAAGTACTCGTAACGTTTTACAATAAATATATGGATGCCACCACCCTCGTATAAAACATAATCGAAGAGCTTTCAACATAAAAACTGAAAAAATAAGTTATTAAATAAACAAGAGAATGAACAAACAGAGAGTAGAACATCAACAAAACATCTTATCGTTTAGATAAGGAGACTCGTACATACAGGTTAAAACGACGTTTCGTTTCAAGACGATATTCCTCAATGAAGGAATAAGGTGTTTTCTTGTTGTATGATTTTTCATAACAGCCGTCTTCGCTTTCTTGGGGTCAAAACCATCTGGATATTCTTTCTTGATATCTGCGTGGAGTTATGACTGAAAAAATGGAATACTTAAGTTGCAACAATTTGCAGTTTAAAGAGAATAATTTTTATTACTTGGTTGACTAGGTTTGAATAAATTCTTAGTGTTAAATGGATTTATACTGATAAAGCCGCATATTAGACTCAGTTTTGTAAACTTAATCGCAGTACACAAAATAGAAAAACGATGATATGATCATACGCTTAAAAGTCAAGGCTTATTCGTTCTCTTCTCTATTATTGAGACAAAGAACAAAGAGTAATTAAAACAGTGCGTTGAAAACTCCCAATTTAGTTTCCTTTACTTTTCATGTTTTTCAAAATGACTTTTGCGATTTTTATTTCTCAACATATCTGTACTTCTGTATGTGTCTATATTTACTAGAATTGTTTACATGGCTGCCCATACGTATTGTATATACATAGGATTTCATTCATTGCAAACATTATATTTTTATGAAAGAATACAGGCGACAAAATTGTTGATCCCCACTTGAAGAAAGGCGTTGGCGAAAGTTTCGAAAAAAGGCTTTCAGTGTCTGTTTTGTGTTCTCCAGCAAGCGTGCCGTCTGACTTAAGATTGGATGGAAAAGGAAACGCCAGTAAGAGGAAGAAACAAATATGAAATCAGCACACATTGTGCATATGCAATCCTCGCACATATTATGCTAAAAGTAATATTACTCTTTATGTGAAATGTTTCGGTCCATTCTACTCCAGAAAGTAAAGTAGATTTTTCTGAAAATCCTTTTGTAGTGTAATCTTAGCTGAGTACATCATCTTTCTCGAAAACATGTTATCAACAGCCTGTTCATTGAGTTCAATTATTAGTATCAAGTTTTTTTTGAAAATACTTTTGTTTTTGAAACTACATTAATTTTTTTTGTGAAATTATCATAACATTATGTAATCCCGTCACTTAATTTTTACTTTTCCGTATACGCACGAATATACAGAATATTATTCGTAATAGTATAGAGAAAGTCAGTAATGCTTCGGACAATCGAATTTGAGATTTTAACGGAAATACATGTTTTGAGGTCCACTGATACCGAAAAAGTGTTTTTTTCAGAACGTACGTCTCTCTGTCCGTGTGTCTGTGCGTCCGTCTGTGAACACGACTAGTGTCTAAAGTAGGACAAAATTTGTCCATAATGTATATTCCTCGGTCGATCTGGTTCGACACCTGGAGCTGCAATTATGTAAAATGTTCTTCAAAATTTGGACGTATTTTCCTTGATGCCCCAGGGACATTTTTTTAAATTTTTTCGGGCGTTTTCCTACAATTACAAAATTAACGATGAAGATTTTTCCTTCAAATAAAATTGTTCTTCATAGTAAGTTCTTTCATTAAGATCAAGCACATTTTTTTGAAACTTTTCGTAGTTTTCGCGGAATATTGCAAGCAACATGTGGAATTTAAAGAAATGCAAAAACATGATTTTCAAAAAAAGACTCCAAATTTTTCGTTTAAAATTTTGGTAGGAATAGTGCTAAATGTATTCTATGAGATGACATTAATGCCATATTTGTCTATTCTTGTGTTTTTTTCAAAAATTACAAAAGTGTTATTTTTGCACTTGTCTCTCACGTCGTTAATATTTACATTAGCGGTAATCTGTTCACATTATTGTATTTATGAGTACATGTAATTTAAATAATGTCAGGTTCAGTTTCTCGAATACGCAACCGTTTTCTGTCAAACGTCCTCAAAATTTCGTTGTTTCGCTCAAACGCCATTTTTGAAAAATGATTCCAATTTTTTCTTCAAACTTTTAAAAAGGATAGTGGTAATTGCACTCTTTAGGTCGTGTTCTGCGTGAACTAGAACCGGTGGCGGCAACATACGAAAGCTTGAGTCAGCTACAAGCGGTAAGTTGCAATGCCGCTCGACAGAGCGCGGGGTGTCCTCCGGCGGCGACAGGAAACCTAACCTCATTCACTTCAATGGGGATACTATATAATGTATTGTGTTGTATGTACTAGGAAAAATAATTAGCAACTGACAAATTCACTGAAAATATTACAAATTAATATAATTTTATAAAGATGTAAATACATAATGTAATCACACGGGGGAGGGTGCCAGGTTCAGCTCCTGAAATGTGGCTGGATGGAAGTGTTGGGGGGTCATGAATTGATACACCGAGTCATCTTATAATAAATTGAGGTTTATTCCTGGCACTATGAGCTGCCAGGGAAGTTACAGGTCGCTAAGGGCGACACAGGTTTCCTCTTATGTCTATCCTGTGAGCTCATTACTTTGATCACTAATGATTAATTCTCTTAAAGCTAACAAAATAAGGCTTAATTCTAATAATGCATGCAACCTTCTATCTACCATCTACAATCTGCGGGGCCAGAGCGCGGCCACTATTAATCTCTCGCCCTAAATGTCCTGCGAGGTGTCTCGCGTCATAGCTTTTACCGCTGGCTGTGTTGGATCCACGGGCTGGTTGTGCGGCGCCCTGCAGCGTCGTGCGGCCCCCCGATGCAGGGGCGGCGGGCAGTCCCAGGTCGCCGACCTCTCGTGGTGCGTCCCTCCTCAGCTGGCGGCGGGCAGTCCCAGGTCGCCGAATTGAACAGGCTCAGTCGGTCGAGGGGCCACGGGCGCTGGCCGTAATGCAATGTGGGCTTATGAATGGGCCCGGCGTGAAAGGCGGCGGAGGCAGACGGTCCTACGCGGAAGTAACGCGGGATCCTGTGATCTCCCGCCCGAGTTTCCTCCGCGGCAAATCCACTAGTCGCGTTCAAATAAAATAAACTTCTACTCTGGGAACGTCTTTCCCTAGTCGCGTTCCGATCCTCATTAACTTTCCTCTGTGCATCTCGTGTTAAAGAAAACTCCCTTCCCCCCTCCCAAAACGTTTCTAAATCTGTAAATTTACCCCTTCCCTCATAGCGAAGCTTCCCATTGGCTGTGGGTAACTGCGTTTCAGCATTCTAATTTACCAACCAGGTTGCAGTTTTCTTGTAATTTTCCAAAGATCGCTCTCTTTCTAACTCCGGCTTCCCTCCTCTCTCTCACTTCCTTTGTAAGCGGTCCCAGAAGCTTCTTGCAGCTGTCTGGACACGTGTTCACGCGGTAACGTATTTTCATGGGCCATAAATGGTCGGCGGAGGCTAATCGGCAGCCTGCTACGGTTAATTTCTAAATAGCCCCTGTGGGGATCCGGGCGCCTTACCCGAGGTGCGTGGCAAACGGGTGCGGGGCGGGTATTGTTCGAAGGGGGGTCGGCTGATGGCTAAAAGGGTCTCGTTCACGAAGCGTCATAAACGTGTCTTTTTCCTAATCGACACCCGTGTCAACCCTTTGGGACTTCGTGTTCCTTCCCCGGGCGCGCGGCAAAAAAGGGGCGCGGGGGCGGGTATTGTTCGATGGGGTTTTGGCCGACGACTAGGCCGGGTTTTACGAGGGATAATAAACGTGTCCGCCTCTGATGGGGGCTGAGTGCGGTCGTGGGAGGAGTCTTCGTGACAAAGGCAGCGTCCCTTGACCTACTTTTGCCGCGATGGGAGCTATCTCTAGATGTAATAATTATGCTGTTATTGGCGACGCCACAATAAAATTATTCTAATGTGATTGGTGACGCCACAATAAACCTATTTGTTATTTTCAGTGCATCTACTACTTCCCCTAACAATTCAACATTCACATATCTATTGTGATATTCCATCTATTGTTCCACAATTCCCTTGCATTTTTCACTTCTTCATTTAAAAAGTACGTTATGTTGCTATTCGGCTTATTTCAAACGGGATATTGAAGGCCAAAACAGCGAAACTATACGCGCGACACAGCGAAAAGCGGCGACCAGTAGCGACAAAATTCAAACAGGTTTGAATCTACGACACCGCTGCAGGTAGATCTTTTGCCGCTTCGCCGCGGATGTCGCTGTCGCAGCACGGGCAGATAAGTTATTGAGTGCTTGAAATTTCTCTTGAAGATATCGCGGGTCGTGGTGTGCAAGATATACCTCACTCAGGACACAGCCTTAATATGACGTCCCTGTCGCGGTATTTTTAGTTTTTCAAAAATTACACAAATGTATTTTTTTAAAGACCTCTCACGCCTTTAATATGCACATTTCCAGCAATTTGTAAACACTATTGTATTTGTAAGTTAATGTACTCCAAAATTACCTCGAATGAAGTTCTTCGAAAACTCAAAAAATTTCTGTGAAAAAAAGTATCAAATTTTGAATTCACAGTAAATTGCAATTTAGGACGAGATTTTACTATTCGTAAAACAATATTTCCGTTCTATCATTAGGAAACCGAAGAATTAGAAAATATCAAAAAATGCATTTTGGGACGCGATAAGTGATAGGTGGCAAGAGAATGTGGTTAGTCCGAATAGTAGCCGAAATCAAAGAAATAGGCAACTAATTCGGGAAATTCTGCGTCATTCTGTTGCACCACTATTTAATTTTATTTTTGGTTCTAAATTTCAAAATATTAGTTACTAAAATACAAATTCAGTAGACATAAACATTTGTCATTAAGCATTATTTTCATTATTGCTGAAAACTTCACCTTAAGTACCAGCATCTCATATGAGGACAGTCCTCGATATCTACCTAAATTAATACGAGTAATTTTGATAAAATTAAATAGTTTGCACTCAATTATGATGCTCTTTTGATTTTCATTAAAGAACTCGAGTAAAAATAATTTTGGACTTAATGGGTTAATGCAATGCAAGATTTAAAGAATTATGTATTTCTTCAAAGTATCTCTAAATTAATGAATTGAAATTGTGAGTACCTTTAAGTGTGAAGTGTGTAACTTACAAACTTACAAACATTACAACAAACATTACAAACTTACATTAACTTACAAACATTACTTAAGTGTGAGCAGGAGTTGTACCCCAAACCTTGATTTAACATCGTTCGTGTGCAGGTATGGGGATGGAACAGTGCGGAGGCTGAAGAGCCCATAGTGAAGGTGGAGCAAGGGCTGCTGCGAGGGAGAGAAGCGACCTCTGTGCTGGGGAAGACCTACTACAGCTTCCAGGGCATCCCCTACGCCAAGCCGCCTCTGGGAGCGCTGCGCTTCAAGGTGAGGCATCAGAAGTCAGAAATAAGGTTGTAGCCATCGGAAGTGCTTTAATTAATGTTCTCAAGCAACGAAATGATACAAAGATACGCTCAAGGCTCATTTTTAAAGTCAACCGCCCATTTCGCCCATGACTTTCGAGGAATGAAGGATTAGAGCTTCTACTTCAACTCGCAACGTAAAGCTTTCGGGTTACTGATTTTGATCGAATTTTATGTTTACATTTTTTTATTTTCATTCTCGGTAGGTATATGGTACGTCATGTCAACGCCGTTTGCGTTTCCCGCGTACAGCAAAACCTCGCTTGGAGACCATCAATTATTAAGCGACCGGGTTTACCCGTATTAAACGATCTCAAACGATCACCTTGGAGTGGGGGCAGAAACTCAGTGTATTGTATGCAATTTATATAATTGTAGACCAACTCTCTTTTTGACCGCCGACTAGCCACCTAATAGCAATTATCTTAATTTAAGAGACCACATTCAGAAAAAAATGTTCATGTACAGTACTAGGATTATCAGTAAGTAAAGTGAAAATTGTCGAAAAAGCATTCGGCAGACATGACTTGTGCCTCAGCTTAATTATCGAGGATGTCGGAGGGCGGGGTTGCCCAAATCCATCGCTGGAAGTTTTCTAAGTGTGCAAAAAAGTGCGAGAAAACCAAGGATTTGAACTCCTAAGACAAATAACGTGTTACGCACATCCAAATGACAGATTGAGTCTACAAATGTAAATACAGATTCTTTTCCGATATACAGTATTGGGACTCCTAAAACGTAAAATAATTTAAATGTTTATTTTTCTAAAGGAAGAAGACATTAATATTTTTCAATGCTTTTATGAAGATAGTAAACAAATCAAAAAAAGGTATTTATGTCAATTAGACAATATAAAACAGACAAAATGTTTCGTTTTTGATAAGTCGATCTCTTGTACTAAAAAACCTTTCATTAACATTCAATATAATGCGCACTTTTCTAATCATCCGATGCCTGCTAATAATAGACCATATTTTCTAAAGAAAATGAAATTATCTGATTAATCGGGTACCCCTCTAAAGTACTTTTTACGGAACCAACAGTGGTCGCTTAATAAAGTTCTCAGTATACTTACTTCCGAGAAGGGACTTGTCTCCAACTTCGGCTACCAGAGCCTAATTTAGAGGCGGATACACACTCTAGGGAGGCCGTAATGTGTTACACGGAGGTTGGAAGAGTCCAACCATGCCACACACAAGCTAGCATTCCTGGCCTACGACCTCGACTACCTAGATCGTTATTTTAGCTGAATTCATTTTCAGGACGCAGAACCGCCGGAAAGTTGGGACGGTGTTCGTGATGGTACGCAAGAAGGCTGCATCTGCACTCAGTTTAATACGGACTCCTCGAAGTACGAGGGATGTGAGGACTGCCTTTTCCTCAATGTATACACCCCGGAGCTGCCCAAGAAAGACTCTGAACCCATGCCCGTCATGTTCTGGATCCACGGGGGAGGATTTGTTTTTGGATCTGGAAACCAAAATATTTACGGTCCAGACTACTTCGTCGCTGAAGATGTGGTGTTAGTTACCATAAATTATCGCTTGTCCGCTTTTGGTAAGTATCCGTAACACAAAACTATCTCAACTCTGTTTTACTATACTCCTCGCCCTGGCTGCCAATACATACATTCACTCTCTATCAACCGTAACTATGGTCACGGGAGCGCCCCCTCCCACTCCCTCACCATTTCCCCCTTCCTCTAGTTCTTCAGACCGGGACTGATCTGTCGATCTCGATACTGAGGTCGCCGCAGTCCTTCTCAGCTAGTTATTGGGATATCACCCAGATGCCACTACGACCTGTGGATCTTTAGCGTTAATGATGGAGTAGCGAAGGAAATGAATGATGGGGAGTAGCAAACCAATGGATCCAACCAATTGGCGGAGGAAGCGAGGGTACCCCACAAAAACCTACCACGAACTGGTTTTGTCCACCATAACTTCCACATGGAACATCCTGGGAGCGAACCCGGTACCAGCAGCGGTGAAAGGCGTGCAGTCTGACCACCTCGCCACGGGCCACCATCAGAGTACAAATGAGCATTTTTCAGCGAAAGGAACAGTGTCGTATGCGAGGGAGGGCCAGGGAGGGCAATACCTCTCTCTCAATAAACATTTTATTTCAATTTTACTCAATTTATTTTAAACAATAATTTTAATTCAATTAATTATTCAATTATTCAATTTTCAATTAATAAGAACATTAATTTGAATCCCATCTACAGCTTCATTTATTCTCTACTTACTTCTAAGATCCCCCCTCGTCTGCTACGGCACTGTCTCCGTGGCTTCTTTTTTAGCAGCGGATCCTCATCCATTCCATTCGAAAAACATCTTGGGTTCTTCAAGGCGATCTTATACACCATATATTTTACAGAGACAACCTGTCACCGTTCGCAGCTCCACTTGCCTTTACAAACACATAACATTTATCCTCTTTTTAAAACAGCAAGCTCATAAATGAAAAAAAACTGAAAGCAATGAATAACAAACTGCTTTTTCTAATGAACTTACATAATGCGAAAATACAAAATTAATTCAAGAATGTGCATACTCTTCATGCGAACTCTACAACTTATTTCAACCATTACTAAATTTTATTCTGTGGAAACAAACCTTTCTTCTACAATTCCTATCCTGAGTTTTCTCTAGAATAAAATATGAATAGTTCGTCCTCTTTAAACGATGTCCAACACTCTTGGTCAAAAACCATTCGATACTTTCCGCCTTATCTGATATCTAAGCATAGAGTTCGAAGTAATATCTAAGTTTTACCTTTATCTCATTAATTTAGATTTATGCATTTCCGAAACACTCTCCTGATTACTAGCCATTTCACTGTATGTTAACACCTTATTTACAATGAAATTAATTTTCTCACGAAATATATACAAGTCGAAGCAACTACTTCACAACGGATGTCAGTCGCCATTATTTTTAACACACAAGTATCCTTCCCCCTGCCTTTTGCGTCCAATATAAAAGCATCACATCCTGAACAAAACACATTGCATTTCTTTCCTACTGACTGTCGCTGCCATACCCACGGCTCTCCACGACGTAAATCTTATCAAATCGCAAGCAGTCGGAAAACTCTCGCTCTTCTTTTTTCAAGCAGGGTGTAACATATTTTCTCCGAAAAATAATGTCTGTAACTATAACTCTTGGCCTATTACAAAATTCCCGTTTAGGGAGGTTTCCTTTTTATGCAAGGGTTGTCCATTTCATGACACCTACGATATTGTTATTTTTGCCCTGAAAGTAGTAAACTACATGACTTTATTACAATTAACAACGTACATTAATATACAACGTATGATGGAAGAAATCACTTATAAATTAATATTAAACACTCTTTATTGTCAGCTTCTGAGTTGTAAAATACACACCTGACTGTATTCGGATTGCTTGCTGGCTCTTTCAATGTGCCACAACCCAATTCTATGACTTTCTGATTCACTCGCATGGCCTTGAACAATCCGTATCTGATTGAGGGATTATGATTTCCAACGTGAGGCAGGCAGACGCGTGAATGGTAGCCATGCCCATACACCTTCCCGAGCTCTGAGACCCGGAAGGAAAGGAAGTTCCCTAAGGCCTACCCCTTGAGAGATAAGCTATAAGCCCAAGGTCGAATTCAACGCGCATAGCTGAAGCCTCCTTACCTTCATTGACCGGCTGCCGTGACTAAATCGCGTGTCCCATGGATAGAGAACTTAAAATAAGTTTGCAGATACATTCCTTTCATTAAGAACATCTCGCGTTTCGCTGCCAATTGAATTAAATTCACGAAAATTCCGTTTTATAATGATTTTCCCGTGCAGAATATGAAAAACCGTTCCGTTTCCGCGTTGGAGAGGTTCCGTTTTATGCGGTGAAAACTTCTATTTAACTTCACGGGCCGGATACATTTTCCGTTTAAGGCAGGTTTCCAGCTTATACAGGTTCCGGTTAAGACAGATTGTACTGCAATAATATTTAACAGGTGTCACTACCAACAGCTCAGTATATTCACATACTATATTGCACATACATTATTTTTAACCCATTTTCATATGACATTAAACGATTAAAATCGACACATAAGTTTAAGTGCCAAGTAAAATATTTTCTGTTGCATAACTGTTTCTATACAACTAGAGCATCCAAGTAACTAGCATAAAAAAAGTAATGATAACTTTAACAATGGTATGTAATTCATTACCATTTGGACCGTGTAATTCTAAACAACATGTAACTAGTGTAGGACCTCAGCTTCAGGGACAATGATCCTCATTTCGATCAGATTTTTCGTCCAGTCTCCCTAATCCTTTGAGCAAATGCTGAAATGGTTCTTTTGTTTGAATCTGGACATCAATGTAACTTCACTATCTTTGCAAGTCTTGTAAAATGCAATGAGAAATATAGTTATTCAAATTATCATGTTCTCCATGTTTACGCGGCTAGAAGTCGATTCCTGCAGGAAGGGCACGACGAGGGATAACAGCTCAAATATATACCTGATTTTCTTTTGAAAATAGGTTTTATTACACGCGAGCGAATAGTTTCTTATCATATTCTTGCCTAAAACGCTTGTTTCCATTTGTATTCGGAAGTTAAATTGTATATCAGTGTAAGGGTCTCAGAATACTCTTCACTCCGTATGTTTACACACAGTTTTAAACTGTTTTTACCTTAAATAAATAATGAAATATGAACATTTTTTAAAATCCCAAAACACCTATGAGTGGTTTCATATGAAATTGTCCCCCTCCTTGAAGTACTTTTTGAATCTGTCCCTAGAAAGTGGTTAAGTCGAATGTACGTGTGCGATATGCTAATACAGACATACTATTTCATAATGCTGATGACTACTAAGAGAGTAGCCATGTATAGGGAGAGATATATTTCGTCATGGTTGTGAATGTTGTGAATATTTTTCACATTAGAGATCTGTGCCACACAAGGATTATCTGTGGCACATTACTGAAATAACCTCCTTATTTCGTTTGCCTCTTTTTTGCATTCCAGTCGAAGTTTTGCAACGCCAAGCAAGCGTCCGTATATTGTTTCCACAGTTTACTTGAAAAGAAAAGTGCTGCCGATCCGCTGGCCGAGATCGCTAAGGCAGTAGTGCCGTAACGATCTCGGACCGAATGATCGCGGGTTCGATTCCCGCCTCGGGCGTTGTTGTATTGGGTTCATCCTTTCACCCCCTATTATCATCATATCGTGTCACCCTCGCAGTTACGATGTCGTTACAGTCGATAGTGCTCGCTAATGACTTAGCAGTTAATGAAACCTTAAATAACAAAAAATAAGAATGTTATATTCTTTCTTAAAATCAACTAATGAATATAGACATTTTTCTCAATAGAATTTTAACGAAAGAAATTCAGATTCAAACATTATCATAGATGTCAACTCTACAATGAATATTTTTATTGTAATATTAATACGAGTTTTTAAACTCGAACATTTGGAACGAATAATACTCTTTAGCTATACTTCAATTTTCTTCTTCTTCTGCTTCATGGAGTTAGGCCTTAAGGCCTGTTTCCACATCAAGAAAGTGAGTCTTTCCATCTTGTTAGTGCCAATTGCCAATTTTTCCTTTAGGGTTGTAGTGATATATTATTATGGGTATTCTGTTTGGAGGCATGCGTTGAATATGGTCATGCCAGTTTCTCCTTAATGATTGCATTCTGTCCATCAGATTAAATATATTCAGTTCGGTTCTGATGTCATAATAATATTGTCTATCTAAAATATTGTAACCTGCTACTGAACGTAGGAATTTCATTTCAGCCAGGGCCGGATTTAAGTAGTGCGGGACCCCAAGCACAAAATTGTGTTGCCCCCCCCCTGAAAAAATAGCTCCGTCTTTTAAATAAAAAATGTATTATAATACAAGTACTTTCTGTACAGATACAAATGAAAACTGATAATTTGTATAGAACTTTTTACTTGTGTTACATTTTTTTACATTAAGTACATTTTACATATTTTTTTCTGCTCTTCACTGCAGAATGGGGGCCCCCTGGCGAATGGGGGCCCCCAAGAAACTGCTTGTTTTGCTTGTAGGTAAATCCGGCCCTGATTTCAGCGCTTTCTATTTTCCTTCTGTCAACTCTATTTATACTCCAGTTTTCGCATGCATAAATTAGCGTAGGTACTGTCATTACTTTGTAAAACTTGAGTTGCGTGGTTTTTAAAGTCATATTTTTTAATGTTCTTATTGTCCCACACATATTATAGAATCTTTCAATTTTCTTAATACATTATATTTATTTTTACGTTCCCGTATACATAGGTATACGTAGTATAAGGACAGTAATGTACTGCTGCAAAAATTTCTCTTTTGTCCGTTTTTTGAAAAATATTAGAGAGACTTTTTTACGTATCTTTCTTAGCAAACACGCTCTGAAAATACTGTGCTTCTTGATTGTAATTGTAGGTGTTTTGAGGCAATTGCATGATGCATATGCTAGAATGAGTATATCATTTCACATTTCTTTGTTTATTTCTTACATTGGAGCTTTTGTTATACCTTTACAAATTAATCTTCTAATCTCTTAGAAATTATTTAAAACTTTTTTGAAATAAATATGAAATAAAGATTGCGTGTCTTCAGTCTCCCGCTCCCAATTTGCGCTGTTACATACTACGTAAGTTAGAATTTGTATATTATTTCATGCATCAGTTATTATTATTTATTATATATTTATGTTATTTCATTTTAAATTGCGTCTTTTAATAAACTGCGCTAAATGTGAAAACGAGTTTGGTTTGGAGTGGTCATTGTTGGTTGTGGTTACCCATTGTCATAACAGACAACACGATAATGACGTCTGCTTTTAGTTCGCGGAAATAAAAACGAATACTTTTATATATTTGTAGAAATTTACAATTCCTGAGTGTTTAATGACTATAGTAAATTTTACGATCTACTTGTTTTCCAATGCTACCAGTATCGTAATATTTATTAACTTTTAATTCTCTTGCTTTCTCGCATACTGCTTATTTTACGCACCAAATGCTCTACATTTTCAAATTAGATTTACAAATTTAAGTCAGGGAGAAATTGTGGTATAAATAAAATTACATAACCATAACTATTGACGAGAATGTACGGGCTGTTAAAACAGCTACCAATGTTTTGTTGTTGGTGGTGTGTTTTTTTTTTTTATTAATTTTTGAAGCCGACCTTTTTGAGGTGGATACATTAAATTCGAATTCAACCCTTTCAAACACGTATAGAACTGTTGAGGTAAATAAACTTCCGGATTTTTCCCCCTGGGTCAGGTACCTGGTCAGGAACCGGACTGCAGTTCTCGACTGCAATGGGCTTACGAGCTACGTCAGACTAATTGCTGCACTCAAGGGACTCAAGTATTAAAAAGGCAGTGATGTTAACTGAGGACAAGGAACGAGAGTGGATAACCGTTGACTTAAAAAAACCGATGATGCTGATGATTCAAGAATAAATTCAAACATTTTTTCTTGAAGATGCCTTCCTCTATAATTATCTCTAATGGAACATGTGTCAAAAGCGTGCAGTGTGCAGCTTTAGGTATATTTTAAGGTGTTGGTTCTATATGAAACATAAATTACTTGAATCACCTATTCTTGTCCTCGACACTAAGAAGTTGTTGTTAGAAAGAAATCGTTGGATAAGCTGCTTGCCAGCATAGCTTAAAAATGTTCCATTGTGCACTTACATTTCTCGAACTCATCTGTGGAAATTGCCAGAGAGGTTGGAGTTTTCCTTTTTGTGAGCTATTTATTGAATTCTAGAAATGTGAAAAATTGTAGTTTGATTCTTGCAGGTTTTTTGTTTATGGAAGACGCGGCTCCTGGAAATGCTGGGTTGAAGGACCAGGTGAGAGCTTTGCGTTGGGTGAACAAGAACATCGCTGCCTTCAACGGTGATCCCAACAAGGTCACCACTTTTGGTGAAAGCGCTGGAGGATCATCTGTCACCTGGCACATGATGTCGCCCATGTCAGAAGGTATTGTGTTGTTTTTGTGGTTTGCTATGGAGTAATGGCCACGTGTAATGGACAAATGACATGTCATTTTTTATGTATAGCCATTTTTAATGTATGCCAGTTTTTTAGTTTAGTCCAACTTTTGGCACATCTGAGGTTTTTGATTGTCCTTTGAGCTTCAATTTACAGAGTTCATTACATTCTGTTGCAGAGGTAAATATCTTAGAAGCGTGCGACTCTCAGATGTATTTGCCGTTTTCAATGCAAAAACCATCTCGCCATTGGTCCGTTTTTACGCGTTACTATGTACACAGAAAAGAGAAAGTATTGTAATAGTGCGACAGAAATCGGGAATCGGTAGCAAAAAAAGGGCATCTTTTTGGCGTTTGTAGAAAATTACTTCCTGTAACAAGTTGTGCAGTCATAATCCGCGTTTTGAGGGTTCTTGATATAGAAAAATTGATTGATGGCAAAACGTCTGTCTGTATGTGTGACCGTGTGTCCGACGGTTTGTCCGTTGGCCTGTCTGTGCTAGTGTCTAAACCGTTCACCATTTTCTCTGAAATTGATATTTTCCATTTGATCTAAACGAACTCAAGGCCCGACAACTTTCAAACGATTTTTGTGAGTAATTTGAGTACTTTCTGCTTGAAATCTAAGCAAGATATAAAAATATATTCTCGATTTGCAAAATTACGATTTGCAAAATCCGTGAATCTGACTCGGTTACTAGTAATTTAAATAACTCCTGAATTCATTGGGTGACGAGCTTGTTTCTTATTTGCTAAGGTCTATTCCACGGAGGGATTTCCGAGAGTGGCGCCATTTTGTGGGACCAACAATGGAAGCCTTACGAGACTTCGAAGAACCTGGCGAAAGCAGTGGGTTGCGGCGAGGGCAGCGACGAGGAAATCGTCGAGTGCTTACGCACTATAGACAACATTGAGTTGGTGAAGGCGGCGGAGACAAAAGCAGCTCTTCCAAGGGTGGGTAAATGAGATGCTACAGAAAATGAACCACTTAGAAAATATTTAGGTCTTAGAAAATATTTATTTATTTCTTAGGGAACGGACTTTATTGTAATAAAATCATGCTCATACTCACATGGTGCTTCAGTTCTCGTTGCTAATACATCAGGACCTTCTCCTATATGTTATGTACAATCTAAATTTACCAATATTAGATACTCTTCGTCGTTTAGTTTTGTAAATAACTGTCGTTAAACTTTGGAGTGGCGCTTGTGATCGTGTAACAGGGGCTACGGCCAGTGAGAAAGCGACTCACCTTGCGTTAGGGCCCGCCACATCTTTGGAGAACTCAAAGGCTTACACTATCCGAGTAGCACCAGAAGCGAGCACAAGGCAAATGGTGTGCGAGGTCAAGGCATCAAAGTCCCTCGTATGGCGAGCAATTCACGTGAAGATTACTTTTCCATTTCCAGCGCGAGCCGAATTCGCACAGAAGACACTTATGTCGTTTTCAATTGTCTAGGCATTTTGTGCGCAAATGCAAAGAAAACCAGGAATTTGGTTCTTTGGTTGGTGAAGCGTGTTTTACAAAAACTGGCACAATTAATGCGCACAATTTGCATGTGAGAGCCGAAAAAAATCCGTTTGTTGAACGTAGTGTAGCTCATCAAGATTGATTTTCTGTAATTGTGTCGGGTGTGCAAATGTGTCGGTAAATGTGGCATTGTGGATGAATTTATCCTCGGTTCCCATTTCTTACTCGAGCGTTTAAGAGGCGTTCAGTATCTGAATTTTATAACTCAGGTACTCGCAACGCTTTTGGGGCTGGAGGTTAATGAAAAACCGCATTTATGCTATCGAAGTTGAGGATCGTGATGATCTTCGGCGCATTGAAATAAGTACACAACCCGACAAAGATGTGCGCGTCACAGAGGCCATGTGACGCAGACGCATATCTTGCGTTTACGCAAGAGATGTCCATTTTGAGCACTTGAAGAGCCCCTGTTGAACGAGGTGAAAATGCGAAATTTTGGCTGTACAGCAAGTATGATAAACTATCCTATATAACAAATAAATAATGGCTTTTTCTCTCTCCTTTCATATTCGTTAGATAAGTAGAAAATTATAGCAACAGGGAACAATATTTAATGTAATACCTGAGCTACAAATTTTGCAAAATATGATCAATGACTAATAAGGTTTTTTCAGAAATTTTGAATATAATTTACTAACTTAGTATACTCAGCGGATTCTGTATGTGCCACGAGGAATGAATTAACCTGTATACGTGTTTCTATTATCAAAAATATTCAATAAAAATAGCAAATATGTAAAATTGTAATTAAAATTTTAATAATGATGCATTTCCAATTTGAATGGTAAAAATCACCAGTCTTTTTAAAAATAATTCTACATTCTCAATAAGTATTTTGGACACCCATTTTTACCACACTTTATGAATTTTACTCGAAATAAAATTTACGTACGCCGTATAACTAATATTGTTTGCAAAGAGTCAATGCGCACTTGAACAGTATATGTTTTTACTTCATTATTAAATATTAGTAATTATTAATTACTTATTATACATAACTTTTGAAACTTAGAAACATCAATGTTTTGGCAATATATAAATAAGTAAATTAATAAATAGATAGATAGATAAATAGACAGATATACGGATAGATAGATAGAAAGATGGATAGATGGATTGATTGATAGTCGTAGCGGGTAGCAAGTGATGGATCCGGGGGGGGGGGGTCGGGTATCAAGGGGACGATGTTCCCCACTCCACCAAATCCAGCAAACTTTATAATACACCCTTCATGAAAGAGAATAGAACTTGAAAGACTTAGTGTAATATCTGAACGGTTAAGTAGGATGAACCCGGTTATATAGTACGAAAGGAGAGAGACCATTAATGAGTTCAATTTGGGGCTCCTTGCCTTTGTTTCAGGACCGTGCCCGCATGATGCTGTATACCTTCAATCCCACTGTGGAGGAGAAGCGAGTGTTTGGGGTAGAGACGTTCGCCACGACGACGCCAGAGGAGCTGATGCGCCACGGCTGCCAACATGACGTGCCCTATATGGCCGGCATTAACGGAGAAGAGTGGATGTTGACCGTTGCCAGTAAGTTTAAAAATGTGCAAAGCTTTTCAAAACGCTGAATATCTTACATATACCTATGCATAACATACTCTAAATAAGAATGACAGTTTTGTATCGTTCATAAAAAAGTAATCACAAATCCTCATACGTCGCTAGTGCTGGGTAGGGAAATAGCGCTCTCCTGGGTCTCATTGCTCCGAGGTCTATGTCTGGAACGGTCGAATTCTATTACGGCAGCACGGCGAACAGTTCATAAAGGCTCAATGTGTCTAAGGATATTTAATAGTAAGAAGATGATACTCCCTTTAGGCTGTTCTGTTGAAGAATATGCCAAAGAACTTTCCCATTAGTAATCTCGGCCTCAAACAAGGCATGACACAGTTGAACCTTGCCATTTTAGATGAAAATTGCCATTTAAAACGAGGTTTCACTCTTCTTTAATATTCTTAAAGTAACATTTCGATTTTACTATTAAGACACCGAAAAAATTGAGAAAATATCAAAAAATGTATTTGAGCGGCGATAGATGTCAGCTGGCAAAAGTATGTGGATAGTCCGAATAGCTAGCGCAAACCAAAGAAAATAGACAACTAATACGAGAAACTCTGTGCCATTCTGATATTATAATTCCATTCAAATTGGAAATGCATCATTATTAAAATTTTAATTACAATTTCACATATTTGCTATTTTTATTGAATATTTTTGATAATAGAAACACGTATAGAGGTTAATTCATTCCTCGTGGCCAACTATTCTTTGTTTAAAGGCGTTACTGCTTTCAAGAAAAATTATTTCCTGTTCAATGCCCATTAAATGCTTGGAAATTTGCATGAAAGTAACAAAGAATATTCTTATCGTTTTGCAGAAACGATAGTCAATTTCTGTTATTGGCATTCTCGCGGATTTACAAAGGTTTCAGCAATCGCCCTTTTATCTTATTTCATTTCTTATCTTTGTATCTTATTTAACAATCTGTTTTGTTTAAATTTTATTTGATATGGCTCGTTTGATATGTTTATTTTCCAGTGAATAAAACTGTCTTTGAAAGTGAAGAAAATCTGCGACAATTCGATTCGGACTGGAGGAAGTACATATTCCCGGAGACCCGTATTCCAGACGACAGCAAGGAGGTCCCCGAAGCCATGGAAGACCTTAAGGAATTCTTCCTGGACGGAAAACCTTTGACTTTCGACAACTTTGAAGGATACCAAGATGTAAGTTGTGACGTAATTTCATTTGTCACAGAAGAGACACCCTTCACAAAATAACAGTTACCATTATTCTCTTTACCCAGTAAATTACTGTTGTTATTTCTAAATATATTAATTCTACAGATTGAATTTCTATACACCTATTGCAATGTTAAGCGTCGGGAGGGACTGAAGGACACGAGGATGTGTTTGTTTCTGCGATAAAAATGTCGGAATCGTTTTCAATATTGATTCACAATATTAACTTTATTTATTTATTTATTTACGTTAAAAACAGTTAAAAAGTGTGTGTGACGTGATATGGGCAGAAGTTAAATTGAAGTTACATTTATGTCCAGAAGCAAAACAAAGGGCCATCTCAGCATTTGCTCAAAGGTCAGGGAAACTGGACGAAAACCTCATCAAGATGCGGGTCATTGACCCAGAAGCTGAAGTACAATACTTGTTACAGGTTCTTTAGAATTATACAATCCAAATGGTAAATACACTAAATGTCGTTGTTAAAATTAATATTACTTTACTTTTGGATGCTCGGTATTGTGTAGAATCAGTTGGGCAGCAGAAAAAATTTACTTAAGACGTTAACGTTTGTATCGAATTTAATCGTTTAATGTCATCTGGAAAGATGTAAAAATAAAATACATGAATTGTGCGTGAATTTTTTATAGTGTGCTGTTGATACTGCCACTTAATGAATATGATTACTACGTCGAGTGTTGTAGTCATAGAAAATATGCTGAAAATATTCATTTTGACATTTCATTTACTTACTAACAAACAAAAAGGAAAATGCTAAACATAAATGTAAACCTTTGATAAAATAAAAAACAAAACATTTTAACTTTTTTTCTACTTTAACAAATAACTAAAATAATTATTTACTGAATAAATTGTATAAATAATGGGTTTTTATTTCTTGATGCGTGAGGATCTGTCTTCAAGATGGAGTATCTCACGGCATTTCGCGGCTTTCTCTGTGTAGCTAGATGTCGCATGATCGGGACCGTATAGATCAGTGCTGGCAATCATGCGACATCTAGCGCCACAACTGAGAAAGACACGAAATGCCGTGATATACTCCATCGTGAAGACAGGCCCTCATACGCCAAGAAATAAAAACCCAAGTACAGTATGCAGAAAGCTCGTTTATTTGGTTCTTTTGACTCACCCTCAACCAAAATTAAAGTTAATGTTCTCTTTCCATCGGATTTCTTAATGTTTGCTCTTAACGTACTATTTTCAATTATAGCTTCCTGACAGACAGAGGGCATCGTCGTCATTCACAGAGAAAGAAATGAGAGGTGAACTATCCTGATCATGATCATCATTTAGAGATTCTAAATCATCTCTAAAGAAGGCCATTATATTTTGGTATCGAAATTCTCTTAAATCTATCCCGTTTCCTGACTTATGCAAAGTTAGTAATTTAGGAAAATATACCACGGTGCAATTTGACCATTTTCTCCAGTGGACGTTACAAATAATCCGTAGTTACGAAATAGGTTTTCTTTCGTTTAACAGTGAGTGGAAATGATGAATAATTTACTCGACATGAGGATACACACCGTTCAAACATGTGGGCTCTTGGCTGTTACATTGTGACTAAGCTCAATACAACTAAAAGTAAATATTCTTACAACGACGTATCCACGGTGTAAGATATATTATACAAGATATTCTTGCACCGCGACGTATAGAAGTTTTCTTTTTTATTTTCTCACTATCTCTTTCGCAGTAGAGAGAGTTATGTAGTGCTGCGGGAAAAACGGCGGCGAATTTACGGCAGAAAAACTTCTATTGGCGGGCCCTGAAAACGAGAAAGTGGATAAACCTAATTACTAAATTTAGAAACAAAAATACTCTAACACGTATTATCCACGCACGTTTTCTTGAGCCCTCATTTAGCTAAATGCAAGAAGAGTGGTGTGGTTGGTTATTTCGACAACAGAACTGTATTATCGAATCTGAAGCTCGTTTTCCGATGCAAAATAATTTCTATGACACGGGAGCAAACATTTCTAGTTATCATATTTTGTCAACAATGCTCGTTGTCATCATTTATTCCTAATTCAACAAATGGTAGAAAAGAAATAGGCGTAGGTGTTCCGAGGCTCAAGAAGGCGTGCGCGTACAATACCGTAGCCAGAATTCATGTTTTGCGGGTCTTTGATACAGAACTACTGGTGCTACGGAATGGCACAGGATTTCCCGTATTAGTTTTCAATTTCCTTTGGTCTCGTCTATACGAATTTGCCACATCTTGCCAACTGCAATCTATCGCCGACCAAAGTACATTTTTGTTTTCTTAATTATTCGGTTTCATAATAATAGAACGAAAAAATGCAAGTATATTAAAGAACAGTAAAAAATGGCAATTTTCTTTGAAAAATTTGGAGCCGTTTTTAAAAAATGGCGTATAAGCGCTAAAATAATTTCATCAATCGAAATTTCAGAGAAAAGATTTGAAAATGTTTGAGTTTTAAAAAAACCGTATTTTAAGTCATTTGAAGCACATTAACTCACAAATACAGTAGTGTTTACAAATTGCTGCAAATGTGCTTATTAACGGCGTGAGATATATTTAAAAAAATTACATTTGTGTAATTTTGGGGGGAGAATACCGCAAAATGAACTTTAAGACATATTAAAGAGTGCAATAAGAACTATCCTTTCCAAAATTTGTAGCCGTTTTTGAAAAATGGCATTTGAGCGTTTCCAAAATTGCGAAATTTTGAGCTAGTTTCGACAAAAATCCGTTGAGTTTTCGAGAAGCTTAATCTGACATTTTTTAAAGCACATGTACTCATAAATGTAATAGTGGGAACTAAATGACGCTAATATAAATATTAACGACGTAAGAGAAGTCAAAACATTACATTTTTGTAATTCGTGAATAAAACCACAAAAGAATAGAGCGTTTTTATATGTATATGTATGTTATTATATTTATGTCATCTCATAGAGTGCATTTAGCACAATCACTACCAAAAGATTAAAGAATAAATTTCGAGCGGCTTTTTGAGAAAATCTGGTTTTTGTAATTTTTTAAAATTGCATAAAATGCTCCCAATATTGCTTGAAAGTAACATTTTTAAAAATATGTACATGACATTAATGAAAGAACAAATTATGGGCAACAAATTTCGTTTTAAGGAAAAGAAATTATCTTTAATTTTGTAGTTGTAGGAAAATACTGAACAAATTTAAACTTTTCAAATATTCGAAAATTTAGAGTTAACCGTGAAAATCGGACCTATGCCACGTTTATAAGTGCTATTTACTCTATTCTTATAAGAAATTCAAAGAATTTTTACCAATTTTTGAAAATATCCAAAAGGTTTCATGTAAAGTAAAACCAAAAACTAATTAATGGTTTTCCCAATTGCAGATCTTCGACTCAGGACAAAAGGTCAGGGGTTCTTCAATTTGGAAAAACTCCTATGCATGGTTTAGGCGCTAGTGTTGTTCACATACACCAGACGGGCGGACGGACAGGCAGACGAACACAGAGACGTTTTGAAAAAAAAACAACACTTTTTCGGTATCAGGGTACCCCAAAACGTGTATTTCCGTTGAAATCTTGAAATCGATGTTCCACAGCATTACTTAACTTTCCCTATACTACGTATATTACTCCGTATATACGTACATATACGGGAAAGTAAAAATCGGTTGATAGCAAAAGGTCTGTTCGTCTGTGAACAATGATACCGGCTGAACCATTCAGCCGATTTTCTCCAAAATTGATATTACCCGAAAGATTTGTCCGCTATTGCGTCTCCTTGAATTGGAAACCGATATTTTATTGGGGGGGGGGGTACTTTATATGAAGGCCTTGGGATATTTTAAAAAAAAATGACTCCAAATGTTTTGATTAAGTTTTGTTGTTGGAGAGTGTGAAGAATTTTTACGAGAATGGTGCAGGTCGCGTTTTCGTTGAAAACCACTATTTTTAGAAAATTGTGGATACTCAATACTTTTTCGGGGTCTTCCTACATTTACCATTAGGAAAATAATAGTTTTCATAGTAAAACGTGTTCATCAAAAACAGACATTTAAAAATTTATTGTTTAATTTTTCGGAAATATGAGTATTTTTTGCGTAATTTTGTGTCAAACATTGGCAATTTTTATTTTTTAAATCATTTTTGCTTAAAAACAACACATTTTTTAATTAAATTTTGAGATCATATAGCATAAAGAACGCTAAGGGAAAATGGCAGGTTTCGTGTACGTTAAAATCACTAATGTAATGAAAATAACCAAAATTCAAAATTTTTTGGTCATCTTCCTTCTACTATGATTATAAAGATTTGTTTCTTAATGAAATGTTTTCTTAAGAAACAGATCTTAAAAAAAGATTATGTTCAATTTTTCGGTAATGTATGTTTTATGTAAATTGGAAAAAACATTAAATGGTAAATTCGAATTTCCTACGCTTCCTGTGAAACGGTGTCAGACAGTAAAATTAATTTAATAGGAGCTTTGAAGCTGTTGGGTATTCTGAAAATCGCTTCTTATTGTTTAATTAATATTAAGTAACTGAATATTAGAAATCGTAGAACATTATGTGCGAAAAAATGTTATATAAAGTTTGAATATAAATCCATTTTAGGTATGCGTTACAAATATTGCGCGGAAGACTATGCTTTCCCGCAATCGTTTGTTCGAAGAGCAAAGTAATATAGAGGTGATTAATTTTGGATATTTATTGAGTTGAGTGTTTCATTCAGGGCCTAGATACTATTCTAATTTCTCAGATTTACTATATTTCTATGATTTCTCTTGTTGGATCCGAGCGCGATGTTGCCGACTTTTTTGTTAAATGAAATCTATTCTGAAAATTAGTTCTTTAAAAAAAGATATGTACATTTTTTTAAATATCAGTAATTTGATGTAATTTTGCATATTCTAAATTCCCGTGCACTATTTGCTAGCCTTCAGGAAATATCAAATTGGAATGCGACAATGCCATTCCGCCCCGCGAGCCGGCAGTTATTGTTCTGTGAATTCCGTCTCATTGTTTGGACATTATTTAGCTATATGAAATGCAGTTTTAATTGCCGAATTTGTTTTGATATTTACATGAAAATATTTAGTATTCGCATTTAATGTTTTATGAGTTGTAATAGGTTTAAAAAAATTATGAATGAGATGCGTTACTTCGGACAGAAATTGCGGTATTTATAGTATTAGAAACCAATACTGAGGGCGAGAAAGTATGTGCTGTTCTAGCACCACTAGATTCAATTAACTTGATGTGAACATTGCATATGTGTACATCATAATCAATGCACCTTTTGTCCCATACTTAGGGAAGTGGATTTTTGTGCAAATTAGCATTGGATATGCACACAATGGCGTATGTACTGAAAATTTCAAATTCCCTTCAGACCTCAGCAGATGTCTGCTGTGTGTGACAGCCAATTCTTGTAGTATAGTAAGGAAAGTCTTGTCAGCAAAGTATAATGACACTGTCGGTGATTACACTTTCGGTGCACGCGACTTGTTCGACTTACATGTATTTCAAAAAGATTACACGACCTTGTGGATGGATAAAATGTAATTAGGACTGCTCGCGCGACAATCACCATTTCATAATTCTATGTATCGTGCCCTTGGCATTAAGAATGTCACTATTCATGCACTGTCCTGCGGTCATAAACATTCTTTTTTTTTTTTTTTAATTTCTACCTGCTCGGCATTTCTGCCTTTCAGGGGTGTTCATTGTACAATATTATACACATTAACTTTTAGGGATGGACATCCGCATGCGTTACCTCCTTTCTCGGGGGTCTGATAAAAAGTTGTTCTTTGAGAAGAAACTGTGGATAACAGTTTTTGGAGTTATATGGGTTTATTTTGAGGAGAGGGTGTCAGTGGGTGGAATTTGGAAAGTGGAAGACGGGTGGGTGATTTAAGGTGGACGAAGGGACGGCTGCAACATTTGAAATTCTGTTACTTCTATATATTTTATAACCGAAAATTTTGAATTTTTCATTTAGAACCAAGTGGGTTTCGGTTATGCATGTTATATCGATTTTGTGTTCGTGAAGAAAAATTTCTATTTCTGATGTTGTCTTTTAATTCCGTTTGCATTCCAATTCAATAAGGTGATTTTATTTGCCATTATGGAAATTTATTAGCACAGACTGGACAATATTTTGAATTTGCGGGATTATAGCTGAGATTACTTGTGATACTATTGTGATTATTAGTTGGGATACATCAGTTGGCATTTGGGTTTGCAAAGATTGAGCCGGTGACCACGGGGTATTGGTTTTGGGAAGGGGAGGAAATTCGCGAGGACTAAATGTTGGAGGGCTACGAGAGGGATTGTTGCGCGGCGGCGGTTGTTGCTCTGACCCTGACCTGCGTTCATTTGGGTTTGAACGTGCTTGCTGAATTTCTTTGAAAATGCGACAGCCTTTGTAATTGGCTGTGTGCTCCAAGCCACAGTTAACGCAATTCGGTTTGTCACTTTTTGGTTTTGTGCATTGAGAATAGTGGTGTGACTCTTTACATCTAACGCACCTCGGAGTGAGTCGGCAGTTTGCTTGCGAGTGTCCATACCTTTGACAACGTTTACATTGTATTGGGTAGTTTCGATTTGTTCTGGGTTGAACTTGTATGACGCAATGCATCAGGCGATTTAAAGTTAATATTGACTTCCCGTCTCTATTGTCTTTTATTTCTAGAGCACAAATTTCAATTGGATTTTTCTTTTTGTCATATAATCTAGTCACTTTGATAACAGGGTATTTGAGTTCAAGTTCTTTTAAAATGTCAGCTTCCGAGTAACATGTGGGGATGCCCTTCATCACAGCATTAAAGGTTTTAATAGAAGGGTCGCGGAAGGAATAGAATTGTCTGTTCTTCTCAACACAGTGATGTCTAAAATTACGGTAATCTTCTATTGTAGTGAGCATGATTTTTAATTGATCACCGGTTGTCTTGGTTGTGAAATCACATTTGACGACTGATTTAATATCGGAAATCATTTGGTTGTAGTCAAGTACGTTGTGCATAATTATGGGCGGAATTTGCAATGTTTGTTCAGGGGTACTTAGATCACTGTCTTTAAGATTTTGAAGCACTTCGAAACGCGATGAAGTTTGAACATTGTATAATGCATAGAGTTTTCATCATCATGTTCTGGAATACTTAGATCACTGTCTTTAAGATTTTGAAGCACTTCGAAACGCGATGAAGTTTCAACATTGTATAATGGCATAGAGTTTTCATCATCATTTCTCTTTCGTTTACTTACGTTTGAAAGCGTTTCGTTGGACGTTGTGGCGTGCATCTCCTCGCTTTGGTGTTCTTGGGGCAGGGTCGTTTGGGGCGGTTGCTGCTGCATTAACGGTAGCCCTTGTTGCGCTGTGGGTTGATTCTGTTGAAGTAGCAGTAGTTGCTGCTGATGTTGCTGATGAAGAAGTTGGAGATGTTGTTGCTGTTGTTGTAAAAGTTGAAGTTGTGCTGTTGGGAGAAAGCACTGATCGCTGTTGCTTGCATATAAGGTATCCATAGCGTTCACAAACACTTGTGATGTACCGTGTAGCCCCGACTCGGGGCTACCTTGTACGTTCATTACGCCACTCGCGGTCACGGGTTGGTTTTCACTCACTTGTGGTAAATATTTTTTAATATTATTTGCGAATTTAAACTGATTTTGAAGTAACGATGTATAATATTTTAGATAGACACGTAGATTGCAGTGCAAGCGAAACTAGTTTGACACTCAATCTAAACACACTACACGATAAGCGCTAGCCTTCGGCTAACTGGCGGAGCTGCGGAGCACGTCTGCTCGTGACCGCTGCTGAGCGAGAACTGATAAACATTCTGATGTATTTTATCCCAAAAGAGTGTTATTACTCACGCAACTTTTCTTGAACAATGGATTGTAGAAATGCGGGTAGAGTGGGGGTAAGAGTTACGAAATCGGTCATTAGATTTTATGAAGCAATTCCAATCTCTGGAGACTCAGTCACGCCTTCGTAACGTTCTTAATAATTTGCGTTCTAACTTTGTCAAGAGTTCGAGGTATCTCCTGTGATAGATCCGTACCTGCTTCGGTCATTTCTTTAGATTTTTGGAGAAAATAACCGATAGAAGTTCTCGTCTTCAAAAGAAAATTGTTTCTATTTCGCGACAGTGAAGATGTGTTAGGAATGTTGTCATCAGTGCTCGCTGCGAGCTTTTGCGTTCATATGTTTATTGTGCCAGAGAGGGGGAAGCAAGGTCATCGTTCAAGAAAAGTTGCGCGACTAATACAAAGGCCTCCTGTTTTTTGTATCCGACTTATCGTATTGTCATGTCTAATACCACAAGTGTAAGGGCAGTTTTTGAAATATTCACGAGTAACAAATCGAAGCGAGGCTCTGATGTATCGAGATTTCCTTCATGTGCAAGTGGTATTTTGCGTGTGTATTTCACGAGTAAATATGTTAATTAACTCAATTGGGTTAAATACTCAAAAAAGGCAACGGTTTGTTCATTTATGTTTGTCATTTAATGTATTGTGTTTTATAGACAGAATCAGAATAAGAGAGTAGAGGTCTACCTTTTGATGATATTTTAACAGTACTTTCATTATTAGGTAGCGTTACATCAAAATAATTAAGTCACGTCATTTTTGAGGTTTCAAGGAGACTGAGGAAAAGAACACAGCCGTTTGAGAAAATGAGGGGAGAAAATGAGGGTAGGCGAAACAAGTTTAAAAAATATTTATTTATAATTATTTATTATTTACATATTTCAGTTTAACTTCATTTGCATTTTGTTGACTTATAATTTTACTTATTGTAACTAACATTTAACTATTTTAATTATACACTGATATAGGAGACTTGTAAAGCTTGTAGCATTTAGCTGTTATGTGAAAAACTTTTTAAGGGCTCCTAAAGGGAATCTGTTTTTAATGCCGGTTGGGAAATAGTTGATTGATGCTAGATTAATGTGCGACTTGGGCTATTTAGTTTGTGTTGTTTACATTAATATATTTATAAGTATATCTGCTTTAAATAACGTTAGATAAAGGTTTCCCGAAAACTCAGTTTCCTGAAAACTCAATAGTTTTCTTGAAA
Organism: Gryllus longicercus; assembly: GCA_038098605.1. Classification (NCBI taxonomy): domain Eukaryota; kingdom Metazoa; phylum Arthropoda; class Insecta; order Orthoptera; family Gryllidae; genus Gryllus; species Gryllus longicercus. Next base: position 1,412,148 of record JAZDUA010000071.1, on the reverse strand, counting down.
ACGAGCCCAAAATCCCGCATTTTCAGAAACGCGTGAAGGTAATTTTCTCAAACATGGCTACAAATTTTTTCTTTAAACTTTTCGAACGGATAGTGCTAATTGCCCTCTTTAATATGACGTAGCGTTCATTTTGGGGTATTTTTTGGTTTGTTTTTTTCAAAAATTGCACAAATATATTTTTAAAGAGTCTCTCCCCCTCAGGTTAATATGCAAATTTCCAGCAATTTGCAAGCACTATTGTATCTGTGAATAAATTGCTTTAAATGACTTCAAATAGAGTTTTTTGCAAAAACTCAATAGTTTTCTGACAGCAAGAGCTTCCAAATTCGAATTTACAGTTGCAATTAAACGCCATTTTCTTAGAACGGCTCCCAATTTTTCAAAGAAATTTGCAATTTAGGACGATATTTTACTGTTATTTAAAATTCTTAAAATATTTCCGTTCTTCAATTAGAAAACCGAAAAACTGAGAAAATTTCAGAACAAATTACTTTGGGCGGCGAAAGATGTCAGCTGACAAGAGTATGTGGCGAGTCCGAATAGGTATCCGAGACGAAAAGAAATAGAAAACTAATACGGGAAAGTCTGTGCCAATCTGTAGCACCACTAGTTACTTTATCGTATACGTACGTGTATACGGACTAATAGACGTAGTGTAGAGAAAGTTATGTAATGTTGCGGAAAATCCATTTCAAGATTTCAACGGAAATACACGTTTTGGGGTCCCTTGTTACCGATATTTTTCTCTCAAAAAGAGTTATTTTTTTCCGTCCGTCTGTCCAGTTCGTTTGCGTACCCGTCCGTCTGGCTGGCTGCCCGTTTGTGAACACTAGCGCCTAAACCTTACGTAGATTTTTTTCCAAAATGGATATTTGCAATCGATTTGGCTTGACTCGAGTCACAGCTGTTTTAAAAAACATTCTTCAAAATTAAGGGTTTCTTTACAAGAAGCCCCCGGACATTTTCAAAATTTTCCTAGAAATGGCTCCAAACTTAACCTTTAAATTTTTTGAAAGAATAAAGTAACATACACTTATAAAGATAGCATTGGCCCGATTATCACTGTTACTCTAAATTTTCGAAAATCTCAAAAGTGTGAATTTTTTCGGCGTTATCCTGCAACTACATATTGATGATATTTTTCTTTCAAATGAAATTTGTTCTTCATAGTTCTGTCTTTGATGTGACGTACATTTTTAGAAAATTTTAGTCGTTCTTGCGGACTATTTGCTAATTGCAATATGTCCAATTTAAAAATAACTAATTTATTAATTAACTAACATTTTCCCAAAAACAGTTCAAGTTTGTTGGGAGGGATAGTGATAAATAAATTATATAAGATGATATAAACGCCATATTTGCTCTATTCTTTTGCTTTTTTGAAAAATTAGAAAAATGTATTTTTTACTTGTCGCCATGTCGGCAATATTTTCAGTAGCTGCAACTTGTTTACATTATTGAATTTATGAGTACATATGCTTTAAATTATGTCTAATAAATTTTCTGAAACACAAAAGTTTCGTTATAATGAGTTCATATTTCCGCTTTTTCAGAAACGCGCAAATACCTTTTTTTTAAACAGCTCCACATTTTTTCTTCAAATTTTTCGTGTGGATAGTGCTAATTACATTGTTTAATGTGCCGTAAAATTAATTTTGGAATACTCTTTTTTCAAAAATTACCCAAATATTTTTTAAAATATCTTTCACGCGATTAATATGCACATTTCCAGAAATTTGTGTACATTATTTTATATGTGAGTCGAAATGTTTCAAATGACTTCCAATATATTTTCGAAAACTGAAAAGTTTTCTGTGATAGCTAAAAATTGTGCAGAGCATGGAAGTTTTTCTATCCTAAAATTGTGATTTTCGCTGTTGCATTACATATTTTATTCTTTATAATATAAATATGTAATACAAGGGCGTAAAAATTTGATACATTTCAGTTGTTAAACATTGCATGTAACGTAAATCATTTTAACGGATTATTACAGTTTTTTCGTCCTGTAACATATTTTGTTTTTACATATTCTTCTGTCTACATTCTTCTAACATTAATCTCGATTTTTTCTTTCACAAATATGTCACTAATTCATAAATATTTCATCTTTGCAGATGCTTTCAGATCTGCAGACTGCATTCAGTCTGTATTATGGACTTGAATATATGCCAAAAGCGAAAAAGGGGAACATATATGTGTACAGTTTTATAGCAGATCAAGATCTTAATTTTCTCAAAAAGCATTTCGACATGAACTATCCAGGTAACCAATAAGCACATTTAATATTTATCTGGATTTTTTTTATTCATACTAATATAACTGAAACTAATTAAATGCGAGAGTGAAAAGAAAGTAAGATCAAGAGTTCTAACGAGCACAATGTATCCCACAATCCCTCACATTATTTGGATTGCACTAGTACTCATTGTTTCGCATCGTTAACCATGCTTATTCAAAGATTTCTTTCAACGCTATACGTTGACGTCGATACCGTCATGAAAGAAATCGTCGACGAATTCATAACAACACTTAGCGACAGTTTACTGACCTTCCACAACGATGTTTTGCCTGAGAGCGGATGCTTCCGCAGTCAGTAATTACTTAGCCGTGCGAGGGACGCAGGGTCCTAGGCACAGGCCGCCATTCTGCGGCCTTCCCCAGATCTAAATGACTTTTCCCCACCATCCAAGAGCTGCGTCAAAGGCTCAAAGACATGCAAATCATTGAGTTTCATGAAAGAAAGTCATTTGTGATACCTCATCTTTTTGGTGAAGCATCTCGTGTCACCGGATAAAAAACGAAGTGCAGAAACAGAAAGTTAATTCGGTGGAAAGTAATTCAAATCAGGTATGCAAATTCATGACGCAGTTTGATTGTTTTCAAGGAGGTACTTAGCATCTATTAATGTAATGCAACTCTACCTTACACCTATTACACACTATTTTTCCCGGTAGAAATCAATGCCATAGCGAACCACCAGTGATGGTGAAAGTGACAGAAAACATTGGGATAACATGGTCACTATGTGGAGCACTCGCGCACCTAATTTGAAGCAGTGAATGAGGTTGCGGAATGAATTGTGTTTGTGAGATCTATAGTTACCTTACTTTCTGACAACTCTTATACTATACATTGTGAAAGTAATTTATAAAGTATTTCCACTAGCAATTACGATTCTTTCTAACCAATCTCGTACCCTTATGATCCAGGTGCGTCACATGCCGATGAAATGGGATACCTCTTCCACGTGTCCTTTCTGCCCAACGTGTCTTCGGATAATCCGGCATACCTCACGCGCCAGCGGATGGTGCGCCTGTGGACTAACTTCGCCAAATACGGGTGCGTAGCTGAGAGCTCACGGCCAGCGGAAGGGCCTCACCTGCTACGCCCCCCCCCCAAGCATCTTTGGGCGAGAGTTCGAGACCCGACGGCGGTGAATTCGCGCCACGGGTTAAATTTTGAGTTGTATTCAACCACTGTGTAGAGGAGAAGTCTGGCTGCCGACTGCTCTGATCGGTAACTTTGCCAGGTTTCTTCTACCATTTCGTGTGTGTCGAAAGAGTGCAGCCTCGCTCTGGGGAATGTTTTCAAAGGCGCTTCTTCTTTCATCTGAGTCCATCTGGAAGGTCGAGAATGCTAATATCGCGTTCCACCTCAGCGTCTCTTTTCTGTGGGTCGGGGGTTCGAATCCCGACCTGCGCATGGGCGTTTGTTCCTTGTCTTTCATGTGTTGTTTTCCTCAAGGGCCTCCTGTTCTGTAAGTTCCAGTTATGAGAAGCCCGTGACGATGTTGCGTGTTGGAGCAGAGGGGCAGTCCGCACCAATGCCATTCTGGTTCCCGGCGAACACCAATGGGACGGCCAACGATGAACCCCAGTCCCAAGCGGCGCCGTGGGGGGGGGGGGGGTCGACTCCTCAAAAATATCGATTTTTGTTTTTTCTTTGCTGGAAAAAATAATTTCATTGTTGGTCTTCAAAATGAAATGAACAATTTTTTGGTTTAAGCGCACTACAAGTTGAGATATCGCTTTTTTTTTATAAATGAATGCATCGAATGTAGGCGTGGTTCGACAGTTCGACTTTCAAGATACGGTGTTCAATATTTTTTTTATCTTGATGATGGTGGCTCTGAAGGGTTCAAGTGTATGGGGGTATTGAAACCATAATGTACAGATTTTACTGTACAAAATTGTTAATGCATACGCAACATTCAATAGCGAATGAGGGTGGGATTGAGAAAATTGAAACAACCACTTGCTAATACAAAACTAAGTGATGGGAAATCTATGGGTGAAAGAGGTCGATTCATTGATGAAACAATCGACAGGTTGCAGATATATGTGATGGTGAGAGATTTTGTGTGATGGTTATGTCAAAAACATAATACTTCTCTTCTGAAGACATGTATGAAGCAGTATGGGCTCTGTTCTACGTGGAATATGAAAATCCAACCATAGTGCACGCGCATTGTTGTCGAAAAAACGCCCGCAGTCATTGTTGGAGCTCCCTGGTTGTATGTTTTGCATCTTTTAGTGCCAATCAATTGTTGAATTGCTAATTTCTTTCAAGTTACATATTTTTTTACTCAAGGAGCATATTTTCCAAAACTATGTATGGCAAGTGTAACAAAAGTCTACAACTTACTACCAGTGGTTCATTCGTAACTTTAACCCAGGTATTTAACCCTTTAGTATTTTGACAGAAATGAAAATTATTATTAAAAAATTAAAGGACAAAATTAGAATAAAAAAATTTGTGAAACCTATTATAAATACTAAAATTTCCCTGTGTTAAAGCGATAAGAAAGACTTAATGTACATGTACATAAACATTTCAAGGCTCTTCCTTTAATGGGTTCTGAAAAAAGATACATCAAAACTCCTCATTTCAACATGGATAGTACAGGCACCTCCGGCTTTCCATAAATTGCAATAAAATTGATATAAAATTGTGTACATTTGAGAACTAATGACGTGTTTCTAATAATATATTACATCCTTTTATGATAGCTTTTGTTGTAATATTTTCAGTTTTTGAGGTATTAAACTTTTTTTCTCTTGCGGTCGTTTCCACCTGGAGGACCTGGATCGCCATCAGTGCTTTTGGAGATCTCATGCAGCCTTTACAATGTTGGTCTGAATATACAACTACTCTTTACGTCGACATATATATTAAAATGAAATTGAAACATTTTTGTGGGCAAGATATACTGAACACCGGTACAAAAAAGCCCAAAACTGTCTCACAATTTTTTTCAAATTAATTCATCGGAAATTAATGATTATTTTGCAGAAATAGATATTCAGTGTAAACAAATGTCAAAATAATATATTCAAGTTGGCAAATTTCATACTTTTTATGAACATTCTATAGACATTTCGGTAAAAAATGTGGAAACAATATTTTATAAATTATCAGCGTAGCTCTAAAATGATTATTTAGAACACACATCGAAGTAGCATGCGATGCCTTTCTTTCCATCTCACATAAAATGTCGTATTGTAACACCACATGTCTTGCAGGGAACCAACTCCGGAAGACGACTCCCTCATCGGCGAGAAATGGAAACCCTACACAACGGACGAGAAGAACTACCTGGTGATCGGCAGCGAAGTAAAGGCCGAAAAGGACCTCAACAAGGAACGCGTCGAGTTCTGGGAGAAATTCTACGACAAATACGGCGAAAAGGGGGAAACGGGCGGATGGTTCCTCGGCACGTGCTCTTCGCCTTCCATTTTCTCTTATATATCTTGGTTCCTTTCATTGTTTAAGAAATTTCCTGATATTATCCCCTAACAATTGCTTCAGATTCAGTAGAATAAATATGTTTCATCTACTTTACAGCTGAGGCAAACCTACTGACCTTTTCCAAGCACACTACACACCTAAGACTTGTTGAAGTATTTAAAACATTGACATTTTGGATGCTTAGTAATGTAAATCTTAAGATTATAACCAGAAAAAAGCTACAAATATTCATTGAGTTCGCAATGCATTGTACTCGGGGAACAGTAAATGAACAGATATTGGTATTTAATTTATCAAGAGTTATCAGTTTAGTATCTTTCATTGAGCTGTAAATCTTAGTGTCAAGGAAACGTGTATGACTAGTGCATTCATCTCTTACCTCATTTTCAAACGGATATTGCTGCACGGGAAGTTACGAACATTACAAAGAATATTGTAAGGGAGAAAATTTATTTAGGAGGCATGCGCAATAGAAGCATCTAAGTATACTATCGCCGTTCAGAAAATATCGGGTAGTCCAATTCGGAAATTGGTATTGCTGAGCTGCATTACGAAAGAATTCTTACACCTACTACGTTATACATTTTTCATTGATTTTCTTGTAGCATGTTTGAATGAGACTACTGTGGTGAGTGTGGGTGAATGAGACTATAATGGTTTTACTATTATTACTATCAATTTATTTTTATAGTTTTTTTATCTTGCACATAGCTTTGTTTCTTTGGTTTTCTTCGCTACTAAGATTGAGCTTGAACTTCATCTCTATACGGATACTCGGCATTAATTTGTGTGGTTATCTCCAATTTACGGTTCACGAGTAACTTGTGCATTGACATATAAGTAGGTTTTGGCTCATCTCCTGCTTCTTATCGTACGCTTTCGCACCCGGAATGAATAAATGTAGATGTAACTTTTTTGAACCGTGTCTTCCCATCAAAGAGCTAGGGAGTGGATGCTTGATTCAGCATTCAGAGTAGCCAATTCCCCTTGGGAAGTCAACAGGGTGCTCGGATGCCGCGCGTGAACGCTGCACAGCTGCGTGGGGTGGTTGGACGAATGTTACGTAATGACCAATAAAAGAAACTAGAACGGGCGAAGAGGGTATATGCAATGAGGAGTTTAGTCACAGCAGAATATTGCTACATGAAACAAAACCGTAACTAATTTGACAACTCATCAAACTTGAACACTATATATCAATTTGTACAAAAGATTTAACTATTCCAGTAACTGATACCGCGAAGAATGATTTCTGTAATTGTTTCCGAAATTAACCAAGAAACTTAACTTACTTTATAGTCAAAAAACCTATAATTATTTATTTACTTATCTCTTCTCTGATTTTAAATTATTGAAAATATTCAGGTGTGTATGTTCTCAGAAATTATGTTATTGTAGTTGTTGATAGAGTTGATGATTGGTAGCGAATAAAATATGATAATGTAACCAATTATTACGTAATATTTATGGTTGAAAGGCATCAAAGCTTCGTGGTGGAACGTCAAGAAGCCGATGAACGAATGACTGAAAAGTATTTAATATGTTTCAGAGGAGTTTAATTTTAAATAAATAACAATTATTATTCGCATCAAAATGTGGTATTAAAACCAGTTAATAGTTTTTGTACCCCTCAGATGATTGTTTTGTTAATCCGAGTACTGAAGATTATGTAAGCCTGTGCTGTTAAACCCTTATCGATTATCGCTGACACCTAACCACCTCTTTTGTTGAAACCTTGACCCGTGAATCAAAAATAAATCTTTGTATTTAAATAAATAAATAATAAGGGAAAATTCGCCATGCTTCACAGTAGTTAACTTGTTCTCAGCAAATAAAAGAATTGTTTCTCAAACATATTTTACATATCTCCTTCAGATTTCCCTTTTTCCAAGACAGAAAATTTATCTTCAAGTACACAATTTTAGAACATTAGTGAAGATTCGTAAGTCTTTAGCTGAAGTCGATTCCAGTACTCGGGCTACCCCGTTCGAAGAGTGGAAAAATCATCTCCCTTGAAATTAAGTTACTGTTAAATTATAATTCTATTCTAGCTTTTCTTTCTTATCGAGTATGCAAGATTTTCAGACGATATGAATTATTTTCAAGAAGTGGTGCCAATGTTGGTGTGATTTCAACATAGAGCGATGGTTTAAGCTAGGCACAACAAAGTTGCGGTTAAGGTAACTGGAATAATTTTCACTTCGAGAAGGCACTTGTGGACTGTGGGCTCCTATGGACAGTATTATTCTTAAGGAAAAATATCGTGTACTATTGCCAATTTGATTGTTGCAAAAGTCAGCAGAAAAACAAACCTGTAGAGAAATCTACGAGGAACACAACTGTAATAATAAAATAGAAGTGCACAGATATAGTTGTGTAAAATTATGGCACAGACTTTCTCCTTTTAGTTTTCTATTATCTTTGGTGTGGGTCAATTATTTGAATTGCTAAACACTCTTGCCAGCTTCCATCTAACACCGCCCAAAGTACAGTTTCCTGGAATTTTCTCAAATTTTTCGATTTTATAATCATAGAACTATTACTTTAAGAATATGAAAGAAGAGTAGAACCTCGACTCAATTAGCGATTTTCATTGAAAAATTTAGAACAGTTTTTAAGAAATTGGCGTTTAATCTGTACTGTAAATGCGAAATTTGCAAGCTCCTTGTTCAAGTTTCAATAGACGACCTAATGGCTGTCTGTTACTCATTGATTAGTCAAATTAATAAATAAGATAAAGTTCTAAAGTTTCTTTATAGACGGTCAAAGAGTTTATTAAAATGGAAATTATCTTTTTACGTATTGATAATACTTTTCATAACTTCATTGGTAACGTTTCGAAGGCTGATATGCCTTCATCATCAGGCTGTTTTAAATTTATTAGTTACAAAACTAATAAATAGAAAAAAAATTACTATTCATTCAATTTAAGTTAATTTCAGAAAAAAAGTTTGTTTTACACTGCAATTAGTTGACAGTTCAATACATACTTGTCGTCTTAATAGGGTGCAACAGAGTAAAATGTATTACACAATACATTAAAAAATTAATTTGATTATAAATGTTTGGAATAAATAAACTTTGTTATTCATCACAACATTAGTGACATAGGCAAGGCCAGACTAATTTTAAGTCCGAAATCTAAAAAACTAATGCAAAAATCAGATCGTGTCACCTTAATCAGATGTGTAAGAGTAAAACATATTTCATAACTGTGATAAAACTGTGCAGGAATGAATGCCTTATAAAAAAATTGAACAATAAATTATATAATAAAATATAATTAAAACAAAATTAGAATCTGTTTTGCAATAGGTTGGTTATCAGTACTAAACTACAAAACTAGGGTACGTACACATTATGAGAAACTCAAACGCACGTAAATGTTGAATTAGATGCGTATTATTGGATGTGACATTGTATGTCATTTTCGAAGCCCAGGATCATTCCCGATGCGGAGAGCGTTTATACACAAGTGATTGTGACTTGGATGGGTCAGCGGAGGGGAAAGGGGGTGATGATGCGAGAAGGGAGGGAGTAGGGAGATTTTCTTTGGGGACATTAAGGGGACGACTCCGAAGGAAATAAGGACAGAAAGAATTATTGACCGTATTTGTAAATTCTATGGGATGAATTTCGAGATTTCTTATTTCCTGAGAATTATTGACTTGAATTTAATTTTTCTGAACTTGCGTACATTTTGTCCATCTTGTACAGTGTCCGAAAACGAGAAATCTCAAAGACATTATTTATTGCTTTTAGCGAATTGTACTAATAAGGGAACATAACCTTTTGCAAACCTATTACATTATACCGTCGGAATGATTTTGATAAACAATGATTCTAGAACCAGCCTAGCATTAAAGTTTGGTTCAACAGATGCAATATGCGGATTTTGAAAATTAATTATGTGTCCCTGTTATATTCTTTGGGCTATTGTAGAGTTTTGTTTCTCGACGCCTCGAATGTAGCCAGTTCGTCCGGGGAATATCCATTTTGGAAAAAAAATCGTACGTATTGTTTAGATGCTACGCGAACGGACAGACGTTTGGCTGTAAATTGATTTTTAGGTATCAAGAACCCTCAAAATAGGGGTTCGGGCTACACCACGTATTATAGGATTTTTTTCTTATTTTAGGAACTGGATTTATCCGACCTTTCATTATCAGGATCCGGCAATGATTTTTTTCTGCCGACAATCTGCCGTTTTTTGCGCAGCATTGTATACCTTTCTCTATACTATGTAACATACAGTCGATAAGCAATTTTGCCTTACTAAAGGTGAGGTTTAAAAATTTATAATTTTTATTTTGTTTATATTGTTATTTGTTTCGGTTTTTTAACTCGAAATTCTTCGGGACAAGTTTTTTTAGCAGAAAAAAGTCGGGCTTTTTTTTTAGTTTTGCGTAATAACTTTTTAATGGTTGATCATGGCGCAAAAATAGTTATGTACAATGTTAAAAGTCATAACATTCTCTACAAAGTTTCATTATAAATTATATCTCTCGTGAAAATAGTAACAGAGATACGAGATTTTAAAAGTTTGCCAATTTTTGTTATTTTTTTTACTCCTAAGTTGCCCGAAACTACTAATGGTTTCTCTAATGTACTTGTGATTTCTTAAGGTCATTATATATAAAAGACGGTTAAATACTGTTTTAAATACTTATTAAAGTTAAATTAGCTTTTCGCTTTTGGTAGTCACGAAAATATTACAAAAGCTTTATACTATCGAGAAAGCTTCTTAAAGTTATACATTCAAAAATACAGAATCAGGCAAGCATAATCATATTCTTCGGAATATTATTTAAATATATTACCGAACTGAAAGGTACCCCTGTGCAATTTAATCGCCAAGAACATCAAGTAATTAGTTTAATTTCACCTACATTGCATGTTCTGTATGTTTCTGATCCTGCAGATTCTGTAGATACTGTAGATCATATCACACACTTTTCACAGAAACAAGAATGTCAATCAGTCGACGGCGGACCGCGGTACTAGCAACATCGTATGCTCCGTTCGCGTGTGCTTTTGACGGTATTTCTAATACCTTATTTGGTGTACGTATTAACAAAACTGTGATATAGTCTCTCCTTCAAGTGTATTCTCTGTGTGGCTGCTACTCGAAAGAGTGGCAACTTGCGTCAATATGGATACACTGAACAACAAGGAAAACATAACCTCAAACGGCCAACAACAACAACAACAACAACAACAACAACATGGATCAAACTCTAAATCGTATGCTGGAGCTGAGACAATGGACATTTTCCCGTCAAAGGACCAAGCAATTATTATAGAAGGACTTACAATAAAAGATTATGTGAGTAAAATATCAACTTTTATCAATCCAAGTGATATTAGATTTGTGTCGCGCATAGCGAATAATAGGATTTGTGTGTTTTTAAGTGCCAAGAAAATCGCTAACTACCTAACAGATAACCATCAAACTTTCACTACTAATGACATTGAAGTGAGTGTTAGACACCTATTAAGCAAACGTAAGAGTTATAATATCCAATGTCTGCCCAGTTATCCCACATGAGGTAATACAAAATGCTCTTCAACAATCGAATATTCAAATTGCTTCTAAAATTACATTTAACAGAGCAGGTCTACCTGAAACAGGTATGTCCCATATTATGAGCTTCAGGCGACAAGTCTTAGTTCAGCCACATGAAATTCATAAATTACCAGTCACTTCTAATTCCATATGAAGATACAACATATAGACTATTTTTCACAACTGATAATATCATCTGTTTCAAATGGAAAAATGAAGGCCATATTGCCAGCAAGCGTCCAGTTAATAACATTAGCCTTTCACCTATTAAAAATAGAGCCACAGATAACAATAATGATAATATGTTAATAGAGATTCCCTCTCCAGAACAATCTAATGATAATCCATCTGACTCGAATGCTATAGATTATACAAACTTCCCTCCTTTCGACAAAAGAAGCCTCCTATCTGAATCATACTCTACACCTGAGAATATATCAACTAGTGGTGTAAAAAAAGAGAGCAAAAAATGCGAATGAAGAACCTGCTTCTCAAGAAACTTTAGCTAACAAGTCAATAGAAGATTTTCTGCTCCCAACCAAATCATATATTGCTTCCAACCAAGACAAACTCCCTCTCTCCCTCTCTCATACAACCAATTCAAATCATTCCTTGAAAACTCTTTTGGAGCACCTGATCCCATTCCTATAATGAAAGATCATTTAACTGATTTTAATGCAATAATTGATATGCTGAAACATATAAACTATTGAATGAAATATCTATAAAGGGCAGATTTACAAGAATTATCAAAAAAATAGAAAAAATATGTTCCCAGCAGAGAGACCTCAGACTCAGAATTCAGTTTAGACAGTACCTAAATAGTATATGTACTTATTCAGATCATTCCATGTAATTTAAATCATGCTGATACCACTGAAAGTAGAAAATAATACAAAGAAGAAGTTATGATAGTTCTGCAATGGACTCTAAATGGGTTTTATAGCAGGCTAAAAAACTTACAATATTTATGCAAACTATATAGCCCTGATATAATCTGCATACAAGAAACAAACTTTAAAGGAAAATCACATGGGAATATAACTGGATATAATTGCACCTATGCATGTAGTGGCGTAGCAATATATTCCAAAAAATCGATTCCCATTGAAATGTTTAAAATTCAAACTGACATGAAATTTGTGGTAATTAAAATTAATTCAACTAACCCAATATGTATTGGAAATGTTTATACCCCTAATAGGTACCCTACCAGAAATCGAAATGCATATTATAAACCAGATAAAAGAGCCCTTCATAATTCTTGGTGATTTTAACTGCTGTCACTCTTTATGGCGATCGTACAAAATTGATAAAAGAGCCAGACTATTGGAAAAAAGTAATTGACAACCATGACAGCATTATCCTCAACTCTGGTAATGCCACACATATTAATATCAGTAACAGCAGACTAAGTGCGATTGATCTTTCAATAGCTTCTTCCACAATAGCACAGAAATGTGCCTGGAATGTAATGGATCTCCCCTATGATAGTAATAATTTGCCAATACTGATTGATATCCATGAACTAAATGTATCCATTAGTCATGAATGGTGCAACCCAATCCCTAATTATAAGAATATTAATTGGCTGGACTATCACGAAAAAATCGATGAGCACCTCAGTGAAGAAATTATTTTCAAGAACGATAATAATATTGACCAGATAGTAAAATCATAATGTAATATTATATCCAATTCTGTTAATTCAATAACATAAACGCAACTTGGCCCATTTAAGTTCAAAAGCGTTCCCTGGTGGAATTCTGAATGCAAAGTCGCTATTAGAAACGCTAAACAAGCATTTAACTGGTATAAAAAAGAACAGATAATGATAATCGAATTAATTATAAGAGAACTAGAGCTATTGCCCGTAGAACTGTAAAAATAAACAAAGCTAGATCATGGACTGAATATATTTCCTCAATCATCAGCCAATCGAAATCAACTGAAAGTTGAAAAAAAATCAAATCCATACGTGGTATGAAGATGAACAATTCTATATATTTCTTGCGTTGCAATGACCAGATAATTAGCGATCCCAAAATTATTGCTGAGGAATTTGCCGAAACCTCCATGAAAAATTCCAGCATTGCCAATTATCATACGAAATTCATCACATGTAAAGAAAAAGCTGAATGACACCTGTTCATGTCAGTCTATGACACCTATTGATGTCATCAACTATGATAATGACTTGAATTCTCCAATTTTCATGCACGAACTACTTCAAGTTTTAAAAAAGAAGATCAACTCCTGCTCCTAGCTCAGACAATATTCCAAATTGGATATTTAAAAATCTCCCAAAGAGTATTATATTATTATTATTATTATTATTATTATTATTATTATTATTATTATTATTATTATAGTCATATATGTTTATATACTTTATTAAAAATATAGAACCATATATGACTAAAAATGTATTTCCTCAACTCTGGAAAACTGCCAGTCATTCCGATTCCCAAGCCTGGCAAAGACCAGTGAAATACCTTTAATTATCGACCAACCTCACTGACTTGCAACGTATGCAAAATATAAGAAAAAATCATTAACAAAAAATACGGTGGTTCCTCGAATCACGATATTTAATAAAAGACAACCAATTGGGATTTAGAACTGGACACTCCACCACCTCTCATCTTATCAGCACGACAACGATAATCCACGAAGCTTTTCTTCACAGTCATCGTGTTATCTTAGTAAATCTAGACATCGAAAAAGCATGCGATATGGTATGGACACACCGAATTGCTGCTAAATTACTTAGTATTGGTATCAAAGACAATACGTTTAAGTTCCTTACCAACTTTATTAGCAACAAGTATTCAAGTACGTAAAAGTAATAATTTATCAAAAATTAAGTAACTTAATTATGGGCTACCATAAGGATCAGTTCTTTGTGACTATTTTTAATCGCCATAAATGACGCTGATGATGTTGTAAGCCCAGTTGTACGGAAATACGACGATGATATGGTGTTAAGGAACTTCGATTCAACCAATGAATTAATGCAAACTGCTGTAAACTGTTTTACAAGTGGTCAATGAAAACTGGTTTCAGATCCTCGTTAGGTAAATCTGAATGTATGATTTTTTCTAAACAATTAAGCCCCTTCTAACCGAAATTATTCCTTGGCAACAAAGCCATTAAGACTGTCACATATACAAAAATCTTGGGCCTCATATTTGACCACAGGCTCACATGGCAAGAACATATTTCTAAAATTAAATACGCAATTAAAGCCAAAAGAAACCTAAGCAAGATAATACGTAATAATGTATCTCCTGGAATTAGAAGTGTAAATCGACAGTGATATACACCTTTCTGTCATAAAGGAGCTACGCTATTCAGCTCCCTCAACATTTCGAGACTCCTATAGAAAGTCAGAGGATCCCCGCTGTAAATCCCTGGACTATCAACATCATTAAAGTTGACACATCTCTGGTTGAAGTTCAGCAGAACAACCTTTACTCAGACGAATGGAAACTCAAATACCGCGAAACCTATGATAAACACAAAAAACTACAATATCTTCATTGACGGACGCAATAATACAACATTCTCCGATGCCAGAGTGAAGGATCCCAAGTCTTTGGTGAAATTCCGGTTCATGAACATTGCTAGTCAAGAAAACATGTTCAACCATGCAATTCTGGAAGCGCTTAAAAAGATAAGCCTAACTGCACCGATGCCGCTATTATCACTAATAAAATTCCAAAAGATAACATCAAAATATATGGTGATACATAATCCAAAACGACGGCTCGAATTAAAGAACCACTTCATATGATTAAACTTCAAGGCTTATTAGTAATTTTTCTTCGTTTACCTCATCAGCTGTATCCAATTATTATGACCGAAATACATAGTACTTACACTAATACAAAGTGTAGTAATTGATTCGAAAGGAAAGAATGTAAGACCTAGTCCTGGATATTCCAAGTAAGATGTTGTAAGATACGTGGGAAGATGATCCAGCATTGGGAACCGATATGGCGATGTCATAAAACTAGTAATACCAATAAATCAATTGATTTATTCATATCACTCAACTCAGATCTCAAGATGACTAGACGCAAACAAGTTTTAATTACACAAATTAAAACTGATAATTCTAAAATTGCACACAGGTACTTGCTGGAGAATACCTCACCACCACTATGTGACATGTGTCAAGTAAGACTATCATTCGAACATATTATCAGTCGTCAGACATAGTATCAGACGTCTTGTCGCAAATATGAACACATTTGTATAGAGAAAGGGGAAGAATACCTTGAACGGAGGAGGGGGGGTGCAAACGGACTGAAAGGCCCTTCTCAATACAAAGTATTTTATACGCCGCACCGGGCCGGGGGGTGCCCGGGGGGGAGAGGGATGGCGCTGGTTAAGAAGGGAGGCGGAGAATGACAAAATTACACGAATTTCATTGCACATACGATTTATTGTTATTAGATTTCTAGTCTACGTGGATGAGATGATATGACAAATGAAATGTTAATTTACAGAAATGAAATTGAATGAATGGTATAAAATGGAGGTTCGTTGTTACGTCTTTGTTAATTATCACGTGGCGTCGTGAACTTTGTCGCACTACACGTCCATGGGCACACGGCGTTGCCGAATACCTGCTGCTGGGTGGCTGCGGCATGAGTGGACCTCAGAGCTGCTCCTCTCCCGGGCGAAGTGGGAATGCAGGTGTCCCACACAGTTCGCTGGTCGGAGAGTCTGTCCAGCAGCTTGGCCACGGACCTGGCCCTATGTGGGCCTTGACACCAGGAGTATGTGTTTGCGGCACACACAGTCTCTCGCCAGCAGGTGACTGACGGTGTGAGTCGGGTCTGTCCGTACTGCTCTGTAGTACCCGCCGATGGCAGGTTCACAAGTACTTTCCACACGTGCCGAAGGCAGCGGTTTCACGTGCGCGAAGCGCATTGAGTTATACTGTGAACGAAAAGGCGCTGGGCCGGCGGTGTGGCCTGTTCCTCTCGTGGTGGTTCTCGCCCGTCTCTCCTGGCACAAGTGAAGGTGGCGTTACAAGCGAGAAGGCTGCAGCCCTTCGGGAAAGCGGGGGGAGCCGCCGTTCGGGGGAGGGGCCGGCGGCGCGGGTGCGGCGTGGGTGCGGCGGGCGCACCCTGCGGGAGCGGCCGCCTTCGGAAGGAGGGAGCGACCACCCGCCTTTGCGCGAGGGCTTTGTGTTGTGGACGGAACAACATTAGAACTATGTATTTTAATCCAAATGAAATAGAGAAATTCCTGTACTCTGTCCCCTTTGAAATCCAGATTGTCAAATTTTGCAAAAACACAAATGTCATGCTTGAAATATAATATTATGGTAAGCCCGCTCGTATCTCGCGAGCTCATGTTTTATGATCCTACCCCGATGATATTGTATGATTGTGTTCCGAGTATGTAAGATAAATACTATTATGTTATAATCTATACGTTCAGATGCTTATCTTCGTATGTAACCCTCGAAGAGATATGTTATGACCCTGTCCTGATGTATGTTGATGGTATGTAAGATAAATAATATGTGATACTGTGTGACCTATGCATTACGATACTTATGTTAATGTAATGACGGATGAAGTCATAATTGTCTGTGAACACCTGTTATACAAATGTAGTTGCTAAATACCTTAATCGTTGATGCGACTAAAAATAAAGAAAAAAGCAATGTCAATACTTACATTCGGTAAAGGAACGCTCACACTATACATGTGAAAAGCAATCTTCATTGCATATGTGCATGGATTCAAATTATGCTTTTTCGAAAACTCTATACTCTATGTAAACGCCATTTATTAAAAACAGCTCCAAAGTTTTCAAAATAAAATTACCATTTAAGACGAGGTTTCCTGTTCTTTAATATTCTTAAAATAATATTTCCATTCCAGTATTAGGACCAAACAATTTGGAAAATCTTTAAAAAATACTTTAGGCCGCGATATATGGAGGCTGGCTTTCTAACTGATCATTTCTCTGAACCACACTGCACTGCTCTGCATGTAATTACATTTACATTTCTTATTCTAAGTACCAAATACAAACTAAATAATATTGTTAATATAAACTAAATTAATAAAAACTAAACTCATTAGCCGTGATTCCCTACGTCCGCTGTGTCACCGATCGTGTAGGTAAATTACTACGGAAGAACAACATCCGTACGGTGTTCACGGCGCCCGACAAGCCCTCACAACGCCTTGGTACGCATTAAAGATGCGGTACCTCCTCTCCAGTCGGCAGGAGTTTATGAAGTTCCCTGCAGCTGCGGTAGGACGTATATCGGCAAGACCGGGCGCACTGTGTCCGAGCGACTCAGAGAGCACATCGCCCACTACAACAAGAACAACACCAACCGTTCTGCTATTGCGCACCACTCGGAGGTTACGGGACATGCCATTGACTTCGACAAGACTCGGCTCCTGCACAAGGAAAACCGATACTGGCCGAGACGCATAAAAGAGGCATTAGAAATACACAGACGTCCGCAAAACATCAACGCGGACGCAGGCCTCGCTCTTAACCACGCCTGGAAATCCCTCACACACACACACACACACACGAGGTCGTTTTTTGAAGTTCCTGCGGTCTACTCGCCTGGGGGAGCTCTACCGCTGTGTGTATTATTTTGGTGATTATTCATTTGGTATACCTCTATCGGTTAGCCGATGAAATGTAGCTTATTGTTGATTTTTCGCTCGTGTGCTTTGTGCACTTTGTTGTATTCGTTTTGGTTTATTGCGTTCGGTCTCTTGAAGTGGTGATTTGGCGTGTCATTCCCGTTTTGCACTCGCTGATCGTTTCTTTATTTTCAAATTATACAGTTTTGTATTATAATATTTACAGAGTTTTACATTGTTTGTTTAACTTATTACTAACTTACGAACTATTTTGATTGAACTGTACTTAAGACCTAAAGAATTTACAGAATATACAAAAACTTATTACTAATTTACGAACTATCCTGATTGAACTGTGCTTGAGATCTAAAGATTTACAGAAATATACAAAATCTTATTACTAACATACGAACTATCATGATTGGACTGTGCTTAAGACCTAAAAATTTACAGAAATATACAAAATCTTAATTACTAACTTACGAACTATGCTAATTGACTGTACTTAAGACCTAAAATTTACAGAAATATACAAATTTGTTCAAGATTGTTTGTGTCTTAGTGTGTTAGTTGGTGGAATAATAAGTGATTAGTGTGAGTTTGTGATAATGATTAGTAGTAGTGTAGCAGGTTTGGTGAATAATAGATTGGTTTGTTAGTATTTGTTAGATTTGTTAGTTTTGTTAGTATTTGTTAGTTTTGTTAGTATTTGTTAGTGATTTCTTTGTAGCGGCCTGGGATGCATGGTGTTCGTCTAAGATAGTCTTTGGAAGGTAAGTTTTCGGCGTCGCTTCGCTCTTTAATGCACTCTGAGATTGTGTGAATTTATATTTTATATTGGGGTGTTGTTGATAGATTTAGAACTTGTGTGTCTGTTGATATGTGTAGAGTGTTGTGTGTTTAAGTGGAATTTTATTTATTTAGTGTCGGAGTTTCAAGGTGGTTTCAAAAAGATGACGTCAGTTTTTTCTTTTTGTGTCGTGATGGCTTCGTATAGTATTGTAAGAAGGGCTGGAAGAGAGGGTGAGTGTCAATGTTAGTGAAAATGTCCTGCATTCTTTTCGTGGCGAGCTCGTGTATTTCGGTTGTAGTTGGTTAGATGTTTCTAGTCGTGAGTTCGTCAGCGAGGATAGTGCCGGGGGTGGGTGAAAAGCTAGTCATATGAAGTAATTTTCAGCTCGTGACAGATAATTTAGCGATGTTTCGGGAGCTGTGGCCCATGTCTCGCAAGCGTATAAGCCCGCGCTGCGTATGCATGCCAGATATAAGTGGAGTTTTAATTTTTCTTTAAGGGCTCGGCTCTTAAAAAGGGGAAGAAGAGATGAGATACGTCGAGTCATGTTGTTTCGTGCGTTAGATATGTGTGTCTTCCAGGTCAGTCTGCGGTCAAAAGTAACTCCCAAGTATTTGATGTTGTCCCGCCACGGAATGGTGTAACCGTTTAGGCGGATGGGAGCGACAGTGTGAGTGTTGTGTGTGAGTTTATGAGAGAAAATTATAGCTTGGCATTTCTGCGCGTTTAGTGTGAGACCATTTTCCGCACTCCACTTTATGAGCGCGTTTGCGGCACGTTGTAGGCGCTTAACCGCGATGTTTATTCGGCTGTCTTTGACCGTGAACGCTATGTCATACGCATAAATGAAATCTTGCACTCCGGTGATGGTAGGGGCGTCGTTAAGAAATAGAGAAAAAAGGAAGGGTGATAGCACGGCGCCCTGAGGGACGCCGGCAAGAATAGGGCGGGTTAAAGATGAGAAATTTTGGTAGCGGACGGAGAAATTTCGACAAGTTAAATAGCTGATGAAAAGGTTAAGAGTGAAGGGAGGAACATAGGGGCGAAGTTTGTGGATTAGTAAGGGGTGATGGACAGTGTCAAAGGCGAATGAATAGTCGAAGAATAGAGCAGGGATAGAGCAGCGGCGTTCTATTGAAGAAAACACGCAGAAGGTAAATCGAAGGGCTTGGAGTGCAGAAGAACGATTTTTCCGGAAGCCGAATTGAGATTCTCGGATGATACCCCTATTCTCGAGAACGGTCCTTTTTCTATTAAGAATAAGGCGTTCGAGTAATTTCCCTAAGATGGGTAAGAGAGAAATGGGTCTGTAATTTTCCGGGAAACGCAAGTTCTTTCCCGGTTTTGGAATAAGCGTCACGGTCGCCGATTTTCACACAGGGAAATATTGCACAGAAATGCAAGCAGAGAATATCGAGGCAAGAAGAGTGACGGCCCTACGATGAAGTTGCTTTAGCATTGCTGCAGAAAGCTTGTCGGGTCCGCCTGATCGATTTGTGTTAATGTTTGACAGTAGGTCGCTCACTTCATCCGTATCAATTTTCCAGTCAGGCGGTAAATCTGTGAGTGGCGTGGGCGAGATGGGGATTTCGGCGGCGGTGGCAGGAAGATTAAATGAGATAGGGGGTAGCGTGAAGCGCTCTTCAAGCAGGGTGGCGAAGATTTCAGATTTGATTGCCGGATCGTAAGTGGGTGGAAGATTGTTTGGGCGATTTAGCGCTGTGGTGGCAGGCTGTGGGTTGCGTAGCACCCGTTGCAATTTCCACAGATCGCTAACATTATTTATTTGGCTATTTTCGACATACTTTTCCCACATCGTGTTCCTGTGCTCCCGCAGAAGCTTGGAGGTTTTCCGCCGAATGGTCTGGTACGCTGCCTTCGCATCAGGGTCATGAGTTCGTTGGTAAATTCGCTGGGCTTTGCGACGTTCTTGTATAAGGCGAATTAGCTCGACGGGTGTTTGGGATGTGGGATGGTGAGGTCCGAGTCGTTTAGAATTTTCATTGAAAGCAGTTATGATCTGGTAATTTAAATGTTCGATTACTCTGTCAATATTAGTCTGATTGTCTAGGTCTGGGTTTCGAAGGAGTTTGTTGTTAAGTTTAGTCTTGAAATTTGTCCAGTTTGTTTCGTAGGTTGTTTTTGTCGGAGTGGGTGACGGAAATTTGTCTCTATGGAAGGCGAAGAGGATAGGGAGGTGGTCCGAAGTCAGGTCGTGAAGGGGCTTTGGGGTTTTGATTTGGATGGCTGGAGAATGTAGAACAATGTCAAGAATGTCGCCTTTAATCTGTCTGGTGAACATGTCAGTGCGTAGGTGGGTGATGGAAGGAGGGGAAATGACGAGCCGATCGCTTCCATTTAAATACGGAAGCAGGCGCTCTCCCGCCGAGTTCCGCACACGGCAGCCCCAGTCCGTGTGCTTGGGGTTCAAGTCATCTGCTATAAAAATATTATCCCCTAGCGTTAGCAGCGCGTCAAGGTCGGCTTCCTCGAGGTGAATCTGAGGCCGCTTGTACCCGGATACAACAGTGATTGCACCGTGCGGCGTTCCGATTTCAACCGATGTTGCCTCTATTGCGGCGAGAGGCGGATTTACCAGGGGCGTACTGCAGTTAATGTGCCACCACCACGGTGGGGGCTTGAACGATTTTGCCTGTAAATATGAAAATTAGGAAGAGTGAAGTTATCGCGTGGTGACAGGTGGTTTTCTTGAATGAGGAATACATCTGGGGAATAATCTTTAATAAATTGAATAATTTCGGGTTTCTTTTTATTCAGGCCCCCGTTGAAGAGATGAGATCGAAAATTATGTGGACCGTTGTTCATGGGAACGCTGTAGAGAGGAGGGGGATAATGGCTATTGCTTTAGATAGCAAGTTTCCTGGACCTTTAAGAATTGCAATTGCATCTTTAGCGAGGGTGATGAGGGCCCGCAGGTCTACTCCCTGCAGAAGATGCAGTAATTCTCCCAATTCGCCGAGGCCAGAGAGAGAGAGAGAGAAGCGTGGAGGGTGACTGGGCGATGATTGGTCGCCCAGCTGCCGCATCAGCGAATCCGGTACCAGCGATGGTGGGGGTTTCGGTGGCCAATCCTGGGAGAGCAGGAAAATGTTCCTGAGATCGGACGTCTAGGGGACGTCCGACCGGCTGACTAACTGCTGCAACGCGAGAGGGAGCAAGAGAGTTCATTCTCTTTGCCAGTTGTGCGGCTGCTCGCGTCTGGCGTGCTCCACCAAGCTGACGTGCTCTCGCTTCTTTGTACGTCAGCAGGGCGGGACATTCGTGGAAGCTCGCCACGTGATTTCCACCGCAGTTAGCGCACCTCGGATTTTCCGGCTTACTGCAATTTTCTAGGGAGTGAGCGCCGGCGCAGTAGAGACATACTGCGTTCCTGCGACATCCGTTGTGAGAATGACCCCAAAGTTGACATCTTTTGCAATGTGGCACACGGTCCCTACCTCGATATTCCTCCCATCGGATGATTTGATTTGAAATGGTAGAAATTGTTTTTGCTAGAGAGATTTGTCGGTGGTTAATTTCAATAATGTAGAGGCCTAAAGAAATAAAAGATTACGCTCCTGTTTCTGTATAACAGGCGCGTTTCATTTCACGGAAATCCCTCGCTCCATCGATTCGGCACCGGCAGGGGACTGTTCAACACCGTCAGACCACGGGGACGTCTTGCGCAAGGCCCACTGTTCAACACCACACCACTGACTACCACGGGGACGTCTGGCGGAGCAGCAGACAGCAGTTGTGCTGGGCGGAGCGGTTGGGGTTTCTCAACAATGCCGTATCGGTTTATATAATCTTATCTCTCTTCCGAGAAAACACGGACGTTCTCTTTGTTAAGAAGCAATAGTGTTTATCGTATCTGAAGTGTGGATATTAGAAGTCTGTGATGAAATGAAACACGGTCAGGTCGCAGCAGCAGGTCGCAGAGCAGCGCCCGTGCAGTGAAGATCTACGTTCGTTACTTTCGTCACGACTTCCTCCTGCTACTTGGTCTCCGCTGCGGCGCGACAAGTATCTGGCGCACGAGGTTGAGCCCTGCTCCCACGTTGTGTTACGTGGAAAGTACGCGCAGTCTTCCCTTCACGGCAAGTACCTGGCGCTCTTGTGATTGAGCTACGCTCTCACGAGACGTTTAGTGGAAAACCGCGGGGGAAAGCAGCGGAGGTCGAGGATTTTCCCCGCGATTGTGCGCTGCTCTCGCGGGGCTTGAGCAAAAATGCACCGCTAGCCCATGTCTACCATTGAGACAGGCGCCACCCCTCGGCGCTCGTCGTTGGGGGATGAACAACCACAACGTGAGCACAGGCGCTCCCTAAGTGACAGCGTCACCTGGTCGATTTCGACCAAGTCGACGCTGCCCCCAGCACGGAAATGCAGCACCGATCTGGTGTACCTCCACGGGATGGAGCTGGTGAAGCAAGCCACTCCGGACATGGAGGTCATCGCAGTTAGTGCTGAAGACATTCCGGCAGGAGCCAATGAGAAGTTTATTTTACCAACGCCGCCCACACAGCCACCACCTCCCAAACCGCCGCAGGCGCGGAAACTACAGCCGCTGCAGTCCAAGCAGCAGCCAAACCAGCGATCCACAACTGCCGCAGACGTCTCCGGGATGCTTGCCGGTATCCCGGCAGGCGTGATCTGTGCCTTCGCCGCCCTCAATATAGAAGCCCTTCTGACCTACTGGGGAACGTTCCGGGAAGCCGGAGCGGGAGCAATCCCGCAACTGGCGCCCGGCAGTGAGCTCCTCGCTGGGATGAACGCGGTCTTGCAGGCGCCACCACGGCCCGTGGGGGCAGCGCCATCTCTCCTGATCGGCGCACCTGTGAGGCAGCACTCGGTGCGCGAGCGCGTATACTCATTCGAGCAGCGCCTCTCGCCGCCCGCTGCCTCTTCTATCTCTCTCTCTCCGGGATGCGACGCCGTAGCGACGGGGCCACCGAGAGCAGCACTGAGCCCAAGGGCGCCCCTGGTGGCGCTACAAATGGAGCGGCTACTAGCTGCCCCTGTGGAGACGAAATCAACCCGTCCCTCAGCGAACTGCCCGGATTGGTCAACGATGCTTCGCCAGATTTGGCCGGTGCGTTCCCCACCGCCCAGCATCCCTCCAACTCTCCGCTGGCTGAGGAGGAGGGCAACATTGCGGCGCTGACAGCCGTAGAGCAAACGCCACAGCGCGCGAGCTCCGGATCAGCGCCGGCCCCAGACCCGGGAAATGCGGCGGGCACCTCGCCCGCCATCGTCTCCCCACTGGCAAAGCGCCCTTGCCAGCGCGAAGGCTCCTCGGAGCCGGAGGAAATGCAGCCGGCAGAGCTGCAAAGCCCCAACAGCGCCTCCAGCGGGGCGAGAAAGCGGAAGAAGCGAAAACTCGCGGGAAGGACGACGAGAGGGCCAAATCAGGCTCCCGACGCGCCCGCTACGCTACCAGCTCCTCCACAGGAATAAGAAAGCTCCGTCGGTGCGGTGAGTGCGCCAACAGATTCTGGGCGTCGGCAATCCTCCGCCAACCCTTCCTTAGGTGACGAGCAATCTGACGACTGGCAACTCGTCTCCGGAAGCCAGCGCAGTCGGCCCACAGCCGAAAACACTGGGACGGGAACCTCCGCGCAGGTTTCGTCTGCGGATGCCCTCCAGGTGGACGCCTCACGTCCACCGGCCGCTTCACGGCCACCAAAGAGACCGTACAAAATACGTCTGAGCATCACCTCAGACAAGGTCTTAAAGCACGGCAGAGAACTTGGCCCCAGAACGGGGTACAAGACGACCATTGCGAAGGTCACCAGCCGAAACGGACGACCAGTGTATGAAATACACACCTTTGACCGTGTAGCATACGCTGAGGCGGAGCGATACGCTCGCAGCGAAAAGATATTTTGTTATTCGCACCCGCCTCCGTCCGAGAACTCTGAAAATCTCCTCAGAGTGTTTTTCAGAGGGCTACCGCAAGGCTACACCGCTGAGAACGTGGAAAACGAGCTGAAGAAGCTCGGCTACGCTCTCAAAGCAGTAAGACAAATCTGCCTGCTGAAGGAAATCGTGGTCGCCAGAAACCACGATTCCGGTGTAGCCAATGGTGCAACAGGCACCGAAACGCGGCGGGTGGAAGTGCCCACAGGAACGTTCGCTGTCACCCTCAGTGACAGCGCCGCGTCGCGTAAAATCTATCTCTTAAAGCAACTAGAATCTTTCTCAATCGAGGTCCAAAGGGAAAAGTGGGCCAGACCTCGATTTTGTATGCGATGCTGCCGATGGGGCCACATCACTCGTAATTGCGAGTACGATGTGCGCTGTCGCCTCTGCACGGGTGAGGGTCAGCCTGCAGGAGACGACAAACGCGGAACGGCGCATTGCCCAAAACGCGGAAATTTTAATTTAAAGCCCGTCTGCTGCAATTGTAAGCAGCATCACGCTGCATCCTTCACAGGATGCAGCCATTGCACGTTGCCACCGCGTCCGTCAGACGCGCGTGCAATAGGAACCGAGGGACCCTCACGCCAAGTAGTTCCTAACAGAAACTCGGCGCCTCGGTCGGCAGCTATCGGCGGGCCGGCCTGGAACGAGGTCGCGCAGCGCCTCGGCGCAGCGCGCCCCCCAGAGGCCAACGCACCGCCCTCCGGGGCGGCCGGAGCGCGGCCCACTGCACCCGCAGCTGCCGCCCAAACAGTCACTAAGAGCCAGTTCTTAGCGATGTTTGAGCGAATTCTAAATATGATACCCGACAATGTCTAGACAAAATCAGAACGTAGAAAAGCGAATAGCACCTCTCCGCGCTTACACTTGGAACGCGCGAAGTGCAATCTTCAAAGCCCAGTAAATTGAACATTTTGCAGAAGAACTGCAACTCGATATCTTGGCTTTACAAGAAACGTGGCTCAGTGATGAACACGAATTCAAACTCCGGGGATTTGCTGTTTATCGCCGAGACCGCGCTGGCAGGCCAAGTGGCGGAGTAGCAATCGCGCTGCGCCGAGAACTGCCGCAGCTTGAAGGCGAAATCCCTGCTATTGCTCTGGTGTCTATAGAGGCGGTCGGGGCGTACGTCTGGGTTGGAAACGGCCGACTACTAGTCGTATCCGTCTACTGCCCAGACCAAACCTTAGATCCGGCTGGAATTCATGCGCTTCTCGCACTAAATTCCAAAGTTGTCCTTCTGGGTGACTTTAACGCCAGACATAGAACTTGGGGCGGCCTCGGAGCAAACAGAAACGGCAACAAAATTGCCAATCTTGTAGCGACAAGGCGGGGCGTAGAGATCTGCGCACCGAAGAGCCCCACGCATTTCCCGGAAGTACGAAACAGGAACCCGGGCGTTATTGATTTTATGATTGTGAAAGGCGTTGAGTGTGTGGTTCCCCGCTCAATTGCCATACTGGATTCCGATCATAACCCAGTAACATGCGTTGTGGCGTCCCTTGCAGCGAAACGGGGCAGGTTTCTGCAACACAGCTGAATTCTCAGCTTGAGCAGAAACCAGTAAATACGAAAGACGAGATCGACGAAGCAGTGAATCACTTCACTGTAACATTGAAATCGGCTTTCAAGCAAAATACAATTGTCACGCGTGTAGAGAATTCTCCCCCTGAGCTCACAGATGAGCAAAGAAGGATCTTAAGAGAATTGCGCAGAACTGTCAAAGTTCATCGCCGCTATGGCGATCCCGTTGACGGAGAGCGGGCGCGCAATCTAAGCAGAGAATTCCGTTCATCTCTACGGGATGAGAGAGCTGCTCAATGGTCTGATACTATTTCGAAATGCAATCTCCACGAGAGGCACATTTGGGACCTTTCTCGTGCGCTAGGCCGCAAACCGGGAGTAAACTGCCCGATTCAGAGCAACGCCGGGACGGGGGCGCTCGGCGCTCCACCACCTCGGCCCGTTTACGCGTGGGACGACGCGACAAAAAGGAAATCTTTGCGAATTCGCTTGCGTTGCTGTTCCGCGCGTTCGAAACGGGCGCCGCCTCGCTGCCATTGGCTGCCACCCCTGTTGGTGGTGCGCCAATGGCGCGTGCGGTCAGCAGCAATACCATTGGCCTGTTGCCCTCTTCCACCTCTGCACGCCGAATAACGGTAGAGGAGCTTCGAGCTGAGCTAAAACACCTCAATGCGAGGAAGGCAGGTGGCCCGGACGGTCTCACCGCAGCGCAGCTGCGCGCTCTGGGCGGGCGCGGAGTCGAGTTTTTACTCGAGCTCCTGAATGCGTGCCTGACGTGTGGCTATTTTCCCAAGGCGTGGAGGATTGCGACCATTGCACTAATACCAAAACCTGGCAAAAATAAACTATTCCCGAGCAGCTATAGACCTATTAGTCTACTCTCCATCTTAGGGAAACGTTTGAGAGACTGATCCTGTCACGTTTGCAACAGGAAATACGTCGTCTCAATCTTCTCAGAGATGAACAATTTGGCTTTCGAGCTGGTCACAGCTCCGCGTAGCAGCTTACGCGGCTTTGCACGGAGATCGGCCTCGCCCTCGAGAGACGGCAGAACCTGCCAGTGGTCTTTCTGGATATGCGGTCGGCTTTCAACTCTGTGTGGCATGCGGGTTTGCTCGAGTGCCTTGCGGAGGCGGGAGTGAGCGATTGCTACGTCAGACTGATTGCGAGTTTTCTCTCTGACAGGCAGTTCAAAGTGCGCGTCAATAACGTATACTCGTCCCTCAGACGAGCCGAGGCAGGCGTGCCTCAGGGGAGTGTTCTTTCTCCTACCCTCTTCGGCTTATACGTGAATGTCGCGCCGCTTCCTACTGAAACAAGAACTGGTATTCAACGCTGTGGGCTCCTGATGTTCGCGGATGATCAACGCGAAACGTAGATGTTCGCGGACGTACTACGCGAAATCGGCGAACGGAAGGCAGTCAGTTAAATACTTAAGTGATTGTCTCGCCGCCTTTCCTGAATGGCTAAGTCGGAAACGCCTCGCTCTCAACCTCGACAAATGTGTCGCCGTCAACTTCACTCGTAAGAGGGCTAACCCCAATGAAACGGTGAGCTTGGCTGGCTCGCATCCACCTTGGCGGAGCGAAGCGAGATATTTGGGCGTGCTACTTGACAGCGGCCTTCGCTGGCATGCGCACGCTCGATATCTCGCTGCCAAAATTAAAACACGAACCCTCCTTTTGAAACCTCTTCTCCGTTCTCCCGACTTAGCAATTCCTCTAAAGCGCCGCTTATTCACAGCTTGCGTGCGTCCCTTGTGGACGTACACTTGTGAGGTATTCGCGGCAGCTTCTCCCTCCACTCTGCACCCCATCCGGGTGCAGAGAACAGAGCGGCGCGCCTCGCGGCGCGCCCGCACTTGCCTTTTACCAGACCTGAGCGACAACCCAAAAACGCTGACGTCTTCAGAATCTTAGGCGTTCGCAACCAGTTCCCGGCGGAGCTACAAAAGAGGGCGGAGACGGCTCTCGCAAGGGCGCTGTGGCCGTCCGCTCCGCGAATCCTGCGCGAGACCGGCAAGGCGGCGAACAGCGGCGTGCACAGGGCCTTCCACAGAAGAAAGGGCCCACAGCACGTCGCCTTCACCTTCCGCGCACTGCCCCCTCACAAGCTCTCTGAGCTCTGCGACGCGGGAGAGCAGCAAGTGCGTGGGAGGCGGTCGCCGTTTACGCATGCCGGAAGCCGCGCAGGCGGCGCGGAAACGCGCTCCGCCAGGCCAGCGTCACCTGATAATGAAGACGTTGCGGCGCCACGGACGCTTGAGTAAAGTCGGCGCCATGGCGATCAAAATGCAGTGTAAATAATGTAAATAGTGCTGTGGGTATAAATGAATGAATGTGATTGTAAATAGCCAAGAATGAATGCGCGTGAAAATGTACAAAAAAAGAAGAAACAAGAACATTATAGAGAACTAACCCGAAAATCATTATAACTAAATAAAAAACAAACAATTCCCAAAGAGGAAATGTAATTAGTTTTTAAGTTAGCATAAATTAGTTTGTTTAAGTTACTGCCCTTACAACCTGCAAAAGCCTCATCGGCTGCAGGTATTATGTATTCCTAATGCAAATAAATTCTCGCCCCTCCAGGGTAACTGGAGAGGGGAAACAAAAAAAAGAAAAAAAAAGCGCCGCAGTGTCACTGCCCTGAGGAAGCCTGCGACATGTCAGGCGAAACGTCGGCACTCCAGCCAACGACGCGCCGACTCTCGGATAGCCGAGAATTCATGGATTCGAGCCGCGGAAGCTTACGTATAATATAAACTAAATTATATTCGATCTAATCTATTTCTAAACATTTTCGCAGAGCGAGGAAAGGTTTCAAAGTCTGCCGAGAATGATGCCCTCAGCCTTAATGAAATCGTTCCTCGATTCTGCGATGAATATCACCCCGTTCTTCTATGTAAGCTTTAGAACGCAAAGCATGCCTGTTTTTCTACGCGTTTCTAAAGGTTCCCAAAACAAACCATCGAACGTGCTTTGTATACTCTGTGAGAATTTTTCTGTCCATCTTTGAATTTCATCCAGTCTGTGTCTTTAACCCTTGCTGTAAGGGACCCAGCAAGCTACTCCGTATTTGAAAATAGAGCGAATATGAGACGTGTAAGCTAACGCTACTGCACTTACACTGCTCGTTTAAGTATGCGCATAACAAGGTGTAAATTTATCCACGCTTCTACCCGCACGTAATTTATATGCTTATCCTAGATGGATTTTGTATCTACGAGAACTCCCAAATACAGCAAGCGACCTGAGGTGTTACGTCAGAGCCTAACTGATAAGATAAAGCAGGATAAATGCAATTCCTACCAAAGCTAATGGCTTGCCTTTTGGCCTACAAAACCTAATGGCTTGGCTTTTGGCCTACAAAACCTAATGTTTCGGCAATTAAGTTTCATTTTATAGGAGAATCCATCATAATATATTTTGTTTAAATCTGCTTGCAAATGTTCGACATCCATGTTTGATTTAATAACACGATAGAGTATACAGACATCTGAAAATAACACAGGTCTGCAAAAAAACTTTGTCACTTTTTTTAGATCCAATAACTGATTTTATATATTTAAAGTACAAGGATGACAGAAATGACTCAGATAGATAGATAGATTTATTAAAGTTCGCTTTGAGCTAATGCTCGGTGGCAAACATGATAACAATTAAAATTAGAATTACTAAACATTTTCAACATTTACAATTGGGTTTACTATTAGAATTAGGGGGTCGATATAATAGTTCCAATTTATTTCTAGCTAACTCTAAATTCACTTCTAGTTTACATAACACTTCACTACACTACACTGCACTCCCCTTCACTACACTACACTCCCTTCCCCCCCACTACACTACACTTCACATCACTTCACTGTATAATGGCCATGACGATAATAATTATGACAATAATAATAATAATAAAAGTAATAGTAATATTAATAATAATAAAAGCAATAATAATATTAACAATAACAATAATAATGAAAGTAGTAATAATAATAATAATAATAATAATAATAATAATAATAATAATAAATGTCTCAGTCAGTATTATTCGAGATGATCTAAATGGAATAAAGCATATTTTTAAATTTGGGTACATTAGAAGGAAGAGCCTCTAGTGCTTCTGCAGGTAGTTTATTTCAATCTATTATAGTGCGATTCACAAAGGAGAACTTGCCTACATCAGTTCTTTGCTTTCTACATCGTATTTTCCAAGGATGGTCTCCTCTGCTTTTATAATCTGATTTCTGTAATCTTTTACCGATATCTGCCCATGCTGTGTCCCCTCTGTATGTCTTACACATTACGCATAAACGCGCCCGTTACCTTCTCTTAGATAAGGACTCCCATTCTTCTCGTTCGTCACCAACGCCCCCGTGATTTACAAACTTTGAGGCCCGTTTCTGAATTTTATCTAACGCTTCGATTTGCCCTTTTCTGTACGGGTCCCAGCATGCCGCTCCGTATTCTAAAATTGGACGAACAAGTGTAGTATATGCTAGGGTTCGGGCATTTGGTCTACTATTTTTTAGAATACACCTTACAAAGTGCAGCGCTCTCCAGGATTTTTTAACCGTATTGTTAATATGATCCGACCAACCTAAGTCGCTTCGCAGGACGAAACCCAAATACTTACAGTTTTTTACACGTGGTATAACGTTAGTTCCTAATTCATAACTGGAGCGTACGTTTGAGCGAGACTTGGTAAAGCAAATGAATTTACTCTTTTCCGGATTTAATTCCATCTTATTTCTGCACGCCCAGTTCCATAAACAGTTAAGATTGCTCTGTAAAACATTTTCGTCCTCAGACGAGCCAATACTCCTATATATTATGCAATCGTCGGCGAAAAGTCTAACTTTTGATTTTAATCCAGTTGCAATGTCATTAATGAACGCTAAGAATAACAAAGGCCCTAACACACTCCCCTGGGGGACCCCCGAGGTTACATCGACTTTCGATGAATATTTGTCTCCTATTCTGACTGTTTGAGTGCGCCCCGTAAGAAATTCTTTTATACACAGGATTATTCGATGATCTATTCCCGTTTCTGACAATTTGGAAATTAAAAGGCCATGTGGAAGAAGATCTTAGAAAAATCTAATATTATTGCGTCGACCCTACTCCCTTCGTCTAATGAATCTGCTATGTCCTGACAAAAAGCAATTGTCTGGCTGTCGCACGAATACCCAGGGCGAAAACAGTGTTGATTTTGAAATAGCCAATCAGTTTTATTCCAAACTCGTCTAATATACTCCGCGATTATGTGTTCCATCTGTTTGCCTACGACTGATGTCAAACTTATAATTGTAATTGAAACTGTAATTGTAACTTATAACTGTAATTGATAACAATCCTTCTGTCTCCTCCCTTGTGAATCGGCACTACGACTGCCTCTTTCCAATTTTGAGGAATCGTGCTATTATTTACAGTAACCTCCATTAAGCGCGCAAGGTACGGAATCATGGCTTCCCCTCCCAGTTTTAGTATTTCTCCTTGTATTCCATCAGGACCTACTGATTTATTTCTCCTAATTTTTGCAATTCGTTTTCTAATAATTCCTCCATCGATTCGAAAGGTTTCTATTATGGGTGTTGTTTCACTTACTAGGGTTTGATCCTTCGGCTTGAAAACAGATGAATAATGTCTGTTTAAACAAGCCGCCTTTTCACTGTCATCTGTAATTAACGAACCATCTGCCCCGCAGATCGCTGGAATACTTTCTTTGTTCCCTTTCTTATGTCTCACGTACTTGAAGAAATTTTGCCAACAGGTCAATCGATCGCTTAGACTTGATTTTAGGTAATTTTCTTGGGTATGTAACTTTAATGCTAATAGGTCTTTGGATAATTGTAGAAAATTATTTTTCTGATCCTTATTTATATTACGTTTACTATACGCTTTCCTAACCTGCCTTTTCAGTCGCCTCACTTCTTTGTTATAGTACACAGGATCCGAATGGCACCGTAGTTTCCTGGTAGGCACGAATTTTGCTAAGCATTCAGAAATAATGTTCTTAAAATTTGACCAGATCTGTTCTACTGTACATCCGCTAGAAGCCCAAGCCGGAAAATTGCTTTTCAAGTATAATTGCATGTTTGTGACGTTTGTTCGAGAAAACAGAAAAATTTCTCTTCCTTTTACAAGATCATTTCGTTTACCCTCTCTGCACATTTTTAGGAGGACTCCTTTGTGATCGCTAATTCCAGGAATTACCTCGCAGGCAAGAAATTGGTCTGCCGGTCTAATAAGGAAAACGTCCAGTAAAGCATTATCGCGGGTCGGTTTGGTCACTACCTGCGTTAAGCCATTTTCCCAGACCAGTTCGTTAGTGAGGCGTTGAGCGGCGCCTTCAGCCGCCACATCCGCCTCCCAGCTAACATGCGGTAAATTTAAGTCTCCTACAATAATAACATTTTTTCCACTTTTCCTGATTACACGGGTTCTCTCTATAAGTCTTTGCAACGGTTCGTGTCCGTCTTGCTGTGATCTATACACGCCTATAATTTCCCACTGATTTTTTGAATTCCTATCTCGAATGTCAACACCTATGATTTCAAATTTGTCGTCCACCCATGCCTCTACTACTTCGAAGTTGTCTTTTATACATATAAAAACTCCCCCACCAATGCGATCTACTCTATCGCGCCTGAATATTAAAAAATGTGGTCTGAAGATTTCAGCATTTAATATTTCCGCATTGAGCCATGACTCCGTACCTATCACGACATCTACATTATACGATTCTACCATGTTCCAGAAATGAACAGTTTTATTGTAAATACTCCCACAATTAACCTGCGGAATAACCAGAGACTCACCTTCTGCGTAGTTCCTTATTCTAATGCCGCCGTCTCTCGCCGTCATTCCCGCGTCGCTGTCGGGCGATAAGTTGCCATTTGTTGCATAAGTTGCATTTGTTGCATAAGTTGCCATAAGTTGCCATAAGATTCCATTTTTCCGTATCATATCAGGTTTAAAAATAACTTATATTTAAAAATCTTTATAATATCTTCAATTTGAAAATCTGAAAACATTGTTTGATCAGCACAAAATTGAGAACGTAAGTGCAGTTTACCTCATATGTTATTTGTT
Source organism: Gryllus longicercus (assembly GCA_038098605.1). NCBI lineage: Eukaryota > Metazoa > Arthropoda > Insecta > Orthoptera > Gryllidae > Gryllus > Gryllus longicercus. The sequence goes on along the minus strand of JAZDUA010000071.1, from coordinate 1,378,860 downwards.
TATATCAGAGAAAAGAAAATGAAAATTAAACATTAACTTAACAATATTTCTTTACTGCTACTGGAACACTTTACTGTTACAACTCCTGTTTGTTTTTACGCATATGAGTAGTTAATAGAACCGTTGTCGCTTAGACAAAAATCTTCTTGTTCCACTTGTTCTCGTATGCATTCTAGTAGGACCATCTCGTTGAAGTAACCAACATTAGTCAGCCACCATTGATGTATTTCATCGCCCTTGGTCCCAATGTCTTTAATACCTTGGTGAAACCTCCCACCCTCACTCACCCCCAACTTCGTCACTCACTGCTCCCAGGGTTTTTGGATAGCAGTCTAAATGGGAGTGAAGGAAATGCACTTTTAGACTCATCTTTCATCCTAAGTCTTCATATTTTTTTCATTGTTTACATAATACGTTTTTTTAATTACTCAAATATACTGTAACGAATATTGCATCACCTGCCGAAGTCGCTGCGCGTGGATTGCGTCATCTGCCGCCGTCCCTTCCCTTCCCCCGAACTAGACGGTTCCGGACTATTCGCGAGCCGCGGGGAAACGCCGTGAAAGAGCCAGGTGCCTGGAGACAAGCGCCGGGCAGGTATAAATGCGCCGGCCGCGGCGGCCGCGAGTTAGTTAACAGTTTTAGCAGGAGTCAGTCAGTTTTAGCAGAAGTCAGTAGTGAGCAGTAAGACGTCAGTCCGTCAGTGTGTCCGAAGTGGAAGCTGTGCTGGGAAGTGTGCACTGCGGTGAAGAGTGGTGCAGTGGTTGAACAGCAGTCAGCAGTCCTAAGTCTGCAGTGGAAGCTGAGCTGTGAAGGGTGCATCGCGGTAAGCAGTGGTGCAGTGGGGAAACAGCAGTCAGCAGTTTGAAGTCTGCAGTGGAAGCTGAGCTGTGAAGTGGGCATCGCGGTAAACAGCAGTGCAGTGGACCCTGGTGTGCGCAGTGAAGTGCGGTCTGCGCAAGGAATTGTGGTCTGCGCAGGGGAATTGTGGTCTGTGCAGGGAATTGGGGTCAAGTGCAGTGGACCGTGGACAGTGCATGGACTGACTGATACTGTAGAAGAAGAGAACTGTTTAAATAAATAGTGTGTAAGAAGTGAACTGTGTAAATAAATCAAGAGAACGGAGTCGTGTGTAACAGTGTAAATAATTAAGTGTAATATATCTGTAAATAGACAAAGTAGATTTTAGTGTATAGTTATTCACGAATAAACCTTCTTTGTTGTAAATATTTCGTTGGTTTTAATTCACCACGGAGAAACGTTACAATACTTTTGTTGAAAGATCTCTCATGCCGTTAATACGCACCTTTTAAGCAATTTGTAAACACTATTGTATTTGTTAGTTACAGTGCTTCAAATAAATTCTAATAAAGTTTTTCGAAAACTCAAAAACTTTCTGTGAAAAAGAGCATCAAATTTTGAATGTATAGGAAGTTTTCGATTTATAGGAGTATTTAAAAGCCATTTTCTTAAAAACGACTCCACTTTTTTCAACGGAAATTACCATTTAGGATGTGGTTTTACAGTTCTTTACTATTCTTAACAAAATATTTCCGGTCTACTATTAGGAAACCGAAAAATTAAGGTTTTTCAAACAAAAAATTCAATTTTGGCGGCAATTGATTGCAGGAGCATGTAGTAAGTTTATAGTGGCTGTTAAGCCGTAGCTACGCCCACCGCCACTTCCGCCCTCGACGACCCGGCGAAACGGCACGGCCCGGGAGCGCCGGAGCGGCGGCAGCGGCTGGGGCAGAGGGGCAGCCTGCGCCCCTTCCCCTCCTCAACATGCGACGGCAGCGGCAGCGGCAGAGGCCGGGCGGGCCCCGGCGTTCGTTGGGAAGAGTGGATTGCGTGATGCATTTGAACTGCATCTTGACCCGGCTGTACTCCCGTGTTTCTCTTCTGGACTCTGGTGTAAACCCTGCTTCGTTTTTTTTACATCTTCTGGCTGTCTACGATCTGTCTTGTAACTGTACGATTTTGGTCATTGAATGTAATAAATAAATTTAACTTTTTCACACACGTTTAAGTTTGAGCGTTTCCCGGTCACATCAAAATTAATATAGCTAGCCGAGACCAAAGGAAATATAAAACTACTAAGGGCAAGTCTATGCCATTCTGTAGCACCACCAGTTTTAGTTGTAGAAAGACAAATCGAATTCAAACTTTTGAAATATTCAAAAATTCCGAGTTAATCCTGATAATTGAACATATGTCACCTGTTTCAGTGTATTTTACTCATTATTTACAAGAAATTTAAAAAAACATTGGGGCCGTTTTTGTGAAAATTATGAAAATGCCCTAGAGGCTTAATGTAAAGTACCCACAAATTTTAAAGAATGTTTTCCAAAATCTCAAAGCCTCAACTCGTGACAGGTAGTCAGGGGTTGTTTCAATTTGTAAAACATACTATGCATTCTGTATGCGTTAGTTGTGTTCACAGACGAAGAGAAACTATATGACATTATTTAAAGACCATGCTCTTTTAAATGCAAAAATATGAACAAATCGCTGCTAGTGTACATATAATAACATAAGAAACAAGTCAAAATTACATTGTGTAATTTTTGAAAAAACAAAAGAATATAGAAAAATGGTGTTAATGTCATTTTCTAGGGTTAAGCACTATCCCTACCAAAAGTATAAAGAAAAATTTAATGCCATTTTTGAGAAAATGGTGTATAAGCGTATTTGAGAATAAGGATTTTTGATCACATTTAAACTGTTGCGTTTCATGAAACTTTATATGACATTATTTAAAAGCACATCTTCTTATAAACACAATAATATGAACAAATTGCCGCTCATATAAATATTAAAGACGTATGAATGAAATAAAAAAATACATTTTTATAATTTTTGAAAGAACAAAAGAATTGAACGAAAAATGGTGTGTATGTCATCTCATAAAATACATTTTGCACTATCCGTTTAAAGAATAAAATTAAAAACGTTTTCGGGAAAATTTTGAATATGTCCCAGGGATTTTATGTACAGTACACCCAAACTTTAAAAAATGTTTGTAAAATCCCAAAGTTTCGACTCGACCCAGATGTACAGGAGTTTCTTCAATTTGAAAAAACCCTACGCATGGTTTAGGCGCTAGTGGAATTCACAAACGGATGGACAAACGTGCAAAAACCAAACACATTGTTCCGTCTAAATTCCGAAATCGATTTTTCGCAGCAGTACATAACTTTCTCTATACTCCGTGTATACGTACGTATACGAGAAAGTTACTAGTGGTGCACAGAATGGCACAGATTTTCTCCTAGTACTTTTTTAAAATCATTGTTGTGTGCTTTAGTCTTAGATTCTTGCCCCCATCCTCTTGGCGACTGCCATCTATTGCCGCCCTACTTTTTTTTAATTTTCTCAATTTTTCGGTTTCCTTATGGTACATTCAAAATATTACTTTTAAAATATTAAAGAAGAGGAAAATCTCGTCCTATATGGAAATTTTCGTTGAAAAGTTGGTGTAATTTTTAAGAAAAATCGTTTAAGCTCTAGTGTAACTGAGAAATGTGAAGCTCTTTTTCACAGGAATTTTTTGTTTTCGAAAAATGTGCAAAAATTACATATGTTAACAACGTTGTATGGAAATATTATAATGCATTATTCAAAATCTGAAAAGGTCTCACACGTCGAAAAGGAATAAGAATTTGTTTACAAATTTACTGATCTCTATAAAGTTTCTTATTTTGAACAGCGCCTTGTAAATGTAAATGTGTTTCACGTGTTTGACGAAAACAGATTATTTCTCCCTCATTCAAAAGAATAACATAGCTTTCTTTTTTTATCGCTTTTCAGGAGGAACATATTAAGTGCCTGAAAAGTTTTCAAATATCAAAAATATGCTAATTAAATACATTATAATGCAAAATCAATGTATTATCTCAATGTAGGCGACCTGGATGACCGAGGTGGCTGAGAGCCACCGACTCAGAGCTTCGCTCCGAAAGGTCGCGGGCTCGAATTCCGCTTTGGGCAAGGTTGGCTGTTCCTTGTCTTTTATGAATGTGGTGACGCGAAGGGCCTTGCATTCTGCTGACCTCAGATAAGGGTTCCCGGCAAGTGTGTTGGTGTCTAGAATATGGAAGAATACGCGTCCCTTCAGGACGTAAAGGGCGGCTGTCGGCTGGATAAAGGCCCTAGTAAAAAAATCGTTTTCTATATGGTATCATAACTTTTGTGTCTCTTTATAAATGAGCTGTCTAAAGGAATAGAATTCCTCGAAGACCTGACGAATTGCTCTTTGGCTTTAAAAGTACGAAGGATTTGTTTCAAAAAACGTATCTACATATTAATTTCAAATGCAATCCGCAGCACTCAGTCAGCTATAACGTTAAAACGAAGCATTCTAGGGTCTTAAAAATTAAAATTTTAGGGTCAATGGCATAAAAAAAATGTTCCCCTCACAGTAATCTATAGGATGAGATATACTTGGACATTCTGTATAAATTTTTGCTTGATGGGCACTTATCGATACTACCAATGCCCCCTAGAATTCAATCGTGGGTGAGGGGGGGCCATCTTTGTAACGTCACGCTTAGAAAGCTTAGATTACTGCATCATATACTATTTATGTCTTCCTGTGTAGATCGTGGTTTGTGCAGATTGACGAGGTTTATTTGCATAATTATAATTCTAAATTTTCTCTCGCAGTAACAACTAGAAGTACCATTAATAGTTATTTGATAACGATGTAAATCGTTTACTTGGAGATTAAAAACCTTTTCTAATATTTTCAAGAAAAGCCAAGTCTATCAAATAAAGCGAAAGATAACTGTCAAGGAAATTATTATAAAGGAAGTAAATTGTTCGAAGAATATCTCTCTACAATACTGAATAAACCTTAATTGAAAATTTGTTTCCATCAATTGCATTGTATTTATTTTTGTTTGATATTCTACAAGTACGAAGTTACATTTTTTAACAAATACGTTTTATTTACAACTTTCCTTCTTAATGAAAAGGATAGGAAAAGTGTGGGAATTAACATGCGAGAGTTCTCGCACGGTTACGATAGTAATAATATTATTATGATATAAACTACGCTATTAAATTGATGGATAAAATGGGGTTTGGAAGTAATAAAAAGTTTAGTGTAATGAAAATCAAAGTCAATGAGAGATCCTAAATTACACACCTATACAATGGTGTGTGATTGGAAGTAAACCCGCTCATCGTGCAACTGGATCACCAGCCAGCTGTGAGTGCCAGAGCATGGAGTGACATTTCACAGCGTCGCATTCCCTTTGCGACGGAATTCCTGGGAAAGGACAGGAAGCCATTGAAAGATAGCAGCTAGCTACGTGCACAAATCTTCCCTCGATAGGTACTGAGAAGCTCGAACGATTTTAAACATATCTGAAAGTACAGTGGGCTAAAGACTTCAGAAGTGACTCAATCACTTCGTGCACGTTACCCACAGATTAAAGAGAAACCTCCTGTTTCAATTTTACAGTAGCAGTTGGAAGTATAGTAGCAGCGTTCACTTCGTAAGCAAGACTGCTATGGAACTCTTGCAATTTTTTCGAAAATTTAGATAATTCAAGGCAAATGAGACAGTGCGAGTTAGTTTGCTTACAGGAACAATAATTTTCCACTTTTTCGATATCAAGGCCCTATAAAATGAGATTTTCTTTGGGACAATCACCGTTATTGGACGCATATCAACAAAACTTTCTCTACACTAGGCAAGTAGTATGCCAGCAATGAAAATGAGATAAAGCTGAAGAAAAATCTTGATGATTCGGTATAAAATATAGTATTATCAAAAAATATTGTCATTTTGATATCGGATTATTAACAGTTATTTCAATAGATTAAAATAGAAAACACTTGAAATCATTTTTAGACATATCACCCAGATATTATCTTATAAGTTTAATAAATTGGAAAGTCGAAAACGTTAAAACAATACTACTAACGGCCTTCCATAATGAGTAGCGGTGGAGGGTGAATGACCACCTGCCTCGCGAAGACCGAAATACCTCTCTTTGAAAGCGAAACTTTCTCCTCTCCACATCACTACAACGGCCAAGGCGGAAGGCATTCATTCCGCTCGGAATCCCGTAAGTTTGAGGAACATTTTACTTCTGTTTACGTCATCCCTTTCATTATGGCAAAGAAGCGTAAGAGAGCGGCGATCACTTCCTAAGCGAGACCGCTAGCAGCCACTTGCGAAGAGGAGCATCTTCTGAAATTACGCACACGACATCTCTTGGGTGGAGACGCCAAGAGTGCACCGACATGTTATACGACTTAATAGTTTTCATCCTCTTGATGGTAAGTTGTTAGTGCTGCAAGTGATACATTACTTTCTCGTATACTATACATTTCTATCGTTTTTGAAACTCTGTTTGAAAAGTGCTAGTTTTTCAAGAAAAACCTTCTTTATATATTACGTAAGATCGCAAATTACCATAAGTTGAATCCAGAAACAATATAACATGTAATTTTTCCATTATTTTTTGGAATCAACAGTGATATGTATGTATGTATGTATGTATGTATGTGTATATATATATATATATATATATATATATATATATATATATATATATTAGGGTGTCCGTTATTTACCAAAGTTCTTGTAATCAAAATTGCCCCCCGGATTCTGAATCTGTTAGCTAAAAAAAGGAAAATTTCAAAGGGAAACCCATTTTTTGTTGAAATTTCACGTGCCGCCGGACATTCCAAATTTCCCATGTTATTTAAATGGGATTTTATTGGTTTTTGCAATTTATTATTTTTTTTTGCTAGTTCAAACCATTACAATGAAGGTTTTTGGTATTGTATATTGTTTTGTAGACACAGATGTACATTACACAATTTTTCCAAATCATAACATAAGGTTTACACCATTCATCTGATCATTTTTTGATACCGGTTATTAATAAAAAATGTATTATTTTTAATTTTTCATTAATTCCTCTGTATCAATTTAGATCATTCCGACTGAGATTTATTGTATTGTATATCACTGCATAGACGTAAATATACATTGAAAATCCGATTTCAGTCATAATTTGATTGATATAGTAATTTTGACCGCATAATTTTGTCCGCTTATTTATAGTGGTTTTGAATGAAAAACGTTATTTTTTATTAATTTCTTTTGTACCATTCCAGATCGTTTGAAATGAGGTTTTTTGTATTGTATGCTATTATAGGATAGACATAAATTCGCAATAAAAAATAAATTCGGATCAAAATATATAGAGTGGTATACTAAAATTTTCATCACTTATTAATACTGAGTTTCTAATCTATAATTAATTTATTTCTCTGTTTATTAACAAAACACAAATTACTAGTATCTAGGGAGTTTCAGACTAGCTCTGTCGCCACTACCGGACTGTGGCGTTTTATACATTCAAGACCGCCAGCCATGCGCGCGAGTTTTGGTTTCCGAGAACCCATCTCCGAGAATTAGCCGCACGCTCAGTCTTTGTTAAACACGAGGAACAGCTGAGTGTCTGCGGCTTACATAAACAAAAGAATAAAGGCAACAATCAAAGTAAAAAGGTTCGTATACATTATTTTCTCAGTCGATCAAACTGAATTATATTTTACAATATTAATAATTATGTAATTAATTAATTAAATTATTAGTTACTTTTTCGATCCTTTAGAAATTTTGTATCAGTAATTATATGATTAACTACTAGAATTTTAATATTATTATGTTGCTTAGACAATTATTACTTTTCAGAATTTAAGATTTTCCGAATTTAATTTTACTTTTGTAGTATTTTTTACTGTTTTTGTTTACATAAAGATTATAAATCTCTAACTTTGTCATACTATTTTTTTAGATATTTCAATAGCGTAATATTTTTCAGAAACAGATTATCACAATGGCTTCTTCGCGCTATCATCTGAGAGAGCGCGCGTATTTGATTGGCTATATTGAACCTCATATAACTGGCAATAAACTTCCAACCAATGCACAAGTTCTCAAATCAATTTTTTATAACACTCGACGATTAAACATGAGTTTATCATAAAGTATAAAAAAGGTAAACAAGGAAGTAAAATTTTATTGGCAAAAAGCACAAATTCCCATACAAGGACAATACCGATGCCTTAGAAAGATGTTTAAATTACACAATGAATACCGCAGTTTACAAAAAGATTTGAACAAACCCGGTCACAAAGAACGTGAAAATTTATTTCAACAGAATTTGGAAGTGATTTTCGATATTGCAACGAGTAATGTTCTAGAAACCGTGACAGAAGAGTTAAAACAATTTCTAATGGATCAACGATCTATTCACAGGCATCAAGTAATTCCAGGATTGACACCTGAAACAATTCCAGGTAAAATATATTTTATCTTATGCTACAATAAAATTTAAATGAAACATAATTAATAATTATAATTTAATATTATAATTTAATATGCCGCTATTATATTACATTTTAAAAAAGAATAATACAGTCCAATCTATTTCGGACGAAAAATTTTTTCACTATTTGTTTTTAAAACAGATGATGAAGTATCAGAGTTAGTAAAGGCAGATCAAAACGTCCCACTTCCCAAACAAATTGCTACTAGCAATGAAGGAGCCAAAAATATTCCTTCTCTAGATACAGAGAATGAAACAGTTGATCAATTATCTGGTAATTTTTTATTAATTTCTTATACAAAAAAAAACACTCGAATTTAGCAAATTTATAAATCAATTGTTCCAGAGCAACTGAACCGAACCCTCAGTCAAGAAATGAGCAGTGATTCCCAGGATCCCGAGCAACAAGTATCACAACGTAGTGTTGGCTCTAATTATAAACCAGCTGGTCGTTACTACGAAACAAATAATGTTCGCGGCACGATAAATGTGATGACAGAAAAAGTTGTTGCTGCTTTTGATACTTGTAAGCTCTCTTATCGGAAGTCAGTGCACATTATCGCTGCGGTAGCAGAGGCGTTAGACGTTGATACTGACAACATAATTATGAACAAAACTTCTTTTAATGATTGGCGAAATCGGATTCGTGAGGAAAGAGCTGAGAAAGCTAAACAATTATTTCAAAATTCCGAAATAACTTCTGGCATAATTCATTGGGATGGGAAAGTGTTGCCGGATAATGCAAGTGGCACACAAGTTGATAGATTACCAATTGTTATAACTAATGGTCAAACTGAAAAAATATTGGACGTACCTGCTTTGGATGATGGCAAAGGTGTAACGCAGGCAACTGCTGTTTATGATGCTCTTTATAAATGGGGTTTAAATGATTCGATCAAAGGTTTATGTTGCGACACGACGTATTCGAACTTGGGTCCTCGAAATGGTGCTGCCCCCTTGCTAGAGCAACTTCTAGATCGTGATTTACTTTACTTGCCATGTCGACATCATATCTATGAAATTGTTTTAAAATCTTGCTTTGAAGTGAAAATTCCCTGAACCAGTGGACCAGATGTTCCATTGTTCAAACGGTTTTCTAACGCTTGGCCAAACATTGATAAAACTAAATTTAAAAGTGGATTGGAAGATAAAGATATTCATCAAACGTTAGCAGGCAAAGTACCAGAAATTAAAAGCTTTCTTCAGCAAACATTAAAAAAATCATTCATTCGTGATGATTACAAGGAGATGTTAGAACTTTGTGATGTTTTCCTTGGAGGTAACTCAGTAGTAAAGTTTCGTAAGCCAGGAGCTTATCATCATGCCCGCTGGATGGCTAAGGCCATATATACATTGAAAATCTACTTGTTTAGAGATGAATTTCGTTTGAAACCAAATGAAAAGAATGGACTTTTTGATGTTTGCTTGTTTGTAGTTTTTATGTATGCGAAACCCTGGATCACAGCACCTCTCGCAGTTAAGGCACCAAAAACTGACCTTGAATTTGTAAAAAATCTCCTCGAGTATGAAAACATTGATTCAAATATTGCAAGTTGTGCTTTAAACAAAATCAAAAACCATTTATGGTATTTAGGACCAGAGTTAAGTGTTCTTTCACTTTTCGATGATGATATTCCAAGTCATACGAAACGCGAAATAATTAATGCAATGAACTCTGGCACCGAATATGAAATTGCTAATATACAAAAAAAGTTTTTTATCAATTCTAAAGACAACTTGCAAGATTTGAAAAACAAGGACATTGACTACTTTGTTAACAGCCAGTCCCTTCATTTATTTGATAGGTTTGATATCAGCAAGGAGTTTCTTAAACAAGATATTGAAACTTGGTCAGAAAATGAAGATTATTTAAAAGCTTTAAGCGTTTTTGTAAAATTACACGTCGTAAATGACTGCGCAGAACGAATTGTCCACTTGACACAAGATTACATTAATGTGCTGACCAAAGACGAAAGTCAAAAGCAATATCTGTTACGTGTTGTGGAAGATTACAGAAAACAATATCCCGATTCGACGAAAAAAACTCTTACAAAGAGAATGACTGATGCCTGAAAAACTGTTTTATAATGAATCCGATATATAAAAATATGAACTTTTGGTTATAAGCAGTATCTAATTTTATACAATACAATACAACGTGTTTTTAATGTAAATCTTATATTAAATAAAATTAATGTTTTTATATATATTTAATTTATAATTTAATGACTTATTACTTAAGCATTCCATTCGTTTCAAGCAATTTAACTGCAATATGGCGTACATGATTTTAGTGCATCCAATCAAATACGTGTAAAAAAGTTTACTAAAAAAATTAATAAATAATATTTATTAAAGTAAGTATAGTATTAATAAGCGATAAAAATTACACTATACCACACAAATTATGACTGAAATCGGATTTTCAATGTATATTTACGTCTATGCAGTGATATACAATACAATAAATCTCAGTCGGAATGATCTAAATTGATACAGAGGAATTAATGAAAAATTAAAAATAATACATTTTTTATTAATAACCGGTATCAAAAAATGATCAGATGAATGGTGTAAACCTTATGTTATGATTTGGAAAAATTGTGTAATGTACATCTGTGTCTACAAAACAATATACAATACCAAAAACCTTCATTGTAATGGTTTGAACTAGCAAAAAAAAAATAATAAATTGCAAAAACCAATAAAATCCCATTTAAATAACATGGGAAATTTGGAATGTCCGGCGGCACGTGAAATTTCAACAAAAAATGGGTTTCCCTTTGAAATTTTCCTTTTTTTAGCTAACAGATTCAGAATCCGGGGGGCAATTTTGATTACAAGAACTTTGGTAAATAACGGACACCCTAATATATATATATATATATATATATATATATATATATATATATATATATATATATATATATTGAAACACAGAATGTGTTCCCTTACACTAATTAAAAACATTAGTGTAAGTAATCAATATATATTTTGGACTGCGCGGTGCGTGCGCCGGGCGCTGCGAGCAGCGAGGGGAGCTAGCGACGGTTGCTACCGCCGCCGGTGCCACCGCGGGGAGGCCAGCGTGAGAACGTCGGCGACAAGCGGGGCAGCGAGCACGTGCGAGCAGTCGTTAGGAAAGTTGCGAAGAGGACAGACGTTAGCGGAGCGGCGAAGAGTTCGGACGTGTGGCGAAAATCCCGCCGGTAGTGCATGGACAAAGAGAACATGCGGTATAGTTAATGAACTACTAGCGACTGAAATATAGTAGACACGTGAATGAGCTATTTAAAGTATCAGTAGAATAAAAGATTCGCGTCGATAGAACATCCGATCGCGTTCGTGTTAGTTAGCGTAGTGGAAGCCTTACCGAAACAGTGTGGTACGGAACTAGAACCAGCACGCATTATAGATGCAGGTTGAGTAATTAAATTCATCGACGGAAGGTGGTTCGAGAGAAGTGCAACGCCGCGGTATCAAGATCCGAGTCGGGGAGGAGCCGCAAGGTCACCAGCCCAGGACGACCGCTACGCCATCAGCCGCCGACGGCCCGCAGCTGCTGTAGAGGTCGGCAATCCTGTCGATGCGAGCTGTTCTACGAGCATCAAAGGTATTTGGTCGGGGCCCCGAAAGTATAATAAATGTCTGTTATAATAACTCTTGGTACCAAGGCAGAGTATATAAAGATTCTCAGATCATGTAATTAACAAATTTGATTTGCAAATAAATCTTGTTCATGATTGTATTTCCATTTTTGATTAGCTTCCCCAATATTATACCAACTTATCCAGGGACCCATTCACGGAAAAGATACCCTCCTTTAGTGTTATATATTGCAGTGAAATACCCGGCATCACCAGGTATGTCACAATATATATATATATATATATATGTGTGTGTGTGTGTGTGTGTGTGTGTGTGTGTGTATAGTATGGCAGAAATTACAATTTCTGACATACTAAATACATTTATATATTTCAATTAGTGTACCGTGCAAGAACTCTCGCATGTTAAAGTCCATTGTCTTCCCTATCTTTCCTTTTCTACATTAATAGGGGAAGTTGTTAACGAAACAACACACCTATCTGGCCTGTCTCGAAGCTCTGCAATTTTGAAAAAAAAAAATTAATTGTTGAGGGTACTTCACAAAGACCCTCTGGAACATTTGAGAAATGTTCTCAAAAATGGATCTATGTCTTTTTTTAAAAAAAAAATCTGGTAAGAATGGAGTGAAATCTATTTACCAGAGTGTCCATATAACCACAATGTTGAAGATAGCGATGGTTTCTTCAAGTGAACCGGAATGTCTGAACTGGAGCGTCCCGTCTTGTGCTCCAGGGCCGCGCTTGGTGCCTGGCGGGGCCCACAGTGCAGGTGCGAGAGGGCTTGCTGCGCGGGAAGGAGGTGGTGTCGGCGCTGGGGCTCAACTACTACAGCTTCCAGGGCGTCCCCTACGCCAAGCCGCCTCTGGGCTCGCTTCGCTTCAAGGTGAGTACTGAGAGGAGTCACACGACACGCTTGAAAGCTGGAGAATATTATAAAGGTAAAACTAAAATTTTTGACCAATATATCAGGCAAACATTCATTATTTTGTTTTTGGTCATCGATACAATTCAAAATATACAATTCAAAAGAAACATATAATTTAAATTACAAAATTAAATTAATCAACATTTTATTGAAGAAAATGAAAAGAATTAGAATGCTGTATTATTTTGGATTTAAGACGAACACTTTCTTCAAATAAGCTCCCAATCATGTCATCTTTTTAAATTTTCGGCTGATGGCAAAAAATAGTCCTTAAAAATTTGCCACACTTTTGTGGCAAACAAAACAAATACTGTTATCCGGGATTTGAAGAAAAAAATATCTTCTTGTAGATGTTACTGTATCGTGCGATTAAAACGTTGCGTCGTAACCAAAGAGGCAGAGAAACGTCTTATATATGTTTTGAAATCGAGATCAGCCGAATGAGGGGCGTAAACGTGCAAGCACACAAGTATAGAAAATAATGTAAAAAGTATGACTTTTATTTCAAGTATTCTGTTGGCTATAAAAGCTATTCAAAAGATCTACTAGTATCTGCTAGTATATTCTTAAAAAACTTCCACCGCGCTGCTCCTAAAATTTTACAATACTACGTTAAATAGATTCCGAGATAATGGGTCCACGTCCAAATTAACATAGGAGAGATCCGATAATTCTAAATCTTCTCTTTAAGTCATATTTGGGAATATTTCGATAATGTGTTCGCAGGACGCGCTACCAGCGCAACCCTGGGACGGAGTTCGAAACGCCACAAGACAAGGCTGCAAGTGCCCTCAACTGGTCGAGGAGACACAGACGCCAGAAGGCTGCGAGGACTGCCTCTTGCTCAACGTGTACACTCCCAAGCTGCCTCAGGCGGGCTCCGACCCGCTGCCCGTCATGTTCTGGATCCACGGCGGAGGCTTCGTGTGGGGCTCCGGCAACGACGACAGCTACGGCCCTGACTACCTCATCTCCGAGGGGGTGGTGCTCGTCACCATCAACTACCGGCTGAGCTGTTTGGGTTGGTAGTCTACGGTCTGCTCTATTCTGTTTTCTCTTTTTTCTCCTTTGATTTCCACTCAGTGCAGATGCCGCTGCCGCCAGGTCCTACGCCTAACGGTGGCGGGTTTCCAACATCCGCTACATAGGTGGGTCGAGTTTAACCGCTGCCTGGAGGAGAACTCTAATGGCCAGCTGCTCTGATCGGTATTTTCCATGGTTTCTCCTAACAATACCAGGTGACTGTATAGTACCAGTACCTTAACAAACGAGACTGACCAGTACTGACCAGTACCTTAACAAACGAGACGAGCCGTGCACTTTCATTTCTGAGTCATCATTGTACCCTTGACCCACTTAACTCACACTCTCTACCATGTTTATGGGGAGTCCAGACTGGAGCTCAGAGCTTGTCGTTCGGGCTGAGTTTCGCTCCGAACCAGCTTTGCCGCTATCTTAGCAACGTCTACAACTGGGAGGTTATAGGGTTCGATACACAACGGTTCCGGATTTTCGACACTAGCTGTGTAGCTAGGTCGGATTAAGCCACTGTCTGGAGAATACTAGCAGCTGATTACTCTGTTCGGTACATTACCGTGATTTCCCCGATCAACACCAGTGAGCGTGAGCGTATTGCGTGAGCAATACCCCAACAAAAGGCCAAGGACCGCACGCGATCTTTCTTTCCTCTTCCTTATGCTATCCGCACCCCCTTTCTTACATACACATTTACATGCACTACACTACCACGCACACTGAGAGACAATCAGGGAGCTTAGAACGAGTCGGTGCCTCGCAGGGAGAGATCCCTGCAGGGAAAATCCCGTGCAATCCCGTGACATGTAGGTCTGCGCTTCCTATCACCATCCAGAAGGGGAGGAACACCGCCACCTCTAGAGAAAAGTAAACATTCATTTCACTAAAGACTCCAATCATCTTAGCATTTAACGTGATTGATAAACTTCACAATCATTCATTCAACTCATCATTCCCTTAGGCTCGTCTCGCTCTTGACTATTACCTCCACGTCAATGCCCTCTACGTACTCCTGCCATTGGAAGGTAAACAATTCCTCATTCATGAGACAAACCAAGCGCACACATCACTCCCACACGCAGGGCAAACACGTGACCATAAGCTCGTCTTTCGTGTTCATTGACGTTGTGCCTGTGTGTGTTCCTTATTCTATTCTAACTATTTGGTGTGAACAAGGGAAACGTAACAATTTTTGTCAATGTCAACTATCAAGACTCAAGAAGATTAGTATGTTTTTTACTTGATATTTGCATGAAACACATATCTGATTTCAGTGGGAGATGCTTGGCGACCTGTTCGGAATAAATGCAAGGAGTGTTGTAAGACATAATATGTGTCTGAAAAGCTCTATAAATGTTCAAGTTAGTATTGAATATTTTAAATTTTTTAATGTTATATATTATTTATATTAAATATATATTTTGGGGACATTTTGTATAAATATGTGAACATCTACATCAGCGTGAAGGTTCGTTGGTGGCTGAGAACCACCAATAAAAATAATACTAGCATAATAATAATATTATTATGTCGGCCCATCGCGCAGACGGTTGCGGCAGCCATCGTCGGTGCCGAGGAGGCTGCAGGTTCGAGTCCTGCGTAGTCATGGATTGTTCCTTCACCTATCATCATTAACCTATCATCTCATAATTCACACTTCAAGGCGTAACAACCTTGTTGTAATCCAAGGATACAGCTGAAAAGCTGATCCTGGAAGAATTACACACGTTAATCGTGTAGCGTGGTCAGTAATGGCCTATACGCCAATAATAATAATAATAATAATTATTATTATTATTATTATTATTATTATTATATTACTATTATTATTATTAAGAAGAAGAAGAAGATATATTAATGATGGCAAATTGATAGCGAAGTTGTTGGTGTTCCGAAAGTTTAGTAAGTCATCTGAGAAACATTAAAGTTCTTTATGTGGGGAAAGTGACATTTTGATTTGTGAATAAGAAACGTTGCGATCAGAGGCCGATAAACCAATGGCGTAATTCTGCAAACAATATAAAATCATTTTCACCACGAGTCTCATACTACATTTTTGACAGCATTGCTGACCTTCATTTTATTTTTATTCAAGTATACAAAATACTTAATGGTATATTAAGGTTAGAAGTAGCTGATGCAATCAGACGAAAGTATGTGTTCTTTGTTGCATTCCCAATTTTTTTTTGAACAATTAACGTCGTTGAATTTTTAGTACTAGTGCTGGCCTTATCGCACGCTACTCATGATTTCAAAGAACCAATATTAATACATATCAAAAAAAAATACTCCTGAAACATTTGGTCACAAATAGTGCAAATGAAATAAAAGTATTCAAAAATAAAAACTGAGGTCAAATTCATTTACCTACCACACCACCCAATCACATATGTGTCAATAATAGGAATTCTTGTTTTAGGATTTCTGTTCCTGAAGGAGGCAGCTCCTGGAAACGTCGGCCTGAAGGACCAAGTGGCTGCCCTGAGGTGGGTGAACTTGAACATCGCCGCTTTCAACGGCGACCCCAATAGAATCACCATATTCGGCGAGAGCGCCGGCGGAAGTGCAGTGAATTGGCACATGCTCTCTCCCATGACCAGAGGTAATCCCATCTATTCTTTCCAACTTACGCATACATTGACGAAAATCTTGTGGATATGTGAGAGGTGTCATTGGTTCCGTCACATAAAACTGAAAAAAATACAAAAATAAATAAACGGTTTCGATTTTAACTGAAAAATACATAAATATTTAATTATGTTAATTCTTACTTTTTCATACTCGATGTTCTCGTACACAGTGCGTCACTGCTTACAACACGGCTATAAGCGCTGACGAAGCTTCAGTATTTATGGATGCCGTTTGAGAACAGCACATGTTTCTAGCTACAAAACCCCATATTCCACACCGAGGACTGCAGCATTTGTAACCCAGTAGTGTATTTGTGTCTGATGATAAAATGGGGTTCATGGGAGGCGGGTCTCTGCCGTGGAACAGAGGGGCACACGTCAACCCTAATATTGTTTTACTTTCTCGCTTTACTGCGTAAGTGATAAAGGTAAATAATTGTCATGCTGCAGTGCAAAGTGGCGATTTTTCGACAGAAAAATTCGAATTGTGAATTGAATACAAACGGACATGGGTATGCACACGCAAATTAGATTAGGTAATAAATCATAAATTTTTCATTCATTCTTTAGACATATATTTTTGAATATTAGAGTGTGATGGGGAAGGCGGTCGCCCGAGGCAAAGGAGAGGGAAGAATCGCGTGTGCACATCGCCCTATGTCAACTATCCAACGAAGCGGGTAATAATTGGTCGCGTGTTGGCATTTTTATTCAGTAAATGGCGTCGTATAATAGGGAGTTTTAGCGCCATGCGTAGGGAGATATCCTTACACTCTATTGATCACGTGACTAACGCCTTCATAAGGTCGTAATGAACAACGTTCATAAGAGTTTTAGCAATTGCGGCATTGCGTTATGCATTATAACAAAGGAAGCATTCCAAGCGTTGAACAGAGAAATTGCATAATATATCAAAGAGTGTAGGCTAGTGGTGAGACATTTAAAACACGTTACGAGTCAACAGACCAGCAAATACACATTGTGCATGGAGTTTTAGATTTTGAATCTGCTTTTCTTGAAAATATAGGAAGTACCTTAAAACAGCGTTCGTTATGAGCATAAGACATAACCTATCCCGAAGATATGATTTGAACTTCTTTTTCGCGAATTTCTTTCCCGTCACCTCTCTAACATAAGTAGAATAGAAACGCCGCTACTGCCTCAGGCCGATACTGCCTCACAACATGAGGCAGAATCGGCTGTCTCTTATCAGGGGTGGATGACATCAGATGTAAACAAAAACAAAGGCCGGGCGCAAGGCTGCGGTTTTGCGGTCACCATCCGGCGGCGGTGAAAGACGACGGCGGCCGGCGACACCTAACCGCAAGCATGACGCGTGCTTGCGATTAGAAGGCGCCGGCGGCCTTGCGGTGAGCTCGTCTGGTCGCCGCCGCCAGCTGCGTGGAGGGCGTGACGTCACGGCTCCCAACAGCCTGCCTGTCTGCCTCCCTGTCTCCCATATGTACCAACCTTTGCAAACGAAAAACACTAAGGGTTGCAAAACAGCAACAAAAAAGGGAGCGGGGAGAGGAGAGGATTTATAATTTTTTCCCCTGCACGGTGGTGACAAGAGGGTGGGAAAAAAAATAATAATAATAAATGACAAGACGAACACCAGTGAGTTGGGTAGAACAAGCATGTATTGAACTTGAATATATATATACATTTTTTAAACATGTATGTTACACTTAAGAATACATTTTGTTGAGGTCACATACATACATACATATATACATTTAGTTATAATCTGTCTTTTCTTCGAAAACTGAGTTATATTGTCTGAAATCGGATAACAATTTTTGTACAACTTCACCGTTCGCGACGTCTTCTGCTGTCAGTCCGTGCTTATTCTTAATGGTAATGTCCGCACCAGCAGCGACGAGAAACAGCACGCACTTGAGACGACCATGTCGCGCGGCGATATGGAGCGGCGTGTCTCCGAAAATATCTTGACTTTCGAGAACATTGCGAAGGACACGGTCTTGAGCCATGTTGTTGTTGGTGTTGTCACTCGAGCTGCAATCGAGAGTGAACTGCGCGTCCTCGTTACACGATCTCTTCTTTTTCCTCCATCCAAGACCGCTTCCGTTTTGGTCGTTTATCTTGACCGGAT
This sequence comes from Gryllus longicercus, assembly GCA_038098605.1. Classification (NCBI taxonomy): domain Eukaryota; kingdom Metazoa; phylum Arthropoda; class Insecta; order Orthoptera; family Gryllidae; genus Gryllus; species Gryllus longicercus. The sequence continues at coordinate 1,360,192 of JAZDUA010000071.1, read as the reverse complement.
GTGACGGTGGGTGACGGTGGGTCCACCTCAGATGCTTCGACGGTTGGAGTGGGAAGAGTTTGAACATCTTTCCAGATGAATGACATTCGCCTCCGCAGTCGGGTTTTTTCAGATGGATTGCGTTTTGAATGGTATCGAGACGGCGGCGAATCTTGAAGATGAGAAATGAGATGATCCATGATGGGAAGAACTTCCGTATGCATGAAAACGGCAATGTCATAAATAGTCTGTTCTTTTTCCTCATCGAAATGATACAACTGATGTGTGCGAAGTTCCTTTGCGGTGTAGGCAGCATTCCATACTAAAGCTGAGATATCCCACAGCTTGGAGATTTTGTCTTTCTCACCTCTTCCATCAGACGCGAGGGCGGAGAGATCGTCTGCAGCCTTCGCGATGTTACTCCACATTTTGGCTGCGTCACCCTTCCATCCTCCTCCGTTGTCGTCGTCGTCGAGAATATCTTCGTAGGCGAACCTCGCGGCGGTGATTTTCGCTTCACGTCTTGTCATGTCGCCGTGCGCTGACTGAATGGCGAGTGGCTGAGCGAGACATATCATTATCACCGTTACAAAGATAAGAATTGCGGTTCGTATCTGGGAGGAGTATTTTCGTCTGGAGAGGGAAGAGACTGAATAACTTGGCGGATGAGAACAACACGTTGCTGCAGAGCCGCCCTCTGTATTGGATCTTTAAAGAGACGGCCGAGAACTTCCATGATGGCGAGTATTTCCGCATGCATGAAAACGACAATGTCTCGAATAGTCTTTTCGCACTCCATGATTGTTTTTGCGGTCTGTTCGTCGTGAAGTCCCCGCGCAGTGATGGCAATGTTAGTCGCCATGTCGGCGATACCTTTCCACAGTGTCACGTTTTTCTCTTCAACTTCCGCTTCCTCGGAGGCGGCGACGACGAGATCCACGGCAACGTTCTCGAGATTCTTCCACATCTTGCTTGCTTCGCTCTCCCATCCGCTGATGCCTCCGTCGTCGTCGCCAATCTTTTCGCAGGCGGTTGTCGTGTAAGGTCTTTCCATGTTGACGGTTGATCTCTGAATGTTGCCGTCGACAGCGTCATGCCATGTCATTGCAAATGCTCGTCTACTACTATTAATAATTTTTTCCCCCACCCTTTTCTCATTCATTCATATGATAAGAACAATGCGAATGACTAAATAGCCTAGTCTACAATTGAAATAATCATGAAAATAAAATGTAATAAAATATAAAATAAATAAATAAAAAATGTAAATAGACTACTCTAATTTGAAAATAAATAATCAAAGAAATAATATATATACATTTGGGAAAATTGGAAAAATAAAAAAAAATAAAAAAATAAAAAATCTAAACGAATGTCTACTCTACAACCCCGCCTGCAGGGACGAACGTGTACGCTGAAGGAGCGGACGGACGCGTACACAAGATGCGGAAATGACCCCAGGGTAAACTTGAAAATTTATCTAACCAATAGCGTTTGTCGTCTGCCACGCACAACGAACGCTTGTTTTGGACAAAAGAGTAATTGCAATGATTTTTAGATCGAATGAAGCACTGTTTATCGACTCTATTGCGGTCGTGAAATAAACAGTCAAGGTAATTTTTGAAAATATATTTTTTTACTACAGATCGTTGCACTCCTTTTGCTTTAGAAACAGTGACCTGAGAGCGAGTCAGAAAGGAGTACATTTTTGGTCGTAAACCGACAAATTCAACCATGGAATCATTTCCACATTCGTCCTTAAATAGTCCTAGTACTTTTTTATTGCGTGGTGTGATGCCGAAAGAATTATTTGGCGGAAAGCAAGAAGTGTCAAACCATTCTGAACACCGATTCATCTCAGCGTACACGTTCGTTGAAGAAGAGATAATGAATGAATCGGTGTCCATGTACAGAAGGTGAAGATCGCGAAGATGTTCTTTGCAGTATTTATAAAAAAATTCATACATTCTAAATTTTGAAATTTCTAAAATACAAAAGCCTAAATATATGGGCTTCGCGAGCTTCACTTCTGTTTTTGTCAGTTCTATCGTCATCAGATCACCCTTGACGTGGTGGCTTCGCACGAAAGCGGGATTTGCGATAAGATTCCTGGCCCCACACTTCCCCGGCCATTTATTAACAAGATAAATGCGTCGATGATTGCGTACGTCCTCCATGGATTTGCCGTAAACAGAATTATTCATAAGTTTAAAAAATTTATCTTCGAAAGGGGAGGACGCACGCTGTCGCCGTGCATTGTTGAGCTCCATGTATGTGGCAAGCCAAGGACTTTGTTTAAACGAAAGAATGCGATGGATGTGGGTGAGTTGAACTCCCAACTCCATTGCCTGAATTAAATTTTGAATGTGAATGACATAACGACGTTTGGACAACAGCGTCGCCATTAATTTGGCTTGCCTGCTTTTTGTATCGGGGGGCACACGTGACTCCGGGCAAGGAGGCAAGTCGCTCAATCGATCGTGGATCTCGTCTGGATAGTCGAGGTCGACTTCGAGAACGTATCCGCGTTCGGTCTGGGCGGCCGCCTGCTTGATATTGAAACTGCAAATTTCACTTTCAGTCAACCATTTAAAATCCCCTAAGGGTAGTGCATGTTTCATACTATGGCCATATAAATTATTTACATCCCAAAAGATAAGATAAGATTCCTTATCAGATGGTTTGAAGGAATCTCCCACGTGTGCGTGGTTGGCCTCGGCGTGGCGCCCAACGACCTGCACGAGACCTCCCCGAATGCCTTTTTCAAAAAAGAGAACCATATCAACATCCGCGAGAAGCTCAAGTTCGACGCCAGTTGTTTTGAGCATGGCGTCCCACGAGAGTCCGGGAGCGGTGTAGTAGAACGCCGGATCGAGACCGTATACCTCCAAACACAAATTTCTAAATGTTTCGAAAATGTCGGTGAGTAGCAAGACATCGATTTTCAAATACAAATCGGCGTACTCACCTAAATTTAGAATGGAGAAAGCGTCCCACACGGCCTGCGCGTGAGCGTACTCCGCCTCCGAAATTGCTGTGTTAGTGAGGTGACTGAAAAAGGCCTCGCGGCGGGGCAAAGTCGTTTCTTCCAACTTCGACATGCAATTTACGTAGTCGTAGGGGAAGACGCCCTTCCTACGGGCCAGGGCAAAGAGCGCATCGTCGGGAAACGCTGCCCGAGTGAATTTCATATGTTCTACCGAAAGAGATTGACTCAAGGAATCGAGTCCTGCACTTAAAAATTTAAAAGAGTCCAAAAAGCGTAATTCCACTTTTCCAATGCGCTGCGAAACAGACACGAATCTCTCGTGATTGTGTGGAATGACGTTCAGGTTTTCATAGCTACTGTCTGCCCAGGCCTGTAGGAGAAAATGCCAATCGTACCCGCTTCCGTTATGCATAATGACCGGAATATGTTTGGGAGCCCGGAAGTTGACATTACAACCTTGATGAGCCGCTCCGCGAAATCGACCTGAGAAATGGTCGTGATCCCTAACACGAACAGAATTTGGAAGAAAAGGGCCTTTGCAAATGTGACAAGCGTCAGCATTTTCGAATGAAATTTCGTCTTCCTCCCGCATGAGGAGGGGAGCTGGATGATTCAAAAGGTTTTCATAATCCTTTGCAAGGCCTTCTAAATATTCTAGTAATTGGTTGGCGACGTCACGCCCGCGGTACACTAATCTTTGCGATCGAGATTCATCAAAATTGCAGACAACTTGAAGGCACATCGAAAAGGGCTCATGCATTTGATAAGCCCGAAGGTAGGATTGGCTTGGAGATGGCTCACATGAAGAGATAGGAACAGTGAGCGCTTCAAAATCAACGTACACTGCAATTGGACATCTCTGTTGTTTCTCGTAATTTTTAAAGCGCATAAATTGTTCTTCCGGCGAAGAAGGTAATACGAGTCGTGCTGGCGCCACAGAACTACAGTCAATCATGTGAGCATTTAGTTTATTCTGTGTTGTAAATAAATTTAGACACCGCTCACAAGCGAAAACCGCATGTCTATGCGCATTGTGTTGGGAACTCACCAACCTACTTAAATTTTTAATCCAAACATAATGAGTCATGCCCTTTGATGCATATAACAACATATTGAAATGATTCTCTTTTTTGTCTTTTGCGAAATGAACAGGACCTACAACATCCCACGTTTTATTTTTAGATTGCCAAACGAGATTAAAAACATGAAAAGAATAATTTGAATTTTGCTTTTCGAAACGATTGATGTCGCGAACAGAGAGTGGCCAGGAGATGCCTCGCAAATCGAGTTGATTTTCTAGTTCATTGAAGATAGACTGATACGTACTGGTACGATCCGATCTACTCCTCAAAGACCGACTATTTCCGTGGGCCTGTCGTCTGTGGGCGAGGCCACATGCGATGGCCCACAGGAAACATTTATCATCACGATTGCGAATATTAATCACCGCTTTACGACGAGCAATACTATCGGGAAGTGGAATATATGAAGATCCAGAATGCGAAATGGGTTCGAAAAGATGAATGTGAACGTGAAGAGCGACGATTTCATAGAGTGCTTTTCCACTATCGCGCTCCTGAAACTCATCGAATTTTGAATTTATAGGATCGACGATATGTTGGAAATAAAATTCACCGATATTATCACTTTCACTCACCACGGCTGCGCGAGCATTTAGAAAGATCGGCTGTATCTCACCAATCATTTCATGTGTCACGGGGTGATCTCGTTCGATCATGAATCGACATTCTAATTGTGCAAAAATTTTGAAACAAGTATGTGAGGGGGAAAACAGTTCAAACATCTTCAGTTGGAACGGAACTTGGCAACGATTAAGAAATGCGAGGGGATTGAGAATATTTTGCGTATTCGCGATAATACCACGCTGCACTCGACTATTTAAAGACTGTACTACATCCGTCCACCTAAGAGCATTTGCAATGCATGACACACGTTGTTGTTGTTGTTGTTGATGTTGTTGACGTTCTGAAGAAACAAACGAAATTCAATGAATGAACGTCTATGAATAAAGAATGATTGATTGTTTTCGATGGACTGAAAAATAAATAAAAATCTTACCGTCATTGGTCGTAGGTGGATTGTCAGTCGCATGTTCCTGACGCGGTGGTGGCGTTGTTGCACCTGTCTCTTCACGTTGTCGTTTTCTTTCTGTAGAAACAAACATACAATTCAAAGTAATGAATAATTATGAATGAAGAATGATTGATTGACTGATTGCGATGAAATGAAAATAAATAAAAAAACTTACCGTCATTGAACGTTGGTTGAATGACACTCGCACGTTCCTGTTGTGGAGGTAGTGGCGGTGATGGTGATGATGATGATGCCGCAGCAGCAGCAGCAGCAGCATCTGCCTCCTCACGGTAGCGTTTCAAACATACTTTTTTCATCGTGAAGGCAGATGTGCACTCAGATATGGCACATTGAAGAATGTCGAAATATTATATAACACATGTTGAAGTAATGATGGTGTTGCGCAAACCACATGCACACCACCGCAACTCATTAGACAGCGACGCGTATTTTGAACAGAACGGAAATGATAACGAGTGGGTTTATTCCAGAAGAAACGTTACACCGCAAGAAGAGAGAGAGAGAGAGAGATTACCGACCACAACACGGGAGGAAACGATAATGAGCACGCGACGGTTATCGCGGTTGAAGTAAACAAACTTGGATGACCGCTGACCACTGACCGCTGTCCGTTGACCGTTGGAAACGCTATCGCGTTCGTTAAGACATCGTATATATAAAAGTGCTCTTCTCACAATAAAATGAATAGTACCGTCGTATTGCTGTTGCTGCTGGTGTTACTCTCCTTCTCAACTCGTTTTCAAGATGGCGACTATTCGGGAGATAGAAGAAGGTGCTGCTGCTCCATCTGTCGCAATTGTGAAGAAGCGGAAGACCTCGTAAGTATTTGTTCTCTCTTTTTTGTTTTCATATAATTTTTCATTTTAGCTTTTATAAATTTTTTATTTTATTTTTTTTTTTAATAGTGCGAACGAAGAGACGAAGCGAGAGCTTCTAGAGAGGCGCATGATGGGTGCCGATGTTGTTACAATGGACCTGACGGGTCTGTTTGATGATGAGGAGGAGGATGCATTTGCGGAGTTTAGACTTGCCCTCACGACACAGTTCGTGAGCGATGAGGCAGCAGTTGCGTCTTCTTCCTCATCCACATCCACAGCGGTGTGCGTGAGCCAAGCGACGACTCCACGCCTCATTGCAGATCCGTCATGTCCGGTCTTTATCTACACCCCCCCAAAAGAGATGTAAGTAGAATGAATGACTAGTTTGAAGTATGTTTAAAATGAATTGTTTGTATTTTTTTAATTTTTGTGTGTTTGTTTTGATTAGTGACATCTGGGCTGCTATAGCGCAGCGCGCAGAATCCTCGCAAATCAGCAAACATTGGGACGACTTCCCGAAGGGGGTCGCCTTCGAGATAACGAGCGCGAAGAAGATCACGAGCGAGAGATTTGGCAGTGAAAACTACGCAGTCGTGCTAAACGATAAGTTTAGCACATTTCTGCCCAACAGGTATATTAGTATTATAACTACATTATTTGCACCGTTCTTTTTAATTGTAAATATTTTAATAATAATTTTCTTCATTTATAGATTCACAAGCTTCATAAACGAGATGGGGGTGGACGAATTCCTAAAATCAAAACCACATGCTCTTTATTTTGGGAAAAACCCGACAAACAAGGCTTACGTCATACTATTGTATCCTTACGAGCACTTAAAATTAAAAAGTACGTGGAGGACCATCATGGACTATGGTCGAAAATACATTAATTTTTAAATAGTTTTTCAGAATTGTATAAGTATTATATAAGTATTTTTAATATAATGTAAATTGTATAAGTATCCTTTGAAAAATAAAAAAAAAAGAATAAGAGATTATTAATTTTTCTTGTCTTATTTCCTTTTCATTCATCATTCATTCTCCTCTCCATTGAAAGAATTAGAACTACTCCCATGAAATCATTAATCTATTGAATGAAATTTCAAATAGAATGCAATAAAATATATATAATCAATTTAGTTGTTAACAAACATGAAGCATTTGCATTTTATTGAAATGATTGATTGAAAGTAATGAAAGTAATAATATTCTATAAATCTTCTAAATAATCTTCTAAATTTCTCACAATCATGGAATACGCGTGGAGATATTTTATTCAACGAAAACACTATATTGCAAACAGCAAGCGTTAAAATACAATCCATTTTTGATGACAACAAACGCAAAGTATTTTTTATTCATTGAAATGATGGTTTTTTAAAGTAATGTTATTCAATGAAATCACTATATTGCAAACAGCAAGCATTAAAATACTAACAATTTTTTGTTGACAACAAACGAAAAGATCGAAATTCATTCCATTTATTTCATTTATTTTACGTTGAATGATTTAAAGCATTGAATTCATGAAGTATAAATCATTCGAGAATTTTTTATTTTTTTTATTTTTTTATTATTTTTTTTATTCATAAGGGACAACTCAAGTTTTAGGAATCCTATGTAGGTGGTGATAAGGTAAAGAATTTCATCAATTTCTATTATTCATATTTATTAAACACTATTACTAAATACATTGTAAAATAATTATAATTATAATATATTACTATAAAATATTTACTATAAAATATTTACTATAAAATAATTAAATGCCTAAAAGATGTTTAAAGCCTAAAAAATGAGATAAAAGTTTAAAAAAGATGTCTAAATGCCTAAAATATATTCTTCATCATCTTCTTCTTCTTCTTCATCCATGGACTCTAATAAAATTTCAGTATCCACTGAAATAAAACAAACAAACAAAATTTAGGAAAATAAATATTAACATTTTAAAGAAGGAAAGATAGATAGATAGATAGATAGATAGATGACCATTGAAATGAAAGATGAAGCAACATTCAAAAGTACTCACTGGAGGAAAAGGAAGCCGTCCTCTGCCGCCGCAAGAGCACATCCATCTCCTCGCGCGAGAGTTGACCGAGCGGAAGAGGAGCTGGAGGCGGTTGATGTTGGCGGATGGTGTTGCCGTCCATGCCGTCCAAGGCGTGAACGTAGGAGCGTCCGCCCATCCGCCGCGCATGCGCGTGCGGCGTCTCCTGGCGCGGAGGCGCCGACAGCGTCGTCGATGATGTTGACGGTGGCGGTGGCGGTGTGCGTCGTGGGGCGGCGGCGGCGGCGGCGGCGGCGGCGACGGCGGATGTTGTCGCCGCCGATGGACCACCGAAAGGACGACGCAGAGGCGCTGGGGCTGGTGGGACCGCTGGCGACGGCATGTTGGGAGGCACGTACGGTGGTGCTGGCGTTACCGAATAAATCAATGTAACCGGCCCACCGACGGCATATGCGATCCGTTGTAACATAAACTGTAGGTAAACGGATCGCAATTCCGGGTGGGCCGTCGTTGTCGCCGGCGGGCGGCAGAATAACCAGTCCACCGCCGTGGCCCCCACAACGTCCACCAGCTGCGTCGACGCCCCGACACGTAACAAGAAGTTGAATACGTCCGCTGCACCGAACATCACCGTCAGGTGCAGCGGCGTATTCCCGTGCCGGTCCTGCGCGTCCATCCGCGCCCCACGCGCCAGCAAGGTCATGACGATCCTCAATTGATTGTTTTTGGCCGCTATGTGAAGCGACCGTTGTTGGTTGACGTCCTCCGCCTCAAGAAAATGTTCATACCTCGAGTCGTTGAGGACGTCAACGACCACATCATACCATCCGTTTTTTATTGCCAGCAAAAATGACAAAAATAACGCCATGGTAAAAAAACACTACGTACACACAAATGTAAGTCACGTAAAAACACGACAACGCGTACAACAAGTTGCGAGACAACTGTGTGCTCAGTTGCCTCAGGAGCCTGTATAAATGGACATCACGTAAAGTGAAGTGGCGGGGGACTTGAATATTTCATTGGTTTGTTTTAATTTTTTGTAACGTCCTACCAGCCAGTCAGCGGCGGCGGCGATGTCGTTAGCCCTCTGACCGTTAACGCTGACCACTGACCACTGACCACTGACGCTTGGCGAGCTGACCGCACTTCCTATTGTATTTGAGTAATGAGTCTTGTAAATGAGTATTCTATTGCGTTCGCCGACCGCAGACGACCGGATGCAGCTTCCGGCATACCACCGTCTGCTCGCACACAAGACTGAAATTGAAAAAATGAACTTGCTTGCTGCAATGATCATTAAACAAATCAATAAAGACCAATACTATTTCAGGATATCCTACTTGGTGTTTGATTGGAATAATAAATAAAAAAAGAGTAAATATTTTACGACATTTATTAACAACAAAGTATATTCATTTACAAAATGTATGAACATCTACATGAAAGGACAGAATGTGGCATTATTTATTTAGTTCAAAAAAGAAAAGAGTTCGTTCACGGCTTCTTGTTGTTCTTCTTTTGATGATTCACCAGCGGAGACATGATGATCTTCGTGAACAGAAGAAGTAGCAGTATCAGCAACAGTATTATAGTCAGTAGCACAAAATGAAGATGGCGTATGGTTTTGAAGAAATGTCATTTGTACGGCATGCATTAGCCAGTTTGCAGCATGTTGCACGCATTGTTGAACATTTATTCCACAACATAAATGCGTCGTTTCCGGGGACGACGGTGATTGCGAAGGAGCCGAAGTAAGTGTCCTCCGTTGTCTTTTGAAGACAGGTGATGGTGCCGTTTGTTTCCTTCGATGACTTTCGCGTACTTTATTTTTATTTATTTTCTTCTTTGTCTTATGCGATGACTTACAGTGTTTCATGCAAGGATGAGTGCATTCATCGCTTTTGTTTTGAGCGCGCTTCTTTCGTCCGTCTTTTTTTTTCTCGAACAACCTTATCTTCTTTTCTTCATTAGCTTTGTTGGAGACTTTTTCTTTTTCTTCTTCCTCTTCAAGAGAGAGACTACATGACGGAGAAGAGTCCCGCGCAATACTATTCTCTTCCGTTGTGTTCATGATTGAAGACAACTCGACAATGTGAGTGCGGCAAGCCATTTCACGCGATTTTTATACTTTGCGAACGAGTTCTGTGATTGGATGATAGTCCATGTGTCGTTCGTAAAAAATGAGACAAAAGGCAGACGTGTTAGCGGGCACGTTTGAATTGCATTCGAAAAAGATTTTAATATCCGATGCAGAGGCGATCGTCGGCTCCTCACGACGCGATAAATCAAAGATGACAAACGGGCATATCTGTTTCACTCCGAGATGCGTAATAGGTTGGCGATCCAGGTACGATTTTTCGAAATTTTTGAACATTTCAAACAATTCTGGTATATGCGCGCCATTCTTGTTCCATCCTATGCGCATGTCATGGTAAGGATAAAACTCATCGTTAATGAAAAGTTTAACCGTTCTTAAATCGCACAGGTCGAACTCGCTAGGATTCTTTTTCAAATCGTTTCGACGGTCGGTTTGCAAAGCGAAGATGATGTATTGCGGATGCTCTGCTCCGCTGGTTGTTTTCACGGTCCACTCGTGACGTGTTGTAAGCGGTAAATTTGCTGATTCGTGGAGTTCGTACCTCGTGAATTTAATAGGTATACTCGTCCTACCGTTGAGAATGTTGTACATATGCATTTTACCGGCATCGCTGAGGTTGGCGTGCGGCATTCTCCAAACGATGCGCTGAATTTCTATTTTCGACGGCGTAGCTGCTCCCTCTTCCGTGGATAGAAGACAGTCGTTGTCTGTTCGAGTGCGAGTAAGAATGAGCTCATGTTTCACGCCAGCCACGATGCGTCTGTGGTCCTCCGCGAACGGAAGGAAGAGTTTGAGAGGAATCCAGGCCACAAACGCACCGTCAGCGTCAATCAATTCTTCATTCGGTGAATGACCGGTAGAAGACAACTTCTCAAATGGCGACCACGCTGCGTAATGGAGTAATGCACGCTCTTCGGCGCTGAGGAGCGGCACGTTCTTCATGGTGGATGCGATGCCGGGATGACGCACGCTGTCGACAAGGACCTCATTGATCTCATATCGAATTTCGGAAAATAAAAATGCGTAGGCGTTGTTGATAAAGTTGGCAGGTGTGCGCGCGGCAGCGCTTGTTTTGACCGCCTTTCCTTCGATGATGATAGACGATTCGCACGGAACGGCGAAGGTGTCTTTGTTTTGTATCATAATGCGAATTTCATCATTTATATCATATCCGTTCGTATACGGAGTGTAGTGATGATAATTAAAGCCTTGAACATTAATTTTTCCATCGAGGGGATATTGATGGAGGAGCACGTCTAAGAGATAGTCTTTGCTACCGGCGGTAGCGGGTTGCGATTTTTTTTGCCTTTTCATCTTCTCTGAGAACGTAGCCTAGCGCTTGCAGCAGCAGACGATTGGCGTGTGTTAATCTATTGGTAGGACAGAGTACAGTGTGCCGCGGTCGAGGCACGACTCTCATTTTATATGTCATCGTGCGCGGTGCGAAGCAGCAACGTCACGACGAGTTCGGTGTCACTTCGCAACGGAATGAGCTGACCTTCAGGGTTCTCGAGTCTTATCGTTATATCATCAATCCAGTTGCGAGTGACGCGATGAAAGACCTTCTCCGGAGGTCTCACCTCAAAAACGGTAGACGGTCGCTTGTCAATGTAGAACTGATGAAGAACGTGAGCTCTTCGATTATTAATATATCCGCTTTCCACAACATTGCACGTGACGATAACGTTAAAGTCCTTGACGAGCGTGACGTTCTGGTCGGAGAAGACGAACTCATCGAAAGTCGTTGGGTGGACTTTGCGAGTGAATCCCAGCAGCGGTCCCACGCTGCCTGCGTGATCGAAGTCAAGACGAAAGGAAGTACTGATGCGACACGTTTGAGTATTCTCTTCGCCGTCCAACATGAAATACATTTTTTTACCTGTATCTTTGAATTGCTCACGAAGAGCAGAATAGATATAAACATTAACGTCGTCGATTGTGTACGTGCCTGGCGGTAATTTCATGACGTAACTCTCATATGTTATATGACCTTTACCATCATCGACTGGAACGGCGTAGTGTAAATCGTTACATCCTTCTTTAATGTTCGTCACCGTATGCGCCGTTTGCAGAGACACCAGTGCAATTTCATGTGGCGTGTTACTGAGATCGATTGTCGGAGAGAAACGGACATTCACTTCCGCTCCTTTCCCGCTTAACGTGTAGGTGCGCATCTTGTCGCGTTCGCTGAGAAAGTGTTCCGCTCTCTGTCTCAAATACTCATTTTATTGCCCACTCATACAACAGAAATTGTAAACAAAGTCTTCCGCAGTTCTCCGCATCAAATTGTTGAACTTGCGACGTATTGTACGTCACATGCTTTCCGCGCATGTAGGACAAAAACTCCGGGGGTGGGGGTAGACCGAAGGAGTCGAAATAGCGCACCGATCTTCCTCGTTTTACGAATGCGACGAAATGAGTGCCCTCTCCGCGTGTGTCATCGAGATTGATCACACCGCATTCGCGTTCACGTGGCAGACCCCGGGGCAGACGGTCGCGGGTGAAGATACCGCGAAAATGCGGGAGACATAGCGCGCGAGCAAATCGTTTCATTTCCTCGTGTGTAAGCGCTCGCCGCGGCACCCCCACCTTCTCTAGTTTTTTGGACAACGTCTCGTCTTCCTTGTGCGTCGCAATCGTAAAAGGACACCGCCTGTTTTTCTCCTTCTTCGCCTTCCCCGCGACAAGCCCTTCCCCGCCTTCGCTTCCATTGCGGCGTTATGACGAATCATTTCTGCCAGTGTTCGTTGTTGATTTTTCTTGTTATTGACCGCGTTCGCGATGGCCGACGCTCCGCCCGCCGCGGAAGCGAGGGCACCTAGAGCACCTATTAACAGCGGTAGAAAACCGCCTTTCTTGCCCCTCGTCTTCCGCCGCCGCCGCCGCCTCATGCCGCTGCCGCTCGCTTCGCCCGCCGCCGGTTCGGTTTCTGATCCTATTCTTCTTTTGCTTTTCTTCGTTAGGAAAGGAGGGCGAAGTGTCGTGCACTTACGTGTTGATGTGACGTTACACTCTGTACGAGTACGAACCATTGCAAGAGCAGAACTAAAGAAATGATATGCGTTGTCCACCTTTTATATCATTTTAGGAATTTCTTCATTGTTTTCAAGGTCGTTTTTTAATCATATTTTCCACATTTAGCATGACCTGGTTATATAGTTCATCTGCATAAGTGCGTGTCGCTCTAAACGTCTGTGTCAAGTCTTTCTCTAATTTTGCAACACGACCATTTATAATATTCTTTACATTTTCATAGTCACTGTATGCTTTGTCAATTCGATTATTGAACTCACTAATTTCGTTCGTCAGTATTCTTAATGTGTCTCCAATAAATTTCAACTCATAATCTATGACATTAAAATGCGTATTAGTCAGCACTGCCTCCCTCACTTCTTTGTCTATATTTTTCTTTAGATCGGTAAAATGTTCCGTCACCTCTTTGCCTATATTTTTCTTTAGCTCATTAAAATGTTCAAGACGAAGACTGTCCGCGTGCGTTTTCACTTCTTTCAGAACCTCATCCAATTGTTCTTTATTCACGACGTCCGTCGGAGCCGTACCCTTGCCCACCTTTCGAATGAGTTTATTGTGAAAATTGAAGTTCCCCGACAATCCGACCTGCGGAAGAATATCTAACAGGCCGGATGGGATTTTCTTTTCGTGAGCTTCCAACATGCCCTTCAATTCGTTTCTAGCCGTAGACACGAGCGTCTCGGCATGCTCTCGTGCGGACTGTATTTGTTTTGAAACTGAAAGTGCTAATGCCGCTTGTTTCTCCGCCAACGCACTACGAAAAATCGAATGGTTTCCAATTGCTTCTGTTTTAGTATTCATCTTATCCAACTTGTCCTGCAAACTGTCGATTTTAGTCTTGATGTCGTTGACCAGACTCATGGTTCGTGCATCTGAATGATCGATCATCTTTTCCATCTTGTCTTCTAATTCGGCGCGGTGCTCCTTAACGCGTGCATCCATATCGCTCTTTATTGTCTCCTTCAAGGCATTCAGTTCTTTTTGAAGCTTATCGAGATCATCTTTTATGAATCTCTTCGAGTCGATCGCCTCTTGCAGCTCTTCGTACTTCTTTTGAATCCGATCGAGTTCACCTTCCACGAAACTCTTTGAGGCGGTTTTCTCTTCCAGTTCTTTCAGTTCCGTTTCTACGAACGTCTTCGAAACGGCGTCTGTCTCGTCTTCCGCCGCCCCGATGTTCTTGAGTCGTCTCTTTTCCAAATCATAATCGTATTCCACTCCGGCTTCATCGACCACCGCTCGCTTTCGTCGTTTTATAGCAAACATTTCGATGACGTGACGAATCCCTTCGTCTACGTAATGTTTGGGAACAGCATCGTCGAGCTCTTCGGGATGAGCTATCTGCGTGAGACGCGTACCTTGAAAAACGTAATGTCCGTCTACTTTTTTCAATTCACCCTCGTTCGCATCGATGCGGCCAAAGATGTTCATCTTTCAAAAACAAAAGCAACTATGAACAATTACGTTTATTTCTTTCTCTATATAGTGTATTCGCTGACCGTGTAGACATTGAAACATTCAACAAAAAAAATAAAAAAATAATAATAAAATGTGTCGCGGTAGGACACGAACCAGCGTGCACGATACGCGCATTGACTAGTTACCCGAATTTACACCCGCACGCTGACCCCTGTGCTACCGCGACACATTGGAAAAGAGAATGTTCTGGGCGAATAGTATTATTATTATTATTATTATTATTATTATTATTATTACTATGTTGTCCATAAAATTAAATTATTCAAACGCTGGGCATATTCACAGCGCTGCGCTGCGGTGGAATATTATTATTATTATTATTATTATTATTATTATTATTATGACGTCCATAAAATTAAATTATTCAAACGCTGGGCATATTCACAGCGCTGCGCTGCGCTGCGGTGCGCTCGCGCTAGACGTCAACCGCAGGCGACTTCCTTTACGCTTTATTAGCGACGGGAAGTGTAACCGAGCTGCGACC
Organism: Gryllus longicercus; assembly: GCA_038098605.1. Classification (NCBI taxonomy): domain Eukaryota; kingdom Metazoa; phylum Arthropoda; class Insecta; order Orthoptera; family Gryllidae; genus Gryllus; species Gryllus longicercus. The sequence goes on along the minus strand of JAZDUA010000071.1, from coordinate 1,345,184 downwards.
GCGACCGGATACAACTTCCGTCAAATCGCTCGCTGGTTGTGCGCGAGTCTGAAGATCAAATACTTAGCACAGCACAGCAAATAAAATGTTTAAACTTTCAACAGTAATAATTGCAGTCCCCTTTGTCATAACGTGTTCACTTTTGAAAATCGACAATTGCCAATGAATAACCAACAGCATATAAACACTTTACATGGATAACACCGCGCCATTCGCTCCACCGTCATGAACATCGTTCCGCAATCGACGAAGCTGCCAATCGTGAACGTGATCGGATTGTTGAAGAACAATCACAGTGGAGATCACGGGAGTCGACATGGGGACCTCTTACCCGACAGCGTTCGAGCCCTCGTCGTCGGACCGTCGGGCTGCGGTAAGACGAACGTCGTCATGACACTGCTCACCACGTCGAACGGTCTCAAATTCGAAAACGTGTATTTGTATTCGACCACCGAAGGGCAGCCTATGTACGTGTTTTTAAAGGAAGTGTTGAAAGATATTATTCCGTTTCATTCCTTCACGCAACACGACAGTATCGTTCCCCCCTCCGAAGCGAAGTCCAGCAGCGTCTTCGTATTCGACGACATTGCAACGGAGAAGCAAGACTGTATTAAGGCCTACTTCGCCACCGGACGACATAAACACACGGACGTGCTGTATCTCTGTCAGACATACACCAAAATTCCGAAACAACTCATTCGCGACAACGCTAATATGGTGATATTTTTCCAACAAGACGACAACAATTTGGAATTTATATACAACGAGCACGTCGGAAACGACTTTCCTTCTTTCCGCGATTTTAAAGCCATGTGCTGTCGCGTGTGGAACGAAAAACCGTTTTCGTTTTGCGTCATTGACAAGACACGGTCGGTGAACAAGGGAAAATATCGAGCTGGGTTCGATCGCTTTATCGAAGTCACACCATCTATATAATATCGTATTTCTTTTCATCCTTCACAGTCGCAATATGGCGTATCTGCGACAACATAGATATCGAAGAGGGAAGGGCTTTATCGGACGTTTCATCAATCGAGCTATCGATGCGCTTCCCTTTGAATTACACATTCCCGGTGGCTATCAGTTTTGCGGACCGGGAACGCGACTCAGCGAACGCTTAGCGAGAGGCGATGCGGGCATCAATCCCCTAGATCGAGCGTGCAGGACGCACGACATTGCCTACCACGAACACAAAGACGGCGAAGAACGAAAAAAAGCAGACGCGGTACTCGCGAAGCGAGCGTGGGAGAGGGTCGTGTCGAGTGACGCGAGTATCGGCGAAAGAGCAGCGGCGCTCGGTGTGACCGGTGTGATGAAACTGAAATCTAAATTAGGAGGAGGTGTGAAAAGAGGAAAAGTGGTGAGAAAACAAAAAAGAAGACATGGAAGAAGAGGGAAAGGAGGAGGAGGAGGAGGAGAAGGAAGTCTGGAGCAACGTGAAAATAAGCAAAGGCTCCATGATGAAATCAAACTGCTACAACAAAGCGGGGAAATCAAAGACAATCTTCAGACGAAAGCGAATCGCTTTCAGCAGACAGAGACATCGAGTTCCTTACGTCGTAAACGCGCCCCGCATAACCGTTCTCCCCCTTCTATTCCACCCCATCCTACTACTCCGCAAGAAAGATTGAAAGTCGAAGTGGAAAAGACACGATCGATTATTCGAAATAAACTCAAAGCACTCCGCCGATTTGAATCGAACCGCGACGACTTCCTGAAGACCTATCTCACCACCCCCATGAAGAATGCATTCAAAGAAGGAACGAAAAAGCCGCCGTTCACATTATCCGCCCCCGGGAACAACAAAAAAGGCGTTGACCGGGGTGTGAACACGGAGGAAGAGGACGTCAACGCTTCTTCCTCCTCCTCCTCCTCCGCCTCCGGCCCGCTCCTTTTTAACATTGATGATTCTCACATAGAAGAAGCGGACGAAAGTTTTCAAAATTTAACACGTTCACCTAGAAGCACTAGCGATTCTGCTTTCAACTCCACAGAGCCTTCGTGGTCGCAATATCTTCGTACGCTCTCGCAACAGGAAGGCGCTGATGTGGTTTCCGGACCGCATTTCCCTTCTCATTCCAGCCGCGGCGAGAGAACGCTCTACATCGGCCGTTCTCAAATGAAAATAGACGAAGGCGGCTACATTGACGTTGGGAAAGACCATTACGAAGCGCGTCCCGGCCTCCTCGAATTAATTTTCAAAAAAGAACCGAATCTCGCAGTTGTGCAAGAGAGAGACTGGAGCGATTATAAGAAAATTCTCCGGCACTCCTTCGCCCACAGAGAAGGATATACTAGGAACGGCGATATACGGACCGATAACCTGTGGAAATATAATCATGTATTTGCGACGCTATTTCCCCCTCCTCCTTCTCCTGCTCCTCGTGCCTTAAGAGCAAACACGGCGGTGCAACGAAAAGCGACAACACGACACCGGAAAAAAGCGGGAAAAGGTCTTCGCTTCGTGACCCCGCCTGATTATAAGTACTGGCGTGACCCCAACAAACTAGTGCGAAGGCTCCGTCTCTTACTCGCGTCGAAGGACGCCGGAAACAATGCACACGACGGGGAAATAGTAGAAATAGAGAACGAACTGCGAGATGCTGGTATTATTATTCTGTAGACAGTTGGTGGAACATGAAGAGAAAGAACGCTACTTTGAATGTGCGAGAAGGGTTAGCGAGAGAAATACATGCGCCAGCACGCCGTCGTTACACTAGACGGCGAGTGATTACGAAAGGGCTTGACGACCTATGGCAGGCGGATTTGGTGGAGATGCAGCCGTTCGCGAAATCGAATCGGGGCATGCGATACATTTTGACAGTGATCGACGTCTACTCCAAGTACGCTTGGGCGGAAGCGCTTAAGAAAAAGACGGGGGAAGAAGTGGCGAAGGCCTTTACGCGCATTCTCAAGCGCGCGCGGCCCAGAAAGCCTACGCTCTTACAAACGGACGCCGGTAAGGAATTTTACAACACCACTGTTGCCAAGTGGTTCCGCGCGCGTGGCATTCGACATTATTCTACGTTTTCCATCATCAAGGCAGCTGTCGTTGAGCGTTTCAATCGCACTCTCAAAGAGCGCATGTGGAGACGTTTCTCCGCTGAGGGCACACGATGCTGGACGCGCATGCTTCCCTCGCTTATCGAAGACTACAATAACACAAAACATAAAACGATCGACATGAAACCGAAAGACGTGAAGGACAACAGATTAATGGAAACGGTGTACGCAAACGTGAAAACTATCGACAAGCGACAATTGAAAAAATTTCGTGTCGGCGATCTAGTCCGCGTGAGCACTTACAAGAGCTCGCCGTTCCGGAAGGGCTACGAAGCGCGGTGGGGCACCGAACTCTTCAAAATCGATCGCATTCATCTTTCCGTTCCCATTACGTATTCGCTCGTCGACCTTCACGGCAAAGCGATTACGGGTCGATTCTACGCGCAAGAAATGCAACGCACGCGATTTCCAGAAGAGTACTTGGTGGAGCGCGTCGTTCGCAAAAAGGGACCGATGCGTCTCGTAAAATGGCTCGGGTTCGACGATCGGCACAATTCGTGGGTGCATGAACGTGACATGGTTACGTAAGAAACGATTGTGCTGGCTTGTCCTTGTTCTAATATATAAATATTTGTATTTTCATGAAAATAGCATAATAATTCACAACTATAATAATAATACTTTCAAATAGTTTCTTTAAATTGGTAACCAATTTGAAATTAATCCATCTAAAACATGATTTTATAAATATTTTTACTACAAATACATTTTTGTACAGAAACAAGGACTATTTAAATATATACAAGACTTATTTAAAATATATATTTCTATCTTCCAAGGTATGCAGAAAATTACACAGTCCCTGGCATTGTAGCCATGAAGGAAATGTCTATGTTTTTCTTAGATACCCAAGAACTAAGGAATAATCCAAAATCAAGGGGACCCGGTACCGCCTAAACTGCCAATGTTCATTTTGTCTATTTTAGGTACTCTCATCTTTGAAATCCGTTTGACTAGCCCTATGAATTATGAATTATTAGAACACTCCACGCAAACAGGATGTGATGCAACACGTCGGAAACAGCTTGCGGTCGACATCTACGTTATATTGTCAGTGTTCTTTCGTTTTAAATCAGTCGCTTCAGAACGGTGTATGTGAGTAGATGACTCATTGTGATTTTCTGTTTGCTGCACTATGTGGAGTTTGTTTGATACTTTTTGTCCTCGCTTTAAACATTCTCGCACTCTAAACATGCGAGAGTGGAAAGAGAAGGAGGAGGAGGAGCGACCGTGGGACGCAGACGATCCCATCTCGACCGTCGACGCAGCCACCAACACCGACGAGGCGCGAACCTGGGACAAGGACAACGCCACTGTTCGCAAGTCTTCTTCTTCTTCTTTTTCCCTCGAATTACCGACGCCGCCGGCCATCGACCCACCAACGCCACCCGCTTCGCCTTCTTCTTCTTCTTCGTACGGACCGACGCCGCCGCCGACTCCATCGTCTCGCCACGTCTACCGCCGCGAACGAAAAATTAGAAAAACCACTGCGATCGCTGACCTCCAAGGCTTTTGGAAAGACGGTGCGTTTATTTTGAAAACGCTGACCGTGTTGCGCATACCAAGTGACTTTGAAGACATTGATAAATATAAAATCCTCTCGTTGTCATTTAAAGCACCCTGTGAGATTGAACAACTCAATGCATGCGATCGCCGCTCTAAACAATGGCTTGAGCAACACCATCACCGTACGCCCTGGCAATGCGGAAACATTCCGTATGCGTGTAGACACGAAGCGATTCGAAGAGCCGTTGACGGTATTGACAAAATATTCGTCAAAGGAGGGCAAAAAACACATTGGCTACGTGAATACGTTCAATGTTACGTGGTGGACTTGGTGTTGTTCAACTGTCCGAACATCGCCACGTGTGTGAAGTTTTACCGCAAACTCTATGCTACAGACGTGACGTGGCGACTTACTACGTCTTTGCTGCAGGAGAAAGGAACACTCAACGTTCTATCCCTCATGCATTGGCTCTCTACTAATCGAACAGACTTGATCCACAACGAAGAGCATCCCATTCGTCACGAATGACGCAAACAGGATGTCGCGACCGCACTTCCTATTCGTACTTCCTGTTCCCAGCGAGTATAAGACAAATAAAATTCAATAAGATAAGCATAGTCTGTGAAAGAATGCCATATGGACCACATCATCAAAATCAGCAACAAGGAAAACCTGAGTCGCGGCGAGGAGCTTCAACTGATTGTCGCCAACGCTAAAAGAGAACAACTCCGAGACACCAACTACGCCATCCAACAATACTACACTGTGCGCCCGCGCACACTCGCATCGCTCGACGACGAGAGTCTTCAGCATCTACCTGCCGCATTTCTTTGTCATACCTCAGCATCGTCAGACGTGCGATACGTCTTCAGCCGACTTCCGGAAAACATTCAAAATCTAGCCTGCATTCGCGAACTTCTGCCCTGCCTCAAACATTACAACACCGGGCGCACGCAGATCGACGGACCGGCGCCGGCGATACGGCACTGCATGGCTTGCCGCCGAGGGATGCAGGAACGAGTGTAACCACACACACACATAACATGGATTGGGTAGACTGTATAATGATTATTGGAACTGTCTTTCAATTGATCATGGTGACTTCAGCTCTCGTGTGCTTCCTTTTGTGAACTTTGTGTGACAACCATCATGGATTCTACCCACCCTCCCCTTTCCATAGTGAACAGCCATGACCTTCCATCTGATTTTATCTGTCCCATCTGTCATAATAATGACATTCGTCTATGGATGAAAACAAACTGCAATCATATCTTTTGTAAAATTTGCATTGAAAAATGGATGGGAAAACAATCTGAAAAGGAAAAAGCACAAACATGTCCCATGTGCCGTTTCGTCTTGCTGCCCAAACCACCATCCTCGAGGGGTGAAGAGGAGGAGGAGGAAGAAGAAGAAGAAGAAGATGACGAGGAGTATGAAGAACATGTTCTATTAGCCATGCATAGATTTTTTAGTCGACCTTTCCTCCGCACCGTCGCACGATCGATCAACGCCGCACTGAGACTGCACTCCCCATGCTACACAGAACTCCTCGACTTGCAGCGACGAACCGGTCTTGATTTTAGTGTTCGTTTTATTGAATCGTGCGATTTGGATGATATCTGCGGGCAAGACGTATTTTTGGTGGGGATCGATGTCCCTCCTCCACCTGACATGAACTGAGAGAAGGTGGTGGGGGGAAAGATTAGAAACGTGATTCAGAGTGGGGTGAGAGCCCATGCTATAAGAGGAAGAGTGACAAGAGCGACTGTACCAGTACTACGAAACAGCCTGTACGAGACATGTGCGACAACGACTATTACACGGAAGAGCAGGAGGAGAGGGAGGAAGAGGAGGTGTGTGACAATCCAGAGGAAGAACACAGCTGTGGAGACGGCGGCGTTGTTGGAAACATGCAGAAACGACGAAACGATGCTTCCATCAGGGCGTACGTGGACGCACGCTTCCAGCAAGTATTTCAAGCGAGCGAGGACGTACGCGGCGAACTGCAAACGCTGATTGCCAATCAGGCAAAGTGTCTACGGCAATGGCAAGACGCTGGACCCTTCAACGCCGATCTGTTTCGAATTACAAACGTCGGAATACCTTCAGAGCCACGTGACGCTGCAAACAAAACATACGTCGATCGCCATGTGAATGACATTCACAAACATCTCGAAAAAATTCCAAAATTACGCATCACCAAACATGGCAACCTCAACATGCAAAATGCACGCATCGTCAACCTAGCATTGCCCACCCACAAAGACGATGCGACCTCAAAACGCTACGTCGACGACGCGATGCAGTTTCAACGGGATTTCATCAATCGCAACACCCTTCGTCGCACCGGGGAAAACGGAGAAGACTACCATTTTCAAGGTAAACGTCTCACCAACGTCGCCGACCCCGTCGAAGAAAACGACGCCGTCAATCTCAAGGTACTACGACGCCTTCTCAACATTGCGTCCGTGTGAAAGAGACTGACAACAACCCTCATGTATTTTTTTTTCAATGTAGAGAAGCTCAAACAATGTATATGTTGTGATCAATAAATGTAACTTTTTACCCTACTCACTGGTGTTCGTCTTGTCATTTATTATTATTATTTTTTTTCCCACCCTCTTGTCACCACCGTGCAGGGGAAAAAATTATAAATCCTCTCCTCTCCCCGCTCCCTTTTTTGTTGCTGTTTTGCAACCCTTAGTGTTTTTCGTTTGCAAAGGTTGGTACATATGGGAGACAGGGAGGCAGACAGGCAGGCTGTTGGGAGCCGTGACGTCACGCCCTCCACGCAGCTGGCGGCGGCGACCAGACGAGCTCACCGCAAGGCCGCCGGCGCCTTCTAATCGCAAGCACGCGTCATGCTTGCGGTTAGGTGTCGCCGGCGGCCTTGCCAAGCTCGGCTCGTCGCCGCCGCCGGATGGTGTCCGCAAAACCGCAGCCTTGCGCCCGGCCTTTGTTTTTGTTTACATCTGATGTCATCCACCCCTGATAAGAGACAGCCGATTCTGCCTCATGTTGTGAGGCAGTATCGGCCTGAGGCAGTAGCGGCGTTTCTATTCTACTAACATATTCCGTTAATTTTTGCCAGCGTTGTGGAGTTCGTAAGGAATAATTGTAACTGCCTTACATACGAGAATTGGTTTATTAGAGTTGGAAAAAACTTTTCCTGTTTTTAGGCGGCCATTTTGCCGCTTGTAAGGTGCCCGTAGAGACTCCCACAGGCGTGCACTATTTATGAAGGTATAAGGTCGTACCTTAGGCCTAAGGTAAGACGTTATGACTTCAAGGTCTGTCACGTGACTGTTAGTGCATAACGCCGCTACCTTACGCGTGGCGCTAAAACTCCCTAATATCGCGTTAAGCAGGACGAAATATGAAGGCGCGGAACAGAACAAAGAAGACGTCGTGGACATTGGACATTTCTTTATCCAGGATTCATCCTACAAGGTCTTGTAGGCGCGAAAATGTTCAATATAAAACGAGCTCATAAGACAATGTTAGTAACTGAATTTCAACAAATATTATAATTCTTATTTTAAAACGAGGCAGATAATGTCTATTTAATTGCAAACAATCAAAGAACTTCTTAGTCCTTCCAGAAGGGACTTCCAGAAATCGCTGATCTGTACGGACAGCCTGTCTGTATATGACAGGTAAAATATAGTCCGTCGTATGTTCATTCCCGCAGGTAATAAAATACATTTGGTGGTGTTAGAGAATGGCACAGACTTTCTCGTATTAGTTTCCTATTTCCTATTCATACGTCACGTACTCTTCCCAGCTGCCATCTATCGCCGCCCAAAGTACATTTTTTGACATTTTTTTAACTTTACGGTTTCCTCATAGTAGAACGGAAATATTATTTTAAGAATATTAAATAACAGTAAAATAGCGTTCTAAATGGCAATTTCTTTTGAAAAAATTGGAGTAAGTTTTAAGAAAATGATGTTTAAGCACAACTGTAATTTCGAAATTTAAAGCACTTTTATCACAAAACATTTTTGAAGTTTTGAAAAACATGAGAAGTCATTCAAATCGCATCAATTCACAAATACAATAGGTTTTAAAACTTGATAGAAATGTGCTTATTAATGGTGCGATATATCTTAAAAATACATTTCTATAATTTAAAAAATACTCCAAAACTAAATTTGTTATATTAAAGAGTATTACTAGCACTATCCGTTCAAAAAGTTTGAAGAAATAATTTGAAATCGTTTATGAGAAAATGGCGTTTGAACGCTTCTGAAAATGCGGAATTTTGAGCCAGTTCTCACAGGAACCTGTTGAGTATTCGAAAACGGTATATGATGAGCGAAGACGAAATTGTTACTTAGAGCTGAGAGAGGTTCCAATGATAAAAGTCCTAAACGATGAAGTAGGAAATCCGTACCAAAACAGATGTAGCCGAAAGATAATCTCACTGGGGTTCATAGTTTATTTCCTCCCAATTTGTATGTGACAGTTAACATGCATTAGGTAGCTCTGCTATAACCAGTTTAATACCTGGTTATCATCCAATGGATTTGTCGCTGGTGTGTGCAGGTATGTTCCACGGCGCCATTTGCGAGAGCGGCGCCATCTTGTGGGACATGCAGTGGAAGCCCTACGAGACGTCGCTGAACCTCGCGCGGGCAGTGGGCTGCTTCGTGGGCGACGACGCCGAGGTGCTCGAGTGCTTGCGCCACGTCGACCCCATTGAGTTGGTTTTGGCGGCGAGATTCGACGCGCCGCTGCCCAGGGTGAGGGCCACATGGGGAAATTGAATGTGGCAATCAGGCATTTTGATTGTGGATGCATTTAAAGCAATGGAATTATAATACTTCTCTGAGAGTATTTGACTAAAATTAATTGATCTGTGACTAATTAGTCAGAGAATGAAGTTAAACTATTTTGTTGTGGGGAGTCATAAATAAAAATATTTAACATCTTAATTTTGCTCGATATTTTCGAGCCAAAGCAGTGATTCGACCTCTACATAACAACAAACTATATATATATATATATATAATATCTTAAAAACACCAAAACATTTTATATATTGCTATTACTATTAACAGTAACATTCCAATGGAAGAGGTTCGTTTTCACGAAGATTGTGAGAAAAATTGAATCCAATTGTATGTAGTATTAATCCGACTTTTGCTAGCTCGCTGTGTTCCCAGGCCGGAGCCCTGTTGTTCATTATTCGCGCTTGGGGTTAAGGGAAACATGTAGCGCGCATGACATATTCCCAACCCGTTCCCAGTTTATTTGGCTGAGCTTTTTTTTTCTCACACAGATATAGAAAGTTAGAAGTGTATTTGGCTGAGCTTTCTTTCCTAACATAGATACAGAAAGTGAGAAGATTTATATTATGAAACCTACAACTTAATTTTTGCCAACCCATTTAATTTATAAATATTTGATATAAATTGAAATTATTTGTATTAGAAAGCTATACTTCATATTTTCCCAGTCTGGAAACACAGTATTTTAAATTTAGGTAAATTTTTGAACTAGAGGCGACAAAGGTATTTTCAATATTTTCGCGCGCTGAATTCAAGTTCGTAAGTAGTTTCTCCCCATCAGGTCCGGTGTCTTTGATTTCACATGTTGGCAGTATTGAAGTCTCACGATTATTCATCGCGTCATTCGTATTCGAGGAGTATTTTCATGGTTCTAAACCAAAGGTGAGTGAAATATGCCAAGAAAATCGTGTAAAAACAGTGCAGAGTATTTTGGTTGTTTGTGGCGGGTATATCGTTGACAAAAAAGGCTGTCATAACAGATTGTTTTGCGAATGCTTATCTGCACTACTTCGGATTAACTGTCAAACGAAGCTGTATAAATTGTGAAGGGCGAGAGAATCTATTTTCCATTTTCATTCTCCCCTGTAGGCATGTGACTGTTAAAGACAATAGCTACTGTACGAGCCGCCACTTATTGTTGCATTCCAGGATCGCGACCGGATCATGACGTTTTACCTTCAACTCTGTGGTGGAGGAGCTGCAAGTGCCTGGGGTAGAAACTTTCATAACGGGAACCCCCGAAGAGCTTCTGAAACATGGCTGCCAACATGACGTGCCTTTCATGACTGGTATAAGCGAAGAAGAATGGATTTTGACCATTGCCAATAAGCATTATTAATATATTTTATTTATTTTCGTTTAAAATTGCAAACATATAGTATCAAAAATAGCAATTTTTGTGTTAAATAAAATCTGTTATTGACAAATGTGTAAATTGTGGCGTTCTAAAAATGCGGAATTTTGAGCTCGACTTCACAGAAAAAATGCCGAGAGACTTTAAGACACTAGCTGAAGTACCCCGCATTACCGGGTATTTATCATAGGTATTACCACGAGTGCTTTGGAAATTGTCGATAAAACACTCGAAGCGAGGAGGGGATTTATCTGAGAATTTCCATAGCACAAGTGATATTTAATAGGACTATTCCAAGGTTGAAACTTTGTTCAACAGAGTTCCAACATGCGGCAAATATTGAAAATAACTGAAAGCGTATATTAAATTCAGAGGTTATGTTATAGTCGATACGCTGTTTATTGGATATCAGCATAGCGATCGATACATAACGCCTCCTAAGATAGATGAGCCGATCCGGTGGCCGAGATCGCTAGTAGTGCCGTAGCGATCTCGTATCAAATGATCGCGTGTTCGAGTCCCGCCTGGGGCCTGTATTGTGTTCGTCCTTTCACCCCTATCATCATCATCATCATCATATCAGGGATGGTAACAGGAAACCACCCTGAATAATTTATCCCAAGAATAACCGTTATGGGTCACCTAACTTCCGTATATAGAGGATAGGACCAAAGTAGAAAAAGATAGATGAGTCACAGTTTATGATTGGCCAGTAGGTAGAAGCGGTAGTTCTGACTGGGGCATTTTTTAAGTATAGTTTAACACGAATTTTAATTTCACGAGTGGAACAGACTCAATAATTTATTAGACAGAAAGAGGAATTCTATCTGTTCCGGCCTGCAGTGAAGCCTACTTTTATCTATTCTATTGTATACCCGTTCTGCTCTCTCTACCTGACTCCCATTTGGAAGTTCTCAGTCTTCACTAAAACATTTTCTCACTAAGAAAATATTTATATTATTTGTTACAGAGGTTCCCGTCTCGAAATTTCACTAACTTTATAACTAAAAATAATAAACTAATCTAAACTAAAATTCTAAATTACACGTACTCTCGTATATTTTGAGGAATTTTTTTCTTCTGCCAATACTTTGAATCAATTGTCACATTGAAAAACTCACTATTTTTCTTCTCACATAAGGAAAAGTTCGAAATTAATTTTAATGCCACGTAGTGTCAATTGAAAATTGGATATTATGAGATATTATGGAATTGGATATTATTAAAGTGAATCATAATATGTTTCACTTTCGCTTGTGTACCTTACTAAAACGTAAAAGATATGCTTAATTTACTACTACTAAACCAATATCTATACCACGAAGACCACATGTTTGTATTCATACCTTTTTCGACAATATTCCCATCAGCAAAATTATCTTTTCTTCAATAATTTCATCTCTTGTATTCTCAAGGTTGTACACTTGGGTTTGTGGTGTACCTCAGTCACGACTAGGGCCCAGAACCTACAACCCGTTAGAAATATTCAAGAATTCATGACCTAAACAAACGAAAAATGACCATAAACATTACAAAAACTTTTTGGTTGCATTTTCGAAACCGTCAAAATCTTTCCGCTATTTAAATAACCATTATATTGAAAATATTCTTTTAAAATCTAGTACACTCACAATTCACCCCTTCTCCTTTGGCGCGCCATGAAGACAAATCTTCCTGATTAAGTAAATTATAGAAGGGGTTGATGTTTGCACAAAACCTGATAAACATCAACTCTTTCTTCGCATCTGGGTCTTTCTACGCTCTTTTTCTCCTATACATCGAAATAGGAGGGTTCCTATTTCGCATATAAATATAGGAAAGACAAACAATATTAAATTCAATTATAAAGTAAAGGTGATAGAGAATGGCACAGACACAATGACGCGTATTAGTTTGTTATTTCCCTTGGTCTTGGCTAGCTATTCGAACTTGCCTCATTCTATTATCAGCTGCCATCTACCGCCGTCCAAAGTACATTTTTTTGACATTTTCTTCATTTTTTGGTTTCCTAATTGTAAAACAGAAATATTAATTCACGATTATTAAAGAACAATAAAACCTTGCCCTAAATGGCAATTTCCTGTAAAAAATGTGGAGCTATTTTTAAAAAAATGTCGTTTAAGCGCTACTGTAATTTCGAAATTTAAAGCTCGTTTTCACAGAAAATTTTTGGGTTTTCAAAAAGCTTCATTTGAAGACATTTCAAGCACATCAAGTCACAAATACAATAGTAGTCGAATCTCAGTCCAGACGCCGAGCCGAGCGGACGTGTTTGCTACCTGCTGCAGGATGGTCTCGACAGAACAGTGGCGGGCGGCTATCGGCCGCTGGGTGAGGGGCTACCTGCCGCGCGGTGGCGGTGCCCGGGGCACAGCGCAGGGGCTGGGGCTACTTGCGAGCGTGCTGGGCGCGGCTGTGTTGGCGGTGCTATTGGCGATCGGTGGGGTGGAGCTGAATCCCGGCCCTCCCACTAATGCCGAGATCATCGACATTTTGAATAGAAACCATAAGGAGATGATTGATAGGCTAGGGTGACGTCGGCAGAGGCGACAGTGCAGTCGCTGCAGACAGACAACGAGCGGCTGGTGCGCAACCTTGAAACCAATCGCGTCGTAACAATATCATTGTTACTGGCATCCCAGAGCAGCGGAACGAGTCATGGGCGGATTCGGAAAGATGTATTCTGGATTTAGCTGAGCAGCTAGGTGTCAAGCTGGAGCTTCAAGACATCGAGCGCGCGCACCGGACCGGGCGGCGGCGTGAGGGACAGCCGCGCATGATTGTGGCCAAGCTGGCCTCATTCAGGAAGCGGGAGGAGCTGCTGCGTGCAGCCCGGGAGCATATCTCCCAGAATAGCATGGTGCGCGTCCGAGAGGACTTGAGCTGGGCAGTGCGACAAACGCGTAAGGCGTTAATTCCACATTTGCAGGAGGCGAAAGCGAGCGGGAGGAAGGCGTCTATTCGTTTCGACAAGCTTGTCGTGGCAGGGCGCAGCTTTGGCCTGGGCGAGCTGGCGGCCCATCCGCGGGCTTGGGAGGGGCGGGGCGGCGGGGCCCCGTGAACTCCGCGAGGGGGCAGAACCCCAGGAGGGCGGACACCCCTTCCGAGCAATCGGGAGCCTGCTCGCGGCCGCCCCCGCGCGCGCCCGTGGCCGGGACCGCGGCCGCACCGGCAGCTGCGCCTCGTTCGGGGGCGGCGCGGACGACTTCTGACCCCACTTCATCGAGGCGGAGACAATCGCAGTCACGTTCGCGCCGGCGGTCGCGCTCGCGATCCCGGCGGAGCTCACGGCACTCGTCGAGTGCCGGGCGGGTCGCGGCCGAAAGCGTGGAGCGAGGTCCGCGTACGAGGGCGATGGCTGCCAACGTGCAGCAGCAGGAAGCTCGCGGTGAGTCGGTGCCCAACGATTCACCAAATAGGCAAGAATAGGTTTTAAGAATAGGGTGTTGGAACATCAAAGGTCTAGGCTCTAAGCTTGGTAATCAAGACTTCCATGGCTACATTAATACGTTTGATGTAATTGGTCTTGTTGAAACTTGGTGGAAGGAGGGTGAAACGTTAACTGTGTCTGGTTTTACAGCCATATGCAAAAGTAAAAAACGCAGAGGAGAAAGGGGTCGGTACCCGGGTGGTGTTGCGTGCGTTTTTTGGACTAGCTTAATGCAGTTTATTAATGAAATTAAGACCAACTCAGACAATTTCCTTTGTATTAGACTAGTAATGCAAAATATAGATATTGCCATTGTGTTTATATACCGTCACCCACAGGTTTCGCGTTATTACACTCCGGAATCCTTCGGCGAGATCAATGATTTTCTAGATACGTTAAAGCTGAGGTACCCGAGTACTAATTTACTAGTGTTAGGGGACATGAATGCTCGAATTGGCAATGAACAGAAAGTTTTTTCGGGCTTCGACCGGCAAGAAGCGAGAGCGAATTCCAGAAAAAGCAAAGACTCGGTCATCAATAATGATGGGCAGGAATTGCTAGAATTATGCGAAAGATTTAATCTCGAAATCTTAAATGGCAACTATGGACAGGATATGGAAGGGGAACTAACTTTTATTAGTGGGAAGGGAGGTAGTGTAATAGATTACGCTCTGTTGTCGCAGGAAAGAATAGACAATTTATTAGATTTTGGGATCGAATTACGGGCAGAATCTGATCATTTGCCTGTGTGCGTGCATTTAGCAGTAAATGCTTCTGCACTGCCATTGGCAGGGGAGCGGGCAGGAGCAACGAACTTGACAATAGGGAGACAACGGTTTGTATGGAAAGAGGAAAAGCGACAGGAATTTGTACAGGGTATTCTTAACTCGGCAGGGGGGGGGGCGCAAGAGGATTGCTCTCCGGAAACGCAAACGATGAGCTTAGAAAGGCGGCTCTACCGCGCAGGGAAGGGTATGCAAAGGTGGGGGAGAGGAGGAAGGGAACTGATCCAAGGGTGGTTTAGCGAGGAGTGTCGGGAGACCAGGCGCGAAACTATAATAGCCTTAAGGAATTTCAGAAACAGGGGAACGGAAGAAGCTAGAAACAGTTATTTGTTATTACGTAGGCAGTACGAGGCCACAATTAAGAAATCGAAGAAATCTTGGCAGGATAGTGAGGCAGCAAGAATACAGGCAATTCTAAGAAACGATTATAGTAAATCAATTTGGGACGTTATCAGATCTCTGCGTAATAAAATAAATTCAAGTAATGCAATTTCAGCAGACGCGTGGGTGCAGTATTTTTCACGGACGTTCGCAGTAGGGACCATTGAAACAGGGCAAGGTATTTTCACTGACCGGAGTGTGCCTGAATTAGACGAACCTCTAACCTGGAATGAAGTAAATAGGGCTATTCTAACAATGAATAATAAGAAGGCAGGCGGCGCGGACGGCATTCCGACAAAATTTATTTCGGAATTGTGGCACATAGACCCAGAAAGTATTATGAAGTTATTTAATGCAATTGCTGATTCCGGCTCGTATCCAGAAACGTGGAGTACAACTATCCTCCAACCGATTTTTAAAAATAAAGGGGATGCGAATTGCCCACAAAATTATCGCGGAATTAGTCTTTTGCCAGCGCTGAGCAAACTGTTCTGTAAAATACTCAACGGGCGACTGAGTGAATGGGCGGAAAAGTACGGTAAAATATCAGAATTGCAAGCAGGCTTTAGGAGAGGCTTCGCGACAACCGACAATATATTTGTGTTAGATACCCTAGTAAAACAGGCGCTGGCGCGTAAACGGGGCCACTTATATTGCAGTTTTGTGGATTTTGAAAAGGCTTTTGACTCTATTAATAGGGATGCTTTATGGCGAAAACTAAATGAGCTAGGCGTCTCACGTAAAGTTTTAAACGTGTTGCAGAGCATGTATAAGGAAGTAAATTTCTGCGTCAGGTGCGGTGACGGAAGTATAACGCAAAAAATAAAAACGACAGTAGGAGTAAGACAGGGGTGTCCTCTTTCACCGCTGCTGTTTATTTTGTTTATAAATGATTTATTGACGTGGGTACAGGAAGCGGATACAGCGGCTCCGGTAATTGATGGCTTGAAAATTCCCGGACTACTATATGCTGATGATTTAGTCTTATGTTCGGAGACGATTGAGGGCTTACAGAAGAGTTTAAATATTCTAGAACGGTATAGTGAGACATGGGGACTAAAAGTAAATATTCAAAAAACGAAAGTAGTAGCCTTCAAGAATGGGTTTATCTGGGGTAGCAAAGAGAAATGGTACTACGCTAGGGAAGAAATTGACCGCGTCAAGACATTTACATATCTTGGTGCAAAATTTTCCATGAATGGGGATGGAATAATCACATATTGACCGCTCACAGCAAAGGAAGAATTGCGCTCAAAGAAATCGTTTGCGCAGTGCGCAGGGTTCCGGAATTGTCGGTAAAAGTATGCGATACAATGTTCAAATCGTTAGTTCTCCCAGCTATGAACTATGGAGCAGAAATCTGGGGAGTCGATAGGATAGATCGATTAGAAAGCATCGAAACAGATTATTGCAAATTAATTCTAGGAGTTTCTAGGTGCGCAGCAAATGCCGGAGTCTTAAGAGAGGTCGGTAGTATAGGAATTTGGAGAGATTTTAAAATGAAATCTATTAAACTCTGGATTAAATTAGCAGATGCACAGGGTGACACACTTATACATAGGTGCTTTAGAGTGCAATGGCTGGGAAGCGACCATCGCTACTGGGCGTACAAAATTAAACGGCTACTTGACCGCTCAGGGTTGGGAGACGTCTCTCCGGAAATGGTGGGAGATAGGGGAACCCGTGAGATAGAACGGCTGATTTCCAATAGACTTGCGGATATTAAAAAGCAAGATATCTGGGCAGCAACGGCTGTAAAACGTTCGCTAGTAACTCAAATCCATGCGAGTCCGTTATGGGGTTGCGAAAGTTACGTTCATACTCTCGGAAAGGACGCAAGAGGGGGATACGCTTGGTTCAGGGTTGGGGGATGGATGCAGCGTAGACTAAAGGACGCAAGTGGTAATGGCATTTGTGTGCTTTGCGGTGATAGGGAAGACTGGATCCACATCCTCTTAATTTGCTGTGCAACCGAATCATGGAGAAAAAAATGGATGGGAATGGGAAATTACTACTTCCTAAACAGGAACGTAACGCTCGCCCAAAAGATTTTAGGAGATAAAAGGTCTAAATTCATGAAAGAATTAGGAACATTTTTAGGAAAGGTTCGGACCATTAGAGAAACTGAAATTAGGGAGTGGGAAAACAGCACCGGTTAGCATGAGCGGAGCCTAGACTGGAGAGAAATAAATAAGTCAATAAGCTAACAATATGTAAGTTAATCAGTAATTTTATTTAAAATTAGTAAACAGTTAAGAAATAAGTCATAAATCGTAGTCAATTGGTAAGTAACAGGTCAATATAATAAATAAAATAAAACTTGCATAGTAATAAGCACTTTAGGAGGGGACGGTAAGGGGGGATCGAAAATATAAGGGCAGAGGCGCTGGTGCGGACGATCTTCTGTGGCGCTGTTTGATTTCAGGAGCTGAGGAGGCCAAGCACTGGAAGAAGACGGCGGGACGCCCACGCCAGAAAATAAATAGTTAAAATAAACGTCGGATAGATTAGCATGTATTCGGCTTCTGACGGCAGGTTTTTCCCCCTTCAGGGGTTTTTTCCTGAGCCGTACCGTATGGTCTCTTTTCCGCGGCTTTGATGCGATGGAGAGACCATTTGGGGTGAATACCAGAATTCGAAAGATTAGAACGCAAAAGGATGTAGGTATTGTAATGGCTTAAAGGCCTTCGGCCTAGCCACATAGAATCAAGTAAGCCAAATTGTTTGTAATAATTACCTATTAAATAAAAAAATACAATAGTGTTTACAAATTGCTGAAAATGTGCATATCAACTGCGTAAAAAATCTTAAAAAAATTACATTACTGTAATTTTTGAAAAAAAACAAACGAAATGAACTTAACGTCATATTAAAGTGTGTACTAATGTTTGAAAACAAATTGGAGTCGTTGTTTAGAAAACCGCGTTTAAGGCGGAATTTTGCGGAATTTTGAGCTACTTTTTTCACAAAAAACAGTTGGATTTTCGAGAAACTTTATATGGCATTATTTATTGCGCATATACTCATAAATAGTTATGTAAATAAATCGCAGCTAATGTAATTTCCAACAACATGCGAGACAAGTAAAAACTACATTTTTGTAATTTTTGACAAAAACAATACAATAGAGCAAACTGATGTTTATGCCATATACTGCTATCATATACCTTATATCTAAACATAGAGCTAAGCAAGGAATATTTTCATCTATTGCATTTCTTAGTTAATCGGTTAAAAATGTAATTGCCTCCTTAATTCTTGTAATTTTTTGGAATCCAAATTGCATTGTATTGATAATCTTATGTTTAACAATAAAATCACGTATCCTATATTTATTTTTTCATAAATTTTGACAAAATTAGAAATAAGAGAGATAGATTGATAATTACTTGGAATTTTATAGTCTCCTGATTTAAAAATAGATACTACTTCTGCCGATTTAAAATGATTAGTAAAAACTGTTGTTTCAGTGCTGAGGTTGAAAATATGTACTATATAAGTAGCTAGGTTGGCAGTGCTAGGTTGGAAATATAATTTACTATATAAGTATACATACTAATAGAACAGATAATTATATAGTAGATAATTTTACTAAAATAGATGATAGTGAAAAGTGGATAGTACATTTTTTAATACCCGGAGTGATAAAGACATATTATTGACATTTGAAAATCGACTTTAATCTTCTGAATAAAGTAAATAAACTGAGACGATTTGTATCAGAAAGTCACAGCTTCATTTTTGCCCTGCCGGGAATCGAACCAGGTATCGCTTCACAGAGATCTAAGCACGCGGTTCTCTTTTTCTTTACAGTGAACCGCACCGTCTTCTCGAGCGAGGCCAATCTCAGGGCGTTGGACTCGGACTGGAGGAAGTACATATTCCCGGAAACTCACATCCGAGACGACAGCGACCGAGTTCCCGAAGCCATGGACGAACTCCGAAATTTCTTCCTGGGTGGACAACCGTTGACCTATGGCAACATAGACGGATATCAAGCCGTAAGAAAACCGGAATTTATTATACACGTTATACGACACAAGTTATATCGTAATTTTGACATAGATATCGGAGCTTGAAATTTCCTTGTGATCAAAACGTTTGCATTTCATTTGTACTTTACTCATTTATCTAAAGTATCATGAAGAAATAAATAAACTGTTAATTAACATTGCAATGAAACTAAAATATTTAGTTCAACATTGTAACGCCGCAAATCACAATCAGTTCGATGTTACAATAATATTTCACTATCTTTTCTTCGTATTTGATCGGCTCTGAATTTGAAGCACTGGGAATAAATTTTAAAAATATTTGTAGTATTTTGTCTCAGTACAATATATTTTAATACATAGCAATGATATAAACATATATAGTCCTTTGTTTAAGTGGGAGTACCCAGCGTTTACCGGGTTCTTACTTAACAAATGTATTTATTGGACATGGATTGGAATTCTAGTTATTCTCGGCCTGTCCCAACTACTAGTATATACTGTAGTGTATCTCCTCTCTACCCTGCCCTGCTTTGACCTGCACTGCCTTGGCTTGCTTCCATCTAGATATTTCTGGTCTACCTCATTTTCTAACTAAATAATAAACAAATATAATCAACAAAATATTAAATTATTGTTCTCTTGTATATTCTTTTTTGTGGAATTTTATATATCACGACAAAAGAATTGCCACATTTCAAAATTTAAAAAATTTCATATTTTTTCTCTGAACATATTCATAAAATTAGGTTTAAAATGTTGATCTTTAAAGGGACGGTGTTTGGAATTGGTGTTTGATTCAACTTCAAATGCTTTCAGTTGTATTCATGTACGCGTTGTTTATCGAGTCGTTGAAATGCAGAATGATTGACCTTTTAGACAATTATAGTACCTCCAACGTTCTGATATCACAGTGGATTCCGATTTTACATACGTTTTTATAATACTTTTTTTTAAATTTTTCTTCTCACTCCGCTTTCTTTTCCAATGATACATATTCTTACAGTTGATTTTTCTTTTTCTTCCTTGGGCGAATGCAGGTCTCTGAGAAAACCTATTACTATTTTTTTATTTTTATAAGTTTTTCTAAATTTAAATAATTTAATTTAATAATTTAGATTTAAGAGTGGAGAGAGGGAATTTGTTAGAGAAGGGAGACGTGATTTTTTAATTTATGCTGGCTGGAAGAGGTCTTTGGGAAATCTGAATTTAATGCAAGAAGGATGATGTGTTCTTGTCCGACTTTGAAGATTGGAGTGCTGAGGCACATCAGGAGGAGAGGATAGAATTTTCCAGATGCTTGTGAAATGAATTCGATTAGGAATGATACTTGTAATTCATAGTGGATTTATGTACTACGGAGTTTACAAGGTTCTTTTTCAAATAACTGGTGGCCACACAAGGAAAGCGTATGTCATAGTTGGTCTTATTATCATTTTGTAGACAAGAAGCGTAGTTTCAGTACTAAGAAAGGCGATTTTGTTAATAAGGGGGTCTATCTTAAATAGTTTTGCATGGGTTTTAGCTATTGATTGAATGTGTGATTGTCAGGCTAATTGCTTGACAAGTAGAACTGGTGGGTATTTAGCTATGGTAGCGACGATTTAGACAAGGAAGCCAAGAGGCATCAGTATTATCTATTCGTGGGAGTGTAGGGAAGTCTTAATGTGAATAACGTAGATTGTCACTTTCATGGGTTAATTTTTATCCTCTATATTTAGGTCCAGTTCGTACATGTGTGAATATATGACTGTAATAAACTAGGTTTGTATCAGAATGACAAGCGAAGATAGCTGTGTCATCTGCATATTGAGCAATACATGCCTCGTGTGGTGTTGGAGAGTTTGCTGTATTTCATAATATGTAAATTAAACCACTTGTTTCTATTTTCAACAACCTTGAAAAATAACATTCTGACACAAGTTCAATTTCTTCAAATTATGATTTCTCATTCAGTCTTTTACCTCTATTCACTTTCTCCTGCCAAACGTGTTCTCATCAATTTAAAAAATAATTCTTTTAGGGCTTAAATGTACAGTATCACTCTCCAGAATAACAAAATACTTCCTTAAAAAAAGTTCATCCAATTTGTCACAGTTTTGGTTGGCATCTACACATTATTAACAAAGTAATATCTTTGAAACATTTTTTCAAAACCTAGCATAAAGGGGAAAGAAATACGTTTAAATAACGATTTCAGCGCGAACAAACAGTGCATTTATTGTACAGAACAAAAAAATTGCTATGCGAAGCGATAAAACTGTAATTTTACGTAAAATTACAACAATGTAATAGTACTTATTTCTACAAAAGCATTACAACAGAATAATGCACAAAACCCATTAAATTCGAGCAGTTTAAATTATAAACATCACGTTCGAGAACTTTGGTATAGCAGAGTGAAATTAACTAGCTGCAAGGCTCCAGTTGACAGGGTTTGAGCCAAGGAAATTTGCCACGAGATATTTATGCACCATACTAAATGGACGAGCCCCTTCTCCCAGCCGTTGTAATTTCCCCCGGCTGGTGTAGACCAATGAGTGCCGCTCCCCGGCGACTATCGCCACCTGGCGGCTCAGCCGGAAACTACTCCACCGCCAGCTGCGCCCATCTCTAAATTGGCGCGCGTGAGAGAAAATATAGTCATTGATAGTATATAACGAGTGCGCGTGAGATTCGTAATCTATCTCGTAATACTCAGCAACCCATTAAATTAGCAACACAGCACTAGGAGGGAAATTAATCGAGTTCATTTGGAGGCGGCGGAAAATGTGTTATCACACGTATATCATTCATTATACTTTCAATTTCACTCGTGCACAAACACGGCAATCACGTTTCACGGCATCAGGTTTAGTTTACTACTACTAAACCAAAAACTATTTCATACAGAAACAAAACACTTGGGTACATTTACACCTATTTTACGACAAAACCAAGTATATCCGCCAGCAAAATGACTTTTTTATATTAATCTAATTTCTTTTGTATAGAGTATAAATGAAGCCGAGATGCAACTAAGATCAATTTCGAAGTTAGTTTGTAAATACCGCAGATGGGAAGAAAAATTGGCACAATCATTCACAAACATAAGCATATCTGATTAGCTATTTTTTCTATCGTCTAAAGTCCTCTTTATTTATAAACTCTATCTTAGGTCTCTTTCATTGACATCATCTCCTTTCCCGCAGCTTATCCATTGCGTTAAAGAATAACTGAATTTGTGTAGAAAAAGGTTCAGTCAAAAATTATTTTCTCAAAATACTTTTGTCTATGGTTGTACATCAGAGCCTTAAGTCCTCCCGACCGAATGAAACTAACGTTTCAGCGCTCAGTACTTCCAGAGATTCGCACGCTGTAACTCAGCGCTGTTGCAAACCACATTAGTATAGAAGTTAAACAAAATTGCTGCAAATGGTATTTTCCTAATCGTAGAATTAGAAAATGAAACGATGTTTATGTGTGTAAACATGTATACTAGTGGATGATTCTATTTATTCATTTAACAAATTTGTGTAATATTTCAATAAAATTAAAATTCAAGATGTAGGTTCCGCAATGCTTCTACCTTGGGTAAAAAATGTGGACATTTACACTTTGGCTTTATAGAAAAGGAAAATAATTTATCTTCAAAGATAAAATTATAACTAATACATATTAATGCCTATAAGAATATATTCCAACAAGGACTTGTTGGTTCCTTGAGAGTCCTTGTAAACAGAAAGAAGTAAACTTTCCTTCACATCTTGCCTTTAACCATTTAATCCTGTGGTGGTCAGTGAAACAGCACGTAAAGAAATGTTCAGCTTCACAAATCTTTCCACTAAGGATGATCTCAAATTTGCAATCAATAATGAATTTATGTGTACGTTGTGGTGAAAAGTATTACCTCATGTTAAGATCTGCTCAGATACACAAACCATTCGACAAAGAATGAATTCAAATTTTCAATCAATAAAGATTTTAAATTTACAATTTATTTAGATCAACCATTATCCATGTAATGACCAGTATAGCCTCATATAAAGAAACGGTAGAGAGTGGAAAAGAAAAGTCAGAGAGTCGATACTATTACACTAGATAAAGAAATAATTATGTAAAGCAGGGGATTTACTTTACTCTCCTTAAAGTTTCTGTACTCTGAGTGGCAACACAAACTTTCGAGATCTTCTTTTGGGGGCTTTTTCCAACCTACAGTCAGTTACTCTGTACGTCCTGTATGCGTACCCTGTTCGGGACGCACATTTGACCATGACACCAACACATTTGCGGTACCCTCTGAACAGGGGTCAGCAGAACGCGAGGCCCTCCACAACAACACGTACATGAGAGTCAATTGTCAAACAAGCATGCCCAAGGCAAGACTCGGACACGTGACCCCTTGGACCGAAGCGCTGAGTAGGTACTCGCTCTTGCCCGCCTCGGCCATCCAGGTCGGCATTGTCTGAGGTACATGAGCACGTTTTGCATCAATTGATGAAAAATTAAGATCTAAAAACGAGAATGCATTTCATAGAATGTGCCATCGATAGCACCCCACCTAGGGTACAATACATATCCACCCACGCCTGTGAGAGAGACAACACAACATGGTTTAAGGCAATACTTTTCTGTAAGGCCGGCGTCACAAAGTCACCTGCGCGGCGCAAAGGGACCTCGGTTTATGATATTTTATAGAAATAATATTACTGGAATGCCATTTCCACCAGACTTGTATTTTGCACTACATGTATCAGACATTTTAATTAATTTAATTGCCTTGACCTTCCCATTCTTAGATACTTATCAAACACGTTTGTCATATTTGTTATATTAATTTAATTGTTCACTGTCTGGATTTTTTTGTATTTTCAGATGCTTGGAGATTTAGAGACCGCACAAAGCATGTATTACAGTGTTAATTACATGAGTCGAGCCCGAAAATCGGATATTTATGTGTACTGCTTTACTGCTGATCAAGATCTGAATTATCTGAAAGCTGCTTTCAACCTCAGTGTTCCAGGTGAGAAGTTCACATTTTAACAGAGTTCTTTGTTTAAGTTCGACGGTTTAGATAATTTGAACATTTCAATTACCTCAATTGTTTTCTAGTCAAAATTTGTACTCATTAACGTACGCGACACCTCTCTAAAGCATAGTCTTCCGTGACCGGAATCAATGTACTCGAATCCGTGCTCGGCTGTCCTAACGCAGATGCTAGCGTTTCGGCGGTCACTCTGCAGCGTTCCTCAGGGCAATATGCTCGGTGGTGCACTGCTCACGGGTCTATACAGGACGAGGTGCCTCTCCACCTGTCCAACCAACTGATTGGAGGACACGGGAGACCTCTTTTCTTAGGCTCTGCTTCTATTTTCGGTCCCCAGAAGTAACTAAGCTTAGATATCTGTAAATATTCACTCCAGTAACTACTGGTATTGAAATATAGATTATATATGTCAAGGGCGGATCCAGCTGGTCATTTGGGGGGGGGGGAGAAATTGTAGGGTTTTTGTAAAATAATCAACATATTTGTTACTATATTGTATATTATTTTAGTACTGTAGATATGATACTATACAATATTATTGTTTAAAGAATTACATAATTCGAACTAAATAAATATTTAAATCAATTTTGAAAAGTGAAGGAAAGTAAAAGAAAACTCTAGGCTTTTTCGGGTGGCCATGGACCCCCCTGGATCCGCCAGTGATGGATTTGTCTATTCTAGATCTAGTGCACAGTATACCGTACACTGCGCACAGTATGATTCATAATTTGGAAATGCTAATGGTTATTGCTAGTGATGGAGTTTTTGCTCAGATAAAATAACTAATGACTAAGAAAGTATGTTGAAGCTTTTGGTTGCAGAAAAATCTCATTACAATGATACTAGAAATGTGGTGAGAACATCTCTCGTTTTTTTCTGTTTTTTTTTTCTTTTTTACAGAGCATACATAGATCAGTACATAATACACTTTACATTTGTATTGAAGGCTTACATTTTAATTTACCGAAGAAGAAACTGCATACTAATTTGCTGAGAAAATATTTTGCAGACACCTCTAAAAACAATTTCGTTCTGCAAATTTGACTAGGAATGCCTGTATGAATATCTATTTTTTATTCTGGTTCTGTGAAAAGGCGTTTTCCGGAGTCTGAAGTGGCTAGCTTGAGGAATTTGAGGTATGTAGTGATAGAATTGGGTGGAGATCTCTCCTTGGTTATATGGGGTTTTATGAAGTCCATTTGGCATTCTTTGTGGAGCTGATTGTGACAAACCAAGGAGTATTTGTGATAGTTGTAAGAAAATAGTTCGGGACTATTTGAACCTCGTTAAGGTTTGTATTTGCTGCGAACAAAGGCTGAACAGACGTGAAGGAGGAGTGGTCTAATGATGGTTTTGTAGATGGTTATGGTGATTGAGCGTGGGAGGTTGAAAGATCAATTATTGATGGGTTTTAGATTATGTAGCTTATTTTTTGCTTGTTGTATTTTACAATTGATGTGTTGGCTCCAGTTAAGTTTAGTGCCAATATTAACCCCGACCAATTTTACAATACTATTTTGGGGGAACCAGTTAATGGGTTCATTATTTGTGAGCGGTACTGGATTTGTTTGTGGTTTTAAAGTGAATATTTTCATAGAAGTTTTGGTTGTAGAGATTTTCTCGGCGAAGTCGTATTGTTGTTTAGGATTTGCGTTGTTGCGTCTGCATCAGAAATGGTTTTAAACGTGCAAGGATAGCTTTTTGAAATAGTTTTGCAAGGGTAGGGATAAACTGATAGGACGGTAGTTTCGAGTAATGAGGGGTTCTTATTTGTTTTGAATTGATATGATTACAGCGTGCTTCCGTGTTATAAAAAATATCTGATTCTGAAACACGAATTATATATCTTCGTGATGAAGACTAGAGCTGAAGGAGGAAGGTAAAAGACTATTAAATTACTTTTGTTATCGTGTCTAAGGGATTTTGTAATTGACGGTTTGGTTATGATATTTTTGATTTGTTTGGATGATATTAACTTAATTTTTTGGTGTGATCCGAAAGTGAGTGTATATGATTGAATTATTGATTAGTTGGTGAGATGGATTGTATTACGTGGTGTTAGTGGTAAAGGTGGACGAAAAATAGTTAGCCAAATTGTCTGCCTTTGGAAGGAAGTATATGCTTTTGTTTTTGCTGATTTAATTGGAGGAATTATTATTTTTTCCTGAGTATCTATTTTGTGAATAGCCAAACTGTGTTGTTTTCTGTATTAGGAGACTCAATAAGTTCATGACATTGATTATTTTTACGATTTCTTAATTTTTTAAGGAAATTTCTGAGAAAGTTTAGTTCGTGTTTGACGCTATTATTTTTTAGAGGGCCAATGATCTTTTGATTTTATTCTTAATGTTTACGATTTCTGAGAGAAGGTTGGGTTGGAGTAAATTGTTGTTTTTTTTCAAGTGTCTGTCTTTAATTTCGACTTTTGCGTGGTCGTTTGGATGATAGAATTTAGATATGATACTGAGTGGTCAATCTCGAGAGGAGTGTATAGTATTTTAATTTTAGGGATTAATGAAATTAATTCTGATTGAAATTTGGGTCAATTGATCTTACAAATTTTTGTTTTGGGAAATGGAGCATGAGGAAGAGGAATTTGTTGGAAGGTTATGAAAATGGTGATGTGGTCTGAATCTAATTCGAATATTGTGGAAGCATGAAATTTAAGGGGTGTATGTTATTCCTGTGTCTAATATGTAGAGGTTTTTGAGTTGCCATGATGGTAGTATGTAGGTTCCGGAGTTATTATTTTCAATGTGGAATTATTTATGAAACATGCTAGGTTTTTTCTGTCACGATTGTTGTTTGCAGCCCTGTGATGTATGTTTTGCGTTCATGTCTCCGAGAATTAAAACATTATTGCCTGCTAGAACTTGATGCTGTTGATGTTTAATTTAGGATCGGAGGTTATAAATTTGTATAATTGTCCAAGATTGTTGTAATATTTCGGCATAAAGAGCAATAACTTCTATTTCATAGAATTTAGGTATTGTTATGAAGTGATGGTTTAGGTTTGAATTTATTGCCATTAAGACTCCTCCTTTGTTTGCTGATCTATCTTTTCTGTATGTGACATAGTCTGAACAGTAGAACTTATTGCTGGGTTTTAAATCAGTAATGCAAGCAACGTCTACATTATGGTTATGGAGACATTGCGTAAATTGTATTTTTTATTATCAATAATATTCGCATTCTAATTCATGAAGGTTATTCCATTTAGTCTCTTTACTGCCATTGTTATTGTAATTAGATAAGAGTGAAGATATGTAGTTCTCGATAGAGTTGATTATGGTAAGAATTAATGAATTTATGAAATTGATTATACTGAATATGACTGCTGCAATAATGGTTTTTAAAAAGAAACTATTTTGTTGGTTTATATTTTGAGGGTTGTTGGGGCGTCTAATATTGAATCCTGCGGAAGGGGGTGGGTTGTAGGTGAGGGGGAGTTTATTTGCGTGAAGCTGTGAAGTTGCTGTGATACCGGTAGGAAATGGATCTGAGGAATGGAGTGGATGTTAACTGAGGAGAGGGGGGCGTGAGGTTGGTGGGTTTGTTGATGAGTTATTTGCCATGGAGTTGGTTTTACGGGCATTATGGGTGTTATAGTATGTACTGGAGGTTTTATCATCTGCCCACTGCAGTTTCTGTAGTGTTTGGATTGATTGCGGAGGCCATTAATTCACTGAACGAAGTTGCACTTTACAGTAGAAGAATAGATCAAATTTGGCAAAGCATTTTGTTGTTTTTATTTTCTCAAATACTCTCTACGTTTTAATAATATTATACTTTAAACGAGAAAGTAAGTCGCGGAGGTACGCCGCAAAAAAGCGGGTGGCCGGGGCCACTTGCTGAGTTCTATGTTACACTTAGCGGGATACTTGTTACACTTAAGCACTGTGTTATACTTAACCGGAAGCTTGTTACACTTTGACACTGTGTTACACTTAGCACCACGTAGCCAATTTCGACGCGGATGGCTATAACACTGTTTTGAGTCACTACTTCACTCAAACTGAAAGAGCTGCAACAGGGCACGTCCGAACTCGACTGCGGTCCGATAAGGAATGTGATGAGAACACCGCTTGTAAGCAATGAGTTATTTTATTTTTCTTACGTAGAATCATCCGAATGCTCTCGTTTGGGTAAATGATGCTCAAAACATTATATAAAACGATCCAATAGAGAACAAATTTGGTAATTTGTTCAGAAATAAAAAAACTCTAACGATATAAATACATAAAAATAGTATTAATAAATTTTAGATAGTCTTTTAGAGCGGGGAATTGAAAGAACTACCTTTGTATAACGTTACTAATAATGTATAGGATAAAAAGAAGGGGAGTCGTTGAAACTACTTTTCTAAATTTGTGATATTTTCAGGTGCATCTCACGCTGATGAATTAGGGTACCTCTTCAGAACAAACTTCCTTCCGAACGTTTCGTCCTCCAACCCTGCACATCTCACTCGCAGAAGAATGGTCAAACTCTGGACAAACTTCGCCAAATATGGGTAAGTGCTAGGGAAGAGCAAAAGCAACCCAAGCAACCCAAGCAGCCCGCAGAGATTACACGGAAAGTTCCTTGAACGCAACACTCCATTCATACTAAGAAACGGTTCGTCAAAATCATGGATAGTGCTTTGTACGAACGTATGATTTTGTTGAAACCTCTAATAGCTTATTTCCAAAACATTTAAACCTCTTCATTTTTAGTGCAATTGTAATTTACCTAGGCTTTCGTTTCAGCTTTAAACGAAAATGAATATGCACCATTTTCTTAAGTGTTCATTTCACTAACCAAAAATTATTGAGTTTTTACATGCAGTACTTCTCATTCCCACATCCGATTAAGTAAAGTGAAATCATCTATTCGTTTTCACATTTAACTCCATTAAAACGCAATTTCAATAGGTTTTAAATAATTTCTGAAATATTACTGTGTAGACGTACAACAAAAGTTTGAAGAAGAAACGAACAAATAAATATGAAATAATATACAATTTTTAGCAGACGTAGCATCCAACTGCTTTAAAACACATCTAAAATTACGTTCACGAAACGTTACATTCACATAAATTAATACGTAGTTCTATTACTGTTTGTTAACTAGAACTCATACAATGTTCATTATATTATACGCCACATGGCTTTCTAATCATTCAGTCTTTTATATTATTTCTTCCTCGGTGTTTTGTCCAGCCGATAGTTGATTCCCTTCTACATTCCTATGGAACACATATTTGGCCTTACACTAGACTCCAACACTCTTGCAGGCTCCTTTTGATCTGGGGTCAGCAGAACGCGAGGCCCTCCGCGAGAACACATACATAAGAGACAACGGACTAACAACCAAGGGACTCGAGCCCGAGCCAGAGCCGAATACTGCAACACGTAGTGTAACCAGACTCCATGTTATATGGGTCCTCGATACCGACAAATCGAATGACGACAAAAGTTCTATCCGCCATTCTTTTCGTCCTCAGTGAACAACGCTAGTGGCTAAACCGTTCAGCCAATTTTCTCCAAAATTCATATTTTCCAATCAATCTGGTTGATATCGTGGCCTCTTGGATTAAAAAACGATATTTAAATTTTGGGGGTACTTCACATAAAGCCCCTGAGTCATTTTTCAAGTTTTCAAAAAAATGGCTCCATCCCTTTTGATCCATTTTTGCTGTTCGATAGTGTGAAAAACGTTTAATATAATTGTGCAGGTCAAATGTTTGTTAAAAATACTAAGTTTTCGAAAATTGCAAAAATTCAAAATTTTTTCGGAGTCTTCCTACAATGAAAATATTAAAGATAAAGATAGAGATTTCCCTTAATGATACATGTTCCTTAAAGATAAATTTTTAAATAAGGCCAAGTAAAATTTTTCGAAAATGAGAGTACTTATCGCGTAATTTTGCATGAAAATACGGGGGAGGACGTACATGCTGTTTTACACTTCCATTTATTCAGTTTCCGTCGTAAATGGAGCATTCTCTGTATTACCATTTCCCTTCCATAGTATTTTGCACACAGTTACCCCCTCGATTGAAAGTGGAATAAATAATACCTTTAAAATATTTAATAGACACGCTTGTGCAACAAACGGTTTCGAGAAATTCGATGACTCCTCCAGCATCCGTTTCTCACGGTTTCCTAATTGGCCGCCGACACGGAAGGCGCACCCAATAATAGGCCTAGTGTCGGTTTCGTTCATTATCGATAATGGCCGTGCCCACGGTGTATGAAACCGGAACTAGCATTCTCGGACATAGCGGCCACGTCACGCTGATCTCGTCGCAGAGAACGATTGGCACTGGGTGCCTTTGTGTCCGGCTCTACTCTCTGAAATTGAAAATCTCGAACCTTAGGACCTTAAATTCTCGGCTTTCCGGGAGACGCCGCGTCGTTGGCTGGGGTGCCGACGTTTCGCCTGACATGTTGCAGGCTTCCTCAGGGCAGTTCCTAGTCACTGCCCTGAGGAAGCCTGCGACATGTCAGGCGAAATGTCGGCACCCCAGCCAACGACGCGGCGTCTCCCGGAAAGCCGAGAATTTATGGATTCGAGCCGCGGAAGCTTACGTATACAACCTTAGGACCTCTCAGTCAGAGTCGTCGCGGTGGACGTAGTCGTTTTCCTGAGTCATCTCCTACAGTTGAAGAATTTGTTTATTGGAACTTCAAGTTACAAAGATGTAGCGATAGTTTGATGTTTTGTGGTTTGTGCGCAGGAATCCTACGCCCGTCTACGACCCGCTGATTGGCGCCTAATGGCTTCCGTACACAACCAGCGAGCGAGACTACATGGAGCTGGGCGGCGAGATCATCCCGTCCGTGGACCTGCACGGCGAGCGCGTTCGCTTGTGGGAGGCCTTCTACAGGAGACACGGCCTCAAGGGCGAGCGGCCTGGCTGGCGCTGGGGCACCTGCCCCGAGCCCTCCAAGTTCTCCTTCTCCTCTCGCCGGGACAGAGCCCACTTCGAAAATCGTTTCACGCATTTCAGCGCAAACCGTTGACATTTCAAATGAGTCACATTTACCTCTCGCACTTAGAGATTCAACATTGCAATTCGTTTCACAAACAGCGAAAATCGTTTACATTCGAGACGTATCTAGAAGTAAGGACAAACCCAGTCGTTTTTATTTGTCTCCTTATGCTAGTAAAGGGAGGAGAAGTTTCGAAATCACCTCAACAATACAATCTTGAACGTTCGATCGTAACATCTATGAATTCTCTGTGTACGTTTCCACTTTTACTAAAATTTGAAAATTTCAGAAAACTCAAGTACTCGTATATTTCAAACCTATTAATATTAAACCCAGAGATTTATTTCTTAATGCATTATATCAGTTAACTGTAGATCTTAAATGATATTTAGATAAGCCACGCACGAGATTCTTATATTTTGGGCTTAAAATAGACGGAGGTACACTGTACAATTCAAATGATAGCCAAAATGAATTATCTGTACTTGTCTTGCATCCATCACATTTCTCTTCCGTTATTTTACTGCAGGCGTGCTCAATGCCTGCTCCGGCGGGTGTTCTGCACTTCGAGCCAGCCGTCTGCCCGGCCAAGCGCAAGTAGTATGCAGAGGCAGTTCGGGGAGGAGGGGAGAAGCCGGAGCGGAGTTGGCGCGGAGGGTGGATTGAAAGCCTGCGCGTCTAATGCAATGCTCAATGCTGAGAAATGATTTGCCCTCTTCTTTACATAGGCAATCTACCGTATTTCTAGCTACACAGACCGTATTTTATTGTTTATGTTTCTCTATGTATCGACATATTTTTATTTTTTTTACTTTATGCTCATTGTAACTCATAAACTATATTTTAAAGCAGTTCCCACTAGATAACTATTACTTCATTTTAACTAACAAAAATTTACAATTTAATTGAAAATTAAAATTGAAGGTAGTCTCTCACATCGAGATTGATATAAAATGTATATTACATAATTTACATTACAAAATAAGATATTACAAAAGAGGCTGAAGTATATGTGCTGTTTGGCAGCACATATGTTTGTGACTATTTTCCCTAATTATGACACTCATTAAGAGATACCAATGCGCAAACCCCTTTTACTATATTTTACGGTCAACGGTGGCAATAAAATGAGTCTTGTTAAAAAGAATGCTAAGAGCTGAATCTTTTTATAATGTGTAATTAGAGAGGTTGTGAAATTAGAGCAGAAAGAATAATTATTTTTTAAGAATAAGATTTTTAGCTTTCATAGAACTGTCTTAATTAAATATATTTAATGAAAATAATATTTATTACTGTCATCATCAAACAAAAGAGATTCGATATTACAATTTTGTTTCTAGCAGCACGTTAAATTTCAGCCCTACAAATTATTATAATACAGGTATTCAAATCAGAATGTCTAAATCGTTTTAGGATCATATTTCACACTGTCATACATCGACAACAAATATTTCCAAAATACTTGAACTGTATATAACACTCCTTCATTTTCTAGAAATTGCTCTTTCAATTTTTCGCGCTACGGTTCGAGTTGCGCATTCTAATTGGTGGATCCCACTTCTTAAAGAGTCTTATCCCCACCCATCCAAGCGGCTCGGGTTATCACGCAATTTGCTCGCGCGCGGCTCCCGAGTTGAGACTGAGTGCAAAATGATGTGTAGTCCTGTTTTACGTATTTCAACAAAGATTTACACATTCAATGAGAATACAAACGAAGTATCCTTTTTTTCTTGCATAATTCACCAATTCAGTTTTTTTCAATGATTGACTTACAAGAGACCATTCAATGGTTTTAGAACGATATCTCTCCTGATTTTTTCTATTGTAAGATGTTCACTATTTATAGGTGCTGTGAACAAAATAGTTTTAATCGAGCACGAGAAGTTGCTAAAAAACAAAGAATTTTGTCATTGTTTTCGCTGACGCCAGATTTACACAGGGCAGGCAGATTTACATAACTTTCCCTATACTACGTATAGTACTTTGTGTATACGTATATATACGGGGAAGTAAAAACACTCACCCCTCATTGGCTAAAAAATCTAAGATTGATGCTGATCATTCGGCTGCTAAAACTAGAGCGATGTTGCTCGTTCGATGCCCAGAATCGGAAAGAGCGTTTTTCTGCCTATCGATTAGATTCTCAAATCCCATTTAATTGTTTTTAATTTTTCCGTTCCTTCCGGTCTATACACGCCACCTGAATTTTCAAGGTCCATCTAAAAGAAGCTTTCCATAGCCAAACTCGACTTGTACCGCAACGCCATATTGTTTACCTTTTCCCTAACGTAGCCATGGTTACCCGTCTCTATCTGAGATCTACGACCGAAAATATGTTTCTTGAATTAAAATTGGTAGGGCGCTAGGGTATATCGCATTAAAGAAATAGATATGAAGTGTAGATTTTTAAAGTGTTTATTTTTCCGTAAAGCTTTTTTGGTCACAAAGCTCCTAGTGGCTATCTTCAAAGCCAAAAAAACAACAAAATATCTAAAAAAATTAAAATTTTGTGCATTATAGAGTATGATTTATGAATTTTAGTAAAAAATGAAGCTAAGAACAATAGAATAAAATGGAAATATAAAATACAAAAATTTAAAACATAGTTTTGAAGAAAGAAGACATGTAATAAATAATGTACAACGTAAGCGAGCGAAGTAGCACTGGATGGGCTGGGTCGAGCGAGTGGACTGGGTTGTGAATTAGTAAGTTTCGACCCTTCCCAAACATTCCTAAAATAGCTCAAATAAAGCACGAAGGACCACCCAGACACCTGTAATAAACAACAACAGGTTATAATTGCCACTGCAGGTCTGGGACTGCAAGGATGGAAAATTGAGAGGGTACTTGTTACCATGAGACAACAGAAAATAGAACATATAAACATATATTGTAAACAAAATACACCTTAACCTATGAACCAGTTATATTGTAAACAAAGATACACCTTAACCTATGAACCAGTTATATTGTAAACAAAATACACCTTAACCTATGAAGCCAGTTATATTGTAAACAAAATACACCTTAACCTATGAAGCCAGTTTGCACATGTGGTGTAATTGTTACATATTGTGATACGCACGGGGCGTGATTTGTTCGTTACAACATGAAATGAGAATAAAAACACAGTTTGCACATATGGCATAAAAGTTAGTGCACAATGAGCTTGCACACGTGGCATAAATTGGTCGTTACAACATGAAATGACAATAAAAACACAGTTTGCACATATGGCATAAAAATTAGTGCACAATGAGCTTGCACACGTGGCATAAATTGGTCGTTACAACATGAAATGACAATAAAAACACAGTTTGCACATATGGCATTGAGTTATTAGAATGTAATACGCACGAGGCGTGAATTGGTTGTTGTAACATGAAACAATGATGAAACCAGTTTGGTCGTTACGAATTAATAAGGAGAGACTGGTGTGCAGTGACGGGCGGGGCGCTACCCCATGCCCGTAAACAGGCAGAAAGCATATTTCAGGAGAGCGCCGTTTGCAGGGCTCTCACGACACAGCACTGAAGATATGCGGCACCAACGTCCACCCCCACATGAACGTATAGTGTGCCGCTGATCAAAATCTTACCGAGACGTGGCACAGAAGGCGTGCAGCCGGAACATTCACACACGTGGTCGCCGAAGGCACCATTTAGCACAGCGTCTGCAGCCATGTACAACAGGTGCCGAATGCACGGCACGGAGAGCAACGCGTCTGCTCCACTTGGAGGCCAGGCAGCGAGTGGCTGTGGCCGTTGGGCCACGGCGTCGGTAACGAACTTCTGCCACGTCACACAGACGCTTCTAGAACATTCTCCAGCAACACAAAGGGAAGGTCGAGCCGTCACAGAGGGCGGTAGTGTTGGGAACTAAAAAGGCCACGTCACCAGCTAGCGGCCCGCGGCGCGGCAGCCGGTGGCGGCGGGAATACTTGTGTAAGCCTGCGACCTCTGTTGGAGGCTGGAGGAAGCATTAACACGAAGCACATAAGCAGCGCGGGGAACGCAGCCATGCAGGCCTGCTCCCTCGCGGCAGCTGGCGAAAGATAGGATGGAGTGCATAGATTGCCCGCTAGAGTGCAGGACCCTCACAAGACGTGCACTTTGCGAAGTAAATATGTGATATGTTATAAGTTAGCTTGCTTGCTCTAACAAGCACTGTTGAGGCTGCGACATATTGCTTAGATAAATTTGGAGAGCATTAGCAGAAACTGCAACGAACATCGCCTTCTATGTTCTCATCAGACGAGAGAGTTTTGGAAAAGAAACGACACATCAGATTCTAATTCGTTCTCTAAAACAACTCCTGAAGTACAATTAAATGACCTATTGTGATAAGTTGTAAAACAGTAACAGTAACAAAAAGGAATTTTGCCAAAATTCCAAGCTCTGCTCGTTAACTTAGTGTTCATCTGCCCTGAATTGAAGATGTTTTGCGACGTGAAAAGAGGGAAGCTTTCTTTTTCTTTCAGTAACTTCCAGTGCGTGGCAGTGGCTATTTTTTCACAGCGTATAAAAATATCGAATATTTCTTACAAATTGCAAATTACACAAAACAAATTATGTTACATTTTGACCTGCGCCTGCTGAAATGTCCCTTGTTAGACACTAAAATCCTCTTTTGCATTTTTTCTTCAGCTTTCGGTAACGGTTTGCATTTAGTTTACGTTAACATTCGGTTAACATTTCTTCAAAAAATATTTTAAAATCCGTTTATTAATTTTAACGACGCTTCTATCGATGAGGACCGTAAAGAAATTATTTTTCTTAAGAACTTGAATTTCCTCTTCCAATTAATTTTACTAAATTAAGATTTTTATTTAAGTCGGAAACAATTCTTATTCTTTTTTTGCATCCCTTTTTTCTAACTGGATTCATTTAATGTATTTCGAAGGAGACTAACATACAAAAACAGTTTCCTTATTGAGTTCATTAATTCATTTTAACTTATTGCATTTCATCCAACGGTTTTATTTAAACTTCAGACATACGAAGAAACTATGTATCACTTATTCTAATTCATTAAGTATCGTATTGTGATTGAAATACCTCAACCAACCAAAATACCCACAAAAAAGACATCAATATCACTCACCTAAGCCATTTAATTTTTTTATAGAACATTTTTGTTAACTCAAATGTAAGGGAGTCATTGTTCGCCAGTATTAAAAATAGTATAATATATAGTTCTCAAAATAATTGATGATACAACAAAAATAGTTGTAACACATTTTCATAACATTACTTATTAATTGTGATTTTTCAGAGCAGTTAACCTTTTCTGATCACAGACTAATTAGTTTTGTGTAATGTTTGTGTTTTTCATTCATTTAAATGAAGAATAAACATTTCAGTCTAGAACAGAGATGAAATGCTTCTATCCTTTGTCTATTTGTATTTTTTTAATTACTTATTTTATCAGTTTACATTCGATATAATGTAACTAATAAGATGATAACGAATAAAATTTCTATATTTCTTGTGTACAAAATGAATAATATAATTTCTATCATTCTTATTCTAAGGTCCATTGAGCTGCGTTACTACATAGAACGTGTTACTGCATAGTATTCTAGAAGTAACTAGTCCATCTGGTGACAGTATCAACAGCTCATCATAAAAAATTCACTTTCAATACATTCACGTGTTTTTACAACACTTTGCTAGATGACATAAAACGATTAACATTGATACACAAGTGTAAGTCCAAGTAATATTGTTAATGCTGCGTAACTGTTCCTGTACAATTAGAGTTTATACTGAGCATTAAAGAGGAAAGCAATATTGCTTTCAACAATGATATTCAAATATTCCCTACATTGTTTTTTCTTAGGGAAATATATAAATGTTTATACTCTGCATTTAATGGCATACACACGCAGTAATACTACTCAGACATTCGCTGTGGTGAGTCGGTGAACGCCAGACGTGTTTGTGGTGCATGCTGCGAGGTTGTGAGCAACTGTTACACGAGTGAGTGATACCTGTAAGTTCTATAGTCAGCTGCTCTAGCGGATTTAGATTTAGATTTATTTTGTCAAAAAACAGTAAAAAACTCTATGTGACGTATGGGGGAGAAGATAATCTGCGCACGTTTTCTTGAGTTCCAGAATATCTTCCCATCATTTTAACTATAAATAGTTGAAAATGAATAAAAGTTAAAAACAAATTTAAACTAATAATTATAATATTTTAAAAAAGTGCGACATTAGCCACATTTGAAAAACTAGACATTTTTGTTCCTGAGTTATAGAAAACTTATTTACAATACAAACTGAAGATTTTATTTTCTGCATTACTTACAAAATAGTAACTCGCCCTACTTCTACTCCTACCACTACAAGCAATAGGAGAGTTTAACAAAACGTGCGCAAAGTGAAGCTACATTTACGTCCAAAAGCAAAGCAAGGGGAATTCTCAGCATTTGCTCAATGTATCAGGAAACTGAACAAAAACCTGATCGATATGGGGATCATTGACCCGGAAGCTGAAGTACATTGTTCGTTACAAGCGTATTATGTCATTTAAAAATATATACAATACGATCAGTAACAAATTCATTATAGATCACTGTTTGTTAAAATAAACATTATTTTTCTTTTTGATAATCAGTATAGTCACTAATTGTATAAACAATGTTTTGCAGCAGAAAAGATTTTACTTTTAACTTAAATTTGTGTACCGGATTCAAATGTTTAATGTCATCTGACAATGCGTTGTAAAGTAACGTACATGTATTGTATGTAGATGGCTTCTGGTAGTGAGCTATTGATACTTACACTTGATGACTGTAATTTGTACGAGTGTGTTGTAATCATAAATATCAGTATTGCATGAAAATCTGTTCCTGCCATTAAATAAGTCAGTTTCGACAAAAATTACAGATTCGTAAATAAATAGGCAATGGCAAAATCCCGACATGACATCCAACCACGATGGAAACTTCTACTCACAGCAACATAGCCTCAGAACATAGATAAACAAGAACGCAAAACTTATTTCTTGCAGTGCAATCGGGAATTAAAAATTAAAGTGATTGAGAATGAAGCCGAACAAGGTATTAGCATCAAGGATTATGTATCTAATATTGT
Organism: Gryllus longicercus; assembly: GCA_038098605.1. Classification (NCBI taxonomy): domain Eukaryota; kingdom Metazoa; phylum Arthropoda; class Insecta; order Orthoptera; family Gryllidae; genus Gryllus; species Gryllus longicercus. Next base: position 1,306,777 of record JAZDUA010000071.1, on the reverse strand, counting down.
CCCAAGCGTTCACCCCTCAGATATTAGTTTTGTTTCAAGAATCTGTTTCTTCTTCTCAACTCAAAATATTGCTGAAGGATTTGTGAATACACACAGATTTTTATTAATAATCAAAAACTAAATATACAACAACTCATCAATAAACAAGTATGGGTTATTATCTCTAATATGGGTCCTGTTATACCTAATGAACTAGTTCTAAGCAGATTAAATAAAAACAGCATCAAACCCTCCACTAAGACGTGATTTATCAGAGACGGGATCTCTAAACCTCGCTTCTCCCATATCCTGAACTTCCTGAACTTTAGAAGGCAGATCCGGTTGATATTTACAAGTTACCGGATTCTGCACTGGCATGCCATCAAGGCACCGGATTTACATTTACATGGATTATGTTGTGTGTTTCCAATGCAAGCAGGAAGGCTACATTACTAACCAATGCCCCTCTCATCAAAATCACACCGATGACAGTGACTTCCCAGCAAATGAAAATCAATCTGCCCCTACTAGCAATTCACAGAATTCTACTATCACAGTACCCCAATTAATGACAATAAGAATTTCCGTAACCTCTACAAACAAATCCTCACAACTGATTCACCAGCAACTAATAACCAATTAACATAATTCTCTCACTCCTGTCGTCTCAAATGACATAACCATAAAAAGCAAGCTAAGCCCCCTGCAACCGATAACCAATCTGCACATTCTATTAATCAACAGGAATCTTCTAATGACAATATTTATGTACGTAAACTAAACAAAACAGACCCCGAATCTAACCCCTTCCATGTTCCTGAATCCTCAAGAACCACAATCCGTCGCGCCATCGTCGCGCCGCGGATGGTGCGAGCAGAGCAGGTGACCTCGCATGCACGGAAAATATGCAACTCAGGTCGCTTGCTTCTCCCAAACCCCGATATCCGTGCAACTTATTGTGTCGTTGTGAAGAGCCGTTGCCGATGGCACAGGTGCAACTCTGTGCAAGAGAATCGGAGATACTCGAGCGTCACCTGTAAAGAATATATGTATTTCTAATAACGGCAACATCTTTCTAAGCATTATACTCGCATCACCTGTTGATTATTGTGAGGAATGGGTACTTAATGGAAGGTAGTAGGCATATGTTAATGAATATCAAAATCTGTTATAAAATATTTCAGTCATAAAATATTTGAATTAGGAAGCAGATACATCCAAATCGCAAACAGTATATTTAGAGTGAAATGCATTTACTTTTTAGTAATTAAAATGTTTAGAATTTAGATCAGACGTATGATTTTATGCACAATGTAGAAAGGTTGCTATATTTATCGTTTCAGAGAAATGAGAAAATTTAATGGACTGGGCACGCTGGCTTTTTTTTATTCTCTCGCTTAGCGCCGTATTTCTTGTAGAATTTCTTCCAGAATTGCACTCGCTTCTTATTGAGGTCCACCCTGGTCTTGAGTTCATCTCCAATCTCCAGGTAGTTTCGCTTCTTGGAAGTATAAGGCCTCCATTTCTTCCCAATCAGGGGGTCGTCATGCGGTGTTAGATTCCTGCGTAACCACAAAAGACTGAAATTAGGAGTAGGAATACTAATAAAATGCAAACTAAATGTAAAAAAATCATCTGAGGTGTAGTGTAAAACCCGTAAATTGTAATTACATCGTAGTATATATAAAAATATATGTTACAAACATCTAGGGCAGTAGGGTGTCGAATATAATCAATTATTGTCAAAAAGCACGGGGAGGAATTTTCATGTCACATATGCAATTTCAAACACCATGCCTCTGATGGGCAAATGGCCATGCACTGGTGTACATAAAATGTGTATTACACAGTCAAATCGCGCACCTGCGAAAACTCTCAACTGTATGTGTTGTTTCCTTACATATTCTATTAATAAATACGGCAATATGACCGATCACATATTTACTAACGTTAAATATTTCGCTTCTCACCCAAACCGAGATAAGAACTGACTAGCCCAGTGATTGACATGTCAGGCACAGCGTCCAGTAACGAGAAGATGAGAGTAGTAGGACCGAACGATATTTCGATAGACCTCACCTGAACGATTAACAGGTGTTGATCGAGCTCATTCTGTGCGCGCCAACGAGAAGAACAAGACGCAACCAAAAATCAGTTTCCATCAGCAGTAAAACTACATTAAGGGAGCTCATCATATGAATTAAATATTCTATATACAGCGCTATATCATTCGAAGAATTATTCGTGATTGTAAGGAAGAAATATGTGAAATTTGTAAAGTGAAAAGGGCAAGCACGTGCAACACCTTATACGCATGCTGTTTTTCTCATTCGCAGCTTTTTTACGTAATCCTTTATCTTGTATCTTGAGTTAATTACCAGAAGTCTAACTACTTTAATAAGATGGTAAAGTAAACGGAATTCACATAAAACTACATTGGAGCAGATTAATGAATGGAGTTCCGAAACAGTACGTGTTTGAGCCGGCACGTGGGTAGACAGGCATCTCTGCGAGTCGCTTGGCCACCATTTGGTGTTATCCTGACCAGCATCTTCCAGTGAGAGCCACAAAAGCTGAATTACACCACACGAGAACGAAATTGGAAACAAAAGCGTGAAATACGAGACGAGGCTTACGGACTCCAAGGATCGTTCACTGAAGTATTCATAGCCCATGCCAATCGCCCCGTGGATTCACAGAAAGTAAGACACCATACGGTCTTCTTAAATTGCGTATCGCTCGGAAGTATTTTCTACGCGCCAGTGCCGACTGCAAGCGCGAAGCCCTCAGGACCGGAAGTACTGCAATTTGTTTGCTCTGCAGTCAGATCACTTCAACAGTTTCCTTCCGAACTATTCAGAGGAAGGGAGAATTCCGCTATCTGCGTCCGACCCGAAGCCAAAGTCACGCGTTGTGTAGTATATATTTCGTAGACGCTGAAAGGAGAAAATCTGTAAAATGAAGGTCAATTGGCTTTCAAAGACAAAATTGAGTATATTTACAAAGGAAAAACTTTGTATACTAAACTGAGAGAATAGCTAAGGAGTAATTTTTCATATCGGCAATTCTGATTCATGCTAAGAATATTGTATAAATAATTACTTACTTAAAGGAAATCGTGTATAATGACTTTTTGAATTCATGTCAAAAAACATTAGAGTGAGTAAACTTAGTTTGTGTGTATTTTTTCTTTTTCTTTGAGTTTTAAAAAAACAACTTATTCACCGTTTTAATAATAATAACTTGTTTTGCTTCTGAACTTCAATTTAACTTCTTCCCATAGCACGTCACATTTTTAACTGTTTTTGACGTAAATAAATATTTAAAATACAATTTGCATAACAACAGAGTAATTTGTTACTTGGTTAAAAAGTGAATTTTATGAGGAGTAATTTTGACAATCTTGCTAGTTAAATTCTAGAAAACAAGTATAGATAGCACTGTTAAATATAGGAAAGATCCTTAGAGACCGTGTAATTTCAGATTGGGTATATAAGAGTGTTTTCAAAGCGTATTACATTCTTGTAGTGAACCTGTACAATTTTATATTTTTGCCATTGCTCATGTTTGTGTTTCTGTTTTTAAGTGTATTCAAGTGGGTACAATTATGTTGTAGCTGTGAATATTTCAATCGTGTCAAGGTATTTTGTTTTCGCTTTTCTAACCTGTCATCACCATATCCCTGAGATATTTCTTTTTAAGAAGTCCAAAACATTTTTATGATCAAACAAAACTTCTTACCCATAAGCCATTGCGGTGATGCTACACCCTAGCTTGTAGTAAACTACTGTGTGTTGTATGAAGCCCCATCAGCCTGCAGTGAATGCGAACCTCGCAGGAGCCGGGCTGGTGCAAAAAGCTGGCACTGAAAAAGTGTATATGGGTACACACACTCCACGGGGGTCGCAATAAATAAGATATAAATACATTTTTGAAAACCACGAGTAAAAATCTATTATTTCAGGGCGTGTGTACAGTGCTAAAAGTTCATGTGAAAAAGGAAGACTATGCTCAACTGTTCAGAAAAATGTCTGACTGCAACAAAGAAAACATACTTGGATGGGCGGGTCGAGCAAAGTGGACTGGTTGTGAAGTAATGAGGCTTCGACCCCTACCCAAACATTCCTAGCATAGCTCCAGTTAAATTTTAATTAGAGTTCGAAGGACCACCCAGACTCCTGTAATGAGAAAACAGGTTATAATCACCCTTGCAGGTCTGGGACTGCAAGGATAGGAGTAGGAAGAGAATGCTTGTTACCATAAAAGTTGTAAATTAAATCATGTAAACATATATTCTATTTAAAACAAAGTACATCTTAAACCATGAGGGGGAGAAGGAACAAAGGGGTTGTAGCACACAAAATCACAATGTAAGTATACAATTATGCCCATGACATGGGACCATATTAGTGCGGTAGCACAGGACTTGTTTCTCTTGCATCTTGCTGAGGTTGGTGCGATTTACGGGCGGGCAGCTAACCCGGGCCCGTTTTCAGGCAGATGTAGTTTAGGAGATTGTATGTGCCGTAAGTGAGCACCAGCGAGAATACAAGGCACCAGTTAGGCACATGATGTCGGCGATGCAGCTTGTAAAAATAATTAGTCACAAATGCCACACGAGCATGAACACAAGGTATAGTTAAATCACGTGACAAGCAGCACAGTTTGTAGAATGATTAATTGAGATTGCTACACAAGCATGAGCACAAAGTATAGTTAAATCACGTGGCAAGCGGCACAGTTTGTAGAATGATTAATTGAGATTGCCACACAAGCATGAACACAAAGTATAGTTAAATCACGTGGCAAGCAGCACAGTTTGTAGAATGATTAATTGAGATTGCCACACAAGCATGAACACAAAGTATAGTTAAATCACGTGGCAAGCAGCACAGTTTGTAGAATGATTAATTGAGATTGCCACACAAGCATGAACACAAAGTATAGTTAAATCACGTGGCAAGCAGCACAGTTTGTAGAATGATTAATTGAGATTGCCACACAAGCATGAACACAAAGTAGTTGAATCACGTGGCAAGCAGTTGGGGCGCAATAGTCACCAGTAGCAGCATTGAATGTAGACGGCAAGAATGGCCGCAAAGTTGAGCGGCGAGACAGCATGCTCGCCAGCCACGTTATAGAAGCAGAAAATTGCTCAGCAGGAGGAGCAATTATTACATGCAGAGCGGAATAGCATTCGCTCCACACGGAGTCCAGGCGGTTACCGAAGTAGTGGCGCTGTATATGCAGAGAACGGCATGGCACGTCCGTCTCGCACAGCTCCACAAGCAGGACTGCAGTGGCACCGCATGTGAGAGAGGAGAGCAGCGAGGCGACCGCCCAGCTCCAGCTCACGACCAAGACTGGAGTTTTCCGTTGCAACGCCGCTCGGCGAGGCGGTTGCGCCGCCGGCGTGCCGTGTGCAACGGAGTTCGTTGTTGCGCCATATGAGACTGGAAAATTCTGGGAATCCCAAAGTGTGCAGCTGCGCTCGGCGGTTGCCGCGAGAGTCCGTTGGGCAGCGTTGTCGCGTGAGCGGATTACCAAGAAGCGAGGCACTGCCGCACGTGGCAATCTAAAAGCTTACTTGGAAGCGTAATTCTGAGGAGTTGCACCATTGTGCAAGAACTTCAAAAATGTGCGTCTTTGAATAAATATAATTATGAAATAAAAAAAAACAGCTTGCTCTGACAATACTCCCGTCTGATTGTATCAGCTACAACTGAATTGAATGTATCTTTAAGTGATTTTAAAATCTGCAAGAGTATTAATAACTCAAAAAGTTAAAAATAGTATTTTAAGGGAAATAATTTAAAAACATCAATTTCAGTTTATGTAAATTATAAACAAATAAGATGGTTCGGTCATTTGCAGCGAATGGAATTAAATTGTATACCAAAACAAATATTTAATTGGCTCCACTGGGAAGAATAAAAAAAGAAATACCCAAAAATACATGGAATTAAGAAATACACTATGTGATCAAAAGTATCCGGACAAGAGGCTGAAAATGGCTTACCAGTTCGGGGCACCCTCCATCTGTAATGCTGGAATTCAATATACTGTTAGCCCACCCTTGGCCTTGATGACAGCTCCCACTCTCGCAAGGCATACTTTCAATCAGCTGCTGGAAGGTTTCTTGGGGAATGGCAGCCCATTCTTCACGCAGTGCTGCACTGAGGAGAGGTATCGATGTAGGTCGGTGAGAGCTAGCACGACGTTGGCGTTCCAAAACATCCCAAAGGTGTGTGATAGGATTCAAGTCAGGACTCTGTGCAGGCCTGTGTGACAGGGATGTTACTGTCGTGTAACCACTCCGCCACATACCGTGCCGTATCAACAGGTTCTCGAGCGTTTTGAAAGATACTATCGACATCCCCGAATTGCTCTTCAACAGTGGGAAGCAAGGTGTTTTAAACATCAACGCAAACCTATGTCGTGATAGTGCCACACAAAGCAGCAAGGGGTACAATCCTCTCCTTGAAAAACACGTCCACACCATAACACCATTTTGGACGTGTCCGGATAATTTAGATCACATAATGTGTATAAATTGCTGCAAAAAATAGTTTAAAAGAAATTCAAATAAAAAGTTTGTTTTAGGAGGGAGAAAAGAAAAAAAATGTAATATTGAAGTGCTGAAACAGAAAAGTGGTTAATTGCATTGTATACCTGTTAAATTCAGCGATTTGTGGACTTCAATTAAAATAAAATAAGTCAGTAAGGCTGCCTAAATATAATGTGACGCACGTGTTACGTGTTTTTATTTTACTCTTAGTACTGCGTCACTCGGCCTCTTGGCCCCGTGACATAACATTTCCTATTCTCGAAATCAAATTTATCACTTGTATTATATGTATCTATTTTAATTCTCTATAAATAGAAGACGAAGAGAGTCGTACGTGTTCCAAGGTTTCCTGGTTTGCTAACAAATCAACTCACGTTTCTTAACGTGATAATATGCGTATGAACCTAATTTAACAGAGGTTTTACAAAACATCCGTTGAAACACAAGATACATTTCCTTGGTTTTCTTCCAGTTAGTAGCAACAAAATATATCTCTCCAACTTACAGCATGTTTGTATTCATTATTGTATAAAGCATCGTTGGCAGTATAATGAGCGTCAAGGCTCATAAATTCGAATTTAGAAAACGACTCATCTCCAATCTTCGCAAAAATGAGATCATTCCTTGATATCGTATGTACGATTTTCGACTTGCAGTAAACAACCACGTGTTCGCCACTCGCTAACGCAATCTGAATAGACGTGTTAATCTGTTTACTTCTTTATTATCCGGATGTAATGTTTCTCAACAGTGAGAGGAAGTGTGGTCTTTTATAAAGGCTCGACGATTGCCTCGCCCACGATCTTCAATTGCGAGGTCGCTGGTGGCCTGACTTGAATACGCACCCCCATTTAGCGAAGTTCGCCCACATTCGCACCATCTTCTGGCGGATGATGAAGGCCAGGCTGTTGGAGGACACGTTGGGGCTCACGTGCGTTTGGAAAAGGTATCCCAAGTCGTCCGCGTGGGATGTACCTGAAATGTAGAATTTGTAGTTAATCAAATCGTCCTAATAAACGTTGGCACCAACTTATTCCGTCTTTAAATATTCATAATCCCTTAATATCAAAAGTCAAGTTCATATTTAACTAATAATGTCCAATCTGGGGTTCCGCTTCAAAAACATCGATTAACAAAATTCAAGTATTTCAAAATGCTTGCTCTCAGAACTTGGTTAAAAGCTCAGAGCTTGTTTAAAAGTTTATTCCCAATGCACAAATTCATAACGAATTAGACATTCTACCCTTGAAAAATTATTTTCTACAATTCTCCACTAAATTTTATTTCCATATAAACCCTATACCATCTGCACTCCACTTTCAGCTAGGAAAATATAACCCTCACCAAAGAGAATTAAACGAATACTTTCGAGCCATTTCTTTAATCCTCCTTAACCTTTTTCTTCAACAATAAAGCTCACATACAACAAAGCAATATAATTTAATTTTCTTACGATGCATTAGCTGCATTGCTTCTTCTTCAACTCTTCAATTCTACAATAAATTGTATATTTCTTAACCTTCTGCCAAAAATCTCACAGGCAATCGCATGTGAATATTCAATTTAAAAACTCCTCTGAAGAGTAATGAATGCCAGGCTCTTGGAGCTCACGAGCCTTTGGAAAAGATATCCCAAGTCGAAAAAGAATGGAACTAAAGCTGAAAATGAGACTAGCAACATACTTTTACCGTCCTTTATTAAAAAAGTGAAGAAAATTTAAACAAAAAAATAGAGTGGTTTTTGAGAGTTTTTGTTTCTCTGGCGAAAACTTGCCATTTTCTGGCGCACGATTACATAACCTCCTCTTCTGAAGAAGAATTCGTAAGGCGAGAAAGTAAAAACAAAATAAGTGTTTGTCGTAATATTATCAACAAAAATTTTACTGTATACGACTCAGAACAATAAATTCGTAAAAGTATACATTAACATAATTTTCCAAATTCGACACAGCTTAAATGTCACCAAAAATGTATGACTTTCTAAGCTTCAAAATTATGTTGAAGACTCGAGAAGTCATTTAAGAACGTGAATGATTGAAATTCTGAGAGCTGGCTGATGAGATTGGACGTTTTCGCTCTAGAGTGCACGATACACATTGATATGCGCCGTATTGAAGTGAACTGTCATTTTTATGCCCTCTTGCTTTATGAGTTCAAAGCTAATTTTTTATCAGAGATTATTTTTTCGTAGTCGATTGTGACCATGTTATACCATTTCGGTGTCCTATAATAGCCATTCTTATTCAAAGATGTTAAATTTGCTACTAGGCCATGAATCATAAGTGCACACCCGAGAAAAAATATTTTTCGATTGATTTTAATGTCTACATAACGAGTCTGTAAATGCCGTACGAGGTCTGTAACTGCCGATAAGATATTTGAACGTTCAAAATTAACTCCTAAAGGTGCAAAATGTTTACAATTGTGAAGTCTAACAGGTACATGTGCCTTTGTTATGTTTTTAAGTTATGTTTAATGTCTGAAATACTAATATATGTGTCATATCGATATGTCTCTTAGGCGAGAAATAAACCTGCATAAGTGTAAAATGTTTGTAAATATAGGTGAATATGTGAAGTTGTAATTAGACTCACTTTTGAACATGTATTAATAATGGGAAAAGTTACTGCACGAATTCAATGACAATATTTTAACACTCGGGTACCTTTTTTGTTTCGTGTACATCATTGTACAAGTTTTCAATAAAAAGTTTTATTTTTCATGTCTCAAATATCCCTTTGGAAATATTTGACTTATGTCTCAAATACATTATCAAAATCACAATTGTAATTTAATATTACTAACATATCAACTATTATCCTGCACAATGCTAATCTATCAACCATTATCAGCATTTAGCCCGTCAATACTATTTACAAATATCCACAGACTATACTGAAAAGTAACTTTCACATCGCATCGATTGTTTACATATGTCCAGGTCGGCAGATATTAAGAGAGTGAATATTTTCACCTTCGGCTAATTTTTGGCTGAAAAAATTCATTGATTCTGATAACGAAAAAGTAAATAAATCCCGTTGCTAAATAAAGAAGACATTCCTCTAACACGTGGTGTAGCCCTGTTATATGGGTGCCTCATACCTAAAAATCAATTGACGGCAAAACTCCCGTCAGAGTAAGGCACTTGTCCGACCCAGATGGGGTGGTTATATAGCATGCACTGGTTACGGGCTCTTCAGAGCAACAGGTCGCTGGTTGGAGCCTCGCTTAGAGCTTATATTTGCAACGTAACTCTTATGAATCCGTTGTCGCAGAAAACTAGAGTTGGAGAAGCTTTATCGAAAATCATTTGATGTACTTCTACTTACAAATACAATAAATACAGAAAAATAAAGCGGAAGTGTCTCTTAGTGATTTTCGAATTTTCAACTTGTAAACACTTTTTCAACTCTTATTCGATTTCTAAAACGTATGTAATTTCAAATCTATCATTTTATTTATGTGCATATGTATTTACCAATTAAGTAAACTAATGAATCTATCAATATGGAATTTAAATACGTCGTAAACACTACCCACATGACCGACTTAGGTATCCCTAAGGTCTAACTGGGAGATGAAGCTCAGGGGATCACTTGACGTCATATGGCCTCGGATAGAGGACTGAGTTCGAGTCCCGACGGTGGCAGCATTTTCGACACTAGCCAGATAACTATTTCGCTGTCTGGAGACTAATTCTAGCGTCCGGCTGCTCTGATAGGTAGTTTTCCGTGGTTTCTCCGTTCAACATTAGGCGAATACCGGAATATATCAATACGCTGTCAAAGGGGCCACGGACCGAACGCTATTTTTCTTACCATTCTGCGTCCTATCCTAACCCTCACACGCACTGCATTGCCGCACATGCCGCGAGAGCAGTCGTGAACCTAGAGCTCGTCTCTGCTGGAGCGGGGCGCCGCTGGTGGGAGAGTCCTGGTTGGGGAAAAGTCCGCTAGTAGACGGGAGGTCTGCCGTCCAGGGGAATACGATCACCCCGACCTCCCGAACAAAAGACATGCCCCACACTTACGGGGCTAAAGATCTTAGCAGTTGATGCGCCTGGAATCAACATAGCAGTTCCCTGTGTGGCTGTGGGCAACTCTAGCTCCAAAACCTTTCAGCCGTTTTTTCTCCAAAATGGACATTTCCTGATTGATTTGAACGGGTTGGAGGCTTTGGATATTTCTATCGGATATTTTGAGTGATGATGTTATTTGTTACAATATGATGTTAGTAATTCTGTGGTTCATTTAATGTTTATTTATTTACGGTAAAAACAGTTAAAACGTGTAAAACGATAAAACGTAATTATAAGAATGTTTTAATTTTGTGGGAAATACATGCATGTTGGTGCGAAACGTTTGCTGATTTTGGAAACAACTGGGCAGAGTAACAAATGAATAATAAACCAATGGGTGCTTAGTGTAAAAACTTGTGAAGTAATTTCTGAATTTCACCTTTTAGTTCTTTTTTGTGTTAATGGTGCTTTGATAGTCTCTGTAAAGGTTTAGGCTTCTTCATAAACAATTACAAGCAGTAATTCATTCTGGAGACTTTTAGTCAATAAGTATACGGCATTTGTTACAAAATTTTGTTAGTAATTCTGTGGTCCGCTGTTAAAATTTAATTCTGAGAATTTGAAAATTTCGTCGTTGAAATGTGACTTTGGTGCCGTTTGTAAACAATTGCTTGTCTGACTTAATTCTGGTGCTGTATGGTTAAAATATACATGAATTTACATGTAATTAGCATACGGATATCTTTGCCGGTAATGAATCATTTTGCGATTTAGTCCATAACTTGTGTTTTGGTAGATATTTCTGAATTTTTTAAATTAAGTTTTATAATAATGTTAAAATTAATACTTTCATAGTAAATGTTTATGATATTTTCTGCTGTATTTTTTTTCGCTTCAGTTTGAAGCTAGCTGACCTTCGTGTTTTTAGAAAATGGCTGGCGTGATTAATTAAATTACGATAATTAATTTGTGTTAAACGATGGCACGTAGTTTGTTGTGGTCTGCTATGGGTGGCTAGCCTGCTTCAAAGAGGTTGCGCCGCGTCCTCCGCCAGCGGTCGCTGGAAGAGCTGGTTCGCTCTCCCCACCCCCACCCCACCACACCACATCCCCACCCCCGTCCGTTGGCGCGTGCCGCGCCGGGGAGGAATTGGGCCCATCGCGACGGCGGAGAATGTGTTGGTGCGTGACAACGAGAGAGGTGCTGGTGGCGATCGCCTTTTTCATGACTGAAATCAATGCAGTGGAGGAGACGTTGGGATACAGGTTGAGAGCTTCGTGTACTTCGCCTTTTTTCTTAATGTTGACATTTTAAGCGAATATTTTTTTTATCGGAAACGGCAGTTGTGTTAGTGCTATATTTTTACAAAATTGTTCGAGTTCCTGGTGTTGCACAAGTTCAAATGTTTCAGTAGATGAATGCATTTCTCGCCAGAAATGTCCTTGATGGCTCAGAACCTCCCACCTGGAGTCTCGTAGCTAGTGATCTTCCACTGTGCGGTATCAAATCTCTCGAATTAAATGAATGTAATTTAATCTTCTCGTATTTAATTAGATTTGTTCATTATTTTCTTGTTATTCCTTCTAGAAATGAGTGATAAAATAGTGTTGTAACTATACGTAGAATTACAGTTTCGTTTTGTCGTTTTGCCTTGCAATATTTTCTTTGTGTAATAAATACGCTCTTTGTTCGAGCTGAAATCAATGTCCATACGCCTTCTGTTCCTTTCTGAGGAAATGTTTAAAAAAATGTTCTCTTTATTTATAGACAGAATCCCGAAAATTATATAATAAAGCATCTTTTGTAAAGATTTATCATGCGTAAGAAAGAAGTTACCTGTACAAGATAAATATTATTACATCTACGTACTTACCTGGAAAATTTAAGTGGTTCAGATTCTTCAAAAAGTTCAGTTCTCGATCGACTATTAAACTGTAGAAGAAAAGGTCATTTTTACTCCACTTTGCCAAATATTTCATGCCGAAATATATGCCTTCTCCGAAATACAAATCGGTGAGCATCTAGAAGAAAAATAAATTTTGAAATTCGTAAGGAACAAATGATTGGATTAACGTATAAGTCTAACGTCTAAGTTTTCAGCTAATAATACTCATACCAATTTTACATAAATCACCTTAACCTCCTACTGTCCAAATTTTTAACGCCTTAATCACCTTACTGTCCAAATGTTTATTTTGGTGCATGCGCGAAACATATTACATTACTTTTTGAAACACTTAAGTGTCTTTACAAACTTTTTTAAAGCTTTAATATTTCAAAAATGCTTTGTTAGCTTGAAGTATCATTGGGTGGTTGTGTTCAGAAGTAAGTCATTCTTTGGGAAAATATACTGTAGCGGTACAGAATTCTCACGACAAATTAAGTTAAGTAAACCAGACCTAAGGAATTTTTACTGAAAGAAAAAACATACGGCGTCACGCGCGCGGCCTCCCTTCCTGCAACAGCCACGGTCCCCTAACCCATTTCAGAATTTTATGACACCCCACCCAACGGCCGGGTCAAAGGGCTAATTGAAAACCGTCCAGACGCAGCCACATCTGGAAAATCTTTGGAACGCCTGTCGTCGTGAACGGGGAAACCCAAAACGATAATTCTGTAGCCAGGGGGCCCCTCACAGACATGGCCTATTTTCGAGACGGAACAAAGGGACACTGTATCCCGACAGAAACACAGAGAGTGGAAAATTCCTTTTACTCCCCCGTCGCTATTGGCCGAATATAGTGTACAACGCCATCACCTTTAGCCAATAGCGACGCGATCATTGTAGGGAGCCAAAGCACATGAGAAAGGGTGGGGGTAAAAGTTTACTTCAGGCATTTTTGAAAAACAAAATTTCAGTGGGCTAAGAGCAGGGGGCTGAGAACAGTTCGAGAGAGACTTCTCTGGGGTGGGAGCCAGTCGCGGGGAGAGGCGAGTGCGCCTCTGAAGGCACTTGTAAAATTTTAACTTGGTTGAGAAACTTCTCTGGGGTGGGAGCCAGTCGCGGAAAGAGGCGAGTGCGCCTCTGAAGGATTTCGCAACTTTCTGAATTTGTGCCTGAGAACAATTCTCATGAGAATCGGAGGAACACATTGTTGTATGCTCCGCACCTGCGATCGTGAGCAATATCCCCGGCTACCTACAAGCTCCGCCGGAGACGCCGCCAGACGCTGCCAGACAGCCGCCCCCTGCTGACGTCACCAGACGCCGCCAGACTCTGCCGCAGACGCCGCGAGCCGCTGCAAGCCGCCCAGCTGTCGAGAGGGTGCAGGCCATCTCACATTCCAGGGAAGGCCGTCCCGGCCCCCCCCACAAGCTTCGCCGCGCCCGCCCAGGCAATGTAACTGGGGGCTATTCACCTCTAGAATTTTGTCAACGCGGTGCCGCGCCCAGGCACATCGAATGGTCACTTTTTTATTATTGTAATTTTAGTTATAATAATTTTGTACTCTTCTCTAGTTGTAAGCTTTCCTGTAACTTTTAATCTTTATTTTTTTCTCTTTCATTCAATCTCTTCTTTCTTTTATTTTATAAATGTAACTTCCCTGGTACAACTTTGTCCAGGAATAAAAGTAGTTTTTTTTACCAGTAATCAAAGTGTTTATTTCGAATTTTCATTGAATCTAATTAACAATTCCTTCTATCACCGACTGAGCTACAACCGGGCCGTTAACCGCGCATTGTTCAGATGAGCGGAGGTGTTACAATACATTTGTAAAAGTTGAAGCAGTTTAATTGTTAGAGATACTCAGTTTATTAATAAAATGTTCACATATGCACAAAATAAACATATTATTTATTTATTTTTTACTAGAAAATGATTATACAAGGAAGAGAATAACAACTCTTAAACTAATATATTTTGTTTGAAATTGAACAACGCAACTGGAGGGTGGCGAGGCCGTATTTTGAACATTTAACTTTTGAGATTCCCAAGCAAATAGGTTTCTTGCGGTAGTCTCACCAGAAAATTTCGGCCAGTAGCCTATCTCTATATAAGATTTTCGCTATATAAGATTTTTTGAAATGCTAGACGAAGTGTCAGACAAACATTTTCATATTACAATATTACATAACCCCTAACAATATCGCGAGAAAGTACGTGATGTTGAGGAACATCTAGTTTCTAAATGATCTGTGCTCATTAAAAAATTCTAATAAGGCCATGTTGAATTTTTTGATAATATGGCTATTTTTGTGGAATTTCGCCTCAAACATAAGAGCCCGCTCCGTATTGATTGCGTTTCATCTTCGGCGTCTTCCTACAACTACAATTATGAAGATATATTTTTTCTTATTGAAATGCGTTCTTCAAAAACAGGTCTTCAAATAAGGTCATATGGATTTTTTTGAAAATATGTGATGAGAAATACAAATAACTGCTACTAATTGATGCCGCTAATCATAAACAAGATTTTATGAAATTATTGAAGATAACGCCAACTCCAAAGACCAAGACTCGGCAGCTTCTGTGAAGCAGCTAAACTCGTTTTGTTGGAACAAGTTTCACATGAGATTGTCCGGAAATCGAACCCAGATCCGGTCTTGCTGAAAGGCGAGCGACTTTGCTCTGAGCCACCGAGTCAGCTTTGCACGCAACCTTCACGATTACAAACAATTGCAGTAATTTTTGGAGTTACTGGCTTTACCTGTAATTTACGTACGTTTTCAAGGATGCGTCCTATCGAATGCATTAGCATAAAGATAAAAATTAGAAATACCTTTCAAGGTGGATGTACGTGTACTTTGTGTCATAAGTATATCAGCCTTTAAGTATTATCACTATATAAAAAGACGACACAGAACCTCACACGACGCATAAACTTAGAGGAGAGATACAAGAGATACAGATATCTCTATTCTATGCGCATAATCAAACAAGTCATTGCGCTCGGCGCTCTTCCATTTTCAGTTGCTTCGATACCCGCTTACACTTACCCGAAAACGGGTTGCCACGAAACTTATTCTTCACTCAGTGTGGTCCTAATATAATGACTTATCTTTATATCTACTTAATTTCATGTACTCACGTCTTTAAATCCTTGTAAATTGTATAACGTGAGGGGCTTGCTACTTAAGAAAAATTCTCGCAGCTCCTCCATGGCTTCAGGTATCATCTTGCAGTCGTCCGGGAGTCGGGTTTCGGGGAAGACGTACTTCTTCCAGTCCGAGTCTATGATCCGCAGGTTATCTTCATTTGCGAAGACTGAATTGTTCACTGCACAGAAAAAAAATTATTTTTTAGTTGTGAGGACGAAAGAAAGGGTTATAGGAGGAATTATCGAAACATCACCAAAATTAAGCATTCTCCGCTTCAAAGGACGGTAATTTGTTTCGTGTTTTGGAACTAATCCAAATAACTATCTTCATCCCACTTTTTGTGCATTGGCACTCTGGGAGGCGAATACAATAATTTTCCACTTAATGTAAACAATATCAAATCGTTTTACAGTTGATTTAAATAAAATTTATTAATGACCTTTGCTCTGTACTATATTTATTTTATTTCATTTTTCACGAATAAAGCAATTTTATTAACGAACAATTACAATGTATAAATGTATGTAAAATTTTAGAGATTTATTTCAATTCTTCTTCTTCTTCTTCTTCTTCTTATTATTATTATTATTATTATTATTATTATTATTATTATTATTATTATTATTATTATTATTATGATTGCTATCTTACATTATTCACAGTATCTACTGGTCGGTATGTCAACCACACACAGGAATGATGACCAGGTGTGTGGTTGCTTTACTGAAGATTCAGATGGCTTCTGAACGGCATGTATTCAAAATTACTGACTTTTGCATATTATATAAATTCCTGGCATCCAAGTAAAAGACACTCCAGGTCCCGAAGTGTGAATCACTCCTGTAGCTGATATTATTATAGGCACAGTTGTCACTTTACTGAAGTTCCACTGATTTGCGACTTTGCGAGATCGGTATACTTCTGGATCTTCTCTTGATATTTTCCCGATATGTTGTGGGTATTGGGTATTGATATATCGATAAGGAAAACCTGCCGATGGTTTCTATCAATGTACGTTATATCAGGTCTATTGCCGCCGACATGTCTGTCAGTGATAATGGAGCGATCCCAGTAGAGTGAGTGCTCACTACTTTCAAGCACATTCTGATTCACATATTTATAATACGAAGTGGCGAATTTAGCGCGTACTCAATGCCAATAATTGGTGGACCTTCATCGCCACTTCATCATGCCTCTTTTTGTATTCCAACTGTGCGTGGTTGCTACATCCACTTGTCCCGTGTTGGATAGTTTCGCTTGCAGCCTCACATCTACACGAGTCGAAATGAATGGTAGAATCTCTCAGAATGTGTTTTCTGTAGTTCAATGTTGGTACCACTTGGTCCTGGATAGCTATCATGAAGGCTTCTGTCTCCGGAAAGAGATCCCCGTGCTGGAGCCATGCGTGCGACGCAGAGATGTCGACTTCTGGTTTACTCAGCTCGTGAGGGTACCTTCCATGCAGTGCCTTCGCTTTCCATAAGGATATCTTCTCTTCCGTTTCAATGATTGGTTGAATAGGTTGATCAAGCTTTTTCAAGTTCAGAAGACTGTAGTTATTATCAACTGCGCTCACTGCTTGCTGAACTCTCCCACAATGTTCCAAGAAGTATCTTCTGAGTGAAGCAATTTGAGAGCTGTGTAGATTTATGAGATCTACAATACCTCGCCCTTCTTGCGACCTTGGAAGGGTAAAACGCTCAGTACTTGAATGGGGATGATGTTTTCGGTGCTGAGTCATAGCGGTTCGAATAGTCCTCTGGAGGTTGTCGAGGTCGGTATTGCTCCATTTAATAACGCCAAAGGAGTATGTCAGCACTGGAATAACAAATGAATTGATGGCCTGCACAAGGTTTCTAGCAGAGAGTTGAGTTTTTAAGAGTCCATGCAATCGTTTACACACTTCAGTTGTTAGTATGTTCTTAGTAACAGTGTGTTTGATTCAGAGTGACTGTTGGAAACCCAAGTATTTGTAAGTTTCATGGGGTTCCATGAAGGTAATCTTTGGTTCATTATCAGTTTCCAAATTTATAACTTGCATACGACCCCGAATAATATTAACTCTCCTGCACTTATCCTAACCGAATTTCATCTTGATGTCGTCAGTGAACTTCTCCGTCACGTTTATTAGTGCATATGACTCTCAGTGTCTGCATAGAGCTTCAGGTCATCCATGTAAAGAAGATGTGAGACACGGAGAAGAGTTGAGTTCCCCTTTTTAAGAGCGATTCCATAACTAGATGAATTAAGTAGAGTAGACAGGGGATTCAAGGCTAAGCAGAATAAAGGGCTTAAAGAATCACCCTGGAAAATCTCTCGGCGGATGTGTATAGTATCTGTGTGGACGTATTGTTTTCCATTAGAGAGACACAGTTTTGTATTCCATCGACTCATCGCGGTTTTCAGGAAGTTTTGGATAAACGGGTGGACCTTGTATACATCCAAACATTGAAGGAGCCAAGAATGGGGCACGGTGTCGAATGCTTTAGCGTAATCTATGTAGCATGCGTACAAGTTTCTTTGTTTTGCAAGCACTTGCCCCATAATTACAGAGTCTATAATGAGTTGCTCCTTGCATCCCTGAGATCCAGGTCTACATCCTTTCTGTTCATTTGCTAAGATGTTCTGTTCCTCAATGTCTGTAATCATCATTTGTGAAACACAAGATGTTATGAGTTTGTAGAAAGTTTGAAGGCAGGTTATAGGCCTGTACATCGAGGGGTCTTTAGTGTCACCCTCCTTTGGTAACATGAATGTTCTACCTTCAGTGAGGAAGTAAGGTAGATTTTCTGGATTGTGAAGAAAATATTGAATTATATTAGCTATATGATGGTGAGTGCTGGTAAATTTTTTGAGCCAATAATTAAGCAGGCCATCACTGCCTGGTGCCTTCCAGTTATGTGCTTTGTTCAAAGCTGCTTGGACAATTTCCACGGTGCTGATTGGTTCACCCATTAGAGGGATATCTCGGTGTCTCTCATATTCCATTTCAATCCGTGTCATATCTAGGTTGTGGGACACAGCAGACGACCAGATATGCTTCCAAAAGTCCTCTATTTGTGCCTTTGAAGGAAGCTTTGACTCTTTCATATCATTTACAAATCCTTTGCCCTTTGACATATTCCTGTAGAATGCTTTCTGGTTTCTGTTAAAAAGAGAATTCTGTTGCTTCCTCGTAGTGCAATTCCTGTAGCGTCGAAGGCGTTTTGTTAACGCCAAAAGCTTTTGTCGTAGGGTGTCAAGATGTTCTGTTATTGTTGAATTCAAGGGCTCGTGCTTCGTATGTATTTTTGTATTGATAAGGATGTTATTCACCTTTCTTCTCAGTTTTTCTGAGGTATTTCCTTTTTTAAATTGGGTGAGTCTCCCAATATCTCTCCTAGTGCTCTCTATACGATTCACCAGCCGTCTTTCCCAAGGTGGCATTCTTTTTTCACTTCGATCATTGTGGGTAGTTGCTACGCGGCTGAAAAGCTTGGAACCGTTACATCTTGAAGCCACAACCGCAGCACAATAAATTGCTGTGTGTACTTCTTCGAAAGATGGTCTTTGTTGTAGATGTTGTGGCAGTACTTTCTCATTCAAGACGCTGATTGCTCTTGCTAATTTCTTCGAGCAATTTTGTCTGGGAATGAGATAGTGGTACAGTGGGTCAGTTCCCTCAAATTCTGCAAGTGCGACTGCAAATTCATTACGAATTTGCACCTCTTCACTACTCTTATCATCCATACTTTCTGACATGCTTGTCCCATTGTCATCCTGAGTTTGCACAGCTGATATCTCCACTGCCCTCAGATTACTAGGTTCTGAGGAGTTAAGCATTTTTCTCACTTCTTCCTTGATTGCTTCCAAAACTGGTGCAGAGAGGAGATTTTTCTGAACAATTGCTCGACGCTGGTCCGCTATTCTTTGCTCACTAACTTCAGAATCAGGGAAACGGTGAAGAAATCTTCGATGTAACTTTTGTCGGTAGGCCGTAGTGTCAGTATCCATTTTGGTAATGGTGTAGTATTCACGCATGATGAAGGTACTTATTTCTGTAGTCCACTTCATCCTTCTGCGTTGCCTGCCTGCGGCAGTGGTCTCTGGAAGCAATAGATTGCTTCTCTGGGAAGCACTTGCGGCAGGTGCAGCTGTAAGTGGAGATGGATGGGTGCTGCTATGTTCGGCTGTAGTATATTCGGGGTTATCCCCGATCAGGGCCCGCCTGTTCAGCTCCTGATCACCACCGGCTGGCATGCTGTCACCTCCAGCGGTGGCTCCGAAGGTGCCCCGGCGCTCCCCAGGCAGCGGCTGCTTTTCCGAGGCCTTACGACGCATATTCCGTGTCTCCATATCTATATGGGTGTGCCATCGCCGTGTTTGCCGCCAAATTTTCTGAGGTTGCCCGTCTCCCACGTGGCTAAGTTCTCAATTGCTCGGACGTAGGGCTGGACTTTGGGAGACTTATTATTATTATTATTATTATTATTATTATTATTATTATTATTATTATTATTATTATTATTATTATTATTACCATCGTTTATACTCAACTATAAAGGCCAAGGCAAGAAATACGAGGATGAAATGATTCATTACTAATATAACATTACAGCTATTAATACAACATTTTAAATTTATAGGCATTTGAAGCAAAAAAACAATTAAAAATAGACATAACTACAACTAAAAAATACACATAATAATAACAATTTAATTTTTATTTGAACTTCTGGCTTTGTTCATGTTCTAGTTCATTAAATTCATGGTATAGTTCACTTTTCTGTTACAGTTCTTCGCCCAGGAATTTTCTCACTAAATGACACGTGTCCAGAATCACAGACTCCTGCATCATCATTAATATTTCTGTTGCATCCAGTACTTCAAATTGAGATTTGGTAGACTGAGATATTATTCCTGTGGCTGACGTTATTACAGGTCAGAGGGTGACTTTCTTTTTCCAGAGATGTTTATTTTTGTCAGCTAGGTCTTTGTATTTTGTTATTTTTGTACTGCATGTAGTGCTCATGTTAGGTTTTTTAGTGGAATTGCGACATTTATTATGTGAAGTACTTCTTTCTTTTTGTTCAGCAGTGGAATATTAGGACAATTTGATGGGATAGTGACATCTGTTCACTATTTTCATGGCCCCAATATAATTTCTGTGGTTATTTTCAATGAATGCCGGATGTATATATTTGTAGTATGAGACTGTAGTTGGGTTGGTGTTATTTTCTGCTAAATGTTTGTGTAAAAGCTTCACCACATT
Organism: Gryllus longicercus; assembly: GCA_038098605.1. Taxonomy (NCBI): domain Eukaryota; kingdom Metazoa; phylum Arthropoda; class Insecta; order Orthoptera; family Gryllidae; genus Gryllus; species Gryllus longicercus. The sequence continues at coordinate 1,285,922 of JAZDUA010000071.1, read as the reverse complement.
GTTGTGTCTCATCATATATTCTGTACTCGTACGGAGGTGACAGGAGTCTGTAATAGTATGCTCAATAGTCTGTGTCTGGGCTCAATAATCATTTGCCGCATCGGTCATTAGAGATGGTATCTTTTTTATTGAATTTTCTGTACTTTTGGTTGGTAATACTCTGACTTGGATAGTCAACATAAATTCTGCATTTTCTCCCAACTTTCTTTCTTCCTTAAGCAAAAGATTGGTTGATTCTCAATCAACACTCTCATTTTCCAGTTGGTTAGATATGTTCCATGTAGTGCTTTCGATTTTCATTGTGCTTTCTGGTCATCTACTTATTTACATTGTACGGCATAATGGCTGTCTGAGAGCCGTAGAAGTGTTGCATTAATGTCAGCTATGCAAATAACTCGCAACATATCGAGAGATGTTTATTTTTGATAGAAATACTGCTTTAGATCATCGTTGTAGAGGCGCCGTATGTTGATTATGCCCATTCCCCCCAGGGATGTAGGAAGAGTGACACGCTCTATTGCTGCATTGGGGTGTCTCATACGATATTCTGCCAGTTGCGTTTTGATAATTCTTGACAGGCCTTCCAACTCTGTAGTTAACCATTTAATGAGACCAAAAGAAAAAGTACGTAATGGAATTGAAAAAGTATTTATGGCTTTAACCTTGTTTCTACTATACAGTTGAGTTCCTAGTATGCTTTTGATATTAGTAAGATGATCTGTTTCAATTGTTTGTGTTTTTGGGTAATCAATTCATTATAGCTGTGACATTTGTACTTTTTGAGGTCTTCAAGATAAATGGTCACATCAGATGTTACACAATATCCTACAATTTTCCCCGTTTCAAAATGAACAGATTTGCATTTAACATACCATCTTCCATACGTATTGCATCCGTAATATCTCATTGCAAAATCTAGAAGTAATGTCAAGAATTTTGGGGAGCTTTTCTTTTGAGTAGATCCGTGTACAACAGATTGTTGATAATATAATTGCCGTTTGATCGAGTGGTTAGTTTGTATCTGTATGATGTGCTGCGGAGTGGTTTACTGAGTGGGTTCATTGCCAAGCAGAACCATAGTGCACTTCATGAGTCGCCTTAAATTAATGTGATTGATTTTTATTTACAACAACGGAACGATTAGAATATTACGAAGTAACAATTTTTATAATTTTCGATTTACCATTATAAACAAGGAATATAACATTTCACTTTTTGGATGGGGTTTTTTATACAGCTGAAATAACGTTTTATTAATTATAGCTAATTTGTCTATTGATGTAAAATTTTGCGACGTGCCTTTTGGTGAGCAAATTCATCAATAATTATACTATAATCTAAAACGCTGAGATAATTTTCTTCGATACACAATAACGCTAAGGAGTTCAGTCGATACTCTGTCATTGTAGAATGCAAATAATTTTAAACCTTTTTAAACAAGAGAATGAACGTTCTGCTGTGCAATTGGCCACCGGAATACATAAAAAGATTCGAAGTGCAATGTCAACGTTAGGATAAATACATTCTAATTCTTCTTTCCGTAACCACTTTAATAAAGCTGCAGGATTCGTTGGCTTAACATCTTCGTCAAGGATTTTTAAATACGAACTTAAATGTATAAGCTCAGAAACAAGCGATTCTTCAAGATATTGGAGAAATTGTGAACATAAAAATATCGCTGCTTTTTTCAAATCTATCAAAGATAATTTTTCTACTTCAATGACTGCCTTAAATTTGTCATGTGCATCTTTATACGCTTCAAGTCTCTTATTCAATTCTGCAAGTAATTTATACCCAATCACAACAACCAAATAAGTGTCGATTTTAAACTTGTCTCGTGCGGTCAGTTCTGCCGCATTCTCGTTAGTTTCATCACATTGCATTTTACGTTTCCTTTTCTTTTGTTTTCCGATTCGTACGTTTCAGTATTTGATAGCTTCTTACCCTTCTCTTCAAAAAGTTCAAAATGGTCTCTTCGTTTTTAAAAGTTCTACAAGCGAAGTGTAAATACCAACCACGGAACTTAAATCGATATCGACTTTTTGCAGTTGTTTGTTCGACGCATTCAAGCGGTCTAAAATGAATCCCCAAACCTCGTTCATAATAGCAGTTTCAAACCGATTTAAAGTAACAATAAGGCCTTTAGATTCCGCACGCGTTGACGGTTTTTGCGTAGAATCATCAGATATAATTTGATGGACATCTAAAACATTTTGCCAACGATGTTTTAGAGCCTGACATGCATCATCTCGAGCTGACCAGCGCGTAATTGAAAGACTTTTCAAAGAGGATGTACTGGATCCTTCATCTACTAAATTTTGAAGTATGTCCCAACTTTTTACATGTCCTCTCAAAGGAAGCCCTCTTGAAACAAGACTTTTTATTACTAAAATGACACGCTCAAGAACATTCCTCCAATAAGTTGCCTCGGTTTCAACTTGTTCAAGCAGCTGCTTATTCTCTTGGTTTTCAGTCCGCAGTCTATTTTTCAATGCGGACGTACAGTTTCTATGACATGTAGAATTCTCATGTTCTTTTAATTTGGTATGCGCATTTTTCCAATCATTGAATCTCTCCGATGATAATTTTGTTCTTACTTCTGAATTGCTTGAAAACAATAGACAAACACCGCAGAAAACAGTTCCATTGCTCTCAGAGTAAACAAGCCACTTGCGAGGCATTTTTTTCTTTACTGATATGCGTATACTCAAACATATTCGACGTTAAGTAACAAACTTCGCCATCGTAGTACGCTTGGCAACATAATCACGCGTATCTTCATTAATAGACCACAAAGCTGGATCGCTTTTCCAACAAAACCGATCAGTCGAAGTTATGGTTTCATCAATTTTATGTTCTTGCAGTTGTGTACATTCGGTAGAAATCCTATTTAATTAAAAAGAAAATAATAAATTATTATAATAATGTATTGTAATATTATACAAAAATATTCTAGAAAGATTATAATATATATTCTAACCCGTCATTTCCCCTTTAGCGGTCTACCTTGAACGGCGGCACCGTTGAGCAGTAGCGGGTTATCAAGATTTGCTCGTGAAGCGAGCTTAAAATTCTCGGGACGCAGGATTTTTGGGTGCGAGAAAGGTCTGAACCCTCGACAAAAAAAAAAGAATGCAAAGATCGTGCACAAACGAGCGTATAATTTAAACAGTTATACAGGGTTTAATTGCTTTTAACCCGCTTCGTCTTTACAACACACACACAAATGAATAAACACATAATTTACACCAAAAATTGAGACTCGGAAATGATTGCCCTAATCTCCACTGGGAATTCCCTTGGAAAACTAAATATATCTAAATCTATGCTATTCTTTTTACATTGCACACGAAACCAAAATTTTCAATTTACAAGCTCCTGCTTCAAAATACGAATGCAAAGAAAAGGAATGTGTGCAAGTGCACCACTCTCATTTACACTTTAACTGTGGCTGAATAACAAAATAACAGAATAACAAATGTCCTATGTAGAATATTTTACGCAGGCAATAGTGCATCAAAATGTCTCCTACTATGATACTGCAATTTGTTGCCACCCGTGTCCTCAATTTCTTAACACTTTCCTATACTAATTTTTCCCTGCCGACGTGAACTTGACCTATGTCTCGCGCCCTAACCGTTACCTCGTGGACTTCCCACTTTTGGCCTTGAGGGTCGTGCGCTGGTCTCTGCGTCGACGTCGCTCGGTCCCAGCTTCTGCGTCGTAAAGAGAGGGGATTCGCCTCTGCCGTCTACGTTGTCTTCTTGCGTCCTCTTCCGATCTTCTTCCTAGTCGTTCCGTCTTCTTCCTCGTGCGCCTGGGTCCTCGGCCTCTTCTTCCTCCTCGTTTGCTACCGGCGCCTCTGACCACGCCCAGGTTGCGAAAATGACCCTTGCACTTCACCGAATACTCGTGCAAGTTCCTCGCTCGTTGCTACTTATACTTTGCTAAACCAGAACTTTTAATGCTTCTCTCACAACGGGTAACTTTTACTTCCCGTGTCGTTATTGAAGGAATACTTTACTGAATCTGCACTATCTTGCGGATGACTGACTAGAATACTAGTTCGACGCCGAATACTCCTATCTAGTAGTCGTTGCAGCGGCGAACAATACCTGAGCTAATGTTAACGAACAGCTGCTCGGCGAGCGGTGGCAAAAGATCTGCTAGTTCGGCGAGCGGTGGCAAAAGAGAAGAGCTGCTTACTCGGCGAGTGGTGGCAAGAGAGAGCTCCCGCTTGCGGGTTCGCGTATATATCGCCCGACGCCTCGGGAAATTGCAGTGGTGGGGTTGCTTCCCCTCTCTCAACCCTCCACGAGGAAAACGTTGCTCGCTAGTTCGCCACCGTCTAGTTCGGGCAACGGATACCAGTCCGCGCGTTTAAGAGCCTCTGCTTCGCCGCGCCTGCTATCCTCGCTGCCTGTGGGTGTTCACACATACTAGACGGTGGCGTTATGGGGTTGCACAATCCCATGACGTCACAGTATATATATATATAAAGGTTTAATTAATTATACAAAAAAATGCTTAAACTATTTACATCGGTTGAATCGTCAACTGATAATCAATCGCAGTTATATTTTCAATTGCTTGAGGAACCATTTCATTTTTAGCTGTTTGGAACTTTGTACTCTCATTATTAGATTCAGTGATAACCCTGAATAAATAAAAGAGTCAAAATATTATGTGTATTATTACATATTATATAAAATAAAGTTTAGTATCAGAATTAGAGTAACATATTTTATGCTAATTTATTTAAATTCTATATTAAGATATTATTCATTTTAACGAATACAACAACACATCAAGAATATTTAATTTCTAATCATTGTACTAAACCATTTTTCATTTTGAGAATATTTTAGTAACACAACTCTGCATTAAAAATATATTAAAGTTAACATTTATTTATCACAAGTTATTAGTACATGGAAAAAATATACAAGCTGAAAACTAAATATGTTATCTAATCTATCTGTTTATACTAACACAGTAATAGAATTGTCGAATGAACTGCAGCCGTGATCAGTTTCACATATAGGTTTAAAGAAATAATTTTTTGTCTTATTAATTTCATTTTGACATTTCTCTTACTTTTCTATTCGGATTTTTGCATATTGACTTCCGCTGAGCCTTTTTAGATAATCACTCATTTTAAAACTTCAAAATATCATTTTTACTCAGCAGGCTCTTACAATAAACGATACACAACAATAGTAACAAAAGAAAGAAAAGGGTTTTTCCAGATCCGTCTTCTAGAACTAACTCAAGAAGTAATAGATGTCGCTACTTTCTGTATAGCGCAATATGAATGCATGGCGAAATCCGTCAGCGATTTCTGATTGGCTGATTCACACTCCTTACTCTAAGAATGTAAATCTTTCTGCTCAATCAACCCATCAGAAGTCGTTGTCGATTTCTTTTCATGTATTCTGTAACATTTAAAATGTCCCTATTTGAAATTCAAACTTAATTAATAAATTAAAGGTTGAGGGGGCGGCTTTAGTCTCGTTTAAATCATTTTTAAAATAAAAAAAATGATTTATGCTGTTATAGTTTTTAAAGAACCTAAATGTGTTTTAGAAAATATCAAGAAAATTTTGCGCCTTTGAAAATTTGCCGCCATAGGCACGTGCTTACTGTGCCTATGCATAAATCCACCTCTGACTCTCGCATGTTAAAGCCTACGCTCTATTCTTCTATTTCCGTTCTAAGAGAGAAAGTTTTTATAGAAATGTATATATTTGTTTAAAAATGTATTAAGTAACTTCCATCACACTAACACAATATGAAATAAAAATAAAAAACAATGCAAATGATGGAAAATAAATTTTCACTAAAGATTTATTATCAAGAAATTTTCTTGAAACAATTCACAACACTCCCTTAAAAATATTTTAAGATATTATTCAATATTCTTTGACAGTCTTCCGCTTTTTGTGATGGTCAGAAAATTTTTAAAAAAGCTCTTTACCGTTGAGAAAGCTACCTAACTGAACACGCTGACTTGAAAGTTTCACTGAATCACTGCTGTTAACGAAAATGCTGGTACAAGTAAAACACAAACGAACCCTAAAGAGACACGTCTTCACAAGAAACAATCTTCAAGCAACTATTAATAGTACTTCTAGTTGTTGCTGCGAGAGCGTTCGTTGAATTAGAAATAATGCAAATAAACCTCGTCAGTCTGCGCAACGGTGTCAACAAAAAGCGTAAATAGTATAAGTTAGAGAAATATAAGCTTTCTAAGCGTGACGTCACAAAGATGGCCACTATTACCAGGGGTTGAAATCTGGGTGGTATTGATATTGAAAAATGGATTCATACAGGCCGAAGCAGGAAAAATTTCATAGAATGACAAAGAATATCTCATCCTGTAGATCACGGTGTGAGAATCGTTTTTTTGAGGACATAAGTCCCAAAATGTTAGTTTTTAAGACATTAGAACGCTTTGTTGAAGAGTTATTTAACGAAATATCTGACTGAGTTCTACGGGTTGCATTTGATATAATTATTTCTATGTATTTTTTAAATAAATCCTTCATATTTTTAAAGTCATATGAAATTTGTGACGACTACGTAAAATTCTCTTTCATTAGAGACCTCATTCGACAAGATTGGTTGCGTGTGACAGACGCAAAAAGATATAAATACCACTGAAGTAATATAGAAGACGATCTAAAAATAATATTGTGTAGTATTATTAATACAGTATATTAATAATATACAATATAAGTATATTTCGTTTTTACATTTCTTGTATTCGTACGTATGTACGAAGTAACATACGTAGTATACGGAAAGTAACGTAATGCTGCGAAAAATGGATTCAAAGATTTAAACGGAAATATAAGTTTGTGGGGTCGCCTGGTACCAAATTTCTTTTTCTAAACGTCCGTCCATCTGCCCGTCCCTCTGTCCGTTCGTTTGTCCTTTGTCTGTCCGTCCGACTTACCGTTCGTCTGTCCGTCCGTCTGTCCTATCTGTCCGGCGACCGTCCGTCCGTCCGTCTGCCTTTCCGTCCGTCTGCCCTTCCGTCCGTCTGCCCTTCCGTCCGTCTGCCCTTCCGTCCGTTTGCCCTTCCGTCCGTCTGCCCTTCCGTCCGTTTGCCCTTCCGTCCGTCTGTTCTATCTGTCCGTCCGTCTGTCCGTTCGTCTATTTAGGCGTAGAGGTAGGTAATAGTTTGTATCAGTGATTTGCAGAGTACCAAAAGAACTTCTTTATCCACTTATTCGTGGAGTTGACTTCATGAAGTAACACTGAGAAATCTTCAACGTAGAAAATAATACTATTACATTAAACCCAAATAATCAGACATTTGGATTTCAATTCATTTACCTGGAATTGTTGGGTAGTTGTATTGTGGAAGATAATGAACAGTTGCAAATTCGTTCTCACGTGCAACAAAATTCAAATTTATATGAATATCAGAAAAAGAAATTAACAAAACCTAAAGTTTGTTAAAAAATCAACGAGTATTTTGTAAAAGTAAACAACCTGTAAAAGTATTTCAATTTCACATAGAGCTAATAGGTAAAACGCCATTCATGGGGTATCAGTATGCCATTCCCGAGAAACATAAAGAAGTGGATATGTTGATTTCCACTATGGTGGAACATGATGGATCAAAACATTTGCGGAACATATGATATAGGTATTAAACCAACCCTAACCTCAACCTTTGAGCAGAAAGATTATCACTGCTTCAGTCTGTCTCTTTTAGGGGTAAGTTTCATACGGGCGGAGTTTAAACAAAATTTTCAAACAACTCACTGGCAATTGTAAGCATCCACTCCTGGGTATTCATTCCCGCCAGGTAAGGTACGTCATGTTGGCAGCCTTGCATGATGAGCTGCTCCGGTGCGGCCGTCACGAAGGTTTCCACCCCTGGGACCTTCTCCTCCTCAAGTGTGGGGCTGAACGGGAAAAGTAACAAACGGTCTCGGTCCTGGAACAAACCCGAGACATTCACGAGACCTCTACGAACGAAGGAAAGTGGATTTTCAAAAAGAGAGATATAATCCTCTGTTTTCAATTGATTATTTCGTGTTTCCGAGTGAGGTCAACTAACCATTAGTCCCGTAAGTGTAGTGCATGCATTTATCATGTGATGTGGCGGTGTTCTTCCCCGCTTCGCCGGCGAGTTCGGTGCCGACCTACGAAACGAGTCAGTGTCTTCCCAATCCAGGTGTCTCTCACTAGCGGGGCACGGTCCCTGCTGTGACAAGCACTAACACGCAACACTCACCGTGCGGGATACTCGGTTTGACATGAATTTTTCCAGCTCGTTGAGCACCTTTTAAAGCACCTACATACATTTTTAAGTGCTATGAAGCATTGCAAGTAGTGTTTTGGACAATTAGTGTTGGTATTATTCTTGCACTGGCGGCCGATGAGTTGCGAATCAGGCAGGGTGGATGTATGTCCGAACAATCACGTATATGTTACACCATCAAAACACACTGACGGAAAAAATGTATCGCAACGCCTCCATTGCATTGTACAGTTCATTCCTCCGTACATATACAGCACATACAGACAGAATACTACACATGATTACATGGATAGAGCCAAGTGAGACCCGAACGTCCAGCAACAGAGAGACACATGGACCACAAACCCACATCAATACTCCGTGCACCCGCCGTGGGCAGTAGGACAAGCTCTGATGCAGGCTGGCATTCCACTGTTCTGGTGGCGAATAGGTCTTATGGTACACTGTACCACGTCTTCTATACTACCTCACGCATAGCAGGCAGAATTGTCGAGGGCAGCACGGGTCAGTCATCGCGACAAATCCGGCGAGCAAGCCATCCAGGATAGTTGACCAGCATCGCAGAGAGAGTGTTGAGTAGCGCGACCAGGGTGAGGGCGGCCGTTGTGCTGCTGGAACAGCGCACCACCCACCCTTTGCAAGAAAGTTATCATAGAACCCACAACGTGCTGAATGTATCCAGCGCTGATCAGTGATCCCTCCAAGAACACCAAAGACGAAAGCGCTTTGTAGCTGATGGTACCCCATACCATCACTCCCGAAGTGGGCCCTAAGTGACGTGGACGCACTCCGGACGCACGCACTCGCCTGTACGATGCCTCACACGCCCGCGACCATCACCGGCGTTCACGCACAAGTCGCTCTCATCACTAAGCACTAATTCACACACCAACTAAGTTAATGAAAGATCGTGACGCAGCGTATGCTATTTTCCGAAAAAATAAATGCGAACTACTTAAAAAACAGTGCAAAATGCTCGGAAATTTAGTGACGCAGAAATGTCACAATGCTAAAATAAAATATTACCACACCATCTTCAGCAGAAACAGCGACTCGAAAACGATATGGAGAAATCTGAAAAATCTAGGAAGAGGCAAAAGTTCTCCCCAAAGTGAAACGAATATACCCTTAAAATCACTAAATCAACCGAAAAAAGAACCGTTAGAGTCTACCAGTTCCATGATACAGTAACAAGGAAACTTGTTACAGTATCATGGATCTGGAATACTCCAACGGTTCTTTTTTCGGTGTCCTTCATTTAACAGTAACTTAAAAAGGCAATCTCTTGCGTTTCTCCAAAACTCAGCAACAAAATCGAACGATAAATTGTTATTTTCGTCCGTTAAACATCATGATATAATCAAAATCGTTCAAGGTCTCAAATCAAATGCTTCAGATTTCGAGAGTATAAATGCAAACTGCTAAAAAAAGCCTAGATGTGATCTATCCAATCATCACTGAAATAGTAAATTTCTCACTAATGAACGGACAATATCCCTTTTCCTGGAAGACTGCGTGTTCGTGCATCCTATTCTTAAGACAGCATCAACCAAAAACCTATTGAATACCGCCCAATTAGCATCCTCTCGACTATCTCTAAAGTATTCGAAAAAGTCGTCAAGGCACTGTGTTAGGGCCACTGGCCTTCTTAATCTATGTAAATGTTGTAGGAAATGCACATAAATATGTCATCAAATGCATGCGGATTATCTCCAGGTATATCTAATTGGTCACCCGTCTCACCCGTTATTGCTCGTACAAAAAGTTAATGAAGATTTGATAACGGTAAACAACTGGGCAGCGTCTTTAGGCTTACAATCAAACCCAAACAAATCACTGTGCATGATTATGAGTTCAAAAAGCACTAGGATTAAAATATTCTACTTTGTCAAATATTTGTATAAATGATACCATTCTACCTTTGTGTTCCGAAGTTAAGAACCTAGGGGTAGTTATCGGCAACACTCTCCGCTGTAACTCGCAAATAGATTCAACCTGTCATAAAGTTTTTTCCTCAATGCATTCACTGAAACGCCTGGAAGCTCTTTTGCCAGGTATCACTCGTGAGACTCTCATCAAATCACTTATCATGCCACATTTCGACTATTGCGACTTTCTCCTGACCAATTTGACATTCAAATTACAAACGTAAACTCCAAGTAGCCCAGGTCGCATGCGTACGTTATATTTTTGATCTAAGAAAATACGACCATGTATCGGAATTTTTTGACAGAATTGGCATGCTTACTGTAGACAAAGGACGGTTACTCCACTCTCTACTTCTTCTTCATAAAGTTTTAACCGGTTCTCACGCAGCACGCCTCATAAGTAACATCAATCCTCTGAAACTAAATCGAGCTCGTGAATCAGCCCTGCTTTGTGTACCACGTCACAACACGACATCATTCAGTAAATCATTCACCATTACAGCTATCCGAGCCTGGAATAAATTACCAGCGAGTCTAAAACATTAAAATTCTTTCGGAAAATTCAAAAATGAATTAACCACATGGGTAAGGAATAACGACCCATAGAATGGCGTTAACGTCTTTTTCAATCTTCAGACTTCTCCCACTTCCAAGTGCCCGGCCCCCGTTAAACACCGAACATTCCCCCTCTCTGTTTTCAAAATGTTACCCCATACCTCATTGCTCTGTCCTCATTTTTCATTCCTTCTGGCACCTTCTAAATTATTAGCATTATTGTTTCTCTGTACCCTAATGAAATAATTTAATAAAAGATACAAAAATTATTAGTGACGTTCCATATAAAATATACTTGTAACTATCTTTGTACCATCATCAGGATATTCACTACAATATATTGGCATAAACAAAATTGATGTTAACATACCAGCACTCTTTATATTGTTCCTTATTACTGCCAATATTGTGTTTAAAATTACTGTTGTTATTTGCTTATAGTGTATTGTGCTTCTCTGGAATTAAAATTATTTTATATTTATGTAAAGTCGTACTGTAAAACAAAAGTAACTTTCTGTAACGTTCCTCGAATAACTTCACTTTTTTTCCTACTTCTTCTTCATACTTTTCTTCGCTTCTTTTCTCTTCCCTCTCCCTCACAAATTCCATCATTTTTACTCTATGACCCCTTCCCCTGTACGTCTTTTCTCTTTCCCTTCACTTAACTTCCATTTCACTATTATGTATAAAATACTCAGTTCTATTAATGTTCGGCCCTAAGCCGTTATCCTGATTGAGGTTTTTCTGGGTTTTCTCAATCGCTTAAGGCGTATGCCAGGTTGGTCCCTAGATTTGTACTCCCAGACGTAAATGTACAGCTTGTCCTCCCCTCCTAAAATGTTACTACTATGTATATGTTACTATGTATGTAAATTCAGTGGTTAGGCGGAAGAGCAGGGCTAGTGGCCTGAGCCTCACTATTAATAATGACATTATTATTATTATTATTATTATTATTATTATTATTATTATTAAACACCACTGCACGCCATTCCGTCTACCTTCTGACCCGCACGTTGAACCACGCCAGTCGTGCCCGGCGATGGCGCGGCGTTAGTGGCAGTATGCACGATTGTAATCATGCAGCAAGTAACCGGTTCCCAACGGTGCGTGGAGACACGTTGGGGGCCTCATGTGCCTGTATCTTGGCGCGGGTGGCCGTACAATCTGCCATCGCCGCCCTCACGATGCGTCCATCTTGGCGTCGGTGCTCCGCGGTCGCCCTGAATGAGTCTACTGCTGTGGGAATGCTCTTCTACCCGTCATCGCCAGCACCGCAGCACCGACGTTGCATCGGCGCTGACCGGCCCGCATGGTCAGCAATGTGCCGAAAGATCCATACGCTTCACATACGCTGCCACTCCGAACCCGATCAAACGGATCCCATTGCTTCAAGGACGAACGAGTGCAACGCCATGACATACCTACGTCCCGACTGGAATTTTAAGCCGTGGACAGCACCTTTTAAAGGGGCGGACCGTTCCGGGCCGTTCCATCACCTTCCCATTACGTCACAGGACATCAGTCATGTAAAATGTTAATCACGGCTTTTACGATCCTCTTCCCTAACGCCCCTTATCGCCTACTTGATTGCTCGTGCCATTCCCGGTGTTGCAATACATTTTTCCGCCAGTGTATTTCTTGAAGGAAGAAAACAATAGCATTTAGTGTACACCCGTTTTGCATATATCGTGGTCAAGCACTGCTTGATACGGTCGCGACATTGCCGGTACGCCCGAAAAAAACGAGAAAGGCAGTGACAGAATGCCAGTGTGAAGACGGCCCGTCAAACACAGTTATAAAAATTGCACTACACAACAGTTTTTACTGTAATGGTACATGTGAATACAATTGTTCTCACGTGAACATATTTCCAGAAAATAAAACAGTAATTTATGAAATCAGATGAAACGTTCGGTGTTCGTAGCTTACTTGATAGGCGCAGACTCTGCCGAACAAAACCTGAGATTAATTAATTACATTGCTGCGGCCGTTACTCGAGAGCCACGCCGCCGCGATCAGCCTGTCTGTGTTACTAAACGGGTTTTTAGTGGCATGTTTAGACGGACAAGAAGGTCGAACACATCCATGAACAATCCAAATTCAATTATTGCAAAGATATAGGTCCCTGAAAATGCTACTTCGATATACGATAAATAGGTACATACATACCTACGTACATACACACATTTCACTGTTCGTTTACAACCACAATTATCAAATAATGGGGTCTAATAATAAATGTCAAAAGAATAGTGTAATAAAATACATTCAAGTGTATCTTATGTAGGTTTATTTTTCAGTTTCCTTAAAAATAGCATTGATTTAAGGTATTTTTACAAGTTATAACTGACGTCGGTAAAATTAACAACGCGCGTCGCTTTTCATTTTAAGCTAAAAAGGGACCAACGAACTTTGCCGTCAGTCGTGAAAGAACGAGCTGAGTAGAAATCTGACACCGGTTGATCGACGCCGCGTTACGTTCCTAGTGCTGTCGATGCAACGGCTTGCCCGCTGCGGGAGGCGCGGTCACGAAAGGTCTTGATGCAAATTGCCTCTAAAACACTATTTCTAATACTCCATAGCACATCAAAATTTGGATATGTGGTGTTCTACCAGCTGACGAAATTTCATGAGAATCGGTGTATGTTGAATATTGAGTGTAAGCGGCCGACTGCTTTCCCGACATGTGTGGTAGGTTATGTACGTGTGTGTGCGTGTGTATGTGTGTGTAAGGAGACGATATAACAAGGAAGAGGACGAGAATATTGTACGTGGTCCGTAACCCATTTGCTGGGGTACCGCTCCAGCATTCACCTGGTACTGATTAAAGAAACCATGGAAAACAACCGATCAGAGTAGCCGACCGCTAGAATTGTCCTCCAGAGAGCGGCTGAATTCGACTTAGCAGTCTAGATGAAGTCTAATATGCTTCAAATGTTTTGACTCTAATACTAGGACCTCCCGGTCAGAGGCCTTTTAGTATCATGACTTCAGTTAATGCTTTGCCCCACTTTAGACGGTCTCCGGTTAGGAGGAAAAGTGAAAATATTGCAAAGTTCACGAGTTTTTAATTATTTTGCACTAAAATATTTCGAGACTTTCAAGCTTTTTGACCAATACCTGCATGGTTTAGCTGATAACGCAAATGATAAGCGCGCCATCTCACCCTCTGGGTCGAGGCCTTCTCCTCCGAGGCCCTCACCAACTTCATGGCGTCGACCTGGCGCAGGCACTCCACCACCTCGTCGTCGTCGTCCCCAGTGCAGCCAACCGCACTCGCCAACCGCCGCGACGTCTCGTACGGCGCCCACGCCAGCGCCCACGGGTTCAAGATGGCGCCGCTCTCCGAAATGGCGCCGTGGAACAGGCCTACGGCAACGACCAACGAATACTGCCACTGACTGCGGGAAAACTCGGGGTTAAGTTTTGTGGCAGGAGGATCGTTGTGTAACAGCTAAATAGAACTAAGAAACCCTGAGATGTACACACACACACACACACACACACACACATATATATATATATATATATATATATGTGTGTGTGTGTGTGTGTGTGTGTGTGGGAATGGATAAATCATGAAAAGAGGAATAAAATGATGTATTATAAGTTTTTTTTAATATTTACAATTTGTATTATATGTTGGTATTATGATTGTAATTTGAGTATAAAATTAGACTTTTTGACACGAGATTTTGGATTAAACGGACAATATTTCGTACAGTAGCCTTTGCAACTCTCCCCTTCCAGGAAGGCGGCGCCAATACTGTCGCGTGGAGAGGGGAGAATTAGAGGGATTTCAGTGACGGATAAGAGGCATTACTACAGCAATCCACGGTCTTGTCACTGAGGCCACACTAAGAAACGCCTATTTTAATGATCAGAATGAAAGTTTTTTTCCATTGATTCATGTGGATTTAACTAAACTAGTCTTCTACTAAACTTTCAAAAATCGATCACTCGAAGAAATGATATTAAAATTGGTAGCGTACGGAAGATAAACATCGTTTTCAAACTTGACAAGAATCCAACCACCTTCGTTCGTAAATTTCATTTTTAATTAAGATCATCTGAAGTGATTTTGATCAAATTTCGTACGTCATTTTTCTTGATTTTTTGGCATTTTCAAAGCATTTTAAGAGCGTTCGATTAATTATTTTTTGTAACAATATTTGGACATAAAATCCACCCCCTAGTCAGTAGTTTTTCAAATTTTTTATTACATTGTTCTTTACGTACATGTTTCAATAGGAAAATTATTAACAGTAAATAATAAGAGAAAATGTCTACCTATGTAGAATTTAATGAATTGATCGAGATATTACAATGAAAAACCTTAAGCATTCATTCCCTTATCATGTCCGTTTCTGACGCCACAATGATCTCTTGTACTCGTCAGTTTGAAAATGATATTTGAATGTAACATTGATCCATACAAAGTCATGAAGCGCTCCAC
The DNA here is from genome assembly GCA_038098605.1 of Gryllus longicercus. NCBI lineage: Eukaryota > Metazoa > Arthropoda > Insecta > Orthoptera > Gryllidae > Gryllus > Gryllus longicercus. The sequence goes on along the minus strand of JAZDUA010000071.1, from coordinate 1,270,702 downwards.
CATCGGGGAAGGGAAGTATTTTTAGTATTTGAAGATACCAAACATATTCCAAATATTCACAAAACTGTTGCAGTTTGTTTCATGAACTTTATTTTCCATCCTTCTACATTTTTAGATTGTTTGTTTTTCTTTGATTGAAGGATTGAAAATAAATATTTCTCATAAATATGTATTGTAATAAATTTGTTTACTTCATCTCCATTTAAAGGGGGTTTTATATCATGAGATATTATTGGGATCTTGAAACAAAGCACAATAAGAATAAATAATTAGGACTACAAGAATAAAGCATAATTTGAGCAAACAAATTCAATGTTGTAAGTAAATTATAATAACTTAGAGATATAAACAATCTTATTTCAATACATACTTCTTAATACAAATTCGAATTTTCTATCTTTAAAATATGAAAATTATTAACGTTGGAAAGCAGAGTTCAGGAAACCACCTGCAACAGCTTTGCGAATTTTCGGAATATGTTTCGTGTCTTCAAATACCTTTCCTTCCCTTCTCTCACGGTGGAGCGCTGCGTTATGTGGCGGACAGTTACATTCAAAATATCCGTTAAACACTAGTCTCAAAAAAATCAAAATTGCTCATAAAACTCTTATTTAACATACGATAATATGTATATCATTGAATTTGTCTTTCTTCGGTCGTCGTGATAGACTAAAAATAAGTATAGTTCCATTAAAAGTTATTTCAATATCTTGTAAAATACAAGTGATAATACAGAAATGAACACACGTATCAATTAGCCCTATTCTTCATATACTTCCGTGAAAGTGCATTGCAAATATTTCAACCGTTCAAAAGCAACTTTTGATCTTACTGAACTTATGATGTTTGTTAGACAGGGGTGGAGAGCTGTGGAGGATATCAGATTTACAGTTGTTGAAGCTATCAAACAAAATGGTTTAGATGACTAATCCTTCTCGTTTGAGTATTTAGAAAGTAGATATATGGATTTTAAAAGCTAATGTATTTCTAAGTTAGCTAATTTTTCCAATTTCTTTACAATAACCTTCACAGACCTTTGGACATGGGCGACATCAAATGCCAGTGTGCAGAAGTTCCGCCTGCACTTTCACCAAAGAATGTGACTTTGTTGGGGTCACCGTTGAAGGCGGAGATGTTCTTCTTCACCCAACGCAAAGCTTTTACCTGGTCCTTCAATCCAGCATTTCCAGGGGCAGCCTTCTTCAGGAACAGAAATCCTGTAAAAAGAGGTTACAATTGATTTTCAACTTGAGAAAAATTGGGAATGGTCTGCATTTTTGCATTGAGCATTTGTGTAAATGCAAATGAGCTATATGAATTATTGTGCACACTAGCAAAAATGCGTAAAAATGTAGCTGCACTAAAGTTTAGCATGAAAACCTGCAAGTATTTGTTACGGCGGTCATAAATTTTAAAATGCAAGACCCGTGCATATACCGTTCAGTTCAGTTTCAGTACGAATATGAAGGTAACACACAAGTCCATTGGGTGTTCGGAAGGTTTGCGCGGGAGTATAACGTTATAAGCAACTGCAATTCTTTGGTAAGTCCAATGCTAGATACTGAAAGACCATATTTGAACAAAGCTGGGCTTGAAATACATTTTCAACGCATTAAACTATTTTTAAACAGTTTACAGCGTCGTCAACGCCACTTTTTACCAGTTATTAAATATTATGTAATATTACAATTTATTGTTCATCAAACGACTAGAAATGATTATTAGATGGTAGTATGTGACTATAACGCAAGAGTCGAAATAATCCTAACCCAAGCATTATTGGCATAGAAATGCAACATTTTAATTTAAAATGGTCATGTATTAAAAGATTTTGCTGGATTCAACGAATTAAGAATAACAAATATATTTTAATTAAATTAAGTAGGTATACTATTTTTACAGCTCGAAAACGAATATGGCTTTACCAGCGAACCTAAATAGTGCGCATCTCTGTTTATGCAGAAAAGGCATGTGACTAGGTTGTGGTGGATAAAGGAGCTAGGGGAAACATATTTCCCCAAACCAACAATGCTTTGTAATGTTACTAAATTTATTGAAAATAAATAGAATATATCGGTATCATCACAGTGAAAACAATATTCTATTATTAGTATACTCGACCACTTTTTTATTTCAAACTAACAATTAAAAAAATATTTCAATGATGTCAATGGGAATGTCCGAACTGAAATTGCTCTTCCCCAAAATTACTTTCTGGACTGCCTGTGTTGCTATTTGCCCTGTGGACCCACGAGCCCGTTCCAGATCCCGGCAGACAGCCAACACCTTGCTTCCCCACCCCTCGTCCCAAGCACGAAACGCCCCACCCCGCCCCGCCCCCTCGCTCCACAAGTACGTAGGCCCATCCCCGTTGCGATAGTTGGGAGACCGCTGCTCACCACAGAGCGCTGGAGAGGAGCTCCAAGAGTAGGCTGGGCGGATCGAAATTCAATTTTTCAGAATACGTTATGAATATTTACAGCTAAAATGTTTGATTGAAATAGTTCCTGAACGCTTGTGGACCACGATCTACAATTTAACACCATTTCTTGGTCGCTGAGTTCAGCCGATTGTTCTCAAAAAATGTAGTACACAAAAATAGTGCTTCCTGTTAATATGCAGATAGGTTATTAACCTTTGGGAAGAAGAGGAATTATGTCTATTTGCATTATGATCTCACAAATGGATAACAAATGGCAGAAATGCTTATACCTTTTGGAATGCTGCAACTTGTTACGTGTTTCACATCGCATTTTCTTGCGGTAAGTCAAATTGTCAGGTATTATCACTCGTACTGCGTCTCAGTTAGTCTCTTCACAAAACACCAAATTGAATTACTTTATTTAATACCAACAACACGGCGCCTACAAACTGACAGTGCTTCATTCTCTTTCAAGTCCTTTTCTACTGTACCTAACCTCAAGCACTCTAAATACGAGGACCTACTGTACCTAACAAGCACTCTAAAGAAATGACGTATCCTTTTTAACACAAGTTCTTGCGTACTACGGCTAGCTGGTTGGCTACTGATGATGAGGTGAATGCTCCAAAAATGTCTGAATAATTAATTTGTTTGTGGAAGTATACTTCACTTTATTATCTTATGAACGAATACCTCTTTCTAGAATACCATCTGGAGTCACCGTAAGTGCAGGGAACTGTTCTGGCCATGTATCGCCCATACACATATACTGTTTACTGTAAATACTGTGAACAGAGCGACCTCTAGCTTAACGAGTGACGAGACCTGACAGTTTTCCGTGCTCATTGACTTTTTCAAGCAACACGCACTGCTTCCAAGTAACCAAACTACTGCCCAGAATATGAAGGTTTGGCTTGATTTGCTTGAAAGTTGCTTGAAAGAAAGTATTTTGGACAGGTTTTCGGCTGTTAGGACCAATGTGCATCGCTTAAGAAAGACACTCTGCAGGTATTGTTAAGGAATCATTTCCAAGTTTCTCGAAAGTAGTGCATGTGGCGAATTTTTTCCAGGAAAATTGGTACGTGATGGAACATTTTTGATTTCATTTTCGCAATTAGCGTATGTGATTTAGTAAAGAATACATACTTTCTTCTCGCGACGAGACACAAGTTCAGATTTGTTGTACTGTGGTTTTTAAAGCACAGCACTCGTAACCGTGCCTCACATTAGAAATTACTGTTAATAGAATTATTCACTACCCATCCAAATTTTAAGAACTAGGATAAAAGCAACAGTAGTGCTCGTAGTTACGAATAATTTTGTAGTCTCTTTTTTATTTTTGGTTTACTGTACTATTGCGTGGAACTGAACGGGCCTACCTTAGCCTACCTTCTCCCCAACAGATGCATCGGCTGAAAATGGGTAGTTTTCATTTTTTCTATTTAGGCCACTCGTAAATTGCAAACTTTTGGTATATGTCAAAGATATACCACTCTATAATAGTCACTCAATTGTATCTCCTGAACATGTTTGAAACACTTGAGTACAAAAATGTTACATTAATGCAATGCCAATGTTAATACGTTTTGGACTTATACTTTAAATATAAAAGAAGGAAAATAAATAATCGTTGTTCCACATCTCGACACCAGAAGATAAAAACTCCACTGCGAGTGTGAAGCGGTTTTAATTCTTATTTTTTAAACTTACTGAAACAGTGATCACTTTTGGTGTTATCTTTGGCGATTCCAAGACATTCAATTCCTGTATCTTACAAGATCTGATTAGCATTAAACGTAGCGTTGACAACTCAAGTAGATTTGTATATATGTACGTATATGGGAAAGTAAAAAACAGCCGAATTGTGTAAATTGGGTACTTTTAGTTTCCAGTATACATACATACATACGGAGTAATATACGTAGCAAGAACACAGCGTATTTTCGGCGAAAAAAATTCATTGCCGGAAACTAATAACAAAAAAGTAGATAAATCCTTAATCCTAGATAACATAAAAGTAGTTGCTAATTTAAGAAAAAAATCCTCTTACACGTGTTGTAGCCAGAATCCCTTGTTTGTGGGTCCTTGATACCGAAAAATGAATTGACAAAAAAAACTCCGTTTCATCCGTCCCTCTGTCCGTCGGTGAACACAACTTGCTCCTAGAGCATGCGTAGGATATTTTTCCAAATTGAAGAAATCCCTGTCCATCTGGCTCGGGTCAAAGCTTTGGATTTTGAAAAACATTCTTTAAAACTTGGGGGTACTTTACATGAAGTCCTCCGTACTTATTCAAAATTTACACAAAAACGGCATCAATTTTTTTTTCTTTAAATTTCTTGTAAGAATTGAGTAACACACTTATAAAAGTGGCATAGGTCCGATTCGCAAGGTTAACTCTGAATTTTCGCAACTTTCAAAAGTATGAATGTTTTTCGGGGTCTTCCTACAACTACAAAATTGAAGATAGAGATTTCCCCGTCAATTTAAATCTGTCCATAGTGAGTTCTGTCTTTAAGGTAATGTACATTTTTTTTAAAAAAATAGTTGTTTTCGCGCAATATTGCGTACAACATTTCGAACTTTAAAAAATTACAAAAAACAGAATTTCTTAAAAACGGCTACAAATTTTTTCTTTGAACTTTGGTAAGGATAATGCAATATTGTACTGTATAAGATGTCTTAAAGACCATATTACACTATCCTTTTGTTTTTGCAAACATTTCAAAAGTGTAATTATTTTTGACTTTCCTCTCATGTTAATATTTATTCAGCGACAATTTGTTAATATTATTATATTTATGAGTACAAGTGCTTTAAGTAATGTCTGATAATGTTTATGGAAAACTCAACTGTTTTCTGTGAAAACTAGCTCAAAATTCTACATTTTGAGAAAAGCTCAAACACTATTTTCTCAAAATAGTCTCAAATGTTTTTCCTTAATATATTCGAATGCATACTGCTAATAACACACACTAATATGACGTAAAGAGAGTGGTTCATTTCGGGGCATTGTTTTTTTTCCAAAAATTACACAATTATATTTTTTGTGAAAGATCCCTCACGCCGTTAATATGCACCTTTTTTCATCAATTTGTGAACACTATAGTATTTGTGACTTAATGTACTTCAAATGACTTCAAGTGATAAAGAGCTTTAATTTCGAATTTACAGTAGCGCTTAAACACCACCTTAAACACGACTCCAATTTTTTCAACGAGAATTGCAATTTAGGTAAAGGTTTTACTGTTCTTTAATATTCATAAAATAATTTTCCATTCTATTAGTAGGAAACCGAAAAGTTAAGAAAATTTAAAAAAAATTGTGTTGTGTGGAAATTGTGTTGTGGAAAAGTGTTTAGGGCAGCGATAGATGTCAGCTGGCAAGTGCGTATAGCTAACCAAGGCCAAAGGAAATATAAAACGAGTACGCGAACGTTTGTTTTATCCTGTAACAACACTAGTTTATTTCTGCCATAATTTTTCTTTCTGAACATTCACTTTTTGTTGTAAATAATAAACAATTTGCATGATTTTAAAGTGTTTCTATGCTTCTACAATGCACATTTTTGCCTAGATAGTATTTTTTAAACTAACTTTTGAGTACTAACTGTGGCGCAACCATTCCTAATACCCAAGTAGTTTATTAGACAAAATATTTTTTAAATTGTCTTAAGAGCACATTTTCGAAGTCTCGATCCCTGGATATCCTGTATATAGAGACAGGATTTGTACACTTTTGCGTTTCTTGGTTCCGGCGATAAGTGTTTCTGCTGAATGTTCTCCATTTTTCAGCCCAGGATTAGAATAGTTTCTCTTCTTACGAAGTAAGTGTGAGGCAGTAAACATTTGATCGCGTTTTCGAGAAGTTAATTGCATAAAAAATGCCTAGATTTCTCGCAAAATTACGTTTTCTCGCATTATGTCTAACTGCTTTGCTATATTATGGTGCCACATTTCCGAACCGATACTCGAACACGTGTCTTTAGTGTTAACTTGCCGTCACCCATATCGCTACCCTACAGAAGCGCCGTGTGAAAAGAATTCGGCTTGACGCTTAAAAATGTATTTGTCTCCAAAAAAAAATTTTCAAACACGAATTTTTTGCAATTTTCGAAAATGGGGTGAGTTTGCCGAAAATCACATTTAAGTTCTAATAATGTTTAGACGCTCAAATTCAAATTTTTAAAATGATAAAATTGGTTTTAATTGCTTTTGCTATCGCTATAAAATGTTACAACACCAATTTTAATGAAAACCTGAGATAGTACTCCAACAGTATCACGTCAATAATCACATTTTAAAAAAAATATTTATTATCCTATTTTAATTTGGTGTCAAAATTGGTTTCTTCAATATCTTATAATTCAATTATCTTCATATTCAATTATTTTACCCCGTCTCTGCAATTTTGTAAGCCTCAGTTTTTCGTATCTCTAATAGTAGACAAAATATGACTTCAAGAGTATTATTGGAAGGTAAAATCTCGTCCTTTATGCACCTTCTAATTTTTATCCGAAACATAAGAGTTTTCGAGAAACATCATAAGAAAGTATATGAAATAATTGTAGTCATATATTCGTTATTGTATAAGACACACCTTCTAATATTAACAGTATAAGAGGTAATTAAAATAATACGTGTGTTTAATTTTGTTTAAAGAAGGAAATGCATCAAAATGGCATTTATGTCATGTTATTCAGTTCATTTTATGTTTAGCATTACCCGTACAAAAGGAAGGAAAAGTTTTGATCCGCTTTTCCGAAAATGGCATATTTTTGTTTCTGAAATGCGGAATTTTAAGTTAATTTTCTCAGACAACTTTTGAGTTTTCGAGAAAATTTGTTAGGTGTCAGTTGGAGCAATTGTACTAACAAATGCAATAATGTATACAAATTCAAGAATATGAGATGCGCAAGACAGATTTTGAGATGTCATAAGCCATTTTGCAAACATTTGAGTACTTTTGGGAGAATGTAGCGTGAAATGTGCAAGTAATTTTAAACAATTACTTTTCTGGAAAAAAAAACAATTATTTTATTTATTGATTACATAAGTGTGAATTTTTTTAAATTCCTTTTCATTCCTGTGACATGATGTAGTTGTTTGAAATGCAGTATTAATTGTCTAATTTCTGTTGACATTTGATTGAAAATAATTCTAGAATTTGTAATGAGTTTTACAAAAAATGATAAGATGTGTTAATTAGGATAGAATTGTATGATATAACCGTTACTAAAGGCGAGAAAGTATGTGCTGTTTAAGAAACAGACGTTACTTCTCGTAACATGTTGATGGATGTTCCACGGATCGACAAAATTATCTAGGGAAATGGTAGGGGTGTTATATTTCCTCTTAAAATGATATTGTATGGTCCTCGCTCAATTACGATGTAGCAAAATGTAAGTTGCGTTATTTTGTTACGGAGAGCTCTAGGCAAGGTGCCAAATATTGTGGTAAACATTTTTTTGCCAATAATTTTTGGACCGTTCCTGGTAAAAATTTTAAAGGCCCGACAAACATTGAGAGATCATGGATAATCGAATGCAAATGAAACTATTCACTTGCTAATTGCAATTTGTTTTTTGGTATTTTGGCTAGTGTAAAAAGAAAAGTTAGGATAAAAGTTTCTTGCCAATAATTTGTGAACCTTCGGTGGTAAATATTTTCTATCGATAAGCAAATGTGCTCAAACAGTAGGCAAACGAATCCAAATAAAATTTTTCGAAATTGTTTCCAAGTATTTTGGTTAATTTAAAAAAATTGAAATAAAAGTTTTTGCCAATCATTTTAGAATTGTAACTAATGAATATTTTCTAAACAATAGAGAAACCAACGCAAATCAAAAGTTTTGTAATTTCAATGTGTTTCTCGGTATTTTGGCGAATTAAACAAAATGATGAGATATAAGTTATTGGCCAATAATATTTGAGCCGTAGCTTTTATATATTTTCAAAAGAGATGGACAACGTCCCCAAAAAATGGGACAAACGAATGGAAATGATTTTTTTTAATTACCAGTTTGGATTTTTTAATATTAAATGAAGACAGATTAAAGAATGATAAACATATTTTACTAATAATTTTTGAACGTTAGCGGGTAAATATTTTGTAAATGGTGGGCAAACGTCCTCATACGACCGACCAACAAATGAAAATTTAATTTTTTTTAAAAATTTGTTTGTTGTTATTTTGCTGATTTTGAGAAATGGCGAAAAACAAAGAATTAAGAAACCGAAAAATTAAAAAAATGTAAAAAAAAATGTTTGGGAGGCGATAGATGGGAGCAGGCAAGAGTATGTGGCAAGCTTGAATAGCAAGTCGAGACCAAAGGAATGATACTATGTGATCAAAAGTATCCCGACACGTGGCTGAAAATAACTTACCAGTTCGTGACGCCCTCCACCGGTAATGCTGAAATTCATTAGGGTGTTGGCTCAGCTTCCACTCTCGCAGGCATTCTTGCAATCAGGTGCTGAAAGGTTTCTTTGGGAATGGCAGCCTATTTTTCACGGAGTACTGCACTGAGGAGAGGTATCGATGTAGGTCGATGAGTCCTGGCACGAAGTCGGCGTCCCGAAACATCCCAAAGGTCTTCCATACGATTCACGTCAGGACTCTGTGAGGGCCAGTCCATTACAGGGATGTTATTGTCGTGGAACCCCTCCGCCGTGCATTATGTAAAGGCGCTCGATCGTGTTGAAAGAAGCAAGAAGGTGCTTAAAACATCAACGTAGGCCTGAGCCGTGTTAGTGCCACACAAAACAACAATGGGTGCAAGCCATTGTTGAAGGGGTGCCAATGGGTGCAAGCCTCCATGAAAAAGACGACCACACCATTACACCATTTTGGACGTGTCCGGATACTTTTGATCACCTAGTGTAGGACCCAAATAACAAAACAACACCAAAACTTTACGCTATTTGCCAATTTTGAACACCATTTGAATAGACTAAGAAGGGACTCCCCGTAATTCTGGGTTCGTGAGACTCTGGACGTGCCTTCCTTTTTGCCGAAATTTTTCAGCTTCATTATTTCTCTTGGTTTGGTGGGTGATTTTTCTTCTTTATATTAATGGCATTTCCAATAGACGGTGAGTCATTTTAGATTAAAACACAACAACCTGTCTAAAAAATAAATTCGTTTTAAAAATGACGAATGTAAAAGAATATCATATTTTCCGGTTTAGTCTCAGAACCTTTGTTTTCCGTAAAATTAGTTGTAATTTTCAAATTTTGTTGCACTGTAGTTACTGGATCTTTGTACACAATCCCGACAGCTCGCTCGCGGGCCAAACATCGGCGCAATGACGGATTGAACATCGGCGCAATCGCAGTGATGTGCCAAAATTATTTAATTGAAACATTTTGGAAAAAATGTACATTTAGAAGAATTGGCTTAGTAAAATGGTACGCAATTCCATTTCCTTTGGTAATTTTGGGGCTGGTTCTTTATAAAGCTATTTCAATGAAATTTTTTAGTTAGAGACAGTCAAGTTTAGGTACGATAAATGGTTCATGAAACGCCACTTTAAAAGTGTGTACATAAAATGCTGATTGGCGATCGCTTACGTGGACCGAATGTGTTTTCCCATGCAATAGTGGCTAATCTCAAAACATGTGACTTATGAAATATCACCCTTGCGTGTGTGAACTTATGTAAATGTTTCCCATTAATAATTTTACCTGTCACAAAGTGGTGTCTCTTAAATTTGAAGATAAAAATAAGGAAAAGAATTGATAGTGTCATTCTTTTAAGGCACATTAATATCAGGTAGCAATGTTGTTAGACCAAGACAAACTAACAGCTTCTACACATCTTCGAAGATAAATTTCATTTACTTGTTGTTAAATATTTTTTCGAATATCATTATTTTGCACAAGTAAAGAGATTTTCATTTAATGAAACTTTCAATCAAATTTTTAGTGACTAATGTTTGCGTCCTTCGTTAGAGTCTAAATTACTATAAATATTCCTAATTCAGTTGCTGTTTTGTAGCAGCAAATATTATCACACGTGAAGAAATTCAGACACATTAAGAAATACATGTTTAGATTAGAAAGACGGCAGATAAGACGAAGGTCTTTCTTAGATTAAAGAAGCTTTTTAGAATATAACAATTTCCTTCTCCAAATTACCTGTTCGTAAGAAATATATTCGCTGTGTCCGTGTGCTATTCCTGAGTAATTCCAGTGATGTTTGGTGCTTTGGCAACTATCAGTCTTTTAGCAGTAAGTTTTGTATAAGTTTTTTATACTGACTAGACATGTCAAATAGCTCAAGAAATGTGTTGTGTTCTTAAGTTGAATTGTGTGTAGGTAAAACAGTGTGAGAATATTCACATTTTTGCAATTACACTGTTTTAATACGTTTAATATTTGAAAACTGTCATGTTTTATATTTAAATACAGCTAACTCTTCATTTAATAGTTTGCTTCACATATATAATTTTGTAAATAAAACATTTCTTCTTCTTTTTCCTTTGCAAGGGTTGGGAGCCAATGGCCTTTCTTTTGAGTCTCGGAACGAAAGTAATTGAAAATGTATGAAAAAATTAAAAATTGTATGTAGAATCTAAGTACAACTTTTTATCAGGATAGGACGTGTGTAACATTTTTTCACATTTGTTAATTTTGGCAACTGGACGTACGCAGCAGAGCATTATTTGTAACATTTAACAAGGAAGAAGAAGAAATGATGGCGAACGATCCGTGGCCCGGATTTGATTGAATACTGCTCAGAAATTTGCCTGATATTGAACGGAGAAGCCAAGAAAGCGACTGATAAGCGAGAGTTAGGATACGCCTCCACACAGCAGCTGAATTCGGACTACTTAAATATACACCCGTGGACTTTACAAGAAAAAATTTCAAAATTTTGAAGAAACTTGTGCATTTACTTGTCCATCGATTTACCACGTTTGCTCACCCTTTAGAAAATTGTTACCAGACCCTGTTCACTAACTAAAGCAAAAACAATTTTTTGGGGCCAACTTCAAGCTTTTGCGAAATAACAAGATTTTGCCTAAAATATTAAAAATACAAAACATTGAAAAGCGCTTTCGTTTGTCAATCATCTGACCATCTTAAATCACCATCTAGATTATTATTCCCATGTTTACCCTAGAAGATGTAGGCGAAAAACCTATTCCAAGGCATCCAGAAAGCGTGAACCTGGCCCCCCAAAAAATCAAAAATGATTTTTTTTGTGCGTATGCGTTTGATCACACTTTGCCCACCCTTCAGAAAACTTTGACCTGCTACGCTTCAAACGTTATTGACGAGAAATTTTCCAGACATTTCTTAAATCCGCCAAATTAGATATTGAAACTTTTGAAATTGCAATTAGCAACTGAAAATTTTTATTTGCATTCGTAAGTCCATCATCACACAATGTTTGTCGAGCCTTTAAATATTTTACCAGGAACGGTTCAAACATTATTCGCAAAAGAATGTTTACCACAATATTTGGCACCTTGCCTAGAGCTTCCGTAACCAAATAACGCAACTTACATTTTGCTACATCGTAATTGAGCGAGGACCATACAATATCATTTTAGGAGGAAATATAACACCCCTACCATTTCTCTACATAATTTTGTCGATCCTTGGAACATCCACCAACATGTTACGAGAAGTAACGTCTGTTTCTTAAACAGCACATACTTTCTCGCCTTTAGTAACGGTTATATCATACAATTCTATCTTAAATAACACATCTCATACTTTTTGGTAAAATTCATTACAAATTCTAGGACAGAAATTAGACAATTAATACTCGATTTCATCATGTCACCACAATGGGATGGAATTCACAGAAACTCTCACTTACGTACTCAATGAATACGAGTAGAAAATTTAAAGAAAAAAATTGGTGCCGTTTTTTCAGAAAACTACGAGTAATTGTTTAAAAGAAATTGAAATTACTTGCATACTTCACATAAAATTACACCAAAACTACCCAAATGGCCGCAAAATTGTTTACGTTTCAAAAGCATTTGTGTTGCGCACCAAAAATGATGGCATGTGTTAAATACAATAGAATGTATGACCGTAGAATTGTATGACGTATCCGTTACTAAAAGGCGAGAGAGTATGTTTTCAAAGAGAACGTGAACACGTCATTACAAAAGCGTGAACATTACAAAAAGGCGGCAATCGTGAATTGCATTATGTTAAATATTTGAAAATAAATATTAATACAGTGAACAGTTTTACATAAATTGTAGTATATACATTTAATTAATTAAATAAAGTCAAGCAATTGCCCAGTAAGAAACACATTTAAAACAACTGTAATACGCGTTTTTTGCCATAAATAACACTCTACCACAAGCAATAATCTCCATATCTACATTTTAATCGTTTATTATAGTAATATTTAACACACGATGCAAATAATTTTCCACAGTAACAGTCTAATCTAGTTATTTTATTAGAAAAATAAATAATTTTAACACTACGTTTTAGAGTCAGTTGCACAAACACATCTCCGAGATAGCAGCTTTTAGTTGTGAAATATTTCTTCTTTCGTTTTTCAGATGAGCAAATACCTAAATACTACATGGTCACTGAACATGAATATATTTATATAAAAAATAGTTTTTATACATAAAATAATAAACAAAATTAGAGTATTTAAAGTTAATTTAGACACAATGAAAGTTTTCTTCTGCAGACATTATTTTCAAGCGCAGCTTAAGCAAATTAATGATTAGTGATCTTTTGTTTTGAGGATTACAATTCATTATTTCTCGCCAGTACGTATAACGTAAGGGTGATAATATTTTCAGTGTTCTGTACCGTGAATGTGAGAAAGTAGAGTATAACGCATAAACAGAAATAAAGGGAGCTAAGAAGAAAGTGCATTAGGTGAAAATTTGTAACTTTACTGTTTGCAATAAACTTAGAAGTGTGGTTACGAACGTACACCATCTTAACATAGACGCACGGCATAACAATATAGATACGCACGCAACCTATGATCCTAAAGGGTACTAAGACAGGAACATTATTAAAGTGATTATTATTATTAAATTATTAAATTGAACTCATTGAAGCAATAAAAGATGTCAATGCAGATATACTTGGTTTAAGTGAATTAAGAAGAAACGGCAATGAAATAATAGATCTCGAAGATGGCATAATGATTAGTTATAGCGGAGGAGAAAGAGGTAAAAATGGAGTTGGCTTCATTTTCTCCGCTAAACTAAAACAATATGTTATCGAAATAAAAGATATTTCAGATAGAGTAATTGTTGCAAAACTTGATATTAAAGAAACAACCACTTCAGTGAGCAAGTTTATGCTCCAGCCTGTGAAAGTACAATAGAAATTTTAAATCAAATTTATGAAGAAATAGACATGAATTCCTTTTTGGAAGACTTTAATAGCAAAATCGGTTGCATGGAAAATGAAAATGAACACTGTTTAGGGCCGTATGGCGATGGAAATAGAAATTCAAGAGGTGTAAGGCTAATATAATTCGCACAAAGTCAAAATCTACAAATAACAAAAACATATCTTAAAAAGACATGGCAAAATAAATTGACATGAGTAAGTACATGCGGAAAAATCAAAAATGAAATAGATTTTATGTATCTGGCGTGTAATGATAAAAAGTTTGAATTTGGACACCGACCACAGTATGATGAGGACAACGATGAACACCAATCAACAATTAAGAAGAAAAAGACTATAAATTCAAAAGAATAAAACCAAATTACATTGACATAAAGAAATACAAAGAGATCCTCAAAAGAAGATCAGTGAAACATCAGACAACAATAAAGAAAATAACATTCAAAGTTCGTATAAAAACCTAGAAGAATGGATAAAAACAGCAATATAAGAATCCAACACAACAATGATGTCAGATATTAACAAGCGGAAACTAAGTAAAAACGCATTGGACTTACTTCAAAAATGACAAGGAATACAAATAATGAGCATAATTAATATGTTATAAAAATATAACAGCAGTTGCAACACAAGTTTATGAAAATCTGTACAAATCAACTGTACACAGAAGGAAAAAGAATACCTAGAACAGGGGAGGGGGTGCATGAACGGACTGAAAGGCCCTTCACTATACAAAGTATTGTATACACCGCACCGGGCCGTGAGGTGCCCGGAGCGATGGCATGAGGAGGGCGTGAGGAGGGATGGCACTGGTTAAGGGAGGAGGTGGAGGATGACAAAATTAAGAGAATTGCATTGCACATACGATTTATTAATACTAGATTTCTATTCTACGTTGGTGGGCAGACATATGACAAAATAAATATATTAATTATAGAGAAATTAAATTAAATTAATGATACAAAATGGCTGGATTAAACGTTACTTCTATGAGAACTCATGTGAAGGTGACGTCGCCAAGGTTGGTCGAGCCACGCACTACACGTCCGTGGGTACAAGGCGTTGCCGAATACCTGGCTGTGTGGCTGCGGCATGCGTGGACCTCAGGGCTGCTTCTCTCCCGGGCGAAGCGGGAATGCAGTCCCACACAGTTCGCCGGTTACGGGGAGAGTCTGTCTCGCAGATTCACCACGGATCTGGCCCTAGGTGGGCCACGACAGCAGGAGTGTGCGTGTGGTAAACACGGTCTCTTGCCAGCAGGTGACTGACGGTGTGTGAGTAGGGTCTGCCCGTAACGCATTGTAGTACCCGCCG
This sequence comes from Gryllus longicercus, assembly GCA_038098605.1. Taxonomy (NCBI): domain Eukaryota; kingdom Metazoa; phylum Arthropoda; class Insecta; order Orthoptera; family Gryllidae; genus Gryllus; species Gryllus longicercus. Next base: position 1,255,607 of record JAZDUA010000071.1, on the reverse strand, counting down.
ATGGCAGATTCACGATTACATACGGTGACAAACCATTTAGTGGCAGCTCACCGATGACAGAGTAACGCACTCAACTCACTGATCTACGTGCCGAGGGCAGGTTTTTACGTGCGCGAATCGCAAAACGTGAAATGTGCTTGTGAGCGCGGAGACTACTCAGCGAAGAGGCGCTGGGAGGCGGTGTGGACTGCACCTCTCGCGGTGGTTCTAGCAAATCTGATCCGGGGACAAGTATACAAGAGGCTGCAGCCCCCTTCGGGGAAAGTGTGAGTGGCCGCCGGGTCGGGGGAGGCCGGTGGGCAGCAGTGGGTGCGGCGGGCGCACCCGGCAGGAGCGGCCGCCTCCGGAGGGAGGGAGCGACCACCCGCCTTTGCGCGGGGGCTTTGTGTCGTGGACGGAACAACAACCTAGCCTGTCAATGGCCACATTCTTAACACTCGAATCTAATGTTCGAATATCAGACATTATGGAAAGTGAAGTAAGGAAAGTAATTCAAGTTACGAAACAAAACAAATGCCTAAGAGAAGACTATGTATTGAATGAATATCTAAAACTAGGAGAGGAATCATTTATTAAATCCATGAGAGACCTATTTAATAAAATCATAAATAAAGAATAAATACCGTATGAATGGCAACATAATACATATTTTATTTCACAAGAAAGGATCAAAAGAAGATATCAATAATTATAGACCTATTTCCTTGATGTCAAACTTAAATAACATATTCTCAAAAATAATACTAGGAAGAATAACAAGAACAATAGAATTTAACCAATCAGTGAAACAAACAGGATTTCGTCCAGGTTATTCAACCACTGACCATTTGCGAACTTTTAATCAGCTAATTGATATATTCCAAGAACACAACCTCCCATTATATCTAGCATTTATAGAGTATGAGAAAGTATTTAGCTATATTTGAAAAATAAATCAAAAATCAAAACCGAAAGAAATTCAGAATAGAAAGAGGTGGATAGAAAGGAGTGACCAACTGACCCCAAGTTATTCATCTGTCTAAAATATCTATTCCGTAAGGTCAAAAGCAAGAATGGGGTGAAAATCGACGGGCGCAAACTATCTAATCTGTGATTTGCTGATGATACAGTATTATTAGGAAACATCAAGAAATACAAACTACATTCCAATATCTAAATACACACAGCAAGAAAATTGGGTTAAAAATAAACTTGACAAAACAAAAATAATGACAAATAGAGAAGATAAAGAAATAAGATTACAGAACAAAATAATAGAATACGTTCAAGAATATATCTATCTTGGACAAACAGTATCCTTTAACAATAAAAATAATAAAGAAATTAATAGACGCATTTCAGGAACATGGAAAAATTTCTGGAGCTTGAATTTTATTCTTTTAAACAAAAAAGAATAAGATAAAAATGAAAAGGGACATAATTGACACATGTATTCTGTGTAGTGTGTAGACTAGTATAGACAAGGTCTGTGACAAGGAAAATCAAAATGCTATTGGACGATGTCAAAGAAGCATAGAAAGAAAAATTCTTCGAATGTCTTTAGCAAATAAAATTAGAAATGAGCAAATAAGAAGAAGAACACAAATAAAAGATTCAATGCTGACTGCGCATCAACTAAAATGGAAGTGGGGAGGCCAAATGTCAAGACTCCAAGGTGACAGATGGACATCCAGAGCTACTTCCTGGGGCCCACGAATAGGAAAGAGGAACGTTGGTCGACAACATCGTAGATGGATCGATGACTTCCGGGAACTTCTAGATAATCAATGGTCAAGAGTTGCGAAAGTCCGTATAGAATGTTTTAAGACACACTCAGGACGAAAAAATTCAAAACATATTTTAACTTTCTCGCCTACCGAATTCTTCGTAAGGAGAGTAAGTTATGTAATAGTGCCAGAAATGGCCGAAATTTAACCAGAAAAAAACTTATTGCTGGGTTCGCGTAACGAAGAAGTAGAAAAAACCTGTTGCTAAATTTAGAAAAAAATCTGTAATTCGTGATGTAACCATAATCCATGTTTTGTTGATTATTCATACGGAAAAATCGTTTGATGGCAAAACGTCCGTCTGTCTGTCATTTCCTTAAAAATTGATATTTCTCAGTAGATCTAAATAAAGGGAGTTTCAAACGGATATTTGGAATGTTGAGGGTACTTCTAATGAAGCCCCAAACACATTTTCAAAATTTTCTCAAAAACGGCTCGAAATATTTTAATTAAATTTTGTTGATGAATAGTGCAAAGAATGTTTATGCAGAGAATGGTTCAGATCTCATTTTTACTGACTTCGCCTATTTTTCGAAAATTGCAAAGAATTTATTTAAACTAATAAAATTGAAGATAGAGGTTTTTGGCTCAGACAATGTTTGTTGTTTAAAATTAGGATCATTTTTTTGTAAAAGAGAAAGGAAATAATGAACTTTTTTTGTAAAAGTTAGTAGTTTTGGGGTAATTTGTGCTTGAAATTAACGAATTTTTACTTCTCAAAAACTGTACTTCTTAAAAAGTACTTGAAAGTCTTTGCCATTTTATCACCATATATTTTTCGGTTCGGCATAGTTCTACCCACGGAGTATAATCCACTCACAAAACGTGGATTATAACTACGGAACGTGTTAGACGAAGCAATTTACTATGAATTGAAAAGAGATTTATCTACTTTGTCGACACCAAGACTCTACCATACAAGTTTATTCGTCACAATATTGCTTATTTGCACTGCAGCAGTACATTTTTTCTCTTTACTACGCAATAGCATAACAAAAGTGCATTGCGGTGCCAATTCCGAGGGTCGATTTTTTGTTTCTGAAGAAGTTTATTTTCATAAAAAGTTGAGTGTTTTTATGAAAAAGTCGCCTGTTCTTCTCAACTCCTCAGTGCTGGAAAAGTTGATGGCATAATATGTTCCCATGGTGAACAGGTGTACGGGTGGGTGAGTGTGGGGGCCCAGGATGAGCCCATAGTGAAGGTGGAGCAAGGGCAGCTGCGAGGGAGAGAAGCGACCTCTGTGCTGGGGGAGAGGTACTACAGCTTCCAGGGCATCCCGTACGCCAAGCCGCCTCTGGAAGCGCTCCGCTTCAAGGTGAGTCAACCCTCTAACCACCAGTAAAGTTGATTTTTACGTTACTAGAATTACGAATCTAAAATTAAATTTAAGTGCATCATTGTATGATCGTAAGAATTTCAAATACGAGATTAAAACAGTGGACAATTTGAACATAATTAACAATTTCGCTTAGACAAAGTTTGTGGATTGAAATCCTGAAACAATTAATCTTTATTAAAAGGTAGAATCACATTTTTGTGCATCAATAATATAAAAATCCTTTTTCTTTGCAAATAATAATTCTTAAAATGGTATTTTTGAAATAGACATCGTATTAGTTGTATGGCGCAGGTGATAACATAGCCGCATATGGGATGAATAATGCTGTGTTATCGTTAGGGCTCGTAATTATTCACCATCGCCAGGGGGCGTTCTGGCAATTTTTTTTTTCATTAAAAAGTTAATTTTGATCTAATGTAAAGCTTTTGTGAACATTTACTTATCGTCTTGCTACACATCTGAAAAATACATGTGCATGTATATAAACACAAATAGAATATGATGTGACCGGGAAAGGCTGATAAACTTGAACACTCAAAGTCAAATATATTTATTACATTCAATGTCCAAAATCGGACAGTTACAAGCCAGATCGCAGGTAGCCAGAAGATGTAAAAAAACGAAGCAGAGTTTACACCAGAGTACGCTCTTCCAAATGAACGCGGGTCTCGAAGAGCGCCCGGCCCACCCGCCCCCGCCACCGCCGTCGCCAGAGGACGGGGGCGCATTTCTGATATTCGAAACCAGAAAGTGTTTATCAATCTTTCCCTTTTTCTATGAAAGGCTTTTCTCGTGTCCAATGAGTACCTTTTCCTGAAATGACCGCGCCAGCTAAAGAACCGTTGTAACATTTAGTTCCGGTCTTTTGTTGTCACACTAACGATTTTGGTACCTTCTTTAAAATCCATCAGAAGCGCATCAGAAGTGACGAGCTCACATTGTTTGAAAATCGGAGGAGTCGCGACCATTTTCGTAGTGCCGAGAAGCTAAGCAATACGCGTAGTTAGTGGTACATTGGCAGCAAGCAATTACCATGTAGTCTATTTGAACCAGCGCTCTGAGACGCGGAGCAAAAACGCAGAAATCATGAATGACGGGATATTCGCAATCATTGTAAATTTCCCGCTAGCCACTAATTGTTGTCCTCTGACTGCATTAAAAAACCGCCATATCTGATGGAACTTCCGGCAACACTGCCTAAAACAGAAAATTACGATAAAGATAACTGGAATCGATGTAACATTACTCCTATTCGGTAACTAATTAAATCTAAATTGTATGACTTCCGAAAATTTAAATATTGTTCATTTTGACATTTCACAAGGAAGAAGGTAATTAATAAGTATTCAAAACTCATAAAATACAAAATTAAAAAAGGATAAAAACGAGCGCGACCAACAAAATACTCTTTCCGTTCAATTTGTGTCCTCAATTTTTGCCGCACTTCAAATTTTGCCGCTGTAAGCACCTGTCTACTATGGCTATGCGTAAATCCGCTCCTGACTGAAGAACCACTTTTCAACCACTTTTTTGTTACCAGGACCGGCAATAAGAATTTTTCTGTCGAAAACTTGCCCTTTTTTTCAAAGCGTTCAGTCTGTCTCAGTCAGTCTGGCTCTCTGTCTGTCTCTGTTTGTCTACCTATGTCTGTTTGTGTGTCTGCCTATCTGTCTCTGTCTGCCTGTCTCTGTCAGCCTGTCTTTGTCTGCATCTGTCTGTCTCTGCATATCTATCTGTCTGTCTGTCTCTGTCAGTCTCTGTCTCTATCTCTTTCTGTCCTTGTCTGTCTGTCTCTTTCTGTCTCATTCACTCGCCGTCTGTCCTGTCCTCCTCGGCGTCGCCCTGCGTGACACAGCAACGCCCAGCAACAATGAAGCCCAATTAGAACTTACTTCGAATGAAATTTGATTTAAAATGAAGGTAAATTTTATACAGCAGCGCCATTTAGTAGAGTTACAACACAATTAACAACAAAACCTTTCTCGTGAAGAAAACGTGTAGATGTGCCATATTTTATGGAGAACGGGCACATGGTTCTACCGCACCGCTGCTGTCAGCATTAGAAACCTGTCTCATAGCGACAGGGAAAAAATTATGATTGTGGTGCATCTACCAGAATATTATTTAAAAACTTTATTTTCTGTATTTGTGTTGTATTAATCTTTACAGAATTCGCGAGGACACTTCGTCAAATCCAGAAGAAGAGTCTGTAAATACTTCGTATCTAACTCTGGTTTGTGGAATCGATGTCGTTTACATGTCGCTGAATTCACTTTTATTAGTATAGATTAAGTTACGTTTTTAAATCCGTTGCGTAACAAAGTCATAAGCCTTTTTTGTCGATGATCATGGAGATGTATCTTTGAACATTCAGTCGTACGTCAAGTTAAGTAGTAAGTCATTGCCGTCTATACCTATCGGTCAAGGTTTCAGAGTTGTTTGTATTTGCGGTTTCTAGACGGTGTCCATTCAGATGATGTTTGTTTATTTATATTTTTTAAATTTACTACAATAGATTTTATAAAACTTTGAATATTTAGGCAACATAACCCACAAACATAAATAGTGAAATCCGTCCATGATGCCAGCTTGCAAGCACCAATTGGTATTTGCCACAAATAAAGACTTACCCTACAGAAATAAATATATCTTAACCTATTTATGTTAAAATCTCAATTTTCTTTTTCTTTAATTAAACAACGGTATTCCGAAAAACGACGTACATACGTAAATACGTAAACATGTTGACGTAAAACGCACGTGACCCCACACGTGTTTCCCACGTGCCTCCTGCAGGACGCGCAAGATCCCGATGCGTGGGACGGCGTGCGCGACGCCACCGCAGAGGGCTGCATGTGCACCCAACTGGACAGGAACGACTTCCAGTACCGAGGCTGCGAGGACTGTCTCTTCCTCAACGTGTACACCCCCAAGCTGCCCCAGAAGGGGGCCAAGCCTCTCCCCGTCATGTTCTGGGTCCACGGGGGAGGCTTCGTCTTCGGCGCGGGCAACGCCGACGTTTATGGGCCAGACTATCTCATGGAGGAGGGTGTCGTGCTCGTCACCATAAACTACAGGTTGACCTGCTTCGGTGAGTACATTGACTTCACGACTCACACTCGTTCTCATAAATGTCCCAAATAGCTTATTATTACAACTGTACAGATGTAAATGCAAATATTGGAGGATAAAAAGCAAAAATAACTACTATTATCAATTCTGAATAAAAGCACAATCGAGACCATGTTGGTTTATAATATTATCTATACATTTAAAACACTTAGGGTTTTCGTTTCGAAAGGAATTTCACCATTCTACTCTTACAAATTTCGTAATTTTTCTCTAAACGTTAGTGACTTCTAGATATGTTTTATAATCAAATTTCTGCAATGAAATTGTTGTCGTATATTTACTATGTCGCATTGCACAAGTATGAATGATCCACACCACTTTTGTTATACATATGGGAAATTCATATTGTCTAAGCAGAGGAGTGATGTTACAGATTTTGTAAAAAGATCATATATTGCCTATTTTGAAATCAAATTTGGGAACCCAATTAAACCGTGGGCACCCTACAAAGTTTGTAGAGTATGCAGTGAAGATTTTCATTTGGGTCAACGACAAAAGATAACTATCTTTTGGAATTCCTACGGTTTGGAGAGAGTAGTCAAACCATAGTAATGATGGCTCTCTTCGTGTGATTAAAGAAGTACAGCTCTAAAACCAAAAATCAAATCGTTTATCCATTTGTTCGGTCAGCCATTTTACCTGTCTCCCATGGACCTGATGTACCAACCCCTGTGCGACCAGACAATCTTGAACAGTTTTCATCCGAATCTGAAGCTGAAGTGGTGGAAATTGAGACGAGTGACAGTGACTATCTAATAGGAGCGTCTGCTGCAGGACGAAGATTATTTCGCCAGCGTGAATTAATTGATTTGTTGAGAAATTTTGCTCTATCTAAACAGCTGAGTTTTTGGGTTGTAGACTCCAAGAAAAAATCTGCTTTGTTCAGACAACGCGAATTATAATTTTGAATTTGCACACCACCAATATTGCATACATCCGATATTAAACTTGAATATTGCAATAATATGAAAGAACTTATCACAATATCATTGATTGTTAGTGATTCCGGTCGCATCAACTACTATGGGCATTAGTCCCGTGTAGTGCATGTTTTGATCGGGAGAGGGCAGTAGCCTTCCCTCGCTAGATAGCGAGATCCGGCGCCGACCTACCGTCGGCTAACGGGATTTTTCCCAACCAGATATCTCCCACCAGCGGGGCACCGACCCAGCCGGCACAAGCTCTCAGTTCCCGACCAGTCTCCCGGCGTGTGTGGTAGTGTAGTGCATGTTAGTGTAAAAGTGTGTAAGGGGTGAGGATATGACACGGAAGAGGTTGGAAAGATCGCGTGTGGTGCGTTTGTTAGGGTACTGCACGCGCATTATTATATTAAGCAGATGCTCGCTGTTTTCCACGGACGCGGATATAACCTTGTGCTAGACAGGCATTGAAAAGTTCCAGGAGAAATTCCACCCCTTTGTCGCCAACGACTCTCAAGTGGGCGACGGTGATGCCGTCAGGGCCGCATGATTTTTTTGGGTTGAGGCGGCGGAGCACTCCGCGGAGCTCTCCGTCCGTCACGCGACGGGCTGATGTATTCGGTGTGACTGCCAGGAGGCACCGTAGGCGCTCCGCAGTCACGTGGGCATCGCTGGCTCCGGCGTCGTTGGGTCGGAACTGCCGCTCGAGCGAGTCAGCAAAGACTTCGCTTTTAGCAGCATCGCCCCACACATACACCAATGCCGGAGGAGGTTGACCAGGGAGCCTTGGGATGTCCGCGTTGGTTTGAATTGGGTGATTTACTCCTGGTTGCCGCCCCAGCGCTTTGGATAAGCCCCATAGGCGTTTATCGTGGAGATTGCGCTCTTCTATTGTACTTTTCCACTGAGCGTTTCTCTCGTCTCTCAGAAACGCACGGAATTCTGGTCTCAGCGCTCTCGCCCGCTCCCCGTCTGCGGGATCACCAAATCGGCGATGATGCATTACTGCTCTGCGGAGCGCTTGCTGTGTCCATCTTTGCTCCTCTGTGAGCTCGGGACGAGAATCCGGCACGCGCGTCACTTTCGCGACCTTTTTGTAAGCGGACACAACGGTGTCAGTGAACAAGGTCACGGCAGATTCTATATCCGTTTGTCAACAGCGGTCTCTGCTCGAGTAAATCGCTCACTTGAACTTGATAACCGATCCAGTCAATACCGCGCTTGATAACTGATCCAGTCAGAATTGCGAGACAAATTCTAGATATCATCTCTTGTAGAAAATCTGGTAAGGGTGGAACAATCGGTGGCCTTGATGAACCCCCAAAAGGAAATTAGTGGTGCTACAACACGTACTTTCTCATGATATTGCTAGTAGCTGTGTAATATTATAATAAGGCAATTTGTCTCATACTGGTCAATTTGAAAAGACAAACCATTTGGAAAATTCTTAAATAAACGAAGCGTGAAAAAATATATCTTTTTTAGTTCAAACGTTCAAACGAAACAGCTCTCTGCCACTGAATTCATTGTATTGCGGAGAGTCTCATCACCTTCCGCTCGTCCCAACCCACCCCTTTGTCATGGGAACTGAAATACCAGCGCACGAAGAGCAGTACGGAGCCGCGCCCGCCTCCGCCACCCCTTCGTCCTCGTCAACTTCTGCCTGTGGACTGCCTTTCAAAACGGGAAGGGGCCCTCCCAATCCCCGTCTCATTCTGTGTTCCTGCCGATTGTCGGACGAAGAAGCGGAACAATCGTGTTAGAAATGTGTTGTGGTTTATTTGCGTAATTTAAGATTATTCAATTAATGCAAATTAAGATTATGCAAATTAATTAAGATTATGCAAATCTTAATTATGCAAATTAAGATTATTCTAAATGATCTCGCAGCAACAAGAAATATTAATATCGATTGATATCGATGAAGATAGCTTTTTATGTGTATTGTGCGACTGTTCATTTATCGAATGTAAGTATTGACGTTCTTCTTTCTGTGAAGAGTTTGTGATATAACCTACAAAATCTGTAGAATCAGTAACATGCAGAATCTGCAACTGTATGTGAAATGAAACTAATTACTTGATATTCTAGGCGATTAAATTGCACGCGTGTACCTGTCATTTCGGTAATAAAGTTAAATAATATTCTGAAGAATATGGTTATGCTTTTGCCCGATTATGTGTTTTTGCGTGGAACACTTTAAGCAGCTTTGTCAAGAGTAAAAAGCTTGTGTAATCTTTTTGTGACTATCAAAGAAAGCGAGTAGCTAACTGTCAAGAAAAGTTGTATAATTACTTCAAATGCTGTTTTTAAGGAAGTGTTGTGAATTGTTTCAAGAACATGTCTATAACACTGAATAAGCCTTTATTTAAAATTTGTTCCAAATGTCAATTTCAATGTTCTTTATTTTAATTTTAAATTCTATAAGTACATTGGAAGTTACGTTTTTATTTTTTTTATACAAATAAACACGTTTTGTTAACAATTTCCCTACTTAATATAAAAAAGAAAGTATAGGGAAGAGGGTGGAATTTAACATGCAGGAGTTCTTGCATGCTGCCTATTATTATTATTATTATTATTATTATTATTATTATTATTATTATTATTATTATTATTAGATGATGTGAGGGGCGAAAGGACTAAGGATGATGGTAGGAGGTGTTAGGTGGGTAGCGGGAGGTGTTCATGGGATTTTGGAGCCATCCCAGTATTCGCCTTGTGACTGATGAAAACCACGAAAAGCCCAGTCAGGATGGCCGGCCCGGGGATCGAATCCAGACCTCCCGATTCCGAATCCCGCACAATGCACTGAGCTACTTCGCTCGAATAAGTACAGTAATGAGACATTCAACAAAACTCCTTGATTTTTACACTGATTACTCTTCATTCCCACATCTTATTATGCAGAGCGAAATCTATTCGTTTTCACATAAATCAATTCAAGACCGCAATTTAAAATCGGTTTGAAATAAATTATAAAATGTCAATTTGTAAATGTATAAAAACGCTACAGTGTAAGAAACGAACAAATAAATATGAAATAATACTCAAATTATAACTTACAAAGCATCTTGCAGGAATTGTCTCTATTACGTTCACGAAGCGCAGTCAATTCGGAGCGGTCTATTATCGTTTTCGCGAAATTACACCAAAAATGCTCTTAATTTCAAAAAATTCAAGACAACCTTATTTGAAGATTCGTTTTTTTATGAACACTTTTCATTGAGAAAAAATGTATCTTCACAATTGTAGTTGTAAGAAGGCGCCGACATTTTTTAAATAGCTTTGAACTTTCGCAATAGCAGGCTTTTCAACAAACATGAGGCCTGCACAATTCTCTTAAGCGTCCTTTATGCTAAGTTCCCAATTTAATAAAATGATATTCTGCATTTTTTAAGAAAAATGGTTTAATTAAAATAAAAATTATCTGTTAGACTTAAAATTTCCCAAAAAAATTAAGTTGTTCTCTATACAATTCAAGAACAAAATTTAATTAAAAACAATGAATTTATTTTTTGGAGATTCAAAAATGTTCCACATGATTGATGAAAAGTACTCCCCAAAATTAAAACATCGATTTCAATTTCAAGGGGCCGTGAAACCATCTATATTGTTCGAGTAATATCAGTTTTGGAGAAAATCAGCTGAAGCCTCCGGACATTTTCAAAATTTTCTCAAACACGGCTTCAATTTTTTTCTTTAAATTTCGTGTAAGAATAGAGTAAAATACTGTTATCAGAGCGACATAGGTTCGATTTTCACGGTTAACTCAAAATTTTCGAAAATACGCAACAGACCGATTTTTTCGGCGTCTTTCTACAATTACAATATTGATGATAAAGATTTTTCCTTCAAATAAAATTTGTTGTAGATAGTTATTTCAATAAGGTCTCGTATTTTTTTTTTGAAAATTTTAGTAGCTTTCGTGCAAATAGCGAGCAATTTGTGCAATTTAAAGAAAATACAAAAATAAGATTTTCTCAGAAAATGCTTCAATTTTTTTCGTAAAGATAGTGCTAAAAGCACTCTATAAGATGACATAGACGCCATATTCCTATATTATTTTGTTGTGGTTTTTTAAATTACAATGTAGTTTTTTTGACTCATCTCTCACGTTGTTAATATTTATACCAGCGGCAATTTGTTTACATATTTATGAGTACAAGTAATTGAAATATAGTCAAATACTGTTTCTCGAAAACTCAACAGTTTTTGGAAAACTGGTTCAAATATCGTTATTTTCAGAAACACTCAAACGCTATTTTCTGTATTAATTGGTTTCAATGTTTTCTTCAAACTTTTCGAACTGATAGTGCGTAATTCCAGAATTCATAAATACTATTACATTTTTGAGTTAATATGGTTCAATGACCTCGAATGAAATGTTTCGAAAACTCAAAAATTTTCTGATAAAACAGCTTCATAATTCGAATTTACAGTAGATATAAAAACATCTCCACATTTTTCGAAAAAAACTGCCATTTAGGACGAAGATTTACAGTTATTTAATATTCCTAAAATAATATTTCCATTCTACAATTTGGAAACCGAAAAGCTTAAAAGATTTTTAAAAAATGTTCTTTTGATGGCGATAGATGGCAGCAGGCCAGTGTATGTGGCAAGTCCGAATAGCTAGATGAGATAAAAATAAATAGAAAACTAATTCGGGAGAGTCTGTCTCATTCTGTAGCACCACTAGTTTTAAAAAATCCTACGAATGGTTAAGACGCTACTGGTGTTCACGGACGGACGTTTTGCCGTCAATTGATTTTTCTGCATCAAGAACCCACAAAACACGAATTCTAGCTACACCACGTGTTAGAAGATATTTTACTTTATCGCACTTACTAACGTAAGAAGAGAAAGTTTTGTAATCGTGTGCTGGAAAACAGCAAATTTTCCACACAAAAGCTCTTATTGTCGGGCCCCGGTAAGGAATAAGTGAATCCAGTTGAGGAATATATAAAAAGAATGTTTCTAACACGTGTAGCTAGATATGTTTTGTGGGTCCTGAATTTCGAAAAATCGAATGACAGCAAAACATAGGTCTGTCTGTCCGTCCATCGTTTGTGCAGAACACCAGAGTCAACGCACCGTTCAGGTGATTTTCTCCAAGATTTTCCTAATCGATCTAGCTGATGTCACTGACCAGGAGTTGAAACCATTATTTTAATTTTCGAGGGTACTTTCCCTGAAGCCTCTGAGACATTTTCAAAATTTTCAAGAAGATGGATTTTTTAAATTAAATTTTGTTGTTAAATAGTCCAAAAAACGTTTAAGAAAATGGTGCAGGTCTCATTTTCGTTGACATTCCCGAGTTTTCGAAAATTGGAAAATTATTTTAAAACTATATAATTGAAAATAAATATTTTTGTCTCAGACAGTATTTTGCACAAAATTAGCTCTTCAAAAAAGGTTTTGTAAATTTTTTTGAAAAAATGAGTCGTTTTTGCGATAGAAATTTACAAAAAAAATTCTCAAAATCCGCTCCAAATGTTTTCTTTAAATTTTCTCCACAATTAGGAACGGTAAGAAATATAGCGCTAGTCTCATTTTCGGATATTGCTCGACTTTTTCGAAAATTGCAAAAAGACATCGAATCTAGAAAATTGAAGATGATATCTTTGCCTGAGACAAAGTCTGTTGTACAAAATTAGCTCTTCATAAAAGTTCATGTACAATTTTACGAGTAATATCTGCTTGCAAGTAATGAAATATGACCAGATCCCACACCTACTGCGGACTACTTTCCATTTATGGCAAAAATGGCGCTTTTAGGAAGAATTGATGGGAAAATAACTTCCCATCGCTGCATGCGCGCTTTGTTGTCAGCGCTTATCGACTGAGATGTGATATAGACAGACATGTGGTATAATATTATTATATAACCGTTACTATGGGGCGACAAAGTGTAATTAAATAAATCACTTTTTCCCTTTTTTCTCAGGATTTCTATTCTTGAAGAAGGCTGTCCCTGGAAATGCTGGGTTGAAGGACCAGGTGAGAGCTTTGCGATGGGTGAAGAAGAACATTGCTGCCTTCAACGGTGACCCCAACAAGGTCACCATTTTTGGTGAAAGCGCTGGAGGAGCATCTGTCCACTGGCATATGATGTCACCCATGTCAGAAGGTCTGTGCAGATAATTGCAATGAAAGTGGCGTGAATGCTTGTAGTGTTAGAGCAGTATGATTGTGCAGGGATTGGATTTTATTATTTTCATTAGTGAACCCTTGATTGACGCACAAGTCTGATCTAGGTCTCCCCAATTCTGTTGATAATATTCTGTATTCATAATTCAAGTTTCTGTTTTGTAATTATGGTTTTCTAAAGACAGCCCCGATCAATTTTTGTTTCCAAAACTGTACTTCTTTCTTGTCTAATGAGGGGGGCACCAAACTTTAGGAAGGATAAATGTATAGTATGTAAATGTATTACAAAACGAGAGAATGAGTCATCAAAACGACTACAGAATACTACTCTCTACAGATACCTCTCCTATGATCAAGCTAAATTGCTGAGTAATGTACAATTGTATACTTTTTCCTGCAATCAAAATAAATCTTGAGTACTTATTTTGACTACTGCAGGGTAATGGCATACCATCCCCTCGACATTATACAGAACCATACGTGTTTGTTCTACCAGCGGGACATGCACAACACATGCATTTCTTCTGGCATCAAACTGAACCCTCACTGCTTCTTAGTTCTCCCTTTAACTTGACAAATCGAAATAACTCAAAAAATGCGCCTCATACAAAAAAATGTCTGATACAAAAAATAAGTATTAGCAAATGGGATATCTGCCTGACATAAAATCAAGCCTCGCCAAGGGGCGGGGCGGGGGGCAAAATAGAAATCTTCAAAGGGAACCCACATTTTTTATTGCATCTTCAAATTTTACACAAAAATACATACATTTTGTCTAAAACATTTTTGGTGACTCGTGATAGATGGCGTCGTAATCTCAAAAGTAAGATTTTTGCACTTATCGAGAAATTACACTTTGGAATGAAAAATAAAGAAACACTTGCTCAATAATTTTTAAGCAAACTTTCTAATGATTACAGTTAAGTCCCCACCTCACCCTCAGGGGTTGGGGTGGGGGTTAACGTAGAAATCTTAAACGGGAACCCCCATTTTGTTCAATAAAGAATTAGATTGTGGTATGCGTGCCACCAGTCCAACCCTCAGCAGACGGGTCCAACTGTCAACGCAGACATGACCACACCCTTTGCAGTGCCCCAAAGTCGAGCTAACAATGTGGACGTCGCTGTCCTGTCGGTACTATCATGCGCACTAATGTGCTTATCTCATGCTGTGGTCACATTGTGTTGTTCTGTACCAGCTCGTCTCTAGTCCTCTATCCACTGGTTCTCCCACGCATCGCTCGTTCTAGCCGCAGCGTCACAGAACGACAAACCCGCTTCCCGGAGTCCGATTATTCTGCCTCGTTCGAACTCACACAGATGTTTATATTGCGCTCTTTGGCGTCGACGAGTCGACCGGCACTTGCTTGCAGGTTTCCACGTCGTTTGACGGCTGTACACCGACTGCGTGAGGCTTAACACAGACTCGACTTGTCACACAAAGGAGGGCGCTGCCAGGGCAACCCTATGAAAATATAATTACTTCTTATGGATATACTGTTCTACACATCCACTGATTTTTAAGTGACTCCGACCATTCCTTCTTGGTGTTGCAATTTTCACAAAAAACAGTATTTATACCCTAAAACCCTCAGAAGGATGTTCTCGATGCCATGTTAGCGCTCCTTTCTTCCACACACTCTTTACTGGTCGAAATACAGCGACATCTGCTGGTTGGTGAATTCTTGTGGCGTTTGGATACAGTGCCATTAAAATTATTTGTGATTCAGAACAGAGCTCACTCGCCCGTAAAGTAAAGTGGCTTTTGTTACCATCCACTAAAAAAGAGAGAGATTTTCTAGTAAAGGACAGTCTAAACCAATAGTTTGCAAACTGAGTGCACTTGATCGAAGGGAAGAAGTCTCAATTACATATACAACAGATTTACTTGTTCACCGTGAGAATTTATTTGTCTTCAGAGCGTCTTCATTCGCCAAACTCAGTGTTATTTAACAATCTGAAATGGTTTTAATACTTTTTTATGACGTTTCTTTGCTTTTCGAGCATTTTCAAAACATTTAAGAATATTTTATTGATTATCTTTTGGAGATGTTTTGGGTCAACAAAATTCGTCCCCTAGTGATGGGCTCTGTGCCCATCACTGATAAAAATATTTTTAAATGTATATTTTTTTCTTAACAGTGCAAACAATATTCGAAAATTAACATTACAGCGATGCATAAAGAATAAATTGCTCAAATTACAGTGATGGGCTCTCCATACTCAATATTTTCCTGCACGTCAGAAATATTTAGTTATGAAAACACGAGAGATGTCATTGATGTGCAGCTGAAAGGGTTTAGTTGATATAATACATATTGGATGGTTGGCATTTGAATCCAGTTTAAAAAGGTAAACCATTTGGAACTTTTAATACATTGAATTCTTGTCATGACATCAAACTGAACCCTGACTGCTTCTTGCTGCTAGTGCTGTGTGATTCACAATGTGCTATCAAAGTGAATCTAAGTTTTTTGAACGTCGGTGGGAATATTCATTTGCCCGTTGTCTAAGGCTTGTTCCACGGCGCCATCGCCGAGAGCGGAGCCATCTTGAACTCGTGGGCACTGGCGTGGGCGCCGTACGAGACGTCGCGGCGGTTAGCGAGTGCGGTTGGCTGCACTGGAGACGACGACGACGAGGTGGTGGAGTGCCTTCGCCAGGTTGACGCCATGGAGTTGGTGAGGGCCACTGAGGAA
The DNA here is from genome assembly GCA_038098605.1 of Gryllus longicercus. Classification (NCBI taxonomy): domain Eukaryota; kingdom Metazoa; phylum Arthropoda; class Insecta; order Orthoptera; family Gryllidae; genus Gryllus; species Gryllus longicercus. The sequence continues at coordinate 1,239,599 of JAZDUA010000071.1, read as the reverse complement.
GAGGCTCCGACGCAGAGGGTGAGATTGAGCGTAAACAATTTATTTTGCTTTTCGTGAACAATTACCTAATTAGCCAGTTTATGTTCACATTATCCGAATGTCCGAAGTCAAACAGCTTTCAAGTATCCGTACTTCGTACTTAAGACATATGAAGTGCACATTAGACAATACCACAGGGTGGCTCGGGTAGATGAGATACGTCTCTGTATCGAAAAAATGAAATTATCAATCTATACAAGTGAGTGTTGGTGTATTTAAAAGCGGTAAACTCCGGCATCGTGTGACCGATCCCCATGAAAGTTAGCACATCTAGGTGTTTTTTAACCGAGAAGGTTTATATGCTGTAAATTTTGCTCTAACCCTAATAAAGGGTGCTGCAGAACAAAATTGCACTTTATTTTACTTCAATTTCCATTCCAACTGCGATCAACGTGAGTTTCATTCTGATGTTGCCGTGTGACGCAGGCCAAGGCCCAGTTGAAACGGACGGGCGCGCGTGACAGAGTGAGACAGAGGGAGGAGAGATGCAAAGAGTGATGGAGGCATAGAGAGAGAGAGTGACGGCGTGCGTAAGAAAGAGTGCGAGAAACACAGAGTGACACAGAGGGAGAGAGGCAGACAGATGGAGAGAGACGAGACAGAAACGAAGAGCGAGACAGAGGGACACAGAGAGAGAGAGAAAGAGAGAGAGAAATAAACAGGCAAAGATAGGGAGAGACAAAGACAGATACACATACACAAATGTACACATACACACACACTCATATATATTCATGTATGTGTGTGTGTGTGTGTGTAGTGAAGTCATGAGTACTCACAGCGAACACAGCTTTCGTATATGCAGTTATATATATATATATATATATATATATATATATATATATATATATATATCTTAATATATATAAATCTCGTGTCACAATGTTTGTCCTCAATGGACTCCTAAACCACTTAACCGATTATAATAAAATTCGCACACCATGTGCAGTTCGATCCAACTTGAAAGATAGGATAGTTTAAATCTCAAATTATAGTCGCAATTTTAATTTATTGCTAATTATTTGTCTGAATAATTGCTAATTAATTGTTGTAATAATTGTAGATAATTGTGACTGTCAAATAATAACAGACAAATAATTAGCAATAAATTAAAATTGCGACTATAATTTGAGATTTAAACTATCCTATCTTTCAAGTTGGATCGAACTGCACATGGTGTGCGAATTTTATTATAATCGGTTAAGTGGTTTAGGAGTCCATTGAGGACAAACATTGTGACACGACATTTATATATATTAAAGAAAGATTACAACAATCAGCTAGCTGACCCGGCCACGCGAAGCTGTGGCTTTCACCACGAAAGAGACCCTGCGAAAGATACCCCAGAGAATCTGATGGAATCATCGTCAATTATTTGTCTGTTATTATTTGACAGTCACAATTATCTGTTAACTCCAAATGATTCTAACAGATGTCGACACCTTTCGACTGGGTTGAGTAAGTAATCAATAGATGGCGCTGCTATGGTAAAAAATCAGCTCCAAGAATCAGGACAGCAGAAGGTCATGCACAAGAATCTCAAGAACAGTGTAACGAACGTATTCAAGAGAATATCATAAGAACATTGTGACACGAGATTTATATATATTAAGATTATTTAACCTTCATTTAAAATTATTTTGCACTTATTATTTCAATGTGCTATGATAACATGTTTTTCAGTTCCTCTTTCTAATATTTAAACGATTATTATTATTTTCAGTCAAATGCCACCGAAAAAATCTAACCTCAACAACGCGAGCAGCAAAGGGTCACGACGCAAACGTGTTGAAAGAGCTCAGCAATTACCAGAACAAATCGAAACAAGACTCTGGTGACTTCCGGCAGACCTTACCGGTTATACCTCGCTCTACTTTCGCGGATGAGATTAATGCATGTTTGAAACAATCATTCTTATGGCGAAGTGTTGAAACACTTCGATTGACCATAAATATGCGAGTACAATTGCAAAATGATCCATCAGCACAAATATTTTCCGAACAACTACTAGATATTGGGAACGGTAAAATAGAACTGCAACCAAATACGCAATGCATTAAACTACCAGACAATTTTTGCACTGTTGTTCAGGATAAAAATAAATTGATTCAGAGTATTTTCCCGGATATACAGAATAATTATTTGAATCATGAATGGCTAAGTCAACGGGCGATTTTGGCAGCCAAAAACGTTGATGTTGACGAAATTAACTTCCAGATACAACAGTTATTACCAGGCGATATGATGTCTTTTAAATCAATCGATACTGTTGTTGATGAAAATGAAAGTGTAAATTTTCCGATTGAATTTTTAAATTCATTAGATATCCCTGGAATGCCACCACATAATCTTCGATTAAAGATTGGTTCCCCTATTATTCTCCTCCGTAATTTGAATCCACCTCAATTATGTAACGGTACGCGTTTGGTCATCAAAAAGATCACCGGAAACATTCTTGAAGCAACCATTTTGGCTGGGAAGTTTAAAGGAAAAGTGGTCCTGCTGCCACGTATTCCGATGATACCATCAGATTCTACCATACCCTTCAAAAGGCTACAGTTTCCATTTCGTTTAGCTTTCGTCATTTCTATAAATAAATCTCAAGGTCAAACAATGTCCATTTGTGGTTTAGATTTGGAAAATCCATGTTTTTCTCATGGGCAACTATATGTTGCGTGTTCACGTGTTGGGAAACCGTCTAATCTATTTGTGTTAGCTAAAGACAGGTTAACCAAAAACATTGTGCACCGATTGGTGTTAAATTAAATTGAATTTGAAAGTATTTATAATTGAATAGTACTTATATTTGTTATACAAATTAAATGGAAATAAAATGGAAATAATGTCATTGTACTAAAGGGTTATAGTAGTAGAAAGCCAAATAATGAGATCACCATATTTTTTTACAAATACCATCTGTGTGAAAAAGCATAGTGGACTCCGTGACTGATGTTCTCTTATTGTTCCTCTTAGATTGTTTACTATAATGTAATATAACAAAAACTTTAGCCACAGCAACGCGTGGCCGGGTCAGCTAGTATATATATATATATATATATATATATATATATATATATATATATATATATATTGTGACGTACCTGGTGGTGCCGGTACTTTCACTGTAAGAAATTACTAAAGGAGGGTATCTTTTTCGTGAATGGGTTCCTACGAGGAGTCGATTTAGCATTGGGAAATTTAATCAATAAATGTGGTACAATCATAAACAGGATTTATTCACAAACCAAATCTGTTAATTACATTATTTATAATACCTCTGCGCTTTGCCTTGGTACCAAGATCAAATTTAACATGAGTTTTATCATACCTTTGGGGCCCCAACAAATACCTTCGATGCTTGGGTTACGGTTCGTTTCGGCCGGGGTCGCCGACCTTCGCAGCAGCCTGGCGCAGTCGGCGGCTGGTGGTGTAGCGGTCGCCTCGGCTGGCGGCCTCTTGAATCCCTCGGGCTTGGCTCCTGGTACTTCGGCGTCGCACTTCCCTCTAATTGTCTTTCGTCATTTGATACAGCTACTTATCACGCGGCCACTGCACGTGTCGGCGTCAGCCTCGCAATACACACAGTTCTGGAATTGTACACACCGCGACAAATACCATAAGCGCAATTTACTGTTTTCTAGCACTGATTTCTTATATTCATCACTTTCCCGATCTCAACCTAACACGTCTATTGTTCTTGCGTGGGCTAAATTCTATAACACACGCCGCGTGCTCCCTTTGCCCGTGCAAAGCGGCGAGCTTCTCGCCACACGTCCGCAGCTACCGACGACTTCTCCGCAACTGTCGTAACGGCCAAAACTCCCTGCCGCTCCGTGCTCGGTTCCCAACCGTCGATTACGTTCCCACGGCCGCCTCGCAGCGGTCACGGTGGCGGCGGCGGCGGCGGCTGCGCCTCCTCACCGCTGTCCGTTGCGCTGCTCGTGTGTACCGCGCAGTCCAAAATGAACACTAATCTCTTATGCTGATGTTTTTAATTAGCATAAAGAAACATTCCTTGTTTCATCACCCCCTCCTCCCCTTTTTCGGATTTTTCTTGTCTAAGAAAAATTCACTTCCTTACCATCGTCTTTGCCGATAGTGGCGCCATTTTATTCACTAGATGAAACGATATATACACTTATTTCTCTAAAATCTGGCTCTCTACATAATTGTTGAAACTAATACTAATATTATACTTTATTTACACTTCACTGTTTTCCACACCTACGGGACAAGGTCTTAGGTTATGGAAATTATAGTGTCCCACCACTTCTTGTTTCTCATTCAACAACCTGGCCACAATTTTGTCCGTTATCTTGTCTATAAAATATGGCCCCTCATATAATGGAAAGAATTTTGCGTACAGCTTTAAACTTGGGTTCGATACCTTGGGAACTCGTAGCAGTACCGGTTGCCCTTCACTAAACTGGTAAGTCTTCTTCTTTAGTTTCGATTTCCTTTCCTTACCTGACTTCACTAATGCTTGGTATATCTGCTCCGTTGTTTTTGTTGGTTCTTGCGATATTTCGGGTCTCTCCAGCGCATATAGGATGTGGGGCGGTTTCTGTTGAAAGTGCGCTTCCCATGGGGTGATTCCTGTGCTGTCGTGGGGAATTTGGTTCAGCCAGCGGTTGATGTCCGGAATTAGTTTGTTCCATGTTGTATGGTCATCCTTGCAATAAGTTCTGAATAATCTTGATAGCTCTCTCATTATCCGTTCAGACGGATTAGATTGAGGATGTCGCACTGTCGAATGGATGGGAATTGCCCCCATTCTGTGTATTCCTTCTTCCCACTTTTCGCTGGTAAACATTGTCCCAAGGTCGGATAATACCCTTTTGAATGGTCCAGCAATTTGAATAAACCTTTCCACTAGTTTTAAACAGTTCCCTGAATTCACCTTATTGATTGGGTACACTTGAACAAATTTTGAGAATACATCCAGGATTACAAAAATGTATTTATTGCCTTGGTTTGTACGAGGCAACGGTCCGTACACGTCCAATGCAGCCAAGTCATTCTTCTCTGTTGGTATTATGTGCTGCATTGGGCCGTCATATTTCCTGTTCGGATGCTTTGCTTTCAGACATGTAATACATGAATTTATTACCTTCCGGATGTGTTTTCTCATCCCTTTCCAGTAACATAAAGATTGTAATATTTGGTGGATCTTTTTCGCTCCAAAATGCGCCATTGATGTATGTACAAATCCGATGAGCTCATTGGTACAATTTCGGGGTATCCAAATCCTCCATGTTTCCGGGTTGTCCCTGGTTTTGATTAGTACTGCTCCCTGTACTACTTTCCACCTGTCTTCTTTTTGCTGTAATGTTGCAAATTCCGCCTCCTCTTCTGCCATGTGTCCTTGCTTAAATCTTTTTATTTTGCGGATCTCGTCGTCTCTTTCCTGTAACGTCACGAGATCGTCCCAATCGAATAGTGGTGATTCTGAGATTCCTAGGTCGATCACCATTACTTGGAACTCCCTAGCATTGGCATATTTGCTTTCCTTGCCTGGCTCTTGTCTGCTTAATAGGTCTGGTAAATGATTTTGAGTCCCTCGACAATATTCTATATCAAAGGAGAACTCCTGTAATGCTAGTACCCATCTATGCAATCTGTCGTTCTGCAAGTGGCATCTGCTTAAGAACGTCAAAGCTTATCGTAAAATGTCATCCTTTTAAGTACGGTTTGAATTTTGATACTGCCCAGATAATAGCGTTCGCCTCCTTTTCTGTAGCTGAAAATCGGAGTTCGGGTCCTTTTAAGGTTCTGCTAGCTATTGACACTATTTTCTCCTGGCCATCAATCATCTGATATAGCATCGCTCCCATGCCGAAGTCACTACTGTCTGTCTGTACCAAGCACTTTTTTGAAAAATCCGGATGTGCAATGAAGCAACTGTCGTAAAACATTTCCTTAACTTTCTCAAATGCTTCTTGGTATTTTTCATCCCATCTCCATTTTCGGTCCTTTTTTAGTAGTTGGCAGAATGGGTGCATTGCTTCTGCGAATCGTGGGCAAAATCTGGCATAGTAATTACAAGTGCCGATGAATCTGCGTACCTGCTTAACTGTTTTCGGTGGTGGTATGTTCTTGATTTCCTCGATAGTTTCCGGCTTCATGCTGATTCCTTCTGTGGTTATCACGTAGCCCAGGAACTCTATTTTCTTCGTGAACCATGTTGATTTCTTCACATTCAGTACTAAATTGTTTTCCTTTAATATGTGAAATCTCTCGTAAATCTTCAAAGTGCTGTTCTATCGACTTAGCTTGCAGAACTATGTCATCCACGTATGTTGTAACTCTGTTCTGCAGCTTCCCTTGCAAGATCTTGTCTACGCATTGAATCAACGCGGCTCCGCTATTGCGTAACCCGAATGGCACCCTACAAAAAACATAGCATATCCCCTCAAATGCGAAACCTGTATACTGCTGATCTTCTTCTGCCACTTGCATTTGCCAATAGGCTTTACTAAAATCGGTACTAGAAAAAATGATGTTCCCTCCAAACCTCTGCAATGCTTCCTCCACCGATAACGGGGCATCCCTGTATGGTAGTGTCACTGCATTTAATCTTCGTGCATCTAGGCATAACCGTATTCCTCCATCTTTCTTCTTTACGATCACGATTGGGTTCGTATAAGATGTCTGTGCCTTTTTTATGATCCCATCATTTACCATTGATGCTAGCAGTTCGGAAACGTCTTGCTTCAACGCTGCTGGTATTGGGTAGTTACGTTGTCTGAATGGGGTTGTATCTGTGAGTTGAATTTGAAATTTGAATCCCTTTATTGGAGCACGATTCTTCTGAAATACCTCTTTATTCTCTATCAAAAGCTGCAACAATTGCTCTTTGTGTCGCGTATTTAGTATCTCTATCTTCTCCGTCTGCTGCCTCAACTGTTCCTCTATTGACTCTTCGGCCACTACGCCCGTGCATGTTTCATATCCTCCTTCCATCCCCAAATCGAATTCTACCGCCTGGCTCCCCAATTCCACCACTTGCCGTTCTAGATCAATAATCGCTCTTTGTTCAATCAAGAAATCCGTCCCTATGATTATTGGATACAATAGCTTTTTTACCACCAGGGTCACTACCTCGTACACTTGGTCGCCAATCATGGCTCTAAACATTATTTGTTTTGTGATGGGGCTTGACTTCTTCTGGGTCGCTCCGATCACGTACGCCCTATTCATAGGCAAACACATTATTTCTTTTCCCTTCGCTTTCAATTCTTCGTACATTTCTTCCGACACCACTGTTGTCGTGCACCCTGTGTCTACTAATGCTTCTTTCACTACTCCCTCGCATTCTATCTTAATCGTGGGACATTACCTGATTCTAATCGCTGAGCTCTTACATCTCTGCCACAGCTGGGCCTCATGAGTTACTGGCTGCATAGTACTAATGGAGACCACGTTTACTTTGTTTACTTTTACTACGTTTACTTTTACTCCGCAATGGGGCCACCTTTCACCACGGACTTTATTGGTTTAAATAATGCCCTTGTTCTCTACTTGTACTGGGCTGCGCTGCTCGCTCAGGTGCACTCCCGCCCCCGCCTCTTGTCTCCGTGCGGTTTGGGTTGGAGACGCTCCACTCCGGTCTTTGGTTCCTCGTCTCTGATCTCCATCCGTCTCCCCCTCTTCCGCGTTGATTTCCCTGGTTACTGGTGCCCCTATCACTCCCTTGCCCTTGATTTCGTTCCATTCTTATCATATTTACGTTCCCCTCATTCCTGTTCTTTGGGGCGCCTGCAAAAGTTAAGTCGTACCCTCCCAGCACGTTCTGGAATCTCTCCAAATTGGTATGATGCACACTGCGTAATAAATTCTGCACTGTCACGGGGAATTGTCTTGTTAATACACATATAATCTCTTGATCGCTCATCGGCGGAGATAATGTCTTGTACTCCATGATACGCTTTGTTGCGTATTCCCGCAGGCTTCCCATTGAATGGTTGTAGTAGCTGTTCAACAAGCTTATTTTGAAATTCATTTGAATCTCCTCATTCCAGTATCGCTCGAAGAACCGATCTTTGAAGTCCTTTAATGATTCGGGAAACACATCAAACGTGTCTGCCCACGTCCTCGCGTTCCCTTCCAGCATTAAGTATAGGAATTGTATCTTGCACTTTTCCGAAGTGTTGATAACCGCTAAATGTCGTTCTGCCGCCCTCATGAATATGCAAGGATTTTCTTTACCGTCTCCTGAGAACTTCAGTGATCTTGGAGGGGTGAATGGTGCCATTTCGCTCGCTGCAATTGGGGGTGTCTTGCCTTCTTTTACTTGCTCGACCTCTGCTCGTAATAATAGGACCTTCTCTTCACATTCCCGCTTGTTCTCCTCTATTTCTTCCTTAACTACTAACTGCAACTTCTTCGCATCCTCTTCCAACCTACGACCATCGTCCACGACTTTGGCTCGTAAATTCTCTATTTTATTCTCCACGGTCCTAATCTCCTCTTGGCATTGGCTTTGCATCCTTTCGATTTTCTCATCCTGCGCGGCGGTTTTAACCTCTAATTGCTGGTGTAACTTGTTCTCCACTTCCCCCCCAGACTAATTACTTGGGATTCTAGCTCTTTTTTCTGTTTCTCGAATCCTTCGGAAATCCATTGCTATGAATCTCCACCCGCTCCGCGATTTTGGTCATCTCGCTCTTCGTTGACTCCATTTGTTTTTCAATGTGTCCTATTCGCCCCCCTATTTCATCTAATTTCCTGCTCTGCTCTTCTGCCAACTTCCCAATCTGTTCCTCTGTGAATCTTTTCTGCTCCTCTGTCGACTTCCTAATCTGTTCCTCAGTCTTCCTGCTTCGTTCTTCTGATTTCCTATTCAGTTCTTCCACAATCTTCCTATTCTGTTCTTCAGCCAACTTCCTGCTCCGTTCCTCCCACATCTCCATCATTATCTGCATAACTTCTGTATGGGTGTTTTCCCCACCCCCCCGAGTTGGATTTCCTACTGCCTGGTTCATTGGCGTTGACGTAATTTTTACTCTTTTATCAAAGCCTTCCCCCGACGTTTCATCCAACCGGCTTCCAATTTCACTATCCCTGCTTTCCGATAAAGTGCTACTACCAATTCCTTCATCTGTCTCCCTTACTTGATCCACCTTCCCCTCCGAGTCCAACACTACGCTTTGCGCCTCCATTCTGTTGCTTTGAACCTCACGTTCGACCCCAGCTGCACTAAAATGCTCGCACAATTTTTCCATTTGCCTCTTTTAACAACAATGTAACAGTTACCCTATTAATTTACTATGCCCACCACTGCACTAAATGCTCTTCGTTACTATTTAATACACTATTATCTCCGATGCTGATTGATGAAGAACAAATCCTCACTCACCACAAAACACAATAACACTAATTCAGTAATCACATAAATTCTCACTCACATACCAATACATAAACATATCCTTCACAATAAGTAATACTACTACCACTTAAATACATATGCACTGCTAATGAACTCAATAAAATTATGACAATTGCTCCCAGATTTAGTAAATCCACTATTTGCTTTTGGATTAATTCTCAACACAATTACTGCTATATTATAAGTATAACAGTTACACACAGTTAAATGTCATGCCTTCTCCATAAAATTCCCTCAATAATCCTACATGAATGTTGAAAATATACATTTACCATGCTCCTACACACTTCACAAAATAATATCCTTTCCACTAAATTTTACAATTTCTATCACTAATGATGAACAATGCACTGCTGGATGTGAATTCCAAGCAAGTAATGTGCACAATTTGTACAACAATATCACATACCCTTTTATATTTCCATAAAAATTATTACTACTTCACAAATTCTTTATCTACCATGTTATGAAAAATTACAAACCAATTAAATCATTACTGACTTGCCTTACAAAATCTTGGAAATTATACTGCTCTTTATCACTTATAATATGTGCATTAATAACTTTCATTAGTCCAGTAACTATAGTAATAAATTTATACTGGATACTTTTCCAAATAATTTCATATACCCACTCATTATTAATTAAAAACAAAATTTCTGTAATTACCTAGTATTCATTATACTTTCTTGAATTTTTTATGCATGTTTTGTTAGTACATGTACTGTTACTTTTGTTCCCTCCAAAATAATGAACTTTTCACTGCCTGCATATTACATTTCACCTGCATTGACATACATATTCTCCCTTCAATTACATACACAGTCATATCCAATGTTTTATCGACTTTCCTAGGGCCACATTTCTTAATTACACGATTTCAACTGTTCGGGCGCCAACTGTGACGTACCTGGTGGTGCCGGTACTTTCACTGTAAGAAATTACTAAAGGAGGGTATCTTTTTCGTGAATGGGTCCCTACGAGGAGTCGATTTAGCATTGGGAAATTTAATCAATAAATGTGGTACAATCATAAACAGGATTTATTCACAAACCAAATCTGTTAATTACATTATTTATAATACCTCTGCGCTTTGCCTTGGTACCAAGATCAAATTTAACATGAATTTTATCATACCTTTGGGGCCCCAACAAATACCTTCGATGCTTGGGTTACGGTTCGCTTCGGCCGGGGTCGCCGACCTTCGCAGCAGCCTGGCGCAGTCGGCGGCTGGTGGTGTAGCGGTCGCCTCGGCTGGCGGCCTCTTGAATCCCTCGGGCTTGGCTCCTGGTACTTCGGCGTCGCACTTCCCTCTAATTGTCTTTCGTCATTTGATACAGCTACTTACCACGCGGCCACTGCACGTGTCGGCGTCAGCCTCGCAATACACACAGTTCTGGAATTGTACACACCGCGACAAATACCATAAGCGCAATTTACTGTTTTCTAGCACTGATTTCTTATATTCATCACTTTCCCGATCTCAACCTAACACGTCTATTGTTCTTGCGTGGGCTAAATTCTATAACACACGCCGCGTGCTCCCTTTGCCCGTGCAAAGCGGCGAGCTTCTCGCCACACGTCCGCAGCTACCGACGACTTCTCCGCAACTGTCGTAACGGCCAAAACTCCCTGCCGCTCCGTGCTCGGTTCCCAACCGTCGATTACGTTCCCACGGCCGCCTCGCAGCGGTCACGGTGGCGGCGGCTGCGCCTCCTCACCGCTGTCCGTTGCGCTGCTCGTGTGTACCGCGCAGTCCAAAATGAACACTAATCTCTTATGCTGATGTTTTTAATTAGCATAAAGAAACATTCTTTGTTTCAATATATATATATATATATATATATATATATATATATATATATATTCAATTAAAACAAATATGTACAGTTGCATTAAGTACACTTTACTCACTAGCTCTGATAGATCTACTACCTCTGATCGCGGGAGCGATCCAAATCCGATTGATGATCGGTTTAATTCGTTGAACTCGCCACTCCTAAATTTGAAGCGCGTACAAAGCCAAGATTCCGTGAGCGGATGTCGCACTCGTCCTTACAGGCGCATCAACCAAGAACTTGCCTTCATCGCAGGAACGATCTTAAGCGATTGATGATCGGTGCGAGTCGTGGATCTTAACTACTCCTCACCTCGGAGCACGCACACAGTATTATACTCACGTGACCACAGTCACACATGGAACACACGTCCCCACAGTTGCGTCAACAAATGACTTGCCTCGCGACCCCTGCTCGCCGCTTCACGCCCTGGCGCAAGTTTTGTGCGTCAGCACGATGTTCTCACACTTTCTCCAAAACCCACCCACTGGCTCTGAACTCTTCCTTATATAGCTGTCCCTCACGTGACATACTTCGTCACGTCGCCTCAGCAGCTCGCTTATGCTTGCCACGTGGATGCGACGTTTTGGTCTTCGTTTCCTAAGATCGGAGAACGCCAGAGCGCCTCTTATCTCCCTTTGTCACGCGCTCGTTTTACAGAAAACCTTTCTCGCCCTCCTGTGGCGAGGTGTCTTAGTGCTAAATGCCTTTCTGCCCGTCTCCAAAAAGCTACCACGAGGTTCGAAATTAAAATGTCTCTCTGGTGTCTTTCTATGGCAGGAGTATGTGACTTACCTTATTCGTGTTAAGTATAAACATACATACCATTGTTGATTTTAACTGATTGTTGGTTTGATGTATATGGCAGAGGGTAATGTATTGCGTCCGAATTAGCTTACCCGCAAACACCGTGCAGACATACAAGGAAAATAACTTTTTTACGTAGTGCATAAATGCATATTGATGAGCGGTTTTATGCCGTAGATAATAATTTGAAGATTTTTAATGCTCACCGTCATTTTCACATTTTATTTGTCATTTTTCTCATATAGTATACGTAGTGAAAAATTGTTAGAAATCGTTACTGATCAAAGATATATGCTATCTTTCAATTATAAACAGATCTATGTATGTTTCAAGGAAAGAGGTTTACCATTGATGCAATAGATGTCGCTTATTTAGAAGATGAAGTTAGTAAACAATTAATTTTTCGAGGAAAATTATTTTAGCATGTCCAATATTCCTCCTGATTCTGATCAACTGACTTACTGAAGGTACTCCAATTTGTGGCCGTCCCGTCGCGCCTCTGTCTTTATTAGTTATTTCTTTACCTGATTTACGTATTACCTTTCTATCCAAGCTCTCTGTTTATTACAATTTTTAAAGTAATAATACTTCCGGCACGAGCGGCGTTGCCACTGGAAAGTTTATACCGGGTGTGGGACTGAAGTTTCCCCCTTAGGGGATAGGGAAAATGATACTTCTCCATTATTTATTGGTAATGGGTTGGTAAAGTATCTTTGTTTACAACCCAAAGGGGAAATAAACAATGTTCAATTCAGCATCGTATTGAGCGGTACTTATTTATTCTTTCCTCCGTGACGCTGCCGATACCACCACTACATACAAAAACAAAAAATCACTTGTTCCCTTTTTTCCCTTTTACAATAACAAAATATCTAATTCAACATTCACACATACTGACAAACTATTTACGCTATTCACATTCGCATCGTGCACGTCATAGTTGTAATGGCCATTACGTTTTTCGAGATTTATAAAAATCTAATACAATACTTGGCCTTCTTATTATATATGTGCCGTACGCGCCGGTAATATCTGCCGATTGTTCACTTCCCTTTAGGTGATAGTGTTGCCGTCGACTTGCCAATACATTCTTTCCCTCAGCTGCGCTCGTCGTTCCAAACATTACCACATCCAATGCGTTTCAGGCAACCGACTAAAATGCCTTATTTCTGGGTCCCCACTCTTTACTACTACCGTCAGCACATGCTCCCCATACACCCTTTCTCTGATAAAATCCACTCTCCTCAAGAGACATGAAAACTCATGCATGCTACATGTTATCGGCTTGCCAGCTATCATCCCTCTATGTTTTTTCCAGTCAGACGTCTTTTGATTGTTTTTTCAATAAAACAAAAACGTATTTGTTTACTCTGTCACCGAAATATTTTGAAACGTTTTATATTTTCGTTACCTCTGTGCTAATTTGAATAATTTTCAGAGGTTGTGAAAATTTTGTCTTTTAATTCGCCACATTCCCCAAAGTTCATTGCCCTCTGGTTCACCTGCTTTGCCGGAATTCCATCTTACTTCGAAAGTTACTTATATCAGTTGCCTATATTCAATTGTCTTTCCGTGTAAGTATCTTTCTGCCTTTTAAGTTTTCCTTCTAAATTTTTGTGCTCGCTTTTCGAAATGCTTCCGGATGATTTTTTAAAATTATTTATTTTCCTAAAACTAGTTTTCTAATTCGAAAGTTCCCCTGTTACTTAAAGAGAACATACAATTCCGTTCCGCGTTCACATTGTCACTTGTTTCTTCTTTTACCGTCTTATATACTAAAACATTATTTTCCTATACAAAAATATTTATTTTTGACAGTTTATTGGACTGTGGTCCTGCATACAGTTACAAAATATTTCCAAAACAAGATGAAAGAGGATATAGGAACTGGAAATTGATAGAAAAGACCATCCCATAGACAAACCAGACGCTACCTTCAAATCAAAATCAAATAGTCTAGCCCCCTCCTGGAAGTAAAAATATCCAACGAACCCCGAAACAAACACCCCATCTTGCGGTGTTAATTCCAAGGTATAAAAAGTGAAATCAAACACATTTTTATTTATGCGCAGAAATCAATTTGAAATGAAAGAGCATTATTGTTAGTATTTTCCTTTTATAAATAAAAAGTTTTCAAAGTATTTAACAAATATACACGAGTACTAATTATATTTCCAATAGCATAGACACTCCAGTACAATTAAACAGGAATGGCATGGGCCTATGTGCCACAAGTGGAACACCCATTTTCTCAACAACTATGCGAGTTATTGACTCAAAAACTTGGAGACACATCTAAAATGTCATTTTAAAGCGTCAATAGTACTTACTTTTCATGCACTCAGAGAGTTGTGGCCCTTAATAGGGAAACTAAACCATCGAAAGTAGGATCCTCGGGAAACACACTCCCTGATCGTCCAGCAAGTTCACAAATCCTTGCAGGGGAAGAAAAGTTCTCATACTGTTGATACGCAGATCATGAGATCGCTCTGAAATTTCAACTGGCCCTGGAAGGTGAACTGATGGATCAGGATCTTCTCGTTTATTTAGAAAGAGATCAGAAGATACTAGAAACAAATACCACAAGCGATAAAAGATAGAATCATTCATTTTACTTCAGCCTCAGTTTCAGAAACCGCATGTCACCAGTGAAGGGTTAAAGAGAGACTACAAAAGGTGGCTATTACGATAAGGAACACCATTATGTCCTCACTGAATGTGTGAAGTGGAAGGCTCACCTCGTGTGTTCCAGGACCGAGACCGTTTGATGATGTTCCCTTTCACCCCCACAGTGGAGGAGGAGAAGGTCCCAGGGGTGGAAACATTCGTGACGGACGCACCGGAGCAGCTCATCAGGCAAGGCTGCCAACACGACGTACCTTACCTGACGGGGTTAAACAACGAGGAGTGGATGCTTACTGTTGCCTGTGAGTTTTTTTTTTTTTTTTTTAATCCTTGTACACTAGACTCATATGAAACTTAAACCGCAACAAAAAATAGTTGGAAGCAGCAATAATACTTTTGGGTACGGTCTCTATGCAATAATAATAATAATAATAATAATAATAATAATAATAATAATAATAATAATAATAATAATAATAATAATAATAATAATAACAATAATGCCGATCAGATGGCCGAGATCGCTAAGGCAGTAGTGCCGGTGTGGTTTCGGACCAGAAGATCGCGGGTTCGAGTCCCGCCTCGGGCATGGATGTATTTGTGTATTTGTGTATGTCTGTATGTATTGTCCTTTCACCCCCATCATCATCATATATCGTCATTTCATCTTCCATACCCCCAGGGCTAACAACCTTGGGGGATAAAAACCGGATCCAGCTTAAATGCTGGTCCCCCCAAAGAATTATCGCAAGCACCTGCCTCCGTGAGAATGAATAAAAACTGGGCCACGGTAAAGGCAGAGTGCTTGCCTGCGTGGTCCTAGTTGGCCGATCAACGAAAAAAAAACACAATAATAATAATATTAATAATAATACTTATAATAATACTAATAACAATAATATACAGACGGTTGCGGCAACCATCGTCTGCCCGATGAAGCTACAGGTTCAATTCCTGCCTAGGCGTAGACGTATTTGTGAATGTCCCATGACCCCTCATTATCATCCTGTCACCTCATTAATCATAATTCATTCAATCATTATTCATAATCATTAATCATAGTTGTTGAATCCTGACCCCCTTCCCAGTTTGCAAGCGATACTTTGTGCTTAACAATAATTAGTGAGAAATAAAATATATGGCAGTTGTTTAAATGTATACTATATATAGAAAACAACAGAATTAACGTAATTGAAACTACAAAACAACAATAGGAAATATTTTATCAGTAACATAATATTATTTTCTAAAATAACAAATAAATTATAAATAATACAAAATAGCAACAGGCAAAAAATAGATTAAGTTTGAAATAATAACCAATGTAACATCATCATGTAGATAAAATATATTTTTAGTTTGTTTTAATAATAATTTATTATTTTATTTTTTCTCTACAGCTTTCAAATGTAGTGTCTAGCATTCTTTTACAATTCTTTTGTTTTTTTAAGCATTTTCTCTCCTAATTTATTAAAAGTCTGTAGTAGTATGAAATTGTGTTTTTTTCTAGTTACATAGTGGTGCTCTATCTTATTTGTGGAAACAATTTCTTTATAGAATTTCAAATTCATACAATTTGTAACAGTTATGATTCCATAAACCGCTCTCCTTTCTTCCAGGGTTAGGTTTCTTACAATCATTCTTTCTTTGAGCTGTTTAATACATTTGTTCGGTCAATTCTGTATAATATCTACATGAGATTTTAATACCTTGTGTAACTTTTCATTCATTTTTTTCTACTAAATTTTCCAATAAATCTATGGTGCTTTTATTTTTCTGATATGTCAATTGATTTTTATCTATTATTTGATATTTTTTCAGGAAATTAGTACACTTTTGAGATATGGATTTTTCAAATACCGTACTTTACTTACTGTATTAAAAATAGAGACCGGCCTGTAATTTTCATTGACTGAGAGACTGATTCCTTTATGAATGGGTCTGATTACGGATTGATTCAATTCGCATGGAAAAGTTCATTAGTGCTTAAGTTGATAATATTCATTATAATTTCTTATATTGAGTTGATATTTCGTTTTATATCTGTGATAGCAATTTTGTCTGTTCCCACATCTTTATTACTATCCATTAATTTAATTACTACAAAAACTAGTTTTCTTTAATGTGATTTCAGACTGTAAAGAGTTACTATATGTTACTCTATTTTTGGACGAGATTGCTAGGTTACACTTTTGTACAATATTTTCCGTTTGCTGTTGAAATAATTTTTTAATTACATGTAATTGTGTTGTTTTTTCTTGAATTTTTTATTATGCCTTCATCTAATAAAGGGAGTAGAAGATATAAAATACTCAATGGTAGATGATATATCTCTTGAAGAAATAAAATATGCATTAAAAACATTAAAAAATCGCAAGGCAACGGGCCCGGACGGGATTAATGTGGAACTTCTAAAGTATGCTGGAATTTTTTTTGAATTGAGGCTATTTCATTTGATAAATAAATCCTGGCAAGAATGCAGAATTCCTCAAGTAGGGATCACAGCAGAAGTTATATCACTGTTTAAGAATGCCGCAATGAATGCAAAAATTATAGAGGTATAAGCCTATGCAACTCTGCTTATAAGGTATACTCAAAAATTTTAAATCAAAGACTAAAAGCTATAACAGAAGTACTAATTCAAGAAACGCAAAATGGCTTTAGGAAAGGAAGATCGTGTAATGATAACATTTTTTCGTTGAAATTATTAATTGAAAGAAGAAAGGAATTTAGAAACCCACATGGCTTTCATTGATTTCGAAAAAGCCTTTGACAGAGTGAATAGAGAGATTCTCTGGAATATTATGACTCAAAGTGGATATCCACAACACCTTGTCAATGTCATTCAAAGCATTTATAAAAATACTGCAATCACAATTAATACTGGCGCTAGTAAAACTTCAGAAATAATCACTACTCAGGGGGTAAGACAAGGCTGCAGTTTATCGCCAACACTCTTCTATATATTCTAATATGAAATAATAAGAGAATGGAAACCAGAAGTTAATGGGATCTAATTAGATAGATATACCCACCTGAACGTTTTGTTGTTCGCTGATGACGTTGTAATCCTCCAGAAAGATGAAAATAAACTTCAAAGAGCGGTACACAAACTAAACCATGTATGTAAGAAATATAATTTTAAAATGGCAATAAACAAGACAAGAGTTATAGCCTTTTATGGGAAACACCCTGTGAGATCAAAAATTGAAATAGAAAATGAAATTATAGAACGAGTTTCACACTTCAATTATCTCGGTTTTTATGTTAGTTACGAACAAGATAATGATATAGAAAATAAGATCCAAAAAGTTCAATATATTTGCGGTACAATAACTAGAACATTAGGCCAAAAAACTAGAGAAGATACAAAAATAAAACTTTATAAGATGATGGCCATACCAATGCTTCTATATGGAAGTGAATGTTGGGTAACAACTAAAAAGGATGATAGCAGAATACAGGCTGAGATTTTTAGGAAGTGTGAAAGGATGTACTAGATCTGACAGGATAAAAATCGATGACATTAGACAGGAATTGAAAATAGAAGCTATAAATGGGAAAATAGAAGAATACAGAGAGAGAGATGGAAAGAACACATAGGAAGAATGGAAAATACAAGAATACCCCAAAAAGTGTATAACTATCATCTTCGTGGTACAAGAAATATAGGCAGACCGAGGAAAAGATGGAAATGAATGCTTTGGGAAAACGGAATAGGTCATGAGCCTAATCCGTGAAGTGAAGAAGAAGTCTTCACCTAAAGATTTTTTCTCTGGTTCTCCAAATAGATTATTTATTGCTTTTTAAGTGTAATGTCGTATCTGCTATTTTCAAACGCTTAATTAAAATATTTTTTAGCATCTGGATTCTTTTTGTAATATCATTTCTGATTTTTTAATAATTTATTTTTGTATCATTTAATTCCTTATATTTTCTTTATTAGCGTAGAATGGGGTATATTGATAACTTGTACATTTATTTTTGTAAAACCACATATTCATATTGTATTGTTAGATTGTCTATAAATTCGCCAACAATGGGAAAAGCACCAACCACCAAGGTAAATTTATAAATAAAATTTTGAGCGGTTTTTGAAACAATACTCTTTTTAGAAATCGCAGACAACAATTTTCTGAAAACTACTAGTTTTTCAAAAACATTGTGCGTTGACTTTTTTAAACGGCAGATTTTTAGAGCAGACTTTGCTTAAAGCAAATTCGCTATCTACAATTTTGTAGTTTTTAAATGTTAACTTTTTGCTATTTTCTGGTTCACCGAAAGTGGGAATAGCGTTATTCGCATATTTACCTTCTTCGTTTCAAACATACGAAGAAAAAATTTAAGGAAAAAGATTCGAGTGTTTTTTGAGATAAAAACAATGTTTAAAAATATTTTTAAATTACCTATAATTCGCGCAAAATTACACGAAGCTATTCATATTTTCAAAAAATTGAACACGACCTTATTTCAAAATCTGTATTTAAAGAACATATTTCATTAAGGATAAAAATATGTATTTTCAATATTGTTGTTGTAGCAAGATGGCCAAAAAAATTGCACTTTAGCAATTTTCGAACAATCAGGAAACATGAAATGTATTAACAAACACCATTCCTTTAAGCGTTCTTTACGCTATGTGGGGACAAAGTTTAATAAAAAACTTTGGTGCCATTTTTCAGAAAATATTGAAAAGTTTGTTACACTTCATGTAAAGTATCTTCAAAATCAAAATATCCCCTTGAAACTTCCAAAACCTCGAGTTCGTTCAGATGGACGCTCATCTCTCCTTAAGGAGTTATAGTAGGAGACGCGTTGAGTTTATAAACCGACGCAACAAATTTAAAAAAAGATAGATACCGGAGTATGAATTTTCGAGAAAATCGGCAAAACAGTGTAGGCGCTAAAGTTAACCACGAATGGAAGAACGTTTAGCCGCCAATCGATTTTTCGGTAACCAGAACCCACAAACATGGACTCTGGCTTACCACGTGTTAGAAGAAGTTATTTACCACCTATATAAACTAGATTTCCCCCGTTCTTTCATTACCACGGCCCATTATTAAGAGTTTTTCTGTCCAATATTCGCCGGTTTCTGGCTCACGATTACAATATTTTGTCTTCTTACTTTCGTAAGGGCGAGAAAGTAAAAACAGATATCTAAGGCCTAGGAACACCGGCAGCTGACAAAATTCGAATTAATCTGACCATCAAGTGCCGCATACATACAAAATAACAGTCACACACATATGCACACAAAAAGTTTTTCTATTGAATCGGCGCTGAATCCGAATCTGAAGCTTGCGTTGCACCTCCACATTCCAATTTCTTGTAAATCGCGCAAAACCACCGTAAAATGTACAATTTACAATTTCACGATGATTTTCTGCAGTTAAAAAAAGTGGAGGATGTAAGCGTAATTCTGGCTTCGGATTCAGAAACAGCATGTGACTCCTGTTATGTCATTTCTGTGCAGTGAACGATTCAATCTTCGCAACCGAAGAGAACCTGCAGATCATAGATTCGGACTGGAAGAAGTACGTCTTCCCCGAAACCCGACTCCCGGACGACTGCAAGAAGATTCCTGAGGCCATGGAGGAGCTGCGAGGATTCTTCTTAAGTGGCAATCCTCTCACGTACGACAATTTGCAAGGATTCAAAGATGTACGTATTTGCATGTAGGTAAAGCGGTAGGTTTTGACTAGAATGGCTTTAACCCGGCGGCGGGAAGGTGAAAAATCCTGTCGGCAGTAGGAACGTTGGGTCTCAGACCCAATAGTTATTAGAGTTTATTTAAAGTTCTCATTAATTACAACAATATTTTATTGTGAATTACAAAATGCAAACAAATCATAGATCCAATAAATAGCTCAAACTATATCACATTTATTTTAAAATTCTCAGACTAGTGAACGAGAAACAAAATTGAACAAAGAAAAGGGAATGTAGCATTAAGTTAATGATTGCAATATTGACAAAATATATCTGCATTACTTAAACAAACATATTAGAAACATTTTTCCGTAATGTTTAATATTTTTCATAATATATGTTTTATGGAAGCATTTTTTACTATAATGATTTCGCCCATTTTGTTTTTCTTAGCCTTTTAGAGAAACTGTTTTGTGGCTTACTAAAATATAAAATATTTTGCATTTCTTAACCCTAATATATCGACTTTATTTATGAAAATCAGACTGCAAAAAAAATATATTGCAAAAGGTTCAAGTTAAATTTTCTGATTCTCAGGTTCAGTTTCTTCAATTTCTTGTTCAGAATCTATACAAAGCAACTTTCTAGTTAAAATAATGGATCAGCAACTTCTTCATTACAAAATAAACAATCATAATTTTCTAAAACTGTGTTTATTAATTCTATATCTTTCGCATTAAAATAACTCTATGATGAGCCGACCTTGCTGTAAAAATGTCACGTAACAGGGAACGTTGGGTCTGATGGACCCATCAACAACATTGAGCGGGAATATCACACCTCGTTTCTCTGATAAACTCAAACTAATGATCGTCATCTGTTCAGGAAGATTCAGTTCGAAGGTAGACTGGTAGATAAGTTGAGAAATAATTTCTTTCACTTGACAGACGGTTTCAAAGGTGTCGCTGGGTCTGACAGACCCAACGTTCCCACTGACGGGTTAAAAAAGCTGTCATTCGGGGTTCTGCCAGACAAAGATAAGACGTTTTGCTCATACTAATATTTCATTATCTTATGACGCAAGTGTTAGGCGACGAATAGCACATTTTCCCTGAAAGTTAACGTTAGATCCAGTTCTGACTGCGTCAAAGGAGTTTTCTATTGCTTTCGAGAACGGAGAGTAACAATCCCTGAAACTTGCAAGGAGGTCACATGTGGATCTTTGTCGTAAGAAATTTTCCGCCAAACGTTCATTGGCAAAAAGGGATCCTCTTCGATAACTCTGCAAGTCCTACAACTTTGCATCATTTATTTTGACACAATGTAGAGTCCAAAATGCACTGTATCCCGTAAAACGACTTATAAGAGGGAAAAATTAAATTTAAGTTGCTCCGAGACAGAATTATGATCATAGTCGTAAACATATACTACTTAAAAAGAAGTAGCGATGTTTTTGAAACGGTGTGTTTGTCAGCGGCGTAAAGAAATTAAAAATTCTGACATATTCTAAGCAGTTATTCTGGTCTAACAATTTAAACCTGTAGTTCGCTTGAGACTTCGTATTCGAAAGATACTCGAAAAAATGTATCTCGCCATGGATTTCCTATTCCATAGATTGCTTTTAAAGATAATCAAATTTTTTTTAACATTTAAACAAACAAATTAATTACACAATATTAAATGAAAGTCACTGGTAACAAATATGTTAAATTTATAGATTAAAGATTTCATCAGATTCTTGTTTTGAATTTGAAATTAATTGACGAAAGACGTTATTGGTACAAAATTGATGTAAGTTCCGCCGTGTTCATTCGTGGTCAACGAGCTAGAATATACTACATAGAGTGTCTGTCCCTAGAGATTCAGCGCTCTTGGTGGAGTATTGGTATTCTGGTGAGTTATCGTTGGCATTTAGAATGAAATAATTATATGAGTCGACATTGCCAACAATATTGTTTATTACAATAGCAGCTTTCGATGGCTAATTATTTTAAGAACTGAAATAAACAAAGGGGATATTAAATCGTTCAATATTACACGCCAGTTACTTACTTGTAATATTGAATGATTTAACACCCCCTTTAATTATAATCATTAATCATTCCTTATTCCCTTAAATATTTCCTTATTAATCATTCCTTAAATTATTAAATCATTCCTTATTCCCTTACATCATTCAATATTACAAGAAAGTAACTTTCTCGTAATATTGAATTATTTAACACTCCCTGTTTTTCTATTTTCAGTTCTTAAAAATGTTAATTCTATTTTATAAATTTTAAATTATTATTAATCTATTTATACTAATGTTTTTACTCATGTTTTAATTTTTCCGTATATTTCTTGTACTAGAAAACTGATGATGATGGCTAAAGCTATCGAAAGGTGCTATTGTAATAAGCAATATTGTTGGCAATGATGACTCATATAATTATTTTTTCGCTCGTGGTGGAGGCTCGCTGAACTAGTTGCCGCCATGTTTTCTGATGTCAATACATACGAGAGGCGGGTGTAACCAGGGTGTAACCGTCCGTACCAACCGCCAAACGTAATGCTTGAATAGTGTATTTCCCAGAGGGAGCTGCTTTGGCTGCAAAAGAACATAGCTTCAATTGTTTCAAATATGAAGGCGCTTCAGCCACTCTGTGTACTAGTGTATTCTAGCTCGTTGGTCGCAGTTGAGGTCAAGTTATGTGTATAACCAAGGTGTAATTAGTGATAAATAGAAGACAAAAAAGCGAAACAAGTAAAAGAGGATAAAAAGGAACGTACGGGGAGTGCACGGAGATAAAAATAATAAATTAGAAGGAAATTTAAGTACGAGAATTAGATAAAATAGTCGTCAAATCCTAAACGCAGAGAGCAAAGAATGTCGGAAGTGCGTAAAGAAAGCAGCACGTGAGGGGATGAAAAAGTGAACTACGAAACCTGGGAGAACACATGAAGGCTATGCATCACATATCAGCGAGCAATTATATCACATGTAGAGGGAAATGCAAGAAGAGTTTCCATGCAAAACGTGCAAAAGGAACACAAAAACAAAAGTGACACAAAAACACTTCAGAAAGCGTCAACTCAACTGATATCGTTATGGCAAGAACATAAAAATGCAGTACAAGGATATGAAGAAAGAGATCAATACAAGTAGAAGACAGTAGACATACAGAAAACACTTGCATATCTGAAAATAGACTTAAACGCTGTATTACCAAGACATAAAGGAAATAATAAACAAGTGGTGCTAAAACAGCACGTCCTTTCTCGCCTTTAGTAATGGTCATGTAATTCTAATTACACCACAATTAACACATCTGTCATAATTTTTTGTAAAACTTATTTGCGATCGTTTGGCGTGAAAATTAAATAGTTTCAAGCAATAGTTTTTTACTCAAGCCTTTAAATGAAAATATATTTCTGGCATTGATGGCACAACGGTTAATCTGTGCGTCCGTGGTCAACGCTAACGGCTGAACCGTTCAGCTGATTTTCTCCAAAATTGATATTCCCCTATCGATCTGGCTGATGTCAAGGCCACTGGAATTTAAGACCGATATTTTAATTTTGGGAGCACTTTACATTAATCCTCTCGAACATTTTCAAAATTTTCAAAAAATTTGCTCCAAATGTTTTTATTAAATTTTGTTGTTCAATAGTGCGAAAAACGTTTAAGAGAATGGTGCAGGTCTTATTTTCGGTAATATCACCGATTTTTCGAAAATTACAAAACAAAATACAATATTGAAGGCAGAGGTTTTTGATTCAAAGTCTGTTGTACAACATTAGGTCTTTAAAAAAGTACATCTACATTTTTTGTAAACGTTAGTAGTTTTTGCGTAATTTGCGTTTGAAATTTACGATTTTTTCTCAAAAACCACTCCATTTTTTAAAAAAATCTCCACATATGTAATAGGGAACGATAAGATATATGATGCTAGTCCCCACTTTCGGGTATTGCCCGATTTTTTCGAAAATTGCAGAAAGAAATTCAAAATTACGAAATTGAAGATATTTTTGCCTCTGAAAAAGTTTGTTGCAGAAAATTAGCTATTAAATAAATAAATAAATAAATAATAAGTAAAGTAGGGGTGCTAAAGAATGGCACAGACTTTCTCGCCCTAGTTAGTTTTCCAATTTCTCTACTCTTGATTAGTTTTTGCGAGAAGCGTCATTCCCTTCACAGCTGCTTTCATTTTGCCTCCCGAAAAAAAATTTTCATATTATCTCATTTACTCGGCTTCGTAATGCCAGAACCGAAACCATCAAACACTTATTACTATTATAGAAGTATTCATCGAAGTTTCTAACTGGATAGCCGAGGTAGCTAAATTGGTGGGTACGGGTTCAGCTTCTTCGATTTTTTTAAAGACTTAATATGTTTGTAACAAATAATGTGCTTCAGCTCCCGGGTCAATGACCCCCATCTCGATCAGGTTTTTCCCTGATCCATTGAGCAAATGCTGAGATGGCCCCTTGTATTGCTTCTGGGCGTAAATGTAGCTTTACTATGCGCACGTTTTGTTGAACTCTCCTTTTGCTGCTAATGGTAAGAGTAGAGGTAAGGGCGAGTTGCTATTTTGTTAACAATGCAGAAAAATCATACAATTCGTGTACCAATGCAAATAAGTTTTATATAATTCAGAAATGAAACTGACTATTTTTCAAATATTGCTAATCTTACGATTTTTAAAATCATTGTTAAATTTTTTTATCTATTTATGTTAAACTTTTACTCATCTTTCAACTATTTATAGTTAAAATGACGGGAAAGGGATTCTGGAACTCAAGAAAACGTGAGCAGATAATCTTTTCCCCCTACGTCACATACAGTTTTTACTGCTTTTTGACTGAATAAATCTAAATCTAAATCGATGGGAAGGTTCGTTTGTTCCAGTGTTGGGCGAAATTATTATTTGTGGCAATTCTGTGTTGCCGCAGAAAATAATTAAGGATTCCAGAAACGTTATTGAAAACTATTTGAAGCAATTCTAATCCCAAATACTATTAATCATTACATATTAAGTATAAGTGTAACTGTAAATGTTAAAATTATTCACTTACACGCACCGTATTTAATTAACCGATGTGTTCTGTGAAACATTGGTTAAAGAACATAATTGGTTTGATAACCTAGATGTTTGAGGTCTACTGTCTGTTGTGGTCGGGAGCACAATGTAAAAATTGGCTACTTTAATTTTAAATTTGTTAATAGGTAAATTTATATAAGTCAATAAACATACAATTGTATGGAGTTCCGCGGTCTAATTATAATGCTCCAGGACCAATAAATTGTTTGTCAGATTCTACGTTTTCACTTTGTCGCACTTACTAACGTAAGAAGAAGGGAAAGTATTGTAATCGTGCGCCGGAAAGCGGCGTATTTCCGACACAAAAACTCTTTATTACCTGTCCCTAGTAAGCCGTAGCAGCAGGGAAGAGAAAGGGGTAAAACTGGAATGGTTGCACAGACCAAAGAAATTTGTAGTCAAAGAATTTGATAAAGTCTTTGCCATTTTGTAACACCACCCGTTTAGATTTATTTGGGAAAAAATAAGAACAGGGGATCAATGGCAAAGAGCTTGTTTGGCGCCAATAAAGATGTGTATGGAACGTTGTCACCGTAGGTGAAAAGAAGTTGCTCAATCGATGTTTTATCGTCAATTATTGGTGTTGATACGTTTTTCGGAGTCCTCTTAACATGGTCTGTTCTAGTTGGTTATATTTATTTGTTTCTTGATCGTCAGAAAATGCCATGTTTTGAGGTAGTTTCGAAAAAACTTCTCACGCGCAGCAATTGCTTATTAAACGTTGTAGTTGATACTGTGAACATTTGTTTGAGATATTTTGAATTGCGGGAAGCATGCTCGTTGATTTGGGCCGAAATACAGGGACGACGGGTTTGTAGCAGCCACGTTGCAGAATGAAATACGGCACTAGCGATTGTTGCAGCGCTCATCTATCTTAATAGAATTCACAAAATTTGCTGGAAATGGTAGCTTCAAAATTAATTGAAACGTATCTGTTTAGTCCGTCATAATACAGGCGTTAGCCAATATTTACGCAGGATGTTCTTCTTCTTCTTCTCCCTCAAGCATTAGACCGGTTGGTCCGTTGCGCCTCCTTGATCTAACCATCTTCTCCTGGGTCTACCAACGCTTCTTCTTTCTTTAGGGATGTACTGAAGCACTTGCTTTGGAATACGGTCGTCTTCCATTCTTTCGAGGTGTTTTTTCCATTGTTCTCTGTATTCCTTAATTTTTTCGTTTAAGTTGTAAATTCCTATATTTTTCCGGATGGTCTCGTTTTTTAATCTGTCCATTCTTGTTACTCCCAGGACTGATCTTAAAAATCTCATCTCGGCTGCTTGAAGTCTACTGTGTGTTCTGGAGTTCATAGTCCAGTTTTCGCTTCCGTAAAGTCCGCAAGGCACTGCCATAACTTTATAAAACTTTAGCATTGTGTCTTTACGGACCTTTCCTTTGAGCGCTCTTTTGATGGTGCCACACATCATATTGAATCTTTCTATCTTCCTTGCAATATCAACTTCGCCGAGATATGATACGTCACATCCTAGAAATCTAAAGGTATTAACCTGTTCAATAATTTTGTTTTCTAATATGAATTTACATCTTAAAGGTTGTGAGCCTTGGAATGCCATGGATTTGGTTTTATTTGTAGATATACTTAGATTATATTGCTTTGTTTAGCAATTTTTTTTATATAGTTCATATAGTGCCCTTTGCAGATTATCTTCTTTATCTGCAACTAAAATCTGGTCGTCAGCAAACATAAAAGTTTTAATAAAATTTGTTCCTTTAAAATTGTCTTCTATATTAAGTTTCATTATCTGTTGTTTCCATTCTCTCACAGCATTGTCTAGATATAGATTAAAAAGTATAGGTGAAATACAACACCCTTGTCTGACCCCTTTATTAATATTTCCTTGGGCAATAATTCCAGATTTTAGTTTTATGTTTATCTGTGTTCCTAGGTATATATTTCTTATAACTTCGATCAAGTGCAATGGTATTCCTCTTTTTTCCATAATTTTCCATAGTTTTCCTCTGTGTACACTATCGAATGCTTTACTGTAATCAATAAAGACTATGTAGGTCTTTAGATTGTATTCTCTTCTTTTTTCTATTATTTGTTTTAATATAAAGATATTATCCGAGCAGGATCTTCCTTTCCGGAAACCTGTTTGTTCTTCAAGTAATATACTGTCTACAATGTTTCTCAATCTATTTGCTATTATCTTCCCATATATTTTATATGCCGTATTCAGATACCTCTATAATTTTCGCAGTCAGTTCTTGGTCCTCCTTTAAAAATGGGTATTACTACTGCTTTCTTCCATTCCATTGGTATTCATTTTTGTTGCCAGCATTGATTTAGAAAATCTTGAAGCCTATTTTTGGCTTCTTCTGGTAGATATTTAAATAGTTCTATATTTAAATTGTCTGAGCCAGGAGCTTTTCTGTTTTTACAACTTTGCAAGGCTTCTTGAAGTTCATTAAATTCTATTTTATCAATTTCTGATATACATCTGTTATTTTCCTCCTCTTCATCATTTACATCTTCTCCCTCTTCTTTTGTCCACAGATGTTTACAGAACTTAATCCATTCTTCTCTATCTAGAAGATCTAAATTTGCTGCGTCTTTTTCTTCTCTGTTTAGGTGTTTCATAATTTTGTAAGCAGTATATTGGCGACAATGTACATCTCTTTCTATGTTAGAAATGTATCTTTCCCAGCTTTCCTTGTGTGCAGCTTTTACTATTTTTTTTTGTTTCTCTTCTTTGTATTTTATATTCTTCCAATGTCTCAGGAGTTTTCGTCATGAGCCACTGTAGATATGACTCCTTCTTTCTTTGAACTGCACGTTTCAATTCTTCATTCCACACATTAAGTCCCTTTTTTGGCTTATATTTATTCCTTTTCCCTAAGGTTTCAAAAGCTACACTTTCTATCAGTTGGGTTAGCTTCTGCCATTCTAATTCAATATTCGTGCTGATGGGTTCCTTTAGCATATATAGTCTTATGCGTGATTGAAATAAATTTCTGATGCTAGGGTCTTCTAATAGGTTAGTTTTCCACACTGTTTCCTTTATTGTGGTCTTTTTGCGTGTTGTTCTTTCCCATTTAGTTTTAAGGATTACTTTCCCTCTTACTAGGAAATGATCTGAATTCATATCCATTCCTCTCATCACTCTCACGTCCTGAAATAATTTTCCCATCTTTTCATTTGCAATTAAATAGTCAATTATTGATCTGTACCCTCTGTTCACCCATGTAAATTTATGGATATCTTTATGTCTAAAGAACGTATTTTCTATTCGTAATGAGTTAAAATTCACAAAATCACGTAACACTTTTCCATTTTGATTAATTACTACTTCTCCGTTTGTTCCAATTATTTCCTTAATGGGCTGTTGTCCTATCCTAGCATTCATATCTCCTCCTATGACTATATAATCATTTTTATTTGTGGAATCTAGTACACTTTGTAGGCTTTCATAAAATTTATCAGATTCTTCTTTTCTACCCTCTTCAGGAGCATACACTGATATAATACTCATATATCCTCTAGCTATTTTGAATCTGCATGTTACAATTCTTTCATTTATCCAACTGTAAGAAGTTATCCTATTTCTCCATTTCTCATTTATTAGAATAGCTGTTCCTGCTACTGCTCTATTTCGATAGGTACACCGCTATAAATTAATGTATAGTTTCCCAAATCACATGTTCCCCTCTGCTTCTTTTTAGTTTCAGATAACATAACCAAATCGAGTTTAGCACTCCTGACTTCTCTTAGCAATTCGTATTCTTTGTTAGCTATGCCTCGTACATTCCAAGTTCCTATATTGACATGTTCTGATATACCAAGACGTTTGTCCTTTAACTTTGCCAATGTCGTTACCAAAGGATTTCCTTGTTTACAATCAATGAGTGAGCCAGTAATGAGTGAGCCAGTAAGAATCTCCCCTGGCCGCGCTACGAACGCTGCGCAGGGAAAGTTTGGTAGTGGGGCTGCCACCTCACTGCTCCCAAACTCGCAGGATTTGTATAAGGTTTTCTCCCTAGACAGATTGCTTTCACTTCAGCTCTGAGGTCTGTCCCCCCATTAAGAAGCATAAGAACAGGATCTATAAGAAGATAGAAAAAGATTACTAGTTTACAGAAAGTAGAAGATCAGAAAGGAAAGACTCCCTAGCCCTCGCAACCTAATAGCATCGGGGTCGAAAAATACAAGGGGTCGAGAGTGACCAAAATAGGACAGTTAAAAGAAGTATGGCAAAAGTAAGTGGAAGCATTGCCATACTAGTGAAAAGACCCTCCTCCTTTATCCGGGCTTGGGACCGGCAGTGCCTGCAAGCAGACCCAGGCGGAGTTACGCAGGATGTTGCTATCATTTATTCCAGTTAGAAGTAAACAATTTCAACCCCTTACCATGCTCTAAAAATCTGAAACATTTATTGTAATATATTTCCGCTACATGTCATCTATAATTTCAAACTTTCGTTTTGCTTACAGATGCTTACAGATTTACAGTTCGGAGAAGGCATATATTACGGCTTGAAATATATGGCAAACGCAAGAAAAAATGACATTTTTTTCTATAGCTTAATAGTAGATCGAGAGCTCAACTTTTTGAAGAATCTCTATCAATTGAATTTCACAGGCGAGTACTTACACTAGCATAAAATATTTCTCTAATAAATATCACTTTTTTATCTCTTGAATCTTTACTAATGCCAAGTCCTTTCGCGGAGTTGCCACCTCTTCGGATCGCCTAGATCCAGGGTTGTCAGTCCAATATGCGCACGTTTTCTTGAGACCTCATTTCACTATACGCGAGAGGAGTGGAGGCCGGCTATGTAGACGTCAAAACTGGAGGATGGTGTAAGATCTAGCTTCAGATTCCCAATCAGCGCGTTGGCATACATTGAGACACATGTATCAAGTCTTTGGGCCTTTTTTATTTTACTTATTTACAACTTATTTTATTTTATGTGCCTGTATTATTGGTTCGTGTAGAAATAAAATTATTATATTATATAATTTTGTATAAAATATTGTATTATAATGTTAAAACTGCCTTCTCCAAAAATGGTATGTGTTAGAAGAATGGAAGTGGATTTACAGTACTGGTTACGATAAATAGAGTTGGATATTGTTTTGTGTTATAAAATAATCCACGTTCCATTTTTTAAATTTTTCATATTTTTATTGAATTATAAACATTTAAATAATAATTACCATTTAAAATGTAATTATCGAGCGAACCTTTTTCCCCACTTCCGTATTACCATTGGAACACTGTACGCCCGACGTCGGGTCCGGCACTGGCTTTGCTCCGTGGCTCGCTTTTCGAGAAGGAGAGCAGATTTTTGTGATGTCACAAAGCATTGAATTGGCAAGCTCTGGGCTAAAATAAATAATATATTTAAATTTCATGATGATACATTATTTGTATTTAGTTAAGTTGGTTTATACAAACGAAGAGTCCGATAACAATTGATTTTACATGACATACGTTTTAGAAAACGACTACGAGAGTTGCAAAACTATTATAAGTACTTACAAACGTCCGATTTGTATATCTGTATTGATTGTATTAGTGAGTAAAAGTCCTTGAAACGATTTTCAATAACTTTTCTCGAATTCTCAATATTTGTCTGCAACAAGACAGACAGGCGACCTTTTGGTCCGAATTGCTCGCAATTTAGTCACCTGAAGAAATACAAGGCGGACAAGGGCTCTCCACTTCCATAATAGTCTTAAACACATTTTAATTCCATTCTAGGGAAAGTTTTCCCTAATTAGGGAGCCGAAAAGTTAATAAAATGTAAAACAATGTCCTTTGGGCGACAAAACCTGGCATTCGTTACCCTCCAGAGGATGATTCAATAAACTTTAAATAATGCATTTCAGGTACATCCTACGAGGACGACATGCGACAACATTTCCAAACGCCCCAAAGTGTCCTCCAAAAGCCCTACATGTGTTATCCTCCAGAGGATAGTTTAATTAACTATAAATAATGCATTTCATATATATGTCACGTGGGCAACTTCAGAAAACGTTTCCAAAGGCTCGTGAGCTCCAACATGTCCTCCAAAAGCCTGGCATTCGTTACCTTTTAGATTGTGGCGTCATATCAGTAGCCTTGTACACACGTGACAAAATATTAGCCACGTACATTTCATGCACATGAAATGCACGAGGAATAGTTTGCGACAGCGGCCAGCGCTGGTGGGAAGGGGCAATGGCAAACCTAGGGAGCGGAAGGGAAGGGGTGCCGTGTCGTGGGTGGCCACTTGTGAACCCTGTAGACCACTTGTGAACCCCGTAGACAGGCTAGCTGTGGAAACGCGTCGGCGGTAACAGCGAGATGACGCAGTTCCGTCAGCCGGCCCAGAAGGACCCCAGACCTAAACTTCTTCTTCTGATTCTTGGGCGCGTCGGTAGGAAGTCCTGTGGGTTGTGCGCGGCGCTGCATTTTAATGCATAGGCTACTGAGGCAGGGAACTGAAGCCGGCGTGCTACGTCGAGACGGGAGGTGCGGCATACTCGATGGTATGCTCGCGTAGGCAACTAGTGCATCACACCGAATAAGATATCAAATTATTATGCCGGCGCTGGTGGTGAACAGGAACATTCCTTCTGGTAACGGGTCAATATTGTATATTGTAATTATTGTTAATAGTATTCGGGTGTTGGAGCATATTTCAAATAAATACTCAATAAATTTCAAACCGTTCACGTCTGTGATTTATTGCCCCGGTAAAGACGCCACAAGAGGATCTTGTAATAAACTATAAATAATGTATTTCAGGTACATCACACGCGGACGACTTGGGATACCTTTTCCAAACGCACGTGAGCCCCAACGTGTCCTCCGACAGCCTGGCCTTCATCATCCGCCAGAAGATGGTGCGAATGTGGGCGAACTTCGCTAAATGGGGGTGCGTATTAACCAGCGACGCCTCGTAATTGTATCTCGTGGGTGAGGCTACCGCCACCCCTACATTTTCCCATCACGTTTGAATGAGTTATTTCAATCAGGCCACATTTCCATCACATGTTCGTAGCACGTTGGTGAAGAACACATCTCGTAAGTGACGTATTTAATGAGAACGGAGAACAATGCCTGCTGTTTTTCTAATAGCTAACAGGGGATTTGTGACCTTCAAACATTTAAGGGAGGAAAATCCATAATATTTTGAATGAGGACTAGTTACAGTATAAAGCGATGACTAGATGGCTGAAAGCAGTAGAAAACATCAGTATTATCTTAACAAATCTTTGACTGGATAAACGCTAAAATCTGAACTAAACAATAAATGTTATCAAATTAGTTGCCTGTGTAACAGTAGACTAGCGGTCAGTCGTTGAATTAGAGGTAGACCTGTACGTTTGATCTAGCAGAGAGCCAAGATCCCTGGTCTGCGATAAATAACAGCGCAATAACTTTGTTAAATACTTGAATGAAGTTTGAAAGTGATACAAGACTTCCCTTCTATAGATTGAACCAGTTACGAAATACGAAAAATAATTAAAAGAAATAGTTACAACTAGACTTCTTTAGTAAGCAGTCAATTACATATAGATAAAATAAATACAATAGAAGTCTATGTGTATAAGAAAGTTTGTTGATTAATACAAGTGGATTATAATAATGTTTTATATTTTAATGTGTTATAGCCTGAAGATGGAGTAAACTGTACTCCGAATCGTCGTGTAAAAATGACATTCATGTGTTTTTAATAAATGAACAAAGATGTATGTTGTTTATAATAATCAATGAAGCTTTGTTCAAACTAATCAAATGTATGAAAAGACAACAGTTGCATATTTAATGTTATAATTTATACTAACTTGTCGATCTGGCTGATATCTTGATCTCTTGAATTTGAAATTGATATTTTAATTAGGAGCTTCTATTTTCCGTTGTACATCAGTTTGGATAATCTATTTATTTAATTTGCGTTTCAATCGTACTCCTTTTCTTAGACTTGATATTGCATTTTTGTGCAGGAATCCAACACCGCATAACGATCCTCTGATTGGAAAGAAATGGAGGCCTTACACTTCCAAAAAGCGAAACTACCTGGAGATTGGAGATGAACTCAAGACCAGGGTGGACCTCAATAAGAAGCGCGTGCAATTCTGGGAGAAATTCTACAAGAAATACGGCGCTAAGCGAGAGGCCAAATGGAGCCTGCCAACATGTCCCATCCATTCACTTTTTTCATTCCTCTTAAAGCGCTGAAAAATTATAAACATACTTTGTGCATGAAGTTACCCGTTGTAACTAAGGTCCAATCTTTTTAATAAACAGCAAACCTTTACATTTAATACACTGTATACATTTGAATGTCTCAACATCTTAATTGAAGGCCAATAATCTAAATGATTTCAATAATATGCCAGTCTCTGATCTTTCAGAATTCATACGTGAATCATTCCGCATCAAATCGCACTCACAAAAAGACGGCTATTTTTTTGCGAGTCGAAACTTTTTATGAGGTCTATGGTTGATAATAGATGACACGTATTTTTTTTCGATTTTTAACCCCACTCCTTTCAAAAATATGACTAATATGTTTGGGACCCTAAGCACGCTAATGTTGAAACATTTTCCCGCACATACTTTTTCCCACAGAAAAATACAACGATTAAATTAACCATAAAGAGGTATATTGGTACTGGGGTGAGTTTTCGTTGGCATTTACAATAAAATAATTATATGTGTCGTCATTTCCAACAACATTGTTTATTACTCAACTTACATTTTCATGTTTTCTGTTTCAAAAATTTGACATGTTCAAATACAATTTCATTCACTTTTCTTGTAGTATTAAATGATTTAACACCTCCTTTCTTTCTTTCCAGTTCTTAATATGTTCAATATATTTTCTAAAAATTGTAAATTATTAGTAATCTTTTTATTATAATTTTGTTGGCAAACAAAATATACTCACGTTTTAATGTTTTTTTCTTGTACTACAAAACTGATGATGACGGCTAAGCCACCGAAAGCTGCTATTGTAATAAACAATATTGTTGGCAATGCCGACTCAGGAAGTGAGATTCGTTCATGAATCGCGCAAACATATTGTTATGACCAGAAAACAACAAAGATAAACACGGTTTCTCACGACGTGTTTTATTCCACAGTCCAAAAGAGCAAGTCAATTTACAATAGCCAAGTTCTAACAGAAATCCAGGAGAGAGTCCAAATACGTCGCTAAATCACCAAATATCCGTAGGGGCAGTCCAGAGTTCGTAAGCACTTCGACGTATCAACTATTCACAATGTCACTCTCTAATCACTTGCAGGCGCTCGCTTCCAACTGCTTCTTGCTGGCCCGAGCGGCTCTTTTATAGCTCGCTCGCGGCGAAGGATCGCTGGCCAACCCGGTGATAGGGGTGGGTTCTCGCGCGCCGCTGTCTGCTCGGGCGTGACGGTACTGCCGCGCTGTCGGACAGCGCACTCTCTTGAGCAGTATCGGTACCGTCGACCGGCGGCAACTTTAAGGGAGCCTGTTCGGCCACGGCACCCTCCGCGCCCAAATGCGTTGCGTATGGCGCAAAACGCACTGAACGAGTAACCCTCCTGGGCCGGAGTTCTGTCCTGGTCGAACAGGCGGGTTCTCTGCTGCTGCTGGTGGCTGCTTCCTCCCGTGTGTCAGCTGCAACTGTTGGTGTCCCAACGGCCGTGCGCTCCTGTGGGACATAAATTATTTCCCTCATCACTTTTCTGCGGAATTCCTCGGGTGATATCCAAGGCCTGTTGTCTACTTGACTTTCGTTAGTACGAGGTCTGATTTGCCCCTGGTGGCGTGTGACCAGCCTTTCTAAGGTTCGTACCGCATAAACTCTGCTGCCTCGAATTTCTTGTATTATCCCGGGCACCCATGCTGGTTCTTTCTTAAGTGACTGAATATATACCTTGTCACCTACCTTGTATTTTGGTCTAATACCTCCAGCTGTATGCGGGTCGCTAGGGCTGAGCAGTGACAGTAGGGTCCGGGGCTGCCTGCCGTGGAGCACTTCAGCTGGGCTCTTGCCTGTTGAGACTGGCAGGACCCGGTATGTTGCCAGGACCCTTAATAGAGCTCGGGACTTTGGCGTCCCCGCTGCCCGCGCTTTCCCCATGGCAGTTTTGAAGGTTCGTACGAACCTCTCCGCCTCTCCATTAGACTGTGGGTGGAAAGGCGGTGCACAGATGTGATGTATGCCGTTGCTCGCACAGAATTTTGCGAATTCTTGGGACGAAAACTGCGGACCATTGTCTGAAATCAATACCACAGGTAGACCCTCTGTCACAAAAATCCTCTCCAGCATCTCTAGGGTCTGCGTAGATGTGGTGCTCCCCATTTCAACTACATACGGGTAGTTTGATTTCGCGTCCACTACTACCAACCACATAGACCCCCAAAAGGGGCCGGCGAAATCCACGTGGACCCTTTCCCATGGTTCTGTCGGCTCCGGCCAAGGTGTCAGGTCTTTGGGGGGGGGCACTTTGGTTGAGCTGGCAAGCCTCACTTCTCTTTAGCATTTGTACAATGTCGTTATTCATACCCGGCCACATACAGTGCCGCCTCGCCAGCTGCTTCGTACGAACTATCCCCCAATGTCCCTGGTGTAACAATTTAAGCACTGTCTGTCTGAGGCTCTTGGGTATAATTACTTTTGTGAACTCTTCGCCCTCCAACAATAGAACTCCAGCTTTGCATGACAATCTGTCTTGTTTGCTATACCATCTGGCGTTGCTTCTTAATCTTCGCGTTGGCCACCCTTCTCTGATGAAGCGCCGAACCTGGTTCAACTCTGGGTCCTTGTCCGTCTCTCTTGCTATAGTCCTAGCCTCTAATGGGAAATCTGCTAGGTTTCCTAGATCCTCCAGGTCTAGCTGGAGGCACTCCTCTTCAGACGCGTCGAAATCTGGGTCTGGGCCGGCGGGTAATCTAGATAACGCGTCCGCGTTCGCGTGTTGCGACGTGCTTCTATAGTGGATCTGATAGTCGTAATCTGCAAGAAACAACGCCCACCTCTGCAACTTCTTGGCTGTGGATTCTGGGATCTTCTTCCCTGGGTGAAAAAGTTGCACCAGAGGTTTATGGTCCGTAATGATGTGAAATTTGGTCCCGTAAAGGAACTCGTTGAATTTTTTCACCGCAAAAATGATTGCCAACGCTTCCTTCTCTACCTGGGAGTAATTTCTCTGATGTTTGTTTAGAGTTTTCGACATAAAAGCGATTGGCCTCTCGATCCCTTTTCCATCTTTTTGGGATAACACCGCTCCCAGACCGTAGTCTGAGGCATCTGCCGCCACAGTTGTGATCCTTCCCGGGACAAAATGATTAAGTCTTACCGTGCGTAGTAACTCTTGCTTTAAACTGTTCCAAGCTTTGTTGCAATCTTCCGACCATACAAATTTGACCCCTTTCTTTCTCAGGTGGTTTAAAGGAGCTGCTATTGTCGAAAAGTTTCTAATAAACTTATTGTAGTAGTTAACTTTGCCTAAAAAAGCTTGCAGCTGTTTTAGATCCGTTGGCGGAGGCATCTGAATAATGGCTTGTACACGCTGCTGGGTAGGGGCTATCCCCGTGCTGTCCAACACGTGCCCCAGAAAAACTACTTTCTCTTTGAAAAATTCGCATTTCTCCTGATTTACCTTAAAACCCCTGTCTCGCAACACTGTAAACAATTTTCTCAAGTTTTGTGTATGGTCTTCTAGGCTGCGTCCTGTGACGATGATATCATCTAGATAATTGCAGCAACCATCCAGGCCCGAGGTAATTTGCTCTAGACAGCGCTGGAAGATTGCTGCCGCTGAGTTTACCCCAAAAGGTAATCTGTTATAGCTAAATAGACCGAGCGGAGTGTTGATTACCAGTACTTCCTTGGCCGCGGGATCCAACGGTATTTGTAGGTAAGCATCCCTAAGGTCTATTTTAGAAAACTGTTGTCCGCCTGATAGTTTGTAGAAAAGATCTTCCGGCTTGGGAATCGGATATTGCTCCACTTCTACTTGTTGGTTCACCGTGCTTTTGAAGTCGCCACACAACCTAATCTTCCCGTTCGATTTTTTCACTAGAACCAAAGGCGTGGCCCACTGGCTCACTGTTACTGGCGTAATCACCCCTTCTTTCTGCAGCCGTGTTAATTCTTCTTTGACTTTGTCTCTAAGTGCCCATGGCACCGGTCTCGCTTTGTAAAAGCGAGGCTTATGTCCCTCTTTAAGCTGGATCTTAGCCTGAAATCCCTTGCATTCTCCCAACCCGGGCGAGAACACCTCCGCGAATTCTGAAACTAAATCTTTGATGACGTGCACCTCATCCTGGTCTGATATCTGATTCACCTCGTCTACGACTCCAAATCCCAGTTTATCAAAGGAGTCTAACCCCAGGATGTTCGTTACGTCATACCGGTCGACCACTAATAATTCTATGACTGCCTGCTTGCTCTTGTATGAAGCTTGCACGCGCACACTCCCTAACACTTTAATAGGCGTCTTCCCGAAACTGGTCAATCTTTTTTGTACTTTAGCGTAACCGGGAGACCCTAAAAGGCGGTACGTGTTTAGATTGATCAGCGTAACCGGTGCTCCCGTATCTAACAGGAAATCTACTGGTTGACTGCCTAACTTAATTCGCACCGTTAATTTTTTCTGCCCCTCTCCACTAATGACCTCACTAACCATGGCTACCTCCATGTCTTCTTCGTGTCTTGCGCTTCGTGCCGCATGTCGTTTTTGTTCACAGACTTCTTGGATGTGGCCCATTCTCTTGCAGTAAAAGCATTGCGCTTCCCTGAACCTGCACTCGGCTCTACTGTGATACTTCCCGCAACCTTTACAAGATTTCTTTGCCTTGAAAATGTTCGTACTTCTCGTTTTCCTTGAGTCGCCGCCCCACTTTGCCGACTTTGCCCCTATCTGATTATTTTGTCTACCTTTCCTCGCTTCACTTCTTTTCTCTCGCGCCGTTCTCGTACTGACACTACTACTTAAACTGTTAATACTGTCAGAGCTGCTGTCTTTCACTGAATTGTTATCGGTAACGCCACACACGCATGATCCGGCCGTGATTTGGCGGGCTGTCTCACGCGTGGTCTCGTAAGTCTTGCACAGGGTTTTAATTTCCTCCAATGACGGATCTCCGTTTTGCAAAGCTAAAAACCGAATTTTGTCCTCCGGCGTGTGCAAGACCACCATATCTCTGATGAGTGTTTCAGCGTATGATGTCTCTCCTTCTGATGGCGGGCATTTGAAATGACACTGCCGCGCCAAGCCAGCTAATTCCGTGATCCACTCGCAGTGCGACTGACCTTCGCTTTTCCGGCACTGGAAAAATTTATACCGGGCTGCCAGTACATGCGGCGTTTTGTTAAAATAAGTGTCTAATTTGTTTTTAATTTCTTCCCAACTCCAATCAGTTGAGTCTCTTTCTGGGAGTAGTTTTCCCAACAAACTCGTCACTTTGTTCCCAACACAACTTAGAAAGAACGCTTTTTTTGTTTTTGCGTCACCTACCTGGTGACATAATAAGTGTTGTTCAAAACTCTCTAGGTACTCTGACCACTCCTCCGAGTCGGGCTGGAAACAGTGAAATTGGGGCGGGGGGCGTCTGTTGATAGCTTCCAACAGAATCGCCAGCTGCTGCGCCTGCGCCTCTGCTTGCTGCCGCTGCGCCTCAGCTTGCTGCCGTAGCTGCTGCGCGAATGTCTCCTGTTGCAGCTGCATCTGCTGCTGCAGTAGTGTTAGCATTTGCACTAACGGGTCGCCGGCTTCCATTCTAGTTTTCCTCGTCGCCAATTTGTTATGACCAGAAAACAACAAAGATAAACACGGTTTCTCACGACGTGTTTTATTCCACAGTCCAAAAGAGCAAGTCAATTTACAATAGCCAAGTTCTAACAGAAATCCAGGAGAGAGTCCAAATACGTCGCTAAATCACCAAATATCCGTAGGGGCAGTCCAGAGTTCGTAAGCACTTCGACGTATCAACTATTCACAATGTCACTCTCTAATCACTTGCAGGCGCTCGCTTCCAACTGCTTCTTGCTGGCCCGAGCGGCTCTTTTATAGCTCGCTCGCGGCGAAGGATCGCTGGCCAACCCGGTGATAGGGGTGGGTTCTCGCGCGCCGCTGTCTGCTCGGGCGTGACGGTACTGCCGCGCTGTCGGTCAGCGCACTCTCTTGAGCAGTATCGGTACCGTCGACCGGCGGCAACTTTA